>CM066038.1:273174346-273865826 GCA_033557465.1 Ichthyophis bannanicus | reverse complement strand
CAACAGGTACGCCAATTTAATCCCCAAATAATAAAGGTACACACCACCCCTTTTTTGTGCATCATGTGTAATGTCATCAATTCCTTCAGCTACTCCATAGCCACTCTGGTCACAGTGAAGGGAGACATGTCAGCCAAACATGTAGAATCAGCATGTAAAGGCACTCGTGATGCCCTCTTCTCCACAGTATGCCTATATATGAGAGAAAGAAAAGTTGTTCAACACTCGTCCCACCAAACACACAACAGAGTTCTGCTCACAGCCCCCAACACATGTTGACCATGATGACAAGGTAAACAGCAGTACGGTAGAGGTAGCATACCCAACAATGCGCCCCCCGTGTACCCACACCCCTCAACCCACATGATAATGTCCCATGCCAGGCCAACCTGCATCACCACTTAGTTAACCCAGAAACACCACAACCACCCCGTATGCGTAGGTCAGCGGGACAGCGTGTAATACATGTCCTTTATGTGCACAAGTGCAACATTGTGCACATAACCGGCCCTGCTCACATGCATAGATACCCTATTGATGGTCTGAATCGACCTATGTTGCTGGAGGCATCAAGTGTTGGATTCAGAAAACAAGATTAACACATACACATTAGCTCTGCTGTACATATGCTGAAACCAAGTTTGTCCGGTGGATTATACTGTACACAAACACAGGGGAGATTTGTGACAACAGCAAGATATCGGGTCAGGGAGGCTCACAGTAAAATAAATGAACAACAACATTCTGCACAATATTACACATCCCAAGATTTATTTATTTATTTATTTTACATTCTCGTTAGATACCCGGGGCGCTATTTCCTGCATCAGTGCTGTTTAACATTGAACAAAAACTGAACTTACATTGAACAGGGCAATGGA
This sequence comes from Ichthyophis bannanicus, assembly GCA_033557465.1. Lineage (NCBI taxonomy): Eukaryota > Metazoa > Chordata > Amphibia > Gymnophiona > Ichthyophiidae > Ichthyophis > Ichthyophis bannanicus. Next base: position 273,864,945 of record CM066038.1, on the reverse strand, counting down.
TAACTTGGAGATAACGATTTTACATAAACAGTGGTCTATGTAGGGTTAATGGCTTGCCCAAGACCACAAGGAGTACCTGTGGTACTAGAAACCCCTTCCTTCCTCCCAAAGGCTGCTGGCCTCTATGTTGATTTTGAAACCCCGACCTTCCGGCCTGAAGTCCCCTGCCCCACCTAGTCCTATGACATGTTTCTCCCCCTTACCCTCACACACATACATTGTATCTGAAGATCCCAGATACCCTACCGAGACCACAGCATCTTTGCTGATGTGTACCGTCAACGTGCAACTGCCACAACAGGAACAGCAATCCTAACAGGCATGATGTCCTTGACGGGTGGGAGTGGACAAAACACCACGACAGAAACAATATGACATGTTCCTAGCTGTGACATCCCACACTGCAAATCACTGTCCGCCAGCTGGTCCAGAACACCCACAACATGGCCTGTCCGAATGACTGTTCACTCTCCCAACACTGTACTGATATCCTTCACATGGGAGGGCAGTCATGTAGATGTCTGATGCTAAGTGACGGTCCCCAGATATCCCAACTTGTTCGCCTCCCCTCCCCCCCTCTGTTGTTGCCGCGCCACTGGTCCAAAGACGTGTCTTGCACCCACCATGTTTTGGGGGCGCATCCCAAGGGTGACACTATTTGACTGTGTCACCGCATGTTGACAGACCAATACCCCATCTCCATGTGGAGTGTTCTCCAAATGTTTGTGTCATCCCCTTCTAAATACTGTGACACACCTGCAATATGCAATCAACACCTCCTGTATCCACTGTGCAAATGCATCAATCTGCCGTGTACAATCTCCTACACCAAATAATACTGACAGTTGTGTGCTGCGCATGTGTTGACAAACATGACCTGTAAGCACCACATGCCTGTCAAACAATCCCCCCGGTCCTGTTTTGTCACACTGACCATGATGGCAACATCTCATCCCACTGTGTGACAGTGAGAATGTTAAACCATGGATAGGCTATAGTGCATCTGCTCTAAATAACTCCCATCGGGTCGGGTGTGTCTGCGGACCAGGTAACATCCCTTGCTAGTGTCCACAAGGTATCTGTGGATGTGGACTGTGCTAAATCCTGCCCTACACACAACATGGTCCCAGAGGCCATGAGGCAAATGTTGAGTATAGTATTCCCTTACATATGCCATGCGGCAAATGAAAAAACTGCAAACCGCAAACATCACCCACACATGCAGTGTCACCATTGGCTACAGTCATTCACCCCTTGGTGCTCTGACCCGCTGAACCTCTGTATGTGTCGACATGTAAAATACTGCAATGAATGACTCATCTCCAAAAAAAACAGTAGCAATGCTAGGACCCCTGCTCCACACTGCACATGTCCACATGACTCACCATATCCATGTCTGTGCTACGTGAGGAGGTAATTCCGTACGGGACAATGTGTGTTTGCACCAACACCCGTCCCAAGTAAGCAATCACATCATGGGAACGTAGTCATGCGCATGTGTACTGGGCTATGTCTGACACGTTGCACCATACCTAACAAACATACACACATAGCCAGCGCACCGGAGCATAACACACACACAAGCACCTACAGATTGTAGGAGCTGAACAAATAGCCCACAGGAAAGCTCTCCACAAACATGTGCCTCCCTCCCACAGTGAACCCCGTACCATATGCCTGACACCGTGCTCCACACACACACGAAAAAGACATAACTGGGTTAGCACAGCAGTTGTTAACACAAACAGCCACTGACTGGTACTGTCAGCCCAAAAAGATCCGAAAGGTGTATCCACACCGACCCACACAATACACCACTCTGCTGTTGTGCCCTGTGCACAGTGTCCATCACACACTCATGGCTATATGCTACCATTGGATGTTCAGTGTAATGACAATGCAGTGTTTGCCAGCAGATAGCTACATGGTCAGAAACATCACCCGTGATTACCATCACACGAAAACAACAACACATATATGTGGTAATACATGCAATACATACCATTGAATATCTCTGCAATCTTCCTCCGCCTGACCTCTGTGCCCTCCTTTGTGTCACCACTTCCATGTACAGTGGGGCACGGAGGATCCTCCTCCATATCCTCATTAAACTCTCCAGGAATATCATGCCTGAGAGCAATGTTGTGAATTATGCAACAGTCTAGGATTATCTCTGCAACAGTCATTGGCTCATACTGTAAGGCCCCACCTGTCCTATCCAGACACCTGAAGCGACTTTTCAACACGCCAAAGGTGCGCTCTATGACAGAGCGGCTGGAGGCATGGGCCTCATTGTACATCCGCTCTGCACGTGTCCGTGGCTGACGCACAGGGGTCAGCAGCCAGGGGCGACACCCATACCCTGCATCACCTGCAAAACGAAATGTTACAGGTGAATACATGGCCGCATGCCATCACAAATTGACACAGGTATAGACGTAAGAAACAAATGCATAACACCTCATGACAGAAAGCTCTGACAGCAGAAATGGTACATTTGCCAAAATAACACCTCTTGTGATAGAAATGGAACAAATGTACTCTAGAAACTGTGCAGACATGCCAAACAACACAACACTCACAAATGTGCCTCCACAGAAACCCTATTTGTAGCACATGCGTCTTGTTATGCAGTTAATGTTATAAGCACTACCACCACCAATGTTAGACTAAACCACCAATACACAGATAACATGTGAAATGTATATGTTAGCAAACTAAACCCACAATAATGTGTTGTGAGGCAATGTAGGTGCCAACACACAACATGTCTGACCTGGAGTCTGACAAGATCAACACAAGCTCACCTCCACACCCCCGTGTCCTGAAAGGTCTACATATCTATATATAGCAGCCTGACGCCATATGCTGTTGCTTGTTGACCACCAACCATGTTAGTAGACACCCTGGGCATTGGCCCCATCATGGTCCCATCCGTGTTGATCAGCGCGCCACAGAATTGCACACTGTAGCCCACATGAGCCTACCAATATCACAGTTACTGAGTTTGACTACATTCCTGTTTATGTGCTACCACTACCCTCTCTGTATGGCCCCAAGTTGGCCCCTTGCCCTTGCTGTCACCCTTACCAAATGCTGAATAACAGCAGGATAATCACATACAATGATGCCTACGTACCACACATCTGCAGTGGCCCAAGGTAATGCAAACCCTAGACTATTTCCCCCCCCCCTGCCATGGCACAGGCCTAAAACCATTAAACATTCCGATGCAAACATGTACTCCCCCATTTGCAAAGGTCAGGAACATACATCATACGTCTCAACCCCCCCCCCCCCATTAGCTAACCTGAAATGGCTAACAACCACAGTACTGAGTGAGTGTGTTGCCGTCACACACACATGACAAGTGTTAGGTGCATTGATTGTCAAGGACATAAATGTTACAGGACATACCGCGTTCTAATCCAAAGCCACGTATGCACAGCTGGGTGAGAAGGACACTAAACCCCCTCCCCCTCCCTGTGGCCACATGAAATACACACCCAGTTAGCAAACTACAACCAGGATACACATCTGCACAGGTGCAGAGTTCCAACACCCCCATCAGCACGTTTCTCACAGATATTGTTTCACAACTGATGTTACATGTCCAATCATGTCCCCTGTTACTCACGTGTACAACCCCCTCATGATGTAAACTCAGAACATTCCTCGGTCTGCTGAATGTGAGTTCAATCTCCAACTGCACATAGAGGAAACGGCGCACTATATGAGAGATGTTACTCAAACACACACATATATGCATGATGTCATGATATATTTGGAAATACTCACCCAGCAATATACAGTCCCCATACTGTCCCTCCTCAAATTGCTGAAATAGTGCTGAGCGATGCAGGATATAGGAGTCGTTGGTTGGACCCTGCAAACCTTGGGACCACATTCAGAATATGCAGATTAGCATCACATACAACCCGAACATTCAGGGAATGGTAGTGTTTGCGGTTGCCGGAACACCACCTCCCTGTCTCTGGGCGGGACCAGGGCAACATTGTGCAATCAAGAGCTCCCATCACGTGTGGTATCCCGGCTAACGCCGCAAAGTCTTGGTTCAGGGTCCCCCACTGTTGCCTATTGTGGGGAAGGCTTATGTAATTCCCCACCCGGCTGACCATGGCACGCAGTACCTGGTGAAGACAGGCGTGAGAAGGTGGGGCGGCTCATGCCACCCACTGCGGCCACAGATGACTGGAACAGCCAGAGGCAAAAAAATGTAAGGCAGCAAGGAGCTTGACTAAACCCGGTATGGCATGGGACCGGGCTCCAGGTCAGGTCTTAGATCCTCATAGAGCCACCTAATAGCTCTTTTGCTTATTCGGTAAAGGGTTTTGACCTGGTCCTCACGCATGAGCTGGTGCTGGGCGCTGTGACTGTTGAGGCTAGTCTGCCGAGCCTGCACCTCTGCACGCCGTCTGCGCCGTCTACGCACTGCACATATCTGTGCCGCCTCCACAGGAGCAGGTCCTGATTTGCTGCGGGTCCACACCCATGCCCTGTGCCACAGCCACATGGACACCATATCCCCTGTCCCAGCAACCGCAGCATCCGCCCACGTCTTCGGGCACATGCAACAACATATACGCCGCCAGCATCCCTCCACTGTGGTCCACACACACACACACACACACACACACACACACACACACACCTCCCGAAACACTGGACACCTGACAAAACAATACAGACACTCGCCACACAAGACCAGACACTACAGACAACACAACAAAGAGCCCTACAATGAGCACTACAATCACTACATACCACAATACAACACTACAAACGCTACAGAAACCACTACCAATCAGCAGTACATGCACTACAAGCACAACGACAACAGCACAACACTACATACACTACAAACAACACTAGTAACAACACCTGCTCTCAGCTCTCTCTATCACCCAAACACACTCGCCGCGCCTACAAACAACCCTCAATGTGGCCAAATGTTCGGCATCATTTTATATAGGTAAATGGATGTCCGTAGAGTGCGCATGCGCCGTTGTGCGACTTCGCCGCTTGTGCGCGGCGCCCCTGTACAACAGTTTGCGCATGTGCAAATCCGTTACGCATGGGCGTTTGCCTGTGCGCGCCACACACGTTCAAATGATAGCGCATGTGCGTGTTGATGTGTGCGAGGCTCATGTGCAATTTGATGCTTATGTTTGTTTTTTTGTGAACGGCGCCAATGTGCATCTAGTTATGCATGTCTGGATGCGTTGCATGTTCGTGATGATTAACACACAAACGAACATGAGCAAAGAGTTTGCACATGCGTGCCTCGCACACAACCAAACCCACCAATGAACGCCTATGCGTAAGTGCAGTTACGCACCGCGCACAAGCAGCACCGTCGCACAATGTCGCATGCGCAATGTAACCAACGTGCAAAACAAATATAAAAACACTACACGCCTGGAAAACGTTGAGGGTTGTTGGAGGACGTATAGTTTTGTGAGAGATAGGTTGTGGAGGAATAGGTTGGTGAGGGTTCATAGTAGGAGGTGTGTTGTATCTGTAGCCAAATAGTTTGTTGTTGTCATTTGTCTCTGTACTGTTGGGTGTATTGTTCCGTTTACTGTGTTGGTTTATTGCTATTGAGTATATAGCTGTTGTGTCTGTGTTGTACGTGGTGTAGGAGAGGCAGAAGGGATGATGTGCGGTGAGGAGGGGAGTGGGGAGCGGACATGTGAGAGGAGGGTGATGGATGAGCAGAGTGAAAGTGATAGTGAGAGGGTTAGAGAGGGGGACAGTGAGAGGGAGAGGGGGTGGGATAGAGAGAGGGATAGAGAGAGGGAGAGAGAGAGGGGGAGAGGGTGTGATAGAGAGAGGGATAGTTTGAGGGGGAGAGGGCGGGATAGAGAGTGGTAGAGGGGGAGGGCGAGAGTGGGAGAGAGGGAGGGTGATGAGGTGGGCCCACCAGTGCCACTGGGGCCAGGACCTGCAGGCCCTATGGAGGGTGAGCCATCAGCAAGGGGCCAGCCTGCTCCCAGCAGACACACTGGGAAAAGGAAGAGGGTCCCTGTGCCTGAAAGCCTGAGAAGGAGGGCCACACGGTTCACAGATGGGGAGAACCACAACCTCCTATCCATGGTGCTAGAGCAATACGAGGTTCTCTTTGGCAGGCTGAGCACACAACGGACATCAACAGCAGGGCGGAATGCGGCGTGGGAGGAGGTAAGCAGAAGCGTGGCTGAGGCAGGGGGACACCCGCGGGACATAGAGAGCCTCAAAAGAGGTTCTCCGACATCAAAAGAGGTGTGCGCCAGCACATGTGTGAGGACGAACAGCATGCACGTGGCACAGGTGGCGGCGGCCCCCTACCAACCATGCTCAGCCCCCTGGAGCAGCAGCTTGCACAGAGACTCGGTCCTGTCCTACACATATGGGCTGCCTACGGCCCTGGACACCGCACACACACAGGCAGGTATGTATGCTACGCATATCCATTACGACTCATGACCCCCATGGGATCACCATTGTGTAGATAGTTATGTGAGTGCAGTTGGGATTGTCTGCTATCTGCCGAGACGCATCTACAGGTACAAGCAGGAATGAGCCATCACATATGTGACTGTCAGTACCGACAGAGCCTGCACGGGAATGCTGCCCAGCTAACGATCATAACGTATTTGGCAACATCCCTTGCGCCTGCGCGCTGAACTGCCTCCTTCTCCAGAGCCTCCCTTCAGTGTTTGAGGCCTCCATGGAGCCCGAAGGACGTCCTCCTGTCACCGCAGAAACCTTTGTGTGAAAATGATGTCAACACCTATCTCCCTTGTTATCGTGTGTGTGCGGCTGTATGTGCCACCGACACAGGTACCCCTGGGGGTGTATGTCCAGAATCGTGATAAACATTTTCCGCATCCTCATGTCCCAACCTCTTGGGGCACAAGGCCTCTGCATCATGGAGCCAACGTCACTGAGGGGATGCTATGACTGTGGAAACAACGTTTCCTGCTTAAACTCCATTTACTGTTGTCCAACCAGTATAGGTCATGACCATTTCCCGCCTGCATTGCCTTGTCCAAACACGGTGCTGGAAGCATGACGTCCTCAGGTCTCCCTCGATAACATTTGTCCCATGCCACATGGGGTACAAGCTGTCCCCACTCTACAGGATCAGGTAACCCACACAACGTCTCTGAGGACTAGTTAATGCTTGCATGGTACGCCTCATGGCCAGCATGGGGATGGCTCCGTCCGTACCCTCAAACAAACATTGCCCTCACATAGGCTGCGGAGCCACCTGGCCCCAAAGCATCAAAGGGGTTTCAGTTTGTTCCAGGGCCTCACCCCTCACAGAACATACCACAGCCATGCTTGCCGTAGATATCCGCTCCGAGCAGTACCGATATCGTGTCACTAGCAACGGTATGTAGTGCCTCTCCCTCCCCCGACGCATGTCATTGCATGTCCTTGTTACCGTCCAAAACAATGTATAACACTCAGACCGTGTTCTGTGTGTTGGCATTGCTGATACCGATGTCCGTACCATCAACGCATACTTCGATCGAGTCACCCTCTTAGATGCCTACTCCATGACCGATATGTACTCCTGAGGATTGGGTCACGATGTGTTTTGAAACTGCACATTGTTGTTTCAGGATACGCACGTCTACGGAGACTTGCTATGCCATGCCAGTTGTCCTGGTGCCGCTTCAGCAGCCACCGATGACAACATCAAGGGCTGTACTATTGATACCCAGTGTGGAGTTGATACCCGGAGTGATCAATGGAGTACCTCCTGCATTGTCTCCTGATCGCAAGTGCCTCCACACCACCACTAGGTGTTGTGTTCATAATCAGTCTGCACCCTCTGGTGCTGAGGCTGCTACTGCAAACCTACCTTTGCCATGGATGTTTTCCCTTGGATGACCTTCGTCTCAGACATTCCACCTTGACATGGCAACCTATCTGGCTATTCCCATCCCTGACCTTCCGCTTACCACTGGCGCCACTGCAGGAACGGACAACCTAACGTCTCTTATAAATCCTTCTTCGCAGGTCTGCCTCCTGGAAATGTGGATATCACCTTGGAGGGCTCCTCCTACCCCTGCCTCAGCAACTGATGCTCTGTATGAGGTGGCACCCTCTCTAGGATCTCATAATAACCGACCCCCCACCATTCCTTGGTAGTGGAATCAGCAATGCGGAAGGTCAAACGTTAAACGGAGCAGTCATCCTGTCTGCCAGGTCGTGCTTCTAAAGCACATGATGCTTTTGGACGTCACAATGTCCAAACGTCTATGCTGCCATCCCGGATGATATCCCATATGTGTTATATGAGTCACGCCCTCCAGGAGGTCACACAACACCTGTCCCGTTTGAGGCCCTTCGTGGCAGAGTCAAAGGTAGCTGACTACTCATAACATCTAAGTCCTAGGCATGGTATATCATAATTCTCTCACGTGCTTATGTTGACCCTTGTGGGTCTGTAGGCATATCCACTGGTACTCCCATTGTAGCACGTTGCAAGGGTTGGCTCGAGGTTGCAGGTCTGAATAGATGGCCTCAACCTACTGTGGCACAATCACCATGTACTGGAGAAAGCCTCATCAACAAGGAGGTTGTACGTCAGTTTGCCCACTGTTCATCTGACGTCCCTAGGGCTACAGGCCATTCCAATCCACCATCAGTGTCAGGGGGTAGGAAATGTCCCACCTGACCCTCTTTCTTTTGGAAATGAGGAGTTGTCAGGTCACCTGCCCATCATGCAGATGTGGCCCAGCGAGGAACACCTCAGCATGGTCTGATGTTTACAAAGTCTAGGCAGCCGCAGCATTCACACAAATCATAGGTGTCGGGGAACTGTAACATACAGTTAGTGTATTCTCATAGGTGCCGCACTGGTGTTCCCCAGGAGACTACACTGCATACCCTTTCTCATGAGGTTAAGATGTCGGGATATCCTTGTGTCTGGGTTATAGATCTGTCTTCCTCTCATCACTGAGAGGAGGGGGTACAACTATCCCATAATAGTGTCTGTCACAACATGAGCACTGTGCCATCAGCTGATGTCCCCTATGGGTACGTCACCCCTCCGTTACCTACATTCCACACCCTCTCATCCAGGACTTTCGTAGGCTGAGGGTTACCTTACTAAGATGCTCCTTAGCCTCCTTTTCAGGGTATTGCTTGTCCTGCCATGAACATATGTGCTGGATAACTCAGTAGACAGGGACAGGACCATCCCCTGTCCTTTGTTCCATTGCCCATGTCCGCCACCCATCTATTTCTACAGCTGCTGTGTCTGCAGGAGGCACAGTGATTGCCTTGCAGACACATCCCACATGTTCCAGTTTCTCTATCTCACAGTTCCTGTTCAACCGTAGTAGTGGTTCCAAGCTAGTCCATGGTTATTTTCACTCATTGTAGGCTGAACACCTCTTATCTCTGGACAACTCCTTCCAGGGGATATGGCACTGTATCTGCTTACAGACAGTTCATTCAAATTCAACCTCCATATGCTCTCTGCACTCTCAGAGAGCTCATCCACTATGAGGGCCCTGATATAGAGCGAACACCATCCTCATAGGGCGACGCTATATGGCTAGACAAGGTTTATGACCCCATCAGAGGTCTGTGTGGGTTTACTGCAACCTCTGGTTTTGTATTGTATAGAGGGTGGAACGTTCATGCATGACTATCCACGGCTACTGGGAACGCATAGTACCGCCATATCCCTCCAGTGTGTCCCCTTGCTATCCGTCGGCTGGATTTCTGTACCTTTGCCATGTTAGATATCTAACAGATGTTAGCCATGTCCGCACAGACTGGGCTTATCCCCTGTTGTCACCCAACCATCCTGGTGATTCGCTGTTTGCAATACTGCATCCCTGTATGCCATGGAGATTGATGATCATTGTATCTGTCAGGTGGGCTTGGCCTCCTGTTACGAATAGAATGTCTCACACTCACATACCCCATCCCAAACTAACTGTGGGGCTCAGTGGCAGACATGTGTCGTCAAGAATATAGTCATGTATGTGAATAGGTCCTCCTAACTCTACATACATATGTCAATTTGCTGCCGGTGCATATTCATGGCCCACATATATATAGAGATAAATGTGTGTATATATAGATATAGATATAGATCTAGCTATACATAGATATATATGGATATAGAGATAGAGGTAGAGAGAGATATAGATAGATAGATAGATAGATAGATGGATACATATAGATATGTGTTTTATTATGAACATTATATACAAACATATAAATATAGCTGCCTATGTATATATGTCCACACATGTCTCCAAACATATCCTGAAATACAGATATGTGCGTATATCTGTACCTAGATATGTGTCTGTGGGGATACCTCGTAGGGATTGATATATGTTACATACGTTCACCTCACTGTCCATGTAAGAGAGTGAACTGACTGACGTATCAGACAGTGTATATCCCCATCCGCACACTATTCTTCAGTCTGAAGAGCCTGTTATGCACTATGATGCAGTATGATGCTATCAGCATCCATGTCTACTTAGGTTCCCTACCCCTGAAGCTTCGTGCGTATATGTCTTTCATATCTCTTAGCAGCTTGGACAGACAGTGTACATGTATTCCCTTTTGATGACACATCTATGTTGCTAGGGAATGCGGTTACCCCCATAACCGCTCTCCCCGCAAGGACTGGGATAGGTGTCTCAGTCGGTCGGTCTGCGTCTGTCATACCTAATTATTTCGGAAGATGGGTCTCCAGAAGGTCCCAGATGTGTCCCATAATGCTTGCCATTGGGGACGTGCCATCACAATCCAAACCAGTTGACACCTGGATCACCTGCTCGCTCCAGGTAGGCCCGTCATCCCCACTGCTGTGATGTCGCCGTGACAATCCCGTCACTACGTATCCAGCAGACCCCATCCTGCCCTCCACCCCTAAAATCCAGTCCGTAAACATTATATATGTGAGTTCATATGATATGTGTAATGCACTTATCATGCATACTGCGGACTCCCCCCCCCCCCCCAGTAGTCCTTCGGTGAGTTGTTTGTCTTTCATTGAAGGTCCATTCATCCCAAATCCCACCCTCCATCCCACATGGGATGGTGGAGATACGTGAGGGACTGATGCCCACCTGTGCCTCGGCACTGCAAATCTCAGGGAGCTTCCCCTGGCCTCCATAGCTAGGGAGTCCACATATGTGAACACACATTCCTGCTTGTTTCCGGAGCTAGGTGTAACAGGTGATGTCTGTGAACAGCACGTAGTAGTCTGGACAACCCTCCCAGCTCCCCATGAGTTTTATCCTTTCAGCTATCCTCCTATTCGCAACTCACCCTTGTCTCAGCTTGGGAACCCTAATGGAGAGAGGCTCTGGAGAGGGCGGGACGTCAGTGTACAGGCCCCAGGTATGCTGCCCAAGGCTTACTGTTTGGAAACGGGTAGGTATGCCTGTGCAGGCTCCATTGGTTGCCGATGTACCCATATGTGGAGACTGATTCCTGCTTTTCCCAGAGATCACCTTTTACAGGTATGTAACTGTGCTAGCATTTAACTATGCTGCTGTCAGAGGTGTGTGCTCTACACCTTCATACCCTGTTCTGTGAAACAGAAACAGAACACTCACACCCCAAAGGTTACATCAAGCCAATACCAGGAGGTGCAATACACAGGGGGACAGCTGAATAGTGTTCTCAAAGACATATGTCACGTAGCCAACATAGGCTGGGTTGTGGTGTCAGCCACGGGGGCAATAGGTGTCCCTATAAGGTGCTCCTCCCCCTCCAAAATACCAGTGGGACTACACCTTGCCCACTAACGTTACACAGTGTGTGACAGGGTAGGTCACTCCACAATATGGAGCAGTTGGACACTGCAGATCTGGCAGGCGTAGAGGTCATGCACATCACACAACGCGTTAGATCTGTGACTGTGCTATCGCCGTCTGTCACCTCACAGTCACATGTGCACACGGCAAGCAAATGTGGACATATGTGACTGTTGGAAAGGACTGAGAGACCACAGTGTATGACATAAGGAGCGTATCTCAAGAGCAGTGCATGTACGCCTGGCATCACAGCAGGTACCGAGTGCAGCATGGTGTCTGGTAACCTTCCCTAACACATGTGTCTGACAATGACTTGTCAAGGTGCAGTGATACACGTATGCCCATGGGGTAAGGGCAGATGTGTCATACAACACCTGACCCTGTGGGGACATGAAAACATGGCCTGTGTTGGGACGATGACATCTGTCCTGAGTTAAACATGTTGTACATCCTCAGAGCTGCAGACATCTGTGTATTGGCCTGTGTCACCATGTTCTGTTGCCATGTTCCAGGGACACATTCAGCATGTGTCCCTCATCCTATCAGTCCCCCAACCTGTCCCAGACATGTCTACGTCTAACAACCCCTTACCTCCACCCACAACACTGCCTCTCCTCAGCTGTCATATTGCAGTCGCCTGTGAGATGTGAATGTGTATGTGCCATACTATACGCACAGTGCTGCATGTGCCTGTCAATGGCCCAGTGTTGATTTACATTGGTAGCTACCTCCATTGTATGTTGGAGACAAACACATGGAGCACTGTGATGACAGTATGTCCCAATGTGATATGCCCTTCAAGATGGCAGGCACACCCACACCGGTGTATGCAATTACAGGTGTACCTGTCAGTTATGTGCATCCGTGTGTGCACATATGTTGGCCAGGTGGTTTGAGAAATGGGGTGGGGGCTAAATGCACAATTGGAGCAGACTCAGAGGCATGGCAAACACACAAGGTGTGCAGAGGGTACACACACACCTGTTTCCCTGGTACAGGTACATGTTGCAGAGAGACAGGTATGTGAGTGTGCAGGGGGCCCTGTCTGCAGCACACGTGTTGGGTCCCCACACCAGCAGGTATGTGTATTCTGCAACACACACGTATACGTAGCTGTATTGCACAGTCATATGTGTGTTGTCATCTTGTGCCCACAATACAGGTGACTACAGTACAATGATGACACATGAGGAGGGGGGAGAGGAGGAGGAGGAGGAGCAGGAGGAGGTGGCGGAGGGGGCTGCGATGCGTGCGAAACACATCATGGAGGATCCAGAGGTTGGTGTGTCTGGTGACAGCATAACCTCTGCCGAGGGGCCCGTGGAGGCAGACATGATGCGCGATACGACGATGGGTTCTCATTCACCAGCCGCAAGACATCCAACAAGCCAGGAGGTGTGTGGGGAGGATGTGCTGCTGGCACAGCTGAGAGCACATGGCAGATCTGCACGTCAAGATGCAGAAGGTGGGTGCAAAACTTTGTTACCCCCAATGTTTTGTATGCTGAGTGTTCATACAATATCAGCTGTGCATCGTATGGGAGTATCTTATATGTGATCCACTCCACACAATGGCCGGCCTACCTACATGACATAACACTATACCACATGTCAGGATTCCGCATGTGCAACACAGTAACTTCACTGGGACATAACCTAGCACCTCTGCAATGCTGACATACAGCATAACATGTACAGTTTAACAAATATGTGTTGATGTTGATCTTAATCAGAGACACACATTCTGTGCACTCAGTCATGACGTGGTTATTAAGGCGTGCAAAGATGTGTCCCCACACACATGCGCACAGATGAGAGGCAACAGTGGTGACCAAGGTCTGGCACAACCACCACACACAAACCATTAGACCCTGTTTGGGGGGGGTGTGGTGGATGTCAGAGAATACCATACACAGCTGTGACATGTCTGCCTACCGTAGACTGTACAAATCCATATTTGTAGGGGGGTTATATATATATTTATATATATATTATATATATATTTGTAGGGGGTATATCTTATATATATGAGCAGTTTATTGGGTCACTCTTTTTGATCCTATTTAAGTGCATAAGAATAATATATATCAGCATTTTTGCAAGTTTTGGAGCAATATTTTTATAATTACCGTAGACTGTAGACATATTGAACAACAGAACGGCACAGTGTATGTTAGCTCATCGCACTGTGCCGCACAACATAACAGCCTATGGTACATTCAAACCTACAGATGCACACATAAGTGAGATGTTGTTTATGTTGCAGCATGTTATGGGTCATAACCTCAATACGCCAATTGGAACAGCAACAGCCAGCCTCATCACAGCAGCACAGGCGTGTGACAGGTGAAACAATGCCCAATGTCCCCTGGTCCATTGCGAATCCGACCTACCATATGCAAACCTGAACAGTGTGTGTACTGCTATGTCACAACGACCCCACACCCTACAGTCTGTGTTTCTGGTGCAAAACAATCATACGATGTGGCATTAGCAGTTCAAATGTGTGTTGACACACATATTGCACAGTGTACAGAACTGACAGGGCGACTGGTCATGTCGGTATGGTTTGGGTGGCCTACAGGTCCTTGCAGACTCACTGTATGTACAATACAAAGGTATGCTGCTAGACATCCAGACAGGGCTATCCGCATGTGCCATTCCTCTCTAGATCTAACAATGTCTCTCACAATACCATGGGTTGGGACCCACACACCTGACCACACAGCTCAGCTCCTGGCCCCTTTTGTTCTTGGAATGAATATACACCACACAGGTGATACCCCTGCTGCCAACCTGGGTCACACATCCCCCCCCCCCAGCTCTGTCCCTCAGCACACATCCCTAGTGGCTATCATGTGCAGGTGTTTGCACATCATAACCATGTGTGTTCAATCGTGCCGTCTGTCCCCCTGTGCTGCATCATCTGGTGCTACCCATGCTCTGTCCACAACCTCCACATGTGTATGGAGGTGTACGTGCATTGTTATGAGACCTTTTTCTCTGTTGGCCCTAGGTGCAAGTAAACCTCTGTGTTCAGAGACACATGTGTCATCAGTGGACCTGGCCATGTAAGGCTGCTAATGCTGGTGCTGCCAGCGCATCTTGCAGAGTCACATCTGCATGATTTGTGACCTGTCCATGCTGCACATATTAATACAAGTGTGGCGCCACCTGGCCTAGTTGTCCTCAAACAAACAGCATCACCAATGCAACTCCCCAGGTATGGATGTTGTCCAGCGCACTTGCTGCACCCCCGTACAAAGTGGACATGTGTCTGCTATCTGTTCCTGGGCCTATTGTAATGTACGCATTATGTGGGCGTTTTTGCACATCCAGTGTATACCTGTGTTCGCCCCCACATCACACAACTGAGCAATGTGCTGTGTGTGGCTGGGACAGTATAATTGCTGACAAGGTTTTTCTGCTAATATGTCCATGTATTCAATATGGAATGTCCAATCACATGGAGAATGTGGTGCTACATACGTAACATTGTTGTATGTGATGGTTGTTTACTCGGGATGTGTCTCATGGCCACCCTTTGTTCCACCCACAGGCAATCGTCAGGCAGCTGCAGCTATTTGCAATTCTGTGGACCTGTTACGGCAGGAACTTAGGGGATTGCGTGATGATGTGAGAGCCATGCCGTCAGAACGAATTGCTGTGGCCCTGGAGAGCATCGTTGGTTTGCTGCAACGCTCGGAACCACCTCCACCACCACCACATGCACAGCAGGGGCGTGCCCCAACAGGGGAGGGGGAACTGGGACGGCCCAGACGTGGGAGGCCACGGCGGAAAAAGTAAATCTGTGTGAATAAATGTATATGATTACATAGCTGCAACGTGTGCATACAATCATTGTCCCTGTGCTCCCCTATGTAGTGTGTGCATGCATGTTTTGCTGCTGAACATCTGACCAGCACCCAAGCAGTTTCCTGTTGTCCTGTTTGCAGTGGCAGGTACATCTACACAGATGGCACCACTTGTCGTGTGTCACCTGCACAGAGTGTGTTCATTGGCCCTTGGCTGTAGCATGCCCCGTTACACACCCCCCGATGTGGTGGCTGGGGAACTGCTCAGGGTTTGCATGATGACTACTCACACCCATCAGTATTTGCATACCCTTATACACCATACATTGATCGCATATGTGTGACCATTGCCCCTGGCTGGAACACTGATAACATGGCTGCGCAAACAACACCATGGCATGCATGTGGCATTGACAGACATGGGTGGCATGCATATGTGTTTGCCATATGACCACTGACAGATCTGTGGATGTCACGCCCACCCATGTGACATGGATGTTCCCGGGAATCCCTTCTGACGCAACAACGCATACGCCTACCAAGGTGTCACACACCCGCACACATGGATAGGACCCCATGAATGCATTTAGAGCAAGTCCACATATGACATCCATGTCAACTGTCAATGCATATCCTGTTCCACATACATATCCCATGCTTACATCCATGGTGAGTGTGTAAGGGAAACACATGACCATTGTGTCCAGAAAACAACGTCCAACTTTAATTGGAGTAACGTAAAAACAAAATGGCAACATGCCATACAACAAACACCCACAGCCTGTATGTTTGTGTAACACAGCACAGCACAGGCCACATGTGGCCGTCACAGGTGCCATCAATGCTGCCTGTGACGGTCTCCAGCAGATGAACGTTGATGTTGCAGCTGTGCAACATCAGCGTTCACCTGCTGGACAGCCCCCGTCAGACACTGCAGTGCATGAAACACCAAACGGATGTCGCGTCTCACGTCATCCACTGCCACCAACACATCGTGCATACACCTGCCAGCACACAGACAAACAGTCTCGGTGGTCTGTGTGCTGGCATGTGCATGTGATATGTTGGTGGCAGTGGATGGCGCGGTGACACTACGATGTCTGTCCCATGTTCCTGCCTGTGGTGTCTGGCGGGGGTCCACAGAGACCTGTGCTGTGCTGTGTTCCCCCAAACCCACGCCCTGCCTGTTCCCCCCCCAAACTCCCCCCAATACCCCCTCCACCCATGCTAACACCCCCGCAGGGACATCCCCACCATGCCCCCCCCACCCCCCTCCCCCGCATCCCCCACACCTTGCACAACATGCCCATCCGCTGGTGAATGGTGGCCCACATTCCCCTCCTCCCCATCTTCCCCCTCCACGTCAGAGTCCTGCACCAGCACCACATCGTCCTCATTGGGCCCCTGCTCCTCATCTGCATCCTCTGACCCCTCCACATCCTCTGTCTGCAGATCCGACACCTGCGCCTCCACCTCTTCCTCCTCCTCCTGCACCTCCGCCACCTCTCTCTCCCGTCCACGGCGTGTGGTGGGCCGTCTGAGGGTGGGTGGGGAGTCTCCGGGTCCATCACTGCTGTGGTCTATATATGGGAAAGATTACATACATTACAGGCCGTCCATGTGTGTCACATAACACCTGTACATATGCAGGTAACACACCGGCTGGTAGGTCAATGTGACATTTGTTGCTGAAAGTTATTCCTGGGATAACTCACCATCTTGGTGTTGTCCCGGCCCCCTGCTGAAACGCTCAAGATACTCCGGGTGGTGCAGCCTCAGTTCACGGGCCTTCTTCCTCAGGTCCTCCACCTGTGGATATGCAAACATAGGTTGGGGAAACAACATTCCGGCCTAAACACGTGATTGCACGACATGGACATAGAATATTGTGACCACCATCTGTCTGCTGCCTATCCCCTGCTGTGTGTTGTGAAGCTCACAGACCCATAGACTGTATGAGATGTGTAGACTATCCAACATAGCTGATATATATGTGTGACAGACATACCCTCCGTTACAGTCCGCTTTCCAGCCCCATGGGTGTTGTGTGTCCTACAGCACCTTAGCAGGGAAATGCATCATCTACGTAGGTCGTTTAAATGACAACCATACACAGGTGTCAGGACTCCTGTAGATGGGGAGAATGGATTAAACAGCATAGGCACACTCCACCATATCACCAGGGTGGGTGAGGGCCCCCTTTGAAGGCTTCTCTGTACTCCTGGGGATAGGGAGGATGGGTTAAACAACATTAGCACACATTCCCATATCTCCAGGGTGACAGATGGCCCCCTTTGAGGGCTTCTCTGTACTCCTGGGGATAAGGGGGATGGGTTAGACAACAGTATTTGACATTCCCATATCTACAGGATGACACAGGGCCCAGTTTGAAGGCTTCTCTGTACTCCTGGGGATTGGGAGGATGGGTTAAACAACAGTATTTGACATTCCCATATCTACAGGATGACACAGGGCCCAGTTTGAAGGCTTCTCTGTACTCCTGGGGATTGGGAGGATGGGTTAAACAACAGTATTTGACATTCCCATATCTACAGGATGACACAGGGCCCAGTTTGAAGGCTTCTCTGTACTCCTGGGGATAAGGGGGATGGGTTAAACAACAGTATTTGACATTCCCATATCTACAGGATGACACAGGGCTCAGTTTGAGGGCCTCTCTGTACTCCTGGGGATGGGGATGTGGGGTTAAACAGCATTAGTAAACATTCCCATATCTACAGGATGGCAGGGGGCCCCCTTTGAGGGCTTCTCTGTACTCCTGGGGATAAGGGGGATGGGTTAAACAACAGTATTTGACATTCCCATATCTACAGGATGACACAGGGCCCAGTTTGAAGGCCTCTCTGTACTCCTGGGGATAAGGGGGATGGGTTAGACAACAGTATTTGACATTCCCATATCTACAGGATGACACAGGGCTCAGTTTGAGGGCCTCTCTGTACTCCTGGGGATGGGGATGTGGGGTTAAGCAGCATTAGTAAACATTCCCATATCTACAGGATGACAGGGGGCCCCCTTTGAGGGCTTCTCTGTACTCCTGGGGATAAGGGGGATGGGTTAAACAACAGTATTTGACATTCCCATATCTACAGGATGACACAGGGCCCAGTTTGAAGGCTTCTCTGTACTCCTGGGGATTGGGAGGATGGGTTAAACAACAGTATTTGACATTCCCATATCTACAGGATGACACAGGGCCCAGTTTGAAGGCCTCTCTGTACTCCTGGGGATAAGGGGGATGGGTTAGACAACAGTATTTGACATTCCCATATCTACAGGATGACACAGGGCTCAGTTTGAGGGCCTCTCTGTACTCCTGGGGATGGGGATGTGGGGTTAAGCAGCATTAGTAAACATTCCCATATCTACAGAATGACAGGGGGCCCCCTTTGAGGGCTTCTCTGTACTCCTGGGGATAAGGGGGATGGGTTAAACAACAGTATTTGACATTCCCATATCTACAGGATGACACAG
The DNA here is from genome assembly GCA_033557465.1 of Ichthyophis bannanicus. Lineage (NCBI taxonomy): Eukaryota > Metazoa > Chordata > Amphibia > Gymnophiona > Ichthyophiidae > Ichthyophis > Ichthyophis bannanicus. The sequence continues at coordinate 273,845,826 of CM066038.1, read as the reverse complement.
GGCCCAGTTTGAAGGCCTCTCTGTACTCCTGGGGATTGGGAGGATGGGTTAAACAACAGTATTTGACATTCCCATATCTACAGGATGACACAGGGCCCAGTTTGAAGGCTTCTCTGTACTCCTGGGGATTGGGAGGATGGGTTAAACAACAGTATTTGACATTCCCATATCTACAGGATGACACAGGGCCCAGTTTGAAGGCTTCTCTGTACTCCTGGGGATTGGGAGAATGGGTTAAACAACAGTATTTGACATTCCCATATCTACAGGATGACACAGGGCCCAGTTTGAAGGCTTCTCTGTACTCCTGGGGATAAGGGGGATGGGTTAGACAACAGTATTTGACATTCCCATATCTACGGGATGACACAGGGCTCAGTTTGAGGGCCTCTCTGTACTCCTGGGGATGGGGATGTGGGGTTAAGCAGCATTAGTAAACATTCCCATATCTACAGGATGACAGGGGGCCCCCTTTGAGGGCTTCTCTGTACTCCTGGGGATAAGGGGGATGGGTTAAACAACAGTATTTGACATTCCCATATCTACAGGATGACACAGGGCCCAGTTTAAAGGCCTCTCTGTACTCCTGGGGATTGGGAGGATGGGTTAAACAACAGTATTTGACATTCCCATATCTACAGGATGACACAGGGCCCAGTTTGAAGGCTTCTCTGTACTCCTGGGGATTGGGAGGATGGGTTAAACAACAGTATTTGACATTCCCATATCTACAGGATGACACAGGGCCCAGTTTGAAGGCCTCTCTGTACTCCTGGGGATAAGGGGGATGGGTTAGACAACAGTATTTGACATTCCCATATCTACAGGATGACACAGGGCTCAGTTTGAGGGCCTCTCTGTACTCCTGGGGATGGGGATGTGGGGTTAAGCAGCATTAGTAAACATTCCCATATCTACAGGATGACAGGGGGCCCCCTTTGAGGGCTTCTCTGTACTCCTGGGGATAAGGGGGATGGGTTAAACAACAGTATTTGACATTCCCATATCTACAGGATGACACAGGGCCCAGTTTGAAGACCTCTCTGTACTCCTGGGGATTGGGAGGATGGGTTAAACAACAGTATTTGACATTCCCATATCTACAGGATGACACAGGGCCCAGTTTGAAGGCTTCTCTGTACTCCTGGGGATTGGGAGGATGGGTTAAACAACAGTATTTGACATTCCCATATCTACAGGATGACACAGGGCCCAGTTTGAAGGCTTCTCTGTACTCCTGGGGATGGGGATGGTGGTTTAAACAACATTAGCAAACATCCCCATATCTGCAGGGTGAGTGTGAGTGTACTTTGAAGGGTTCTCTGTACTCCAGGGGATAGGGGCGATGGCTTAGGCAACATTAGTGGGGATCCCCATAGCTCCAGGGTGATTGAGGGCCAACTCTGATGGCCTCTCATGGCTCCTGTGAATAGGCTAGTTGCGTTTGACAACATTGGCGCAGAACCCCTGCGCTGCATGGTGTAAGACAGACCATGTGATGCAGATTTCGCTAGCACTAAGGATTGGCCATATGTGTTAGCCTGCAGATGCAGCCCCAGCATCAGCACATGATGTTTCCGGAGACTATTTAGCAAGATCTCTGGCCTAGCTGTGTTACAATATGTTTTATCTGTTCAACAGAGGCAGATTGCATGACTGCAGGATTGCATCATGCCCTATGTGACCATATCCAGCAACACCTGCATACATGGAATACTACTCAGATGTGATACATAGAGATATCTACATGCGGTTGTAGCTGCTGTACATTTCTGTTGTAAACCACCTACACACAGCTGCATGGTCACCTACAATCACCCCAGTGTTTGTATATGGCTATTGTTATATGCTGCCATACCCTTACCTCACGTTTGTTTTCAGCCACACGGTTGAAACGCCGTGTGATGCGTTCCCAGGCCCTCAGCACCTTTGCAGTGTCGCTTCCCCTGGAGGCTCCTGGGAAGAGCTTATCCTGTTTTGGCCCTATTAGTATTGCCAGCTCACGGACCTCTCTTCTAGAGAAGGCAGGCTTCCTTGTGCGGGGCGCCATTTTCTTTTTTGCATGTGTAGCAGCCGTGCCGCACACAACTCATCTTCCGCATTTGCGCACATCGTTTGCCGAACATGCATGGCGCATGGCTACGCGACCGAGATAGGCGCATAGCAACGTTCCGCATGGCTGCGTGCGGGGAATATGCACATTGAACATGCACGCTGCTTTCATACACAGTGGGTAGTGTGTGAACAACTGTATGTCTATTGACCTCTGCAGCCACAGATAGCACCGATGTATTTCTCATGTTGAAATGAACACTTTTAGGGGTGTGTTGATAAACACCTAATATGTGCGGGTCCCCATTACTGGGCATGTGGCATATGAGGTGTGGTCAGTTCAGGTAGGTAACACACAAAACACCGAGAATAAGCGGCCGGACTTGTGCGCGGCGATGTGCGCTGCCTACATTATCGCGTGGAAAGGCTAGGTGGCACGCTGCTGGCCGTGCAAAACAACAGAGCCGTGGTACAACGGTGATGACACTGAGCAATGGTCCAGGGGCCATGGGTTCGATCCCCCATTGTGTGCAATGGAAATGCCCAGCTGTAGCAACACCTTTGATGGGTATATGTTTTACGAGACATATTAGCATTTGGACGACATAGGGCAGCGCACTATACATTTCGTGCGTTTTGGACGGCGCACTGTTATTATGGGTGTCATTGGGCGGCGTACTGTTAATTATGTGCGTTTTGTGCGGCATAAGGGGTCTCGCTGATATCCACGCACAGGAACAGAGCCACAGCACAATGTTTGAAACAGTGACCACTGGTGCAGGGATCAGCGGTTCAATACCTCACAGTGCCCAGTGAACACAGCTGGCTAAAACAGTATGTATTATGTTGTGTTGTGGTGTAGGTGGCTTTTTTTCTTTTTGTATCACTACTAGCAAACGCACTCTCACAGCATGTTAACATAAGGCGGCCCATAGGGCACATGTTACAGTGCACTGTCCGCCAACGCACCCTAGAATGTCCCCTATAGGGCACCATATATGTTGCCACACAGGATAATGTATAGTGCACACTGTATGGATGGCAACCATGAGGTGGCCTATAGGGCGCCCTATAAAGCACCCTCAGACACACCTTATGGGTACAGTATGCCGCGGGTGTTTTATCATGCATAAAAATAGGTGGATTTGAGATGGATAATGCTGTGGACAAGCCTATCACATTACCACACTGTGGTTTTGAACCCATATCCTCTGGCTAACACAGGCAGTGACATAACCTTTGGACTACAGCACTATAGCTGTTAGCAAAAGCCATGGCTGGCTGCAGAAAGCCTGCACGTCACCTCACAGACAGTCTGCTGTTGTGAGGTGTATAGGGTTTGGCCACCCGTGCCCATGATGCACTGCACATGCAAATCACCAGTCCACAGATGCACACAGGATGGGGACTGCAACCTGACAGCTCCAGGCCTGGTATGGGGATGTGCCCGTGTGCACCCACACATCAACTCGGCCTGGTAGGGTGTACTGAGTGGGTGATGTACTGGCACAGAGTAGCTACACACCGTCACATTGTGCGGGTACTGTGCTCACCCTAAGGGTGCGATGAGGCACCCAGGACCAGGTCCACAACACCCTCCACGGCAAATTTAGGCCATGGCAGAGCTCCAATGCACTATTACTCTGTGAGATAGGTTCTTTCTGCAGAAACAACTTGGATATCTCTGTCGGTCTGAGTCTGGGGAACCCCTTATGGATACCTAGGTGGGTTAGGTACCACCATTTGTCTCCCTCCTCCCCCCCCCGTTTGCAACGCAGGGTCTCCTCTCTAAATGCTACCTCCCTGCAATGGTGGCAGCAGAGTAGACCATCAACCCCAGTCCTACTGTGAAAGAGACACCCTACAGGCCAGTCATGGCAGCTGTATACACATCCATAACACAATATCTGACAGACATTAGGCCTGTATGTGCTCGGTTGCACCCCACCACTATCTGATATTGTCCTGCAGCAAGCCATCAGCCACTGCACCCTGCAAGGCGCTCCATCAGGACACAGACCAGCTGCGGACAATCTGCTAGTTAGTCCTGTTAGACATGCACATCCCTGACATAATATCTGACAGACAGTATGCCGTGATATGCTACGTTGGGCCCCACCACTATCTGATATTCTCCCACAGCAAGCCATCACCCGCTGCACAGCACTCCATCAGGACACAAACCAACTGAGGACAGTCTGCTAGTTGGTCCTGTTGGAAATGCATGCACCCAGAACTAGGATGGCCGTGCACACCAGCAGATAGGTCAGTGACTGGGCCCCAAACCACAACCCATATATATCACATGACAGAGATACTATCTATCACTATGGGGGTGCCTAGCCATGCTGTCGTCACTGCACAGTCAGGGTGTTGTACAACCCCAGCAGCACATACAGAGGCCACCCTGTCTGTGTGGGTGGTGGCCAGCCACTACAGTGTCCCAGCCAGTGCCCTCTGCCCTGTGCAGATGCATCCTGGCCATCCCACCCTGTCTGATCTATACCCATGGTACCTTGCTGCTCATTATGCACATTGGCAGGCCAATACTGGCAACAGTGCTGGCAGTGTGGGCTGTGGAGGGTGTTTGCAGCCAACACACACTGTATAGACAGACACACACTCACACACGTATGCCAGCATTGTGCTACTATAGAGGCGTTTGTCAACATTGGCCACCACACCAGTCCTGGGCACAGTACAGGCATGGATATGGTACGCAATACCGTTGGGTGTCACTCCCCAGGGTGGTAAACACTGTCTGAGACCAGACCTGATGCACCCACTGCAGACAACAGAATGATTGTCATGATGGAGCTCACAGAGCATAATTTGCGTAACGTAGGGTTATCTATCTGCCAGTACTCATAGCAAGCATTTGACAGCTGTGTACCGTATACCCTGGTGTAGGGTGACATTGCTAAGGAATGCACATGCTAGTATTGTGAGATGCACGCAGGGCCCAATGTCGTGCCTCTCCAGGAGGCATTGGAAAATGTGGCCTGTGGGTGTGGGTGTGGGTGTGTCTGCCCCTGTTGGTTGCTGCTTTACAGCAGAGGTTCCCAGATGTAGGCCAGGATTACAACACACTGTTCTGGTTTTCCTGCTGTCCCTCATGAATATGCATGTGCTACATCTAAATGCCATGGCGGTGGTGCAGGGATATGACACACAAACATTTCTATGCGTGGCAGCATGGAACAGGAATGGTGTGTGGTCCGCCAGGACTGCATTTGTGAGACTCTGCTGTAGGTCGTGCCCCTGGTCATGGTGTCCGTGATCAGTGGGGTGAACGATAGGTGTATGACCAATGCATATGTCCCCAGCAATAAAGGATTATCCTTACTATCACATTTTCGTTGTGGAAACAATATGTGGGCAGGATTGGCAGGGCTTTGAACCTGTGACCTTCTGTTCTTGCACACACTGTCTGTGTGCAGTGCACCCCTGTGCTGCCACAGATTGGCTGGATTTTCTGGGATGTCCATGACTGTACATCCGACAGGGCCTATCTGTTGCAGTGGACGGTGCCAGCCTGCACATGGCTAGGCCACTGTCTTCTGTGGCTATCAGGCACTGCCCCCTTCACCACCTGTACCCTTCCGGCAACATGCTGCCATGTGCTTATCTTGGAAAAGCTGATGACATGTGTGCGTTGTAGCACTCCAGGAATGCATTTTGGAGACTCTGCTCTAGGTAATGGCCATTGTTATGGTGTGTGTGCAGTGTTGGGTACAAAATGTGTGTGTGCACCATTCTTATATTCTCTGCAATAAATGTATGTCTTTACTCTCTCTGTTTAGCGGTGGGTAAAATATGGGGACTGGGTTGGCAGGAGCCCCAGATGGGATTTGAAACTGTGACCCTCAGAAACTAGAGGTACTGGCTTTGTCCACTGCACCACACTGTGGCCACAGAGACAATGCAGTCCCTGTGGATGGCAGACCTGACCAACAGAGTCAACATGCCTGCTATGCACATTTGTGATGTGGGGTCTTTCACCTTGTCTGGTGACAAGGGTGCAAATAACTCCCCCAACTGACCTCGACAAAGGGGGAATGAATGTAACCAAGCAGAGCAACAGTGATGTTTATGGACAACCATAACAGACACTCCCAGGACAGCTGAGACACACGGAAGTGAATTTTGGTCAGGTCTCCGCTCCATAGCCCCTTCCACAGCTCCTGTCCTTCTACTGGGGCTTTCCTGGGTGTGTTTTTAGTTTTTGCCCATCAATAGTATCAGTGTTCCCCAGCTGTATTAGTATTTTGTTCTGATGTTGCTCAGAGAGCAAACAGTGCTTCATGTAGGAATGTCTATCTACCATTACTCCTAGCAAACATTTGAGGGCTGTGTACCGTGTACCCAGGTATAGGGTGGCATTGCTAAGGTATGCAGGTGCTGGTAATGGGAGATGCATGCAGGGCCCAATGTCCTGCCTCTCCAGTGGGCATTGGCCAATGGGGCATGTGGGTGTGGGTGTGGGTGTGTCTGCCCCTCTTGGCTGCTGCTTTACAGCAGGGGTTCCCAACCCCAGTCCTGGTATGCCACACACTATTCGTATTTTAGTGCTGTCCCTCATGAATATGTATGAGCTACATCTACATGCCATGGGGGTGTTTCATAGATATGCAGCACTGGCATTTGTATTAGGGGCAGCATGGAACCAGAATGGTGTGTGGCCCTCCAGGACTGCATTTGGGAGACTCTGCTCTGGGTAATGCACCAGTTCATGGTGTCTGTGCTCAGGGGGGTAAAATAGAGGGGTATTACCAATGCGTAGCATATGTCCTCACTACCACGGTGTGGGTGTGTGATAAATATGTGGAGAGGATTGTCGGTTACTCCAGCTGGGCATTGAACCGGTGACGTTCTGTTCTTGCATACACTGTCTGTGTGCACTGCACCACCGTGTTGCCATGGATAGGCTGTATTCCCTGGGCAGACCATGACTGTACATCCCACAGGGCATGTTTGTTACAGTGGACAGTGTCAGCCTGCACATGGCTAGGCCACTGTCTTCTGTGGCTAGCACCCACTACCCCCTCCACCACCTGTCCTCGTCCGCCAACATGCTGGCATGTCCTTCTCTCAGGGACAGCATATGACCTGCTTGCGTTGTGGCACTCCGGGACTGCATTTGTGGGACTGGGCTGTAGGTACGGCTCATTGTTATGGGGGGGGTGCAGTGTAGGGCAAAATGTGGGTGTTTGCACTATGCTTATGTTCCCTGCAATACAGGAGTGTCTGTGCTATCTCTGCTTGGTGGTGGGTAAAATATAGGGACTGGGATGGCAGGTGCCCCAGCTGGGATTTGAACCTCTGCCCTCTGGTCCTAGAGGTACTGGCTCTGTCTGCTGCACCACACTGTGGCCACGGAGACTGTGCAGTCCCTGGAGATAGTTAACCTTGCAGGATGGAGTCTCAACCCCTGCTCTGCACATTTTGACTGTGGGATCATTCACCCTGTCTGGTGACACACGTGCAAATAAACCCCGCAATTGACCACAAGAGAGGGGGATGACATATAACCATGCTGGGCAACAGTGATATTGATGGCCAACCATATAAAACACTCCCAGGACAACTCCAAACAACGGACATGTTTTTTGGAAAGGTCTCCGCTCCGTTGACCCTTCCGACATTCATTTCCTGTTTCTGGGACCTTCCTGGGTGTATTTGTTATATTTGCCCATGGCTATCACTGTTCCCCAGCTGACTTACTGTTTTTAATATTTTTTGTGCTGGTCATTTTCTAGTTTTAATAGCACTTTTGTGCTGTGCACATGTATCACACTGCTCACGTTTTACAGGTTTCCCCGGTTTTGCTCTACATTGCTGACGGAAATGGTTTCTCTTCCCTTTAAATGCCCTCTACCGCGAGTGTTTCACTCGCGCTATTTTTTACTTGTAAATTCGGCCCCGCAACTGTGCGAGGGGCCTCTCCCCTCCCCTTCCCCGCCCATTAACCCCGTCTCTCCGCCCCTCGGGGGCCTTCCTCCGCCCTCAGTTAGCCTTTCCACGCCTCTATCGGACATTTGCGGGCCCGTACTTGTGCGGGGCCTGTTAGTGTGTCGCACACATGCACGGGGCTTCATCGCACATGTCCGGGGCATTTAAGAGCGTTTAAGAGCGTTTAGGTGCCGCGTTTCCGTGCGCTATTGTGCGGCGCGCACCTTTGCGGTTTTTAGTAAACATCCCCCTAAGTCTCCTATTCAATCTCCTTAGGAGATGGTGTGCAGATATTTCAGGGAGGTCTTAACGATCTCCCAGGAGGATATGCCCCCCCTGACTATGGTCCAGTGCCTGTCTGTTGGGCCTAGTAACCCTGAAGAGCCCTCTTGGAACCAGAGATTTGACTGACTTCCTTGAGAACTCCCTGGAAGTGATTATGGCTCACTCTACCCTTTTGTTAGCTCTGGCTCTTGAGTCTGAGAAGTCCTTAATTCTTAGAGCATATTTCAGAAATTTCAGTGAGATGTTTTTGGGCTGTCATGTCCGTATTTTTCCCAATTTAGTTAGGGATACCCAGCTAAGGAGAACAGAGTTCCTGGGATATAAGTCCAGGGTTCTTACTTTGGCGTGACATTTGTGTTGAAGTTTCCTACACGATGTTATGTTTCCTATAAAGAAAATATGTATTTGTTTTTTGATCCTCAAAACTGCTGGAATTTTTGAAGCAAGGGAAGCCACAGTTGTTACAGTATTGTCCCTTCCGGTTGACACATAAGCCTCTCTCTACTATTGGCAGCTTTTTATTTTCTATGTAAAGGGTATATTTGTTCCCTTTGAGGGTTTGATTTCCTGGGACCTCCTTTAAATTCCTTGATTTGGGGTCTAATGAATGGTTAAATTTCATCTACCTAGTATAACTTTTTTGAGGATGGTTGTTTCGTACCGTTTTCTTGATCATTCCTGTTTATTCCTGGATGTATTATGTTTAAACGTTAATAAAAAAAAAGAAACAAAAAATGCATCCAATAAATTTGTGCACACAAAATAGCTATAGTATAAAAGATACAAAATGCAGATGAATATCTACAAAACTATCAAAGAACTTGTGAAAATCGTAAAAGCTTCATATTAAAGGAAGACTAATCAAACTTTATTTGGCCTTGTACATCCTTAACTGCTATACTGTACAGATAGACTGCAGTGCTAAATATACATAGAATTTGGTCAATACATGTTTACATGCACAAACTGTGATATTTTAAAGATTTATCTGCATAAATGACTTACATTTGGAGTTTAGTCAGTCACTACTCTGAAAGTGTGCGCCATGGACCAATGGAATGCACTATCACTGGGAGCATGCAAAGGGGAGGTGTTTGGACAGAGCACAAATTTACACAAGTACTTTAGAGACTATGGCCCAACGTGCCTAAGATAGACACAGTTATTTACATCTGCCTTAGAGCTGGTGTGACCATGACTTTATTTATTCACATTCACAGTCATTTATGCTAGCATTCTATAAAGTCAAATCTGTGCATATTAATGCACATAAATCTGTCACTTACAGAATTACCTCTATAGGAGTGGTATTCAGCTGAGAGAAGCTGCTTCTACTGATAGGACGATATCTGCACTGATAAGTATTTGCCTGCTGGGAAATTCTAAAAATATTGGGGGGAAAGGGATGCTTTGGGTAAAGATGATAAAATCTCTGTCTATTTAATAATTCTGCATTTATTAAGTTAGGATATAGTTTTAACAGACAAACTCTCAGTGCTTTTTCGCACCCTCCCTCCCCACCTCCACTATTCACCTTTCTCCATTGGGAAAATTGGCAATTTAGCACTACTCTCTATTTTCTATCTTTTAACCAGTTCCTGATCCACAATAGTACACTACCTCCTATCCCATGACTTTTTAGTTTCACCAAGAGTCTCTCATGAGAGACCTTGTCAAAGGTTTCCTGAAAATCCAGATACTCTATATATATTGACTCACCTTTGTCTACCTTTTATTCACACCTTCAAAAAATATAGATTAGTAAGACAAGACTTTCCTTGGCTAAAACCATGTTCGCTGTCTCCCATTAAACTAGGACTATCTAAATGTTCAGTAATTTTGTTCTTTATAATGATTTCTACTATTTTCCCAGTACTGATACCATGCTCACCAGTCTGCAATTTCTGGATCACCCCTAGAACCCTTTTTAAAGATTGGCGTTATATTGGCCATCCTCCAATCTTCAGATATTACAGATAGTTCATAGATTACTAATTGTAGGTCTGCAATCTCATATTTCAGTTCTTTCAACACCCTTGGATCTATACCATCCAGCCCAGGTGATTTGCTACTCTTCAGTTTATCAAATAGTTGTAAAACATCTTCCCAGTGTATGCGGCATCACTTTTAAATATCATTTCAGTCATGGGCAACATCCCTACATCTTCCTCAGTAAAGACCAAAGCAAAGAATTCATTCAGTCTCTCCGCTATGGTCTTGTCCGCTCTTAGGGCTATGTTTACTAAACGTGAATAACGCGCGTAGTATGACGTTAACGACCGTAAGTGCCGTATAACGCGCGTACCGACGCGCTAACGACCGTTAATGTCATACTACGCGCGGTAACCGTAGTTAACGATCGTAAAGCTCCGCGGCGCGTTAAAACAGCGCAGAAGGTGGAGAGTGGGCGGAGAGAAGGGGTCAATGGGCGGAGAGTGGGCGGAGAGAGGCTCCCCCCATACTAACGCGCGGAGTGTCAGAGCTCACTTCCAACGCAAATGAAAACCTGTCGTTAAAGGCATTAAAGGGAAGAGAAACCATTTACGTCAGCAATGTACAGAAAACCGTGGAAACCCACAAAACGTGAGCAGTGTGATACATGTGCACAGAACAAAATATCACATAAAACGTTAAAAATGACCACAAGAAACATTTTAAAAAGCAGAAGTCAGCTGGGCAACAGTGATAGCAATGGGCAACAAGGAACAACACTCCCTGGAAAGCACCAAAATAAAAGGAAATGATGTGTGGAAGGGGCTACGCTCCGCAGACCCTTTCAAAGAGCATTACAGTGTAAAGGAGCTGTCCTGGGTGTGTGGTGTAATGTTTCCCAATGATAGCATTGTTGCCCAGCTTGGTTATGGGTGTGTGCCCCTTTTGTGAGGTCATTTCTGCGGTTTATGTGCACCTTTGTCTGCATACAAGGTAAATGAGGCCACAGTAAACCTGTTGCAGAGCAGGGTTTCTGACTCGTCAGGCCGGTTTAACTAACTCCAGGGACTGCACTGTCTCTGTGGCCACAGTGTGGTGCAACAGACACAGCCAGTGCTTGTAAGACCAGAGGGTCACAGGTTCAAATCCCAGTTGGGGCTCCTGCCAACCCAGTCCCCATAGTTTTACCCACCACTAAACAGTGATAGTAAAGACACTCCTGTAGTGCAGAGAACATACGCATGGCCTATATTTTACCACACCAAACACAGACACCAGAAACAGGCACATTACCTATAGCAGAGTCCCGCAAATGCAGTCCTGGAGGGCCCCACAACATTCCGGTGTCATGTTGCCTCTAATAAAGATGCCTGTGCTGCATAGCTATGCACCACCCCCATGGTATGCAGATGTAGCTCATGCATATTTATGAGAGACAGCATGAAAACCCGAACAGTGTGTGGAACACCAGGACTGGAGTTGGGGAACTCTGCCGTAAAGCAGCAGCCAACAGGGCCACACACCCACCCACAGGCCCCATTGGCCAATGCCAGCTGGAGAGGCAAGACATTGGGCCCTGCCTGTATCTCCCAATACTAGCAGTTGCATACCTTAGCAATGCCACCCTACACCTGGGTATATGGTACACAGCTATCAAACGTTTCCTCTGATAACTGGCAGATATCAATTCCTACGTTAAGCACATTTTGCTCATTGAGCTCCACCATAACAATCATTCTGATGTCTGCGGTGTGTGCTGCAGGTCTGGTCTCTGACAGTGTTCACCACCCTGGGGAGTGACCCCCCAACAGTCTCGTGTACCATATCCATGCCTGTACTATGCCCAGGACTGGTGTGGTGGGTATGGCTGCTGACCACCTCTATAGTAGCACAATGCTGGCATAGGTGTGGGGGTGGCTGTCTGTCTATCCAGTGTGTGGTGGCTGCAAACACCTTCAACAGCCCACACTGCCAGCACTGTTGCCAGTATTGGGCTGCCAATGTGCATAATGAGGAGCAAGGTACCATGGGTATCGGCCGGACAGGGTGGCCTGGCCAGGGTGCATCTGCACAGGGCATAGGGCAGTGACAGGCACATTGTAGTGCCCGGCCACCAACTACACAGACAGGGTGACCTCAGTATATCCTGCTGAGAGATCACTCTCACCCTGACTGTGCAGTGACCACAGCATGGCTAGGCACTCCCATTGTGCTATCTAGTATTTCTCTCATGTGATACATATGGGTTTCCGTCTGGGGCCCAGTCACTGATGTATCTGCTTGCTGTGTATGCTGACATCCCAGTTCTGGGTGCAGGCATCTCCACTGGGCACTAGCAGACTGTTTACAGCTGGTAGGTGTTGTGATGGAGTGGCTTGCAGGGTGCAGTGGCTGATGGCTTGCACCAGGGGAATATCAGATAGTGGTGGGGTGCAGCATACCATATCCAGGCCTAATGTCTGTCTGCTATTGTGTTATGGCTGTGTACAGAGCTGCATTGCCTGCCCTGTGGGGTGTCTGTTCCCCAGCAGGACTAGGGTTCATGTTCCCCTCTACTGCCACCGTTGCAGCACGGTAGACTGTGGATCCTTTGATAGGAGACCCTGTTTGCCTCCCTCAGCCCTGGGGGAGGGGTGTGGTGGTGGTGCATGGGGGCTGTACCTGACTGAAACAGACAGAGATGTCCAAGGTGTTCCTGCAGACACTACCTATCTCACACAGTAACACTGCTTTGGACCTGCGCCATGGCCGGTGCTGTGGACCTAGTGCTGGGCGCCTCACTGTACCCTCAGGGTGAGCACAGTACCCGCACAATGTGACGGTGTGTAGCTGCTCTGTGCCAGTACAACACACAGTCGGTACCCCCTACCAGGCCGAGGTGCTGTGGGGGTGCATTCCCCATGGTGTGTATCTGTGGACAGCTGCTTTGCATGTGCAGTGCATCATGGGTGTGACTGGCCCAATCCAACCCTGTGAAACACCAGCACCTGCTCACAGGCTCTGATAAACCATTGGCCATCACATGTACATCTGTTAGCATAATGCATAGGTGCAGGACACCCTACAAAGTCTGTAATATAAGATGCCCACACTGGTAAAAACACACGTACCCACGCACGTAAACAAGCACGTACCCACGCACGAATGTACGCGCGTCGCTACGCACATACCAACGTACGTGGCTAGGCACATTCCGAGGGTGTTCTTCTGACACCAGTACTCAGCGTAACGAAAATTCCTTCTGTAATGTACAGGGTGATGCCTGAGACAGCCTTCTGTGTTAGGCACACTGGGGGCTCGAACCCATGCTGCCTGTAACAGCGGTCAGTACCGTAACCATTGTGCTACAGCTCTGTTTCAGTGCTTTGTGTCTATACGTCTTCTTATGATTAACGCGCAGTAACGTGGCACGGCGCCCGGTAGCGCTCGTTAATTTTGCTAACGCGCGGTAGTGGTAACGATGTACCGCCCATGTCCTTATTTGGGGTTTCTTTCACTACCGCGGCTCCTACCGTGAACTGCACTAACGCGATTTAGTAAACATAGCCCTTAGTGTTGCTTTTACCACTCTATCATCTAATAGTTCAACTGACTCTCTCACAGGTTTTTTGCCTCAAATGTTTTTGAAAAAGTCTTTATTACACATTTTTGCTTCCACAGCAAGCTTTTTTCAAATTCTTTCTTTGCCTGCCTTATGAATGGCTTGAAATCACGCAGTATTATTACTGTGCTGAAATTTATGTTAGCTTTCCTGATTTCTTTAAGCATTTCATCATCCTTTGGTTCATTCTAACTAGGCGGTTGATAGTAAACTCCCACTGCCATAGCCTTCCCCTTTTTACATGGACTTTTAATCCATAGAGATTCTGCAATGTATTTTATTTCCTGCAAAACTTTAATCTTGTTCTCTTTAACATAGAGTGCAGCCCCTCCACCAATGGCTCTCCCTATACTCCTCCTCAGGAACTCTGCCCTTCTTGCAGATCGCTTCTATCTGTGCCCTTCTCTTCTATTGCCAACTCCAGGCTTTGATCCTTCCACCTTGCTGCTCCTTATACCCGGAACTTACTACCTAATTCTGTACATCAGGTTTTATCTATAGCCCTTTTCAAATCCATGCTGAAATCTCATCTCTTCGAGGCTGCTTTTTTATCTTGATCTGCTTAGTTTTCTGCTCTCCAACTATGTGTTTCCTTACCATTCCCCTAGACATATCTTTGTCCCCAGCTATTGTGTTGTAGATTGTAAGCTCTAATGAATAGGGATGGTCTTTTACATGTATCTGTACAGCACTGCATATGCCTTGAAGTTCAATACAAATGATCAGTAGTGGTAGTAATAGTCATTGTAGTAAAAGGCTGTGGCTTGACCAGACCAATGCCCAGCACTTGTACAGTGCAATAGTACAAATGCATTGTTATGACATCAAGTGGATTTGGCCTTCTTGTCAATGGCAGACCTACTTGGGGTGGAAGCTTTGGGCAAACAACTGCCATATCAACCAGATGCCTCATATTCTATCTTCACAGCAGAAGTTATAGCCAAGGCCATAGCTTTGGGCATTTGACAGGCTTCCAGTAGATGTAGCATCCCCTGGTGATCAGAATGCTGAGGGTGATCCAGACCTAGCCATCGCAGCCAATTGCATGACGTTACAAGCGTCTGTATTTTCCTAGGGCACAAACATGCAGAAAACGTTTCAGTGAAGCTGAATGGATGGCTGTGCAGATTGTTTCCTTTGAAGAGCCCATTGGACCACTGCAGCCATTGTGCAATGGAAATGAAGTGTGGGAGGAACATGCAAATTACACAATTTTCATGCCGGGGGGATGACGTCTTCCTCTGGTACCTGTTGTGAGAGCACATTCTAACCATCTCTGTGCCGCTGCCTCTGCAGTATTCTGCCTGTTACAGACAGGCTACAGCTGGTTTCTGTGACATTTTTAGTTGGAGAGGATGGCCTCACCCTGAGCAACACAACTGGTCCCTAGTGTCAGGTCATTGTCTAGTGCCCAAGCACACATAATCCTTTTCACTGTTTGGCTTGGTGCTCTGGAGTCAAGCCATAACCATACACCCAAGGTGTTTTTTGGTAGGTAGGTATAAACTGTAATTCTCATTGACCTAGAAGTAGGCATTGTGACATTGACCCAGTCTATACTGGGGTAATGGATATCACCCATTATTAAAGTGTTGTAAACTTTTTAGATGCCCTAATTTGTTAGCATTTCACCATCCCTTTCGTTCAGTCTGGCCAAGCAGATAACAATACACTGCCACTGACTTTCCCTCCTCCCTGAAGAGTATCAAATCACCTGGACCAGATGGAATACATCCAAGGGTGTTGAAAGAAGTGAAATATAAGACTGCATACCTACTATAAGTAATCTGTGAACTATCGTTAAAATTATCTGTAATACCGGAAGATTGGAGAATGGTCAGTGTAACACCAATTTTTAAAAAGGGTTCCAGGAGTGATCCAGAAAACTACAGACTGGTGAGCCTGATGTCAGTACCAGGCAAAATGGTAGAAACCATTATAAAAAAAATAAAATTACTGAACATGTAGATAGTCATGGTTTAATGGGAGAAAGCCAACATGGATTTAGTCGAGGAAAGTTTTGTCTTACTAATCTGTTATATTATTTTTTGAAGGTGTGAATAAACAGGTAGACAAAGGTGAACTAGTTAATATAGTGTATCTGGATTTCCAGAAAGCCTTTGACAAGGTCCCTCATGAGAGAATCTTGTTGAAATTAAAAAGTCATAGGATAAGAGGCAATGTAGCATTGGGGATCAGGAACTCGTTAAAAGATAGGAAGAAGAGAGTAGGGCTAAATGGCCAATTTTTTCGAAGGAGAAAGGTGGGCAGTGGAGTACCCCAGGGATCTGTGCTGTTTTTTAACATATTTATAAATGACCTAGAAATGGGAATAACGAGTGAGGTGATCATATTTGCAGATGACACAAAATTATTCAAAGGTGTTAAAAAGCAAGAGAATTATGAAAAACTGCCAGAGGACCTTGAAAAATTGGAAGACTGAGCATCCAAATGGCAGATAAAATTTAATGTGGACAAGTGCAAAGTTATGCACCTAGGAAAGAACAACTCAAATTATGGTTAAACGATGCAGGGTTCCAGATTAGGAACCACCACCCTGGAAAAGGATTTAGGTGTCATCGTGGAAAATACATTGAAACACTCCACCCAGTGTGCAGTGGCAGCCCAGAAAACAAATAGAAAGCTAGGAATCATAAAGAAAGAAATGGAGAATAAAATCAAGGATATTATAATGCCTTTGTATCATTCCATGGTGCAACCACACCTTGAATATTGTGTGCAATTCTGGTCGCCATATCTTAAAAAGTACATAGCAGAATTAGAAACGGTATAGGGAAAAGTCACCAAAATAGTATAGGGGATGGAAGGATACCCCTATGAGGAAAGACTTAAAAGGGAACTGTGCTGGAACCTCTACTTTTTAACATATTCATAAATGACATATTCATAAATTATTGGGAATAACCAGTGAGGAGATCAAATTTGCAGATGACAGAAAATTATTCAAAGTTGTTAAAACGCAAGAGGATTGAGAAAAATTGCAAGACGGCCTTAATAAATTGGAAGACTGGACTTCCAAATGGCAGATGTAATTTAATGTGCTCAAGTGCATAGTTAAAAAAATCAGATCATATATTTAGGACAAACATAAACTAACATTTACAACACAAACATATAATTATTAAATGTAGGAACATCCGTCAAGTCGGGGGACAAGAAACCCCTTCGTATAAACGGACTTCTCCCTTTAATCTTTTTTATTATTATATTTCTACAACAGTCTTAATGAAATCAAAGCAGACCCAAAGAGCCATAATGCTAAGATTATAAATTCTAAATGACCAAAAAGTCATAATCAAACTTAGCTGGCAATGGGGTCCTGCAGTAATCTTCCAATTATCTCAGCGGGAAAACCTCCCGAGATATTTCAATGGGAAAACTTCCTCCAAAGTTAACTCATCGAGAAGACATTTCTTCAAAATTCCATAACCCAGCGCTGTATTTCGGATCCTCCGACCCTGCTTCAGATGGCAGAAAAATAATCGTCTTCAGGTTTTGGGAAGTCTCACAAATAGCCGTTGTACTTTCAGAGAACGTCCTTCCAAAAGAATGGCGTCTGACGTCAGTATTCATAGTCAGCTGTTTTATACCCTGAACCAATGTATATAAAAGGCAGAAAACGCCCTATCAGGTGGGTAAAATACTCCACCAATCAAGTTCTTGGTTGAGTCCATTTGGGGTCACTGATTTAAGAGAAAAGATCCAATGTTGTTCCAGGATTTGTAAATGCTGTTCCCGGTCCCCCCTACGAGGGCCATCAGGTACATAATCCAAAATACACCAAGAGAAATCAGTGAATGCATGACTCATTTGGAGACAGTGAGCTACTAAAGGAGCTGTAAGTGTTTTTGTGCGGATCCGAGATTTATGCTCCGATAGGCGTTTTTTCACAGGACGTATCGTGCGGCCTATATAATGTAAACCGCAAGGGCATGTAAGAACATAAACTACAAAAGAAGATGTACAATCAGTATGCCATTTTAGATGAATAATTCGTCCCGTGGAGTTATGCGTCCACGTAGTACCAATCTGTGATTGTAAACAGCATTGGCAACGGGGGGATGCACAAGAAAAATGTCCTGCATCCCTCCGTGATTCCTCTGGAGACTTAAAGTCTGTCATAGAATGCACCACAAAATCCCTAATATGAGCACCTTGTTGATACGCAATCATAAAATCTTGTTGAAAAGCAGGGTCAAGTTGTAAAATATGCCAGTATTTTCGTAAAAGGGCTACTGTTTGTGATGATCCTATCATATATGGCAAAACTCCAATAATTTTCTTATTAGTATCACCAATTTTGTTATGAGATACATCAGATGCCTGAATCTCTCCAGTAGGTAAAGCTTCCTTCCGAGTGGCTGAATGTAACAACCAATCATGATGTGCATATTTTGCTGTCTTATAAGCTCTTTTAACCACTTGTGCTGGGTCACCACGATATAATAAACGTTGACATAAATCTTTTGCATGTATCATAAATTCCTCCTTTGTAGTACAATTTTGTTTTATACAAAAAAATTGTCCAAGTGGAAGAGCTCTTCTGAGAGGACCCGGATGAAAACTTTGATATTGTAATAAAGTGTTCCGTTGCACTGATTTGCGGTACAACGTGGAACAAATGGTATAACCTGATTTGTATAAACGAACATCTAGAAAATCAATGGTATTATAATCATATTTTGCTGTGAAACTAAGATTCACCTTCCTAGTATTCAGCCATTCCAAAAATAATATTAATGATGATTTGTCTGCTGTCCAAACGAAAAAAATATCGTCTAGAAAATGAACCCAAAATGGTATGTTCTTAAACCAATCAGAAGTATAAAGAAAATGTTCCTCAAATGCCGCTAAATATATTGTAGCAATAGAAGGGGCGACAGTAGCGCCCATTGCTATTCCATAAGTTTGTTGGTAAAAAAAATTTTCATATAAAAAATAATTATGGAGCAGTACTAAGGAAAGAAATTCCAAAAATAGTGTTTTAGGAATCCGGTCAGGTAATGTTAATGCAAATGATTGTATGATATGTAATGCTTCAGTCTGATCTATATTGGTATAGAGAGCCGTCACGTCAACCGTGACCAGCCATACTGAAGAGAATGAAAACGTGCATTGGGACAACAAGGTCAGAAAGTGTGAAGTGTCCCGTAAATAAGATCTTACTGAGCATGCAGATTTCTGTAAAAATCGGTCACAGAACTTAGATAAAGGTTCCAAGACCGAATCCCAGCAGGAAACAATGGGCCTGCATGGGGGAGCCACAATGGATTTATGCACCTTAGGAACCATGTAAAACACCGGTGTTTTTGGGTGCTTAGGTGTCAAAAATTTGGCTTCCTTAGCCGTTAAGTGTCCCATATCCTTAGCTTGTGTCACCAATCGCAAAATTCTCTGCTGCAGATCTTTTAAAGGATCCTGAGTTAGCAGCAAATAATATTTGACATCAGAAAGATGTGATAATACTTGCTGGTGATAATAGTGCGTGGACAATATAACTATTGATCCTCCCTTATCAGCATTACGAATTACTATATCCAGATTAGATCTTAAGGCCATTAGTGCTTGCCATTCATCACGTTGCATATTTGAATATTTTGGAAGAGTGACTTCTAGATGAGCCAAATCTGCTAAAACCAACTGCTGAAAAGTTTGTAATATGGGTGGAGGAGGAGTTGGAGGCATCCACAAAGATGGTCCCCATATTACGGAATCATTCGAAACCGATGAAGGTTTGTCTGAAAAATAGTGGAGAATATGTAATTTATGAAAAAATCTATACAGTGCCCGATGCATCTTAAAGGAGTCAAAACGAGACGTTGGAACGAAAGACAAACCCTTGTTCAGAACCTGCTCCTCCATAGGTGTTAATACATGAGAACTTAAATTTATGACCACCGAGGTTGGAACGTCCCGGAATTCCGTCGTCTGTATCGATTGGAGGACCAGGGGCGGGTCGAGAAACGACCGTTTCTCCCTCCCCCTCGCCGAAAATCCTGATTAACATTAGTAGAGGGCAAGAAGGTCACAGAAGAATCACTAGAATCTACATCTTCAGAGGATTTTTCAAAAGTGACATGCTTCGCACGAACTATATGTCGTCGCCAAGTGTAAACACGATCATTTTCGTAATCTTGTTTGTCACGGTTATATTTATCCAATTTTAAAGATCTCAGGTATTCATGAAACGAATTGGTCTGTTGAAGAATTTGTTCACATTGAGATAAAATGGACTTATCCATTTTAAGTCGTTGTTCCATATCATGCACCTGAACCATAGCAATCGCGGATTCAGTTGATAAACGTTCAATCAGCAGAGCGATCAAATCTAAACTGCACTTGTTTAGAATGCTGTTCCACTTATGTAAAAAAGATTTATCCTCAGAAAACATCTTCCGTGGCTTCAACATTCTCAATCCTCTAGGGATCATTTTGGTCTTAAGATATTGCGTCATTGTGGCCTCATGTAAAGCAAGGCGAATCGCCTTCTTTTTTAAATTTTTAAAGTTCCCCAAAGCTGAAGAAACTGTGGAAGATGTGGATTCATCACATAAAGCCGGTCTCCGTAACAGAGCTTGTATTTGATCCTCAGTATAAGCAAATACTGCTAAATTATCCAAAATAGTCCCAGTATTAGCTCCTACAAAGAAAGTATCCTGTGCATTTTCATTTTCACTTAATAATTCCCCAACAGATTCCATGGGTATAGAATTCACAGTAACTGAATCAGAAGCCATCCCTCAAAAACTATCTGGCTCACAATAAATCAAAAACAATTGCCAAATCTCAGATCTGTGTAATGAATCCAATTAAAAAAATCAGATCATATATTTAGGACAAACATAAACTAACATTTACAACACAAAACATATAATTATTAAATGTAGGAACATAAGTCAAGTCGGGGGACAAGAAACCCCTTCATATAAACGGACTTCTCCCTTTAATCTTTTTTATTATTATATTTCTACAACAGTCTTAATGAAATCAAAGCAGACCCAAAGAGCCATAATGCTAAGATTATAAATTCTAAATGACCAAAAAGTCAAAATCAAACTTAGCTGGCAATGGGGTCCTGCAGTAATCTTCCAATTATCTCAGCGGGAAAACCTCCCGAGATATTTCAATGGGAAAACATCCTCCAAAGTTAATTCATCGAGAAGACATTTCTTCAAAATTCCATAACCCAGCGCTGTGTTTCGGGTCCTCCGACCCTGCTTCAGATGGCAGAAAAATAATCGTGTTCAGGTTTTGGGATGTCTCACAAATAGCCGTTGTACTTTCAGAGAACATCCTTCCAAAAGAATGGCATCTGACGTCAGTATTCGTAGTCAGCTGTTTTATACCCTGAACCAATGTATATAAAAGGCAGAAAACGCCCTATCAGGTGGGTAAAATACTCCACCAATCAAGTTCTTGGTTGAGTCCATTTGGGGTCACTGATTTAAGAGAAAATATCCAACGTTGTTCCAGGATTTGTAAATGCTGTTCCCGGTCCCCCCTACGAGGGCCATCAGGTACATAATCCAAAATACACCAAGAGAAATCAGTGAATGCATGACTCATTTGGAGAAAGTGAGCTACTAAAGGAGCTGTAAGTGTTTTTGTGCGGTTCCGAGATTTATGCTCCGATAGGCGTTTTTTTTCACAGGACGTATCGTGCGGCCTATATAATGTAAACCGCAAGGGCATGTAAGAACATAAACTACAAAAGAAGATGTACAATCAGTCTGCCGCTCCTTGAATATTGTATGGAATTCTGGTCGCCATATTTTGAAAAGGATGCATGGCAAAGGGGATGTAAGGATACCCCTATACTACTACTACTACTACTACTGAGCATTTGTATAGCGCTATAAGTCATACGCTGCACTGTACAGAACATGTAAGAGACAGTCCCTGCTCATGAGAGCTTACAATCTAGTCAAGACAAACACAGAAGGTGTAGGCATGGATAAAACAAGGGGAAAGAAAAAGGATATCAGGTGAGTCAAGATCCAAAAGCAGCAGCGAAGAGGTGAGTTTTCAGCCTGGATTTGACAGACACAGGTAGTTTGCTCCAGGCATAAGGTGAAAGGAGTGAAATCTGGAGTTAGCAGTAGAAGAGAAGGGCACAGATAGAAGCAGCTTGCTAGAAAAGCGGAGTTCCCAAGGGGGGTTGTAAGGAGAGATAAGAGAAGGAAGGTAGTGAGGAGCCACAGAGTGAATGCATTTATAGGTCAGCTGGAGAAGTTTGAACTGGATGCGGAAATGGATAGGGAGCCAGTGAAGTGACTTGAGAAGAGGAGTAATAAGGGTATGATGAAGCTGGTGGAAGATTAGCCACGCAGCAGAGTGTTGAACAGATTGAAGGGGAGAGAGATGATTCAAAGGAAGACCAGCAAGGAGTAGGTTTCAGTAGTCAAGACGGGAGGTGATTAAGGAGTGGATAAGCGGGAGTAGTGTGTTCAGAAAGGAAAGGGCAGATTTTGCTGATGTTATAGAGAAAGAAGTGGCAGGTCTTAGCTATCCGATGGATATGTGTGGAGAAAGAGAGAGAGGAGTCAAAGACAACCCCCAGATTGCGGGCTGAGGAAACAGGAAGGAGTACAGAGTTATCCACGGAGACTGAGAAAGGAGGAAGAGGAGGGGAGGTTTTAGGGGGAAAGATAAGAAGTTCAGTTTTGGCCATGTTCAAATTCAAGCAGCAGTGAGACATCCAGGCAGCAATGTCAGAGAGGCAGGCAGAGATCCAGGTCTGGATTGCTGGAGAAATTTCAGGCGTAGAGAGGTAGATCTGGGAGTCATCAGCATACAGATGATACTGAAAGCCATGGGAAGAAATAAGTGCACCAAGGGACTGGGTATAGAGATAGAAAAGAAGCGGACCCAAGAAAGATCCTTGGGATACACCAACTGGGAGCGAGGTAGCAGAGGAGGAGGAGCCACCAGAACACACACTGAAAGAGCGATAGGAGAGGTAGGAGGAGAACCAGGATAATACAGAGCCCTTAAAATCAAGCGAGGACAGGGTATTGAGGAGAAAATTGTGGTCAACAGTGTCAAAAGCAGCAGAGAGGTTGAGAAGGATGAGGACAGAGTAAAGGCCCTTGAATTTTGCCAGGAACAAGTCACTGGAGACTTTGGCAAAAGCCGTTTCAGTAGAGTGTAAAGGACGAAAGCCAGACTTTAAGTGATCCAGGAGGACATGAGAGGAGAGGAAGTCGAGGCAGCAGCAGTGAACCACATGTTCAAGTAGTTTAGAAATGAAGGGAAGGAGAGCGATGGGTTGAAAATTAGCAGGACAGTTGGGATCAAGTGAGGGTTTCTTGAAGAGAGATGTGACCACAGCATGCTTGAAGTCTGCAGGGACTGTTGCAGTGGAGAGCGATAAGTTGAGAATATGAGAGATGGAAGGGACAACGGTGGAGGAGATGGGGCTTAGGAGATGGGTGGGGATAGGATCAGAGGAGCAGGTGGTGAGTTTGGAGGAAGAAAGAAGGTATGCAGTTTCATCTTTAGAGATCACAGGAAAGGAGGAGAGGGTAGCAGAGGTGGGGGGGGGGGGGAAGTTGGGAGTGAAGAGGGGGAGGTGGGGAAGTGGCTGACTTTGTGGGGAATTGGAGAGTGATCTTGTGGATTTTGTCATGGAAATAGTCAGCCAGGGTTTGGGCAGAAAGGGAGGGAGGGATCAGAGGTGGAGGCACTTTGAGGAGAGAGCTGAGAGTAGTAAAGAGACGGCGAGGATCAGAGGCAAGAGAGTTAGTCAGATGGACATAGTAGTCTTGTTTGAAAAGCACTATGGCTGACTGGAAAGAGACAAGCATGAATTTGAAGTGTATAAAGTCTGCAGGGGAGCGGGATTTGAGCCAAGCATGCCCAGCAGAACGGGCACAGGAGCGTAGATAGCTGGTAGTGGATGAAAGCCAGGGCTGGGGTGCAGAATGTCTTACAGGACGTGGCATGGGCGGAGCGAGAGTATCCAGAGCCAAGGAGAGTGCAGCACTATAGGATGTTACTGCCTCGTCAACAGACTTAGATGACATAGTGGAAGAAAGAGATGAAGAAATAGTGGAAGAGAGAACCAAGGGACCAATAGCATGAAGATTTTTAAATAGGTTGGAGGAGACAGAACGAGGCTGAGGCAGCGGGTGATGAAGATTAAAGCTTAAAGGGTGATGGTCAGATAAGGGAAGAACTGAACTACAGAGGTTTGAGGGTAAGCAACGAGAGAAAAATATCATGTCAAGGCAGTGGCCATGCTGGTGAGTGGGGGCAGTGGAACAAAGCTGGAGGTAAAACGAGGAGGTAAGGGAGAGGAGCTTTAAAGCATAAGGATCAGAGGGGTTATTGACATGAATGTTAAAATCCCCAAAACAAGAGTGGG
The DNA here is from genome assembly GCA_033557465.1 of Ichthyophis bannanicus. NCBI lineage: Eukaryota > Metazoa > Chordata > Amphibia > Gymnophiona > Ichthyophiidae > Ichthyophis > Ichthyophis bannanicus. The sequence goes on along the minus strand of CM066038.1, from coordinate 273,821,617 downwards.
GGAAGAGGAATCCATAAAGAAGGAAAGCCACGAGTTAAAGTCAGTGAGAAAGGTAGAAGCAGACTTGTCAGGAGGTTGATAAATAACAGCTACCCGGAGAGGAAGTGGAGTGAAAAGGCAGATGGAGTGGACTTCAAAAGAGAGAAAGGAGTGAGACTGAGGCAGCAGGAGGGGTTGGAATTGGCAAGAGGGAGAAAGTAGAAGCCCAACACCACCACCACGGCCAGTGGGATGAGGCGTGTGGGAGAACTGATAGCCCCAATGACAAAGAGCAGCAATAGATGCAGTATCATCTGGGAGGAGCCAGGTCTCAGTTAGAGCAAGAAGATGTAGAGCATTAGAGACAAAGAGATCATGAGTAAAAGCAAGCTTATTAGAGACAGAGTGTGTGTTCCACAAGGCACATGAGAAAGGGAGAGTGGAAGGGGAAAGGAGAGGGATATGAATAAGATAGACATGTTGCGTGAAGATCTCTTCTCAGAATGAGACTGAAGTCTAGGGAGGCCAGGATTGGGGTTGATATCTCCAGATGAGAGAAGGAGAAGGATTAGCAGAGTATGGGGTAGAAAGGAGACAGTACGGCGGAAACGCGGGTGAGGTTTCCTTAGAGAGAGAGGAGATGGTTGAACGAGAGGGAGAAAGCGATGAATCTCAAGAGCTGATGATAGGGTAGAAGACAGAATGGAGGGGGAAGTGAGGATGGTAAAGGGGAGATAAGGAGGGGAGGAGTGAAGGTGCTGGTAGAAGGGGAAACAGTTAGGGAGTATGAAGAAAAGGAAGACAATGTGATGAGGAGCCATAGAAGAGGAATAGAGAGGAGAACAAAGGACAGAGAATATAGAAGGTAGGAGAGTCAAGGGATTAGGTGCACCTGTGCATAAAGTAGATAATGAGCAGATGACAGCTATAAAAGACAGCCAGCCATGGGGTGGGTGGGTAGAGGGGAGGGGGGTGGGGTATAAGTTATTCAGCTGAGAAAAGCTGAACAAAAGTGCAAATTCAGGGAGCACACTAACAATGACAAATAAATAAATAAATATGTGGAGACAGACAGATAGAACTCACAGCAAAGAAGCAAATTCAGCAAATTCACCTTTCTAGGAGAGCTCTAGGAGGGCACTGCTCTTCTCAAAGGACAGAAAGGCAATCAGAGCTAAGCACACGTGGAGGACAGGAAATGGGGTCTAAAACCATACCTCAGCAGGGGGGAGGGGTTAGTCACTCAGGTAGACTAAGAGCAAAGACAGGAAAATAGTTTTAAACTCTACCCCTATGAGGAAAAACTTAAAAGGCTAGGACTTTTCAATTTGGAAAAAACATGGCTGAGGGGAGATATTATAGAGATCTATCAGTATAACAGTATAGAAAACGTGTTAAATAAATAAATTAATTAATTAATGAAGAGTGACTCTTGGCAAAATTAAAACATCATGGGATAAAAGGCAGTGTACTATTGTGGATCAGGAACTGGTTAAACAATAGAAAACAGAGGGTAGGGCTAAATGGCCAATTTTACGAATGGAGAAAGTTGAATAGTATAATACCCCAGGGATCTGTGCTGGGTCTGCTGTTTTTTAAAATATTTGTAAATGGGAGGCGGAGCCTGCGAGGATCCAACATGGCCGCATAAGAGTTGCTCTCCTGGCCTCCTGATCGCGAATCCTGGTCTCTAACATTTTCACCCGCCTAAAACACAGCGCTTTGAGGTGCCAGGGGTTGCACATGGCAGCCGGTAAGCAGACCCGACTCGATTTTGCTGCTGCGGCAGCGTCCGGCACCAAAAGGTCTAAATCTGACCCTCTCTCTCCTCAAAAAATGGCGGCGCCATCCGAGGCATCGGAGGGATTGAAGGAAGTTTTGAAGGAGGTGCGGGCGGTCCGCTGCCGAGTGGATGCCAATGGTGAATCCTTGGATGCTATGCAAACGTGTTTGAAGGAGTTGACTGTGCAGATGCAACAGATCACGCAAAGAGTTGACAGAGTGGAAAAGGTCGTGGCGGACCATGAGGAGCGTCTGGCCCTCGTCCCGAGGATGATCCGTAAGCTGGAGGGGCTAGAGAAGAACTTCGAAGACGCGAACAACAGGGCCTGACGGAATAATGTTTGAGTCCTCAGAATTCCGGAGGGGGCTGAGGGGAGTGACCCCATACGTTACCTGGAATCTTTGATCCCAAAGCTCCTGAAGGTAGAGTTCTCCCGCCCGTTTGAAATTGAAAGGGCCCACCGGCTTTCAAACTCAGCTAACCAACACTCTAAATTCCCGCGCCCGATGATTTTCTGTGCGCTCCGGCACCAACATGCCCTCCAAATTCTTATGGCAGCTAAGACCGCCCAGCCCCCTACTGCCCGGGGGTCAGCGTGTGGCCTTTTACCCAGACTTCAGCAAACCAACTGCTGCACGGCGCAAGCAATTCCTGGAGTTTCGGCCCCGGCTCCAGCGCCTACAAGCACGATATGGCCTCTTCAGTCCAGCCCGGTTCAAGGTGACCCTAAACAATGAGACCAAGACTTTCGAGGATCCGGCAGAACTGGCTGTATATATTGAAGGCCAGGAGGCCCTACAAATGCAGTCGAGTTAATCGGCAGTGACTGCTGGAAGACGGTTTTCTAAATGGACGGGTTGTGGACTTGATGATTCATGGTCCCCCCGCGGCTCCATGCTGTTAGAGATGCCGGGTCTGGCTGTCCCGCGGCGCAGAGCCTGGGCGGGCAGATAAAAATTTTACTGTCTGGTTGGCCTGTGCAGGGGAGTTATGCGCAGCGAAGGGGATATAGCTGGTTGTGGCCTTAGATAAAGGGGAGCTCCCTTGCTGAGTTTTTAGGCTGTACATGTGTGACCACATTGTTTCTTTAACTATAAGTATGTTTGTTTTTTAATGGCGTAGCTAAATGGGGGTGGTGGGTAATTCTCATGGGGGCCAGGCTGCGTATTGTTGGATGCCCTTGCTGACTCACCCCAGTTTTCATTGTTATCAGGGGATGTTTTGTTGGGGAGTTTCTGTTGGCTCTCAGGGAAGGACTCTAAGGGTTGTTTGCAGGGATAGTCAACCCCGGGGGGGGTTTTATGCGAAGTTACATGGCTGTGCCCTGCCATTCGAAGTATGCTGCCTCCTAAATGACAATGGCTAATTGGTTAAAAGTCCTATCTCTCAATGTGAAGGGCATTAAAACTCCCATGAAAAGGAAAAAAGTCCTAGCGTATTGTGCCCGGCATCAAGCAGATGTCGTATTATTGCAGGAGACACATCTTACTACTCAGGAAACAATGAAACTTGAGGGTAAGAAGTATCTTCTAGCGGGCTCTTCTCCAGCGGACCATAAAAAAAATGGAGTAGCCATTCTCGTGCGGACATCGTTGGGGGCAACGGTAGTCCAAGCTAGCAATGATACATACGGGAGGTGGGCACGGTCCCTGATAGAAGTAGGGGGTGCCCGGTTCCTGCTAGTCAATGTGTATGGCCCGAACAAAGATGACCCCGATTTTTTCAAAGCCCTGAATAGTTCCCTACAGAAGGATTACACTGCCCCGATAATTGTTGGGGGGGACTTCAACTTGGTAAACGAGCCTTTGATAGATCGCTGCCCTGCGAGAATAAGCCGACCTTCTCAGGCAGATGGTGCTTTCTTAGCTCTCAAAGATGATTGTGGACTGGTTGATGTTTGGAGACTGCTCCATCCTACTGAAAAGGATTACACGTTTCACTCACCAGTGCACAATTCTCTCTCCAGGATAGATTTTTTTCTAATCTCCCGGTCCCTGGCGTCTGGTTGCTGTGCTGCAGAAATATTGGGTGGGACCGTGTCAGATCACTCAGCTGTCACGCTTCGAATCCCATTGCAGGCGGCCGCTGGTGGTAGTCCACTGTGGTCCTTTAATAGGGCCTGGCTCGCGGAGCCTCCCTTCCAATTGGAATTAAGGGACACGATTCAGACATATTTCTTGCACAATAAATTAGGGGATACTGCTTGTTGGGCCTGGTGGGAAGCTTTTAAAGCCTCCCTAAGGGCAACTATCACTAGCTACAAGATCAAGGAAGCCAAGAGGAGGAAGGAGCAGTTAGCAGCCCTGGAAAGTCAGATCAGAGCGGGGGAGCGGTTATGGATTCGGCAGCCTGATGCTGGGATTCTGCTTAGGTTACAGAGGCTACGATTCCAATATAATGAGCTGTTGAGCTCCGAGATAGAGCAGGTAATGTTGAAACAAGCGACTAGGTATCATGTCGAGCAAAATAGGTCTAGCAAGCTCCTGGCCAGCGCTCTGCGTGGGAGACGGGAAAAGGCTAAAATTGTTTCCCTTGTGGATGACAACCAGTCTAGATTGGTTGCGGATGATCAAATTTTGGAAGAGTTTTCCTCCTTCTATGAAAGGCTGTATTCCTCGGAGGCAGTCGCAGATCCTACAGAGATAGCGCGATTCCTTGACCCACTTAGACACCCCATATTAGGAGCCCAGCAAGCTAAACAGCTTGGTCAACCTTTCTCCAGCAAGGAGGTCTCCATGGCCGTTAAAGCCATGGCAGGGGGGAAAGCTGCGGGCCCCGATGGGTTACCTGCAGAGCTTTATAAAGTTCTGAATGACGAGCTGATTCCCTATTTAATGTTGTATTTTGGGGAGTTGGAAAAGGATTCTGGCCGCCCCGGTAATTTTTCAGAGGCCACTGTCGTGGTTCTGGAGAAACCTGGGAAAAACCCCGAATATGTCCGGAACTATCGACCTATATCCCTGCTAAATGTAGACTACAAAATATATGCAAGTATTTTGGCCAATCGGCTGGCCCTAGTAATGGCTGATTTAGTACACCCTGATCAGTGTGGCTTTATACCAGGCAGGTCCACGTTTGATAACGCCCGGCTCTTGTGCAACTTGATAGACAGGGCGGCGGTAGACACGTCCCCTTATGTAGCCCTCTCCCTAGATGCTGAAAAGGCATTCGATAGGCTGGAGTGGCCCTTCCTCTTCTCTGTATTATCTTGGTTCGGCCTTGGGGAGGGGTTTATAGGTAAGGTTAAGCTACTTTATGCTAGCACCAGTGCGAGGGTTTTTGCCAACGGCCGCCTGCATCGTTCCTTCTCCCTGCACCGGGGCACTCGCCAGGGCTGTCCTTTATCCCCGCTACTTTTCGATCTGGCCCTCGAACCCTTAGCCATTTCTGTGCGGGATAGTGAAGCCATTCAGGGTTTCCATATTGCTGGGGAGAAAGTGAAGCTATCCGCGTATGCGGATGACCTGTTGTTATTTACGCAACCTGAGGAGATCCCACAGATCCTGACTTTAATCAATAACTATTCCAGTATTTCTGGATATAAGATAAATTGGGACAAGTCCGTGGCCTTCCCCCTAAATAGCTGCCCGACTGTCGAAATGATGGCCCCCTTTCCTTTTCGGTGGGAGCCGACCGGCATTAAATATTTGGGGGCCTGGTATAGTGCTTCGGTCACTGATACTGTACGAGTGAACGTAGAGGAGCTCACTCGGATAGTTCACAGTAAAATACTAGCATGGTCCCCCTTATATCTTACTTGGTGGGGTAGACTTGAAGTTATTAAAATGGTACTGGTTCCTAAGATTAACTATGTGCTGGGTATGCTCCCTTTCACAATACCGGTAGAGGTGTTTACTAAACTTGAGAGAAGTATTTTGCGGTTCCTTTGGAAGGATGTCCAGCCTCGTATTGCTCTCAAAAAACTTAAAGCCCCTAAGGAGAAGGGAGGCGTTCACTTTCCTGATTTTCAATGGTATCATCACGCACTCCTCATTAAGCAGGGACTTGTGTGGTTAGATACTGGGGGGGAGACCCTTGGCCCCAGATGGCTTCAAGTAGAGGCCCAAATGGTGGGCCCCTACCCTTTGAGACATTTGTTAGGGATGTTGCATCCTGAGGAAGGGCCACAGGGCAGGGTAGTCCGGGCCACTCAAGCTGCTTTTGTACAGTTGCTGCAATTGGCGGGCAAAGACGGGCAGCCTTCCAGACGGACACCGCTATGGTGGAATCCTTTACTTAAGATCAGGGGGCGGAGGTTTGCCTGGCACAGCTGGCAAGATAGGGGACTTTGGACTCTGGGGCAGCTAATCGGGACTTCTGGTTGGAAGGATTTCAACTCCCTTAGGGAGGAATTTTTCATGCCTCAGAATAGCTATTTCCGATGGCTGCAGGTCAAGCATTGTGTTGCGGCGGCTCAGATTCCAGTCCGCGATTTAGTTGAGGAGGAAACATTACTTCAAAATCTCAAAGTTATGTATGGGCAAAAGGGTATGATCTCAGGTATATATGCTTTGTTCCGGGACTATGCCTGTACAGACCCGAAGGGGCTATACAAGGTCTGGGAATCTGAATTGCCTTTGGCACGAGTACAGGGCCTGTGGACGCAGTTGTGGAGCACTACAACCAGAGTCTCCCGCTCGGCACCCATCACTCAATCCCTGTACTTCCTGTTGCACAGGGCCCATCTCACTCCCGTGAAGGTGGCTAAATGGGACCGGTCATCTACAGGGGTTTGTTGGTCCTGCCAGACAGCAAAAGGCACATTCCTACATATGTTTTATGAGTGCCCTCATGTCCAGCGCTTTTGGGCAGAGATCTGGAGTAAAATTCAAGTAATACTGGACATTCCTGATCAGCTTTCCAAAAATGTTGTCTTTTTTCGATCTCTGGGGTTAGCCCGGGGTGGATGCAAGGCCAAGGACTTTCTTTTGAATTTTATGGTTGCTGTAGCTTTCAAGTTGATACTGGTTCATTGGAAGTCCTTGGCGGAGCTGCGGCAGGGAGAATGGTGGAGCCTGGTCTGTCAATATGCCAAGTATGAAAGGCTATACGATAAGCTACACCACCCTGATAGAGGGGAGCTCTGCCATGACAAATGGTCTCTTCTGGACCAATATGTTACCCGCTCCGTTGTTGTCTAATCACAGTAATCTGTCTCCATGCTATGTTGTTAATTCGTGGAGGTGGCATGGCCGTTATTTAGAGAGGGTTGCTGATGGGGGCTGGCCTCCCTGGCTTGGATGTGTATCTATTTTCTTTCCCTGAGAGCCTGGAGGGGGGTGGGGGGGTGTGCTGTATTGTTTTTCTTTTTATTGTTGCTCTTGCTTTTGTATTTGCTTATCGTTCACTGTGTGGGTTTTTTTTTTTAGAAAATTTAATAAAGAACTTAAAAAAAAAAAAATATTTGTAAATGACCTGGAACTGGGAATAACGAGTGAGATAATCAAATTTGTAGACGACACAAAATCATTCAAAGTTTTTAAAACCCATGAGGATTGTAAAAAATTGCAAGAGGAACTTGATAAATTGGAAGACTGGATTGTCAAATGGCAGATGAAATTTAATGTGGATTTAATGTGGACACGTGCAAAGTTATGCACCTAGGAAAGAACAACCCAAACTATGGTTATATGATGCAAGGTTCCACATTAGGAGCCACCACCCAGAAAAAAGATGTAGGTGTCATCATGGATAACACGTTGAAACCCTTCACCCAGTGTGTAGCGGTGAACAAGAGAGCAAATAGAATGCTAGGAATCATAAGGAAAGGAATGGAGAATAAAACAAAGGATATTATAATGCCTCTGTGTCATTCCATGCTGCAAAGGCACCTTGAATATTGTGTGCAATTCTGGTTGCTGTATCTTAAAAAGGATATAGCGGTATTAGAAAAAATACAGAGAAGAGCCACCAAACTGGTAAAGGGGATGGAAGGATACCCCTATGAGGAGAGGCTAAAAACATTAGGGCTCTTCAACATGGAAAAGAGATGGCTGAGGGGAGATATGATAGAGGTCTATAAATTAATGAATGGAGTGGAATGGGTAAACGTAGATCAATTGTTTATGCCAAAATATAGAAAAATTAGGAGACATGCAATGAAGCTACTGTGTAATCTGTTTAAGACTAATAAGAGAAAATATTTTTTTCACTCAACGCATAATCAAACTCTGCAATTCGTTACCGGAGGATGTAGTAAAAGTTGCTAATGTAGCTGTTAAAAAAGATTTGGACAAGTTCCTGGAGGAAAGGTCCATAAACCATTATTAAAAGGGAACCCGGAAAATCTACTGCATTCCCCGGAAAATCTACTGCATTCCCCAATACAAGCATTGTGGAACCTTTGTGTCTTTTGGATTAACTTCTAGGTACTTGTGACCTAGATTGGCTACTATTGGAAACAGGATACTGGGCTTAATGTACCTTGGTTTGATCCAGTATGGCATATCTTATGTTCTTATTTACTTATAGGAGATAAAACAGGAAAGGTAGTGAGGAGGAACAGAATGAGTGCACTTACTATCTTGGTTCTCCTCTTATCTCTCCCATCGCTTTTTCAGTGCTTGTTCTGATGGATCCTCCTCTGCTGATATCCTGCTCTCAGTTTGTGTACCCCAAGGACTTGTCTTAGGTCCACTCCTTTTCTCTCGCTATACCCAATCCCTTGGTGTATTCAGCTCTTCCCATCGCTTTCAGTACCATCTTTATGCTGATGACTCTCAGATCTACCTCTCTACACTTGAAATCTCTCCAGCAATCCATACCCAGCATAAGGTGTCAGTATTCAGAGACACCCAACATGCAGGGTCTTAGCAACAAGCACAACATTCTATGGGAATGTGGAAGTCTTGGCAGTACCGTGCTATTCCCTAAGGAGAGTCACTACTGGATGCGCATACATGTTACTGTTTTGTGGGGGTGCCCATGGAATATATTTGTGACCCTATGGTCTGCAAGCACTCTGGGGTCCCTCATGACAGGTTCCTCCAGTGGGGCCACCACTAACTTTGAGCACACAGAGATCACAATGAGATGAGTCTTGCGGAACCACAATAGATACATGGAAGTGGGTCTTCCATATTGCCCTTACAGGATCATTCTTTTGCAGTGAATAGTGAGGTGCAGGCCCCCAGGACTAGAATCTCTATCACCACCCTAGGTCTTCTTGAGGTACAAAGTGGATTGTTGTTGTATACAAATGACTCCTCCTAGCTTAGGCATAGGTGTATATGGTAGGATGTGGAAGATAGCTTCCATCATCTAAATGTGTCATATGTATTGCATGGGGAGACAGACAGTGGGCTACATGCAGGCTGAACTTTAACACAATATGTGGTACCTGTAGTCTATTAATGAGTTGCAGCTCCCTATGCCTGGAACAGGCTCCTTGAGTCTGTACGTCAGGATTCATCTCTTCCTCTTTTCAAGTCCAAGGGCCATCTTTATATATGTCTGTACACGCTGTGTATGCCTTGTAGCATTTCTAAATGTTTAACAGTAGTAGTAATAGTAGTAGTAGTAGAGGTGCCTTGCTGTCAGGGGGCATACATAAGCAGACTATTGTTTGTAAAATGGGGAGCATGTGCATATGGTGCTCTAAAGTGGCCTTGGATTTGTACCATGTGCTAGGTACAGCATGACAATACCTTCAGTAGCAACTGCCACAGGTGGCTGTGCTTGGTCTCCCATGTTAGCTTTTGTGCCAGGGTATGTGTGGAACACTAGCCACTAAGAGCCCAATATTGATTTGCGATGGCTATGTGCCTCTAAGCAGCACAGCTTATTTATTTATTTATTGTTCTGTATATATTTCTGCTTTATCAGTGTATGTCCTATCCTCTGTCTGTCCTTTATCCATCTCCTGCCCTCTGTAGTGTTGTGTCTCCTTCTCAACACTGTATGATTCTAAGAACATAAGAACATAAGATATGCCATATTGGGTCAGACCAAGGTCCATCAAGCCCAGTATCCTGTTTCCAACAGCGGAAATCTAGATCACCAGAACCTAGCAGTTTCCCCAAAAGATACAGGTCCACAATACTTCTACTGGGGCAAGCAGTGGATAAACTGGATCCCCTTTAATAATGGTTTATGGACCTTTCCTCCAGGAACTTGTCCAAACCTTTTCTAAACCTGGCTACACTAACAGCTTTTACAACATCCCTAGGGTACTCCACTATTCAAATTTCTCTATTGGGAAAATTGGCCATTTAGCCCTACCCTCTACTTTATATTTTTTAACCAGTTCCTGATCCACAATAGTACATTGCCTCCTATTCCATGACTTTTTAGTTTCGCCAGGAGTCTCTCATGAGGGACCTTGTCAAAGGCTTTCTGAAAATCCAAATACGCTATATCAACCAACTCACCTTGATCTACCTGTTTATTCATACCTTCAAAAAAACATAACAGATTAGGAAGACAAGACCTTCCTTGGCTAAAGCCATGTTAACTGTCTCCCATTAAGCCATGACTACATGTTCAGTAATTTTGTTCTTTATAATGGTTTCTACCATTTTTCCCAGAACTGTTATCAGGCTCACCGGTCTATAGTTTCCCAGATCACCCCTGGAACCCTTTTCAAAAATTGGCATTACATTGGCCATCCTCCAATCTTCAGGTATTACAGATGATTTTAATGATAGTTCACTGATTACTAATAGTAGGTCTGCAATCTCATATTTCAGATCTTTCAAAACGTATGTGGCTTTAGCAGACAGGGGGACAGATGTGTGCAGCTGAGCAGCAGCAAATGGGTAGCAGGGAATCATGACTTGAGACTGCTTTCTCAGGTTAGAAGATATTAATTGATTATCTCAGTGAACTAGCACAGACACGGTGATATTTTATTGAGGCCTGAAGTACATCATATCTAGATACGTTCATTACATCTTCCCCTAGAGGCAGGTTATATACCAAGCAACAATCATACTGGTAATCTTCTGGGAGACAGACTTCCAGCAAAGCAATTGGATTGTTTGGGAGTGGGACTCCAGCAACAGGCATGCAACACATGTTTATGGCAGCCCAATTGAGAGGATGCTGCCTGCCTGTCTGATGGACCATTCAGCTATAAGGTGTATGCGGCTCCATCATACGGGGAAGGATGTAGTTGTCTGTCAGGGCAAAAGGGCAGTCCACTGTCCTCTATAGATAGTCACATATCTCACATATGGTCTAAATACAGATCATTGACATGCAGTCTCTCATGAGGGCCTGATAATGCAGATCTTAACCTTCTAATCTGCAATATGTTGCCCAGTAGCAATGCTCATATGTTGCAGGGGTGCAGTTGGTCTCTAATCTTTCGTTGATTGATGACAGTAATCAAGCTGGAACATATCCTGCACTGGGTCCTTCATACCAATAATACCATATCCATATATGCTCTCATGCCCAATGTCCCCATGGTGTTGCTCTATGACTATTGTGACCTCTAGAAGGGTACAGAGACAGGTGAGATGTGTTCATCGATTGACATCTCTACACAGAGATGTGTGGCATCAGTACATTGACTTGTTGGGTAACTCACACAGCTAGGAGACATTGTTCATAGTTAATTACAAATTTTGATATATCACACTATCACATCATATCTGGGTGGTGTACAATAAAACCAGACAAATTAAAACAATCAAATCAGGAAAAGGGAGGAAAAAGAAGAACAGCAGAAAGATAGGGGGAAGAAAACAGAGTCCATCTCCCTTCAGAGGTCACCTAATTTAGTTTGGGCTAGGTTAGATTAAAGTAGTGGGCTTTGAGGTTTCTCTTGAATGTTTTAAGTGACAATTCTTCTCTAAGGTATAGTGGGGTAAGGAATTTCAGACAGGGGGCCAGGAAGTAAAAGGCTGTAGTTGGTGTGAATTTTAGCATAGCAATGTGCTTCATAGGGACTATTAATACATGCTCATTGAGAGATCAGAGGATTCTGGTCATCAAATAATGCAGTAGGAGGCTGCCAGGTATGGGGGAATGACTGTATAAAAGGCTTTTTATCCTAATGTAACCATCTTAAACTTAATACGGTAGGAAATAGAAGCCAATTTTATTTATTTATTTATTTATTTAACAGTTCTTCTATACCGCGCTTTTCAGATCAGTGCGGTTTACATTCAACATCAACTATACAACACAGGCATTCTGAGTTGTAAACTTTACAATAAACAGGGAAATCAACATGGAAACAACTGGGGAAACTATCTACATTGTATTTACACTATTACCTTTTTCAAGCAGGGTCTATCTACATCTTATTTACTTTTGAATCAGCGGTGGAGTTACAGGGTCAAATTTTGAGGCATTGTGCAAGAGTTTAACAGACATAATTTAAGCAGTTAAATAGGTGTCTTTCCCACATTGCCTCCTGGCTGTCTGATAACTTTCTCCATTTGAATCCAGCTAAATCAACAGCCATGTGGGTTTCTTTGAGCACTCCTTGCCCAACAATTGCATCTCAAATTAATGCTACTTCTATTCCCCTCACCTCCTCTTTTCGGTATCTAGGTGTTATCTTAGATTCTTCACTTTCTTTTCATGACCATGTCTCATACCTCTCTCGCCGTTCTTTTTTTGCTCTACGCCAAATTAGAGCAGTCCGCTCCTTTCTGTCTTCTGACTCTCTCATCACCCTATTATTAGCTCTAGTTATGTCCAGACTGGACTACTGTAATGTTATTTTTGCTAATTTACCATCTTATCGGCTCCAGCGACTTCAATTAATTCAAAACACTGCTGCTCGTCTGATTACCAATGCTCGGAAATCGGATCATGTAACACCTCTTCTCCTGCATCTTCATTGGCTCCCACTTTGTTATAGATTCAAATACAAGCTGCTCATTTTAACTCATAAGGTCATTTACACATCCAACCCGCTCTATTTATCCAATCTTATTTCCCTTCACACCCCCTACCGACAATTACGCTCGCTACATGCAAACCGACTTTCTTTACCATCCCCTTCGCAAGCTCATCTAGAGCAAACACGTCATGCCGCCTTCTTTTTTTCTTGGACCATCATTGTGGAATGCCTTACCATCTTCCCTTCGGTTGGAACCCTCATGCCAGCAATTCAAGGCGTCGCTAAAGACACACTTATTCCACCAGGCTTTCGATCTCCCTTCCCCTTCCCCCGCCTGATTTGTTTGTTTTCTGTTTATTCTTAAATTCTTTTGGGTATTCTCTTTCCTGTCACATAATGGAGTTCTTTTCTTTTCTGCAGCATTAGTATATTTTATTTTATTGTAAACCGCTCTCAGGCTTCGGCAAGGGTGGTATATAAAATGTGAAATAAAGATAAAGATAAGCATATTGAAGTTTTGATAGATTTTCAACAGCGATGCCATTTAGGATACTGTTACATTAGTCCAAATGGGACATCACTAGGGTCAAAATAAGGTTGTGAAGAGCAGAAAATGTGAGATATTATCTAATGGAGTGCAGTTTACAAAGGCTGAAAAAAGAGGTTTTAACTGTAGTGGCTACCTGAAGATTGAAGGTTAGTTCTGAATCTACAAAACAGCCAAGAATTTTAAGAGTGTGGATAGTAATTATCTGGTGCTCATCAAGAATTGGGTGTAAGGATGGGTAGTTGTTGAGCTAGTAATCCACATGACTTCAGTTTTTGCATGATTTAGCTTTAATTGATGCTGAGAGAGCCATTCACTGATGTTGAGCCATGAAAGATCAGGATCAATAAAAATTCAGAATGTTACTAATTGTATATCGTCTGCATAGTAGAATCCAGTGATGCCATCATCTTGCATTAAGGTAGCAAGGGGGCTGAGGAACATTGAATAATGTGGAAGAAAGGAGGAAACCTTGAGGGACACCAGATTTAACTGGAACATTTTCTGATATTAATTACTTGGATGTATGATTTTCAAAATATGAGATAAACCATTTCAGAATAACCCCTGTAATACCAATATTTGATAGACAGATGAGAAAAAGTCAGTGGTGAACGAGATCAAAGACTGGATAGATCTAGTGAAATTAAGAGTGCTATTTGTCCGGTATCAAGGTGCCCATAGCTATTGCTAAGAAGAGATCTTATCTGTGCTGTAACCAGCATCGAAACCTTATTGGTAGGAGTATAATCTGATTGTCTTTTCTAAAACTTTTTTTCAGTTATTTTGGAGAGATAGGGTAGCTATAATAAGTTCGGCTGGACTGAGTGATGTTTTTTTTCAGTTTTAGTATGATCATGGCCAAAAAAGCAGGTGGAACTGTAACATCTGGAAGAAAATTGAAATTTGCAGAAACCTGGAATTATTTAGACTTTACCTCAGGAAAGATGGTTGTGTTCAACTAGTTTCAAATTCAAATTCAGATTCTGTCTGCAGCAGCTGGAGGGCCTGGACCAGTGACTGAGCCTGGATTCTATCTCTGGTTAATAGAGTCTGTATAAAAGGTACAGAAGACCTGGATTCTGTCTGCAGCAGCTGGAGGGCCTGGACCAGTGACTGAGATTCTATCCTTGGCTGGTATTGTCTTTAAAACAGTAACAGAAGACTGTGTATTATGCAGTACATATTTTTACAGACGCCGTTACCCTGAGCCACAGACTGACAGCCTGATCTCACCAGCAGCACAGTAGGAGAGGTTGTAATAGAAGAAAACTAAGACTATTCGCTGCAGTCGCTGCTGCTGCACTCAAAACATGCTGAAAAGAGATAGCGCTGTTTTACTGTCTGTGTTCGAGATGGATCCTGCTGACTGTTTCATTTGCTTCATTGTGCCTGCATTCGGTTCTAAAGACAATTGTCAGCTTTCTGTGTGGTGGCGGGGTGCATAGGAGGTCTACCACGTGGTCTGGCACATGAGACTGGTGAAATGATTTTGACGGTTATCTTGATGAGAAAGTAGAACTTTAGTAGGGCATGGAAATGGACTAAAGGCTGTTAGTTGGTGCATAAACCTGCTTACTGAGACCTGGTTGCATTTTATACAACCTTACTCACCATTTATATGTACCAGGCAACTGTTTGACTCATGAGCAGAACAGACTGCCCATAAATAATACAGAATTTTATTTGCTTAATTTCATTATCTTACAAACTAAGTATTTTCAACTGTTTTGATTAGATACTCATTGCTTTTACATATTATCTGAATTTTTTTCTTCATCTCTCTCCTTTCTCTCCATCCCCATCATCACCCCCGCCATCTTAGGTTGGACTTTCACCTCTATTTCTTAAGGCTCCATCCCACTTTTTCTTCCTTTTTCTGACACTTCCTAACCTTCAACTCAAATCCCCCCCTTCTTATCACCCTCTCTCTGCCTTTCCCATTTCTCCTCCTATCTTGTCTTCCTCCCTTTTCTCATTTCTTGAACTTCACCTTTTTCTTCCTCTCATTCATTCTTCTCCCATCTCTCTCAAACAACTTCATCCTCATTTCTGCCGTTCCATCTCCGCTTTGCCTCACACTTTTCTCCTCCTTCTCCTTCTTTCATCTGGTGACATTAATCCTAACCCTGGCCCCATAAGACTTTTCTCTCACTCCTGCTCCTCACTCAACTGCTCTAACCTTATCCAGATTCCTCCCCTTTCTCTCTCCTCTCTCTCCTTTTCTTGTGCTTATGGAATGCTCATTTCATAGCTAATAAACTCCCCTTTATCCATGATCTGTTCATTTCTAACGCTCTTCAACTTCTAGCTCTTAGTGAAACCTGGCTCCTCCCTGATGATACTGCTTCGGTTGCTGCCCTCTCTCACCGTGGCTACTAATTCTCGCACATTCCTTGTGCCACTGGCCATGGTGGTGGTGCGGGGTTTCTCTTTCTCCGTCCTGCCAATTTCAACCCCTCACTCTACCTCAGTCTCAACCGTTTTTCGTCCTTCGAAGTCCACTCCATCTGCCTTTTTAATCCCTTACCTCTCCAGACAGCTGCTATCTATAGACCACCTGTCAAGTCCACCTCTACCTTTCTCTCTGACTTTGACACATGACTTTCCTTACTTCTCAATTCTTCTCCCCCTTCCTTTATTCTTGGTGACTTTAACATTCAAGTTCATAACCCTTCTGACCCCTATGCTTCCAAACTCCTTTCTCTTACCTCCTTATCTGACCATCACCTGGTTAGCTTCACTTTTCATCACTCCTCATCTCAATCTCACACAGTCTCCTCCTATCTTTTAAGGCATCTTCATGCTATCCATCCATTAACTCTCTCCACTATTGTCTCATCACCTTTCTCCTCCACTTTGTCTTCTAACTCAGTTGACGAGGCTATAGTTTCCTATAATACTGCTTTCTCCTCTGCTCTTGATTCTCTTGCTCCACCTATCCTACATCCTGTGAGGTGCACTATACCTCAGCCCTGGCTGTTTTCAACTACCTGTTACCTTCGCTCCTGTGCCCATTCAGCTGAGTGTATTTGGCTCAAATCCCGCTCCTTTTCTGACTTTCTTCACTTCAAATTCATGCTTACTTCCTTCCAATCTGCCATAGCATTCATCAAGGAAAACTACTGTACTATGTCCATCTAACTAATTCTCGTGCCTCTGACCACCATAATTTCTTCTCTACTCTGTCGTCAAGGCATCTCCGCCTCCAACCCCCCTTCTCTTTCTTCCCAAACCTTGGAGCCTATTTCCATGACAAAGTCCACACTCCAATTCCACTCAAGATCAGTTTCATCCCCTCTTTCTCCTCTTCAATACCTGGCGCCCTTTTTCCTTTTCTAAGATCTCCGAAGAGGAAACCTCTCATCTTCTTTCCTCCTCTAAACCTACTACCTGTTCTTCTGATCCTATCCCCACCCATCTCCTTAATTCCATCTCCTCTTCTGTCATCCCTTCCATCACACACATTCTCTACCTATCATTCTCTACTGCAACTTTCCCTACAACCTTCAAGCAAGCTCTGGTCATACCTCTCCTTAAGAAACTTATCTTGACCCTACGTGTCCTTCTAATTATCGACCCGTCTCCCTTCTTCTCTTCATTTCAAAAAATCTTGAATGTGCAGTTCCCTGCTATTGCCTTGATTTCCTCTCCTCTCAAGCCCTCCTCAATCCATTTCAATCTGGCTTTTGTCCCTTACACTCTACTGAAATGGCCCTTGCTGAAGTCTCCAGTGAATGTTTCCTGGCTAAATCCAAAGGTCTTTACTCAGTCCTCATTCTTCTTGACCTTTCTGCTGCTTTTGACACTGTTGATCATCACCTTCTCCTTGATAAATTGTCCTCACTTGGTTTTAGGGGCTCTGTACCATCCTGGTTTTCTTCTTATCTCTCCCATCGTTCCTTCAGTGTCTGTTTTGGTGGTTCCTCCTCTACTGCTATCCCACTCTCAGTTGTTGTACCCCAAGGGTCTGTTCTAGGCCCTTTCCTCTTCTCACTCTATACCCAGTCCCTTGGTGCTCTCATCTCCTTCCATGGCTTTCAATATCATTATTATGTTAATGACTCTCAGATCTATCTACCTGATATTTCTCTTACTCTCCAAGCCCATATATCTGCCTGCCTATCTGACATCACTGCCTGGATGCCATTTAAAATTGAACATAGCCAAAACCAAACTTCTTATTTTTCCCCCTAAACCCTCTTCCCCACTTCCTCCCTTCTCTATCTCTGTTGATAACACTCTTCTGCTTCCTGTTTCCTCAGCCCGCAGTCTTGGAATCATTATCGACTCCTCCCTCTCCTTCACACATATCCAACAGAGCAAAAATCTATCATTTTTTTTTCTACAACATTAACAAAATTCACCCCTTCCTTTCTGAACATACTGCTAAAACACTTATCCACTCTTTAGTCACTTCTCACCTCGACTATTGCAACCTCCTCCTTGCTAGTCTCCCTCTGAGATCATCTTTCTCTGCTGGCTAATCTTCCCCCAGCCCCATTATACTCATATAATCCCTCTTCTCAAATCACTTCATTGGCTTCCCTTCCATTTCCGTATCCAATACAAACTTCTCCTTCTGACCTATAAGTGCATTCATTCTATTGCTCCTCACTACTTTTCCTCTCTTCTCTCTCCCTACACTGCTCCTCGTGAACTCCACTCTTCATCTGACTTACTTCTCTCCATGTCCTTCTCTTCAACGGTCAATTCAATTCTTTGATCCTTTCACCTTGCTTCTCCTTATGCCTGGAACAAACTACCTGTATATTTACATCAGGTTTCATCTCTCCCCCTTTTCAAATCCATGCTAAAGGCTCACCTCTTTCAGACTACTTTTGGATCTTAATCCTTTCTTCTTCTTCTGTCTCCTTACTCTTCCCTACTGTACTCTTGTTCTCATCTATTGTACTGTTTGTCTTGATTAGATCATTAGCTCTGATGAGCAGGGACCGTCTTTTATATGTGTCTGTACAGCGCTGCGTATGCCTTGTAGTGCTATATAAATGTTTAATAGTAGTAGTAGTAGTTTTCTTTCTTCTGGAACAGTAACAGTGTGAAGACTATTGTTTATCATTGAAATATGATCCAAAAGATCCAGACTAGGATCCTTCAACCATTTAGATGAAATGGGGTCCAATGAGCACATAGCGGGTTTAATGGAGTGAAGTATTTTCTGCAACTGGATTTTTGTAAGAAGGTTGAAATTTGCCTAGAAAAAGGTTTGTGAGGAATTTGTTCTATCCATAGAGACAAGAGACTCATCTAAAGAGGGAAGTATTGTGATGGTGAGCAGGGTATCTTGTGATGGTGGACAGAGGTATTGTGACGGTATCAGTGACGGTGGGCAAGGTATCTTGAATATCTGTTATCTTTATATTGAAGGTTTCTGCTAGCTTTATAGGAGTTGGAAGAGAAAATATTGATGTCTGACTAATGGGGGACAAGGGTGGTCATTTGGGTAATCAACAAGAAAAGCTGTTTGTTTTCTGATTGTGTGCATTATCTATTTGCTTGGAGAAATAATGGGCCCAATATGCAGCACTGGTGGCTAGTGCTGGTAAAGTGACAAGCCATCAGCACTGAACTTTAAACTTGGATATTCAATACTAGGGCCATATCCGGGCCTGGCATTCCGGCATTTAATATCCAGGTTGCCTGGATTGCCATGAAGCTAACCAGGCAGCAGCGATATTCAGCTACTGCCGGTTAGCTTCCTGGACAAAAGTTAGGCCAGGGTTTCCTGCATCTGACTTTTGCCATCTTTCGCTAACTGGTTGCCGTCCCAGGAGTGGAGGAGTGGCCTAGTGGTTGGGGCAAGGTACTTCGGGCCGGAAGGTCGGGGGTTCAAATCCCACTAGAGGACAGCAACCTTGGGCCGGAAGGACTGGGATTTCTAGTCCCACAGGTGCTCCTTGTGGTCTTGGGCAAGCCACTTAACCCTCCATAGCCCATGCTCCCTGTAAAATAGTTCTCTGTGTGCTGTGCTTTCCTGTCTAATCAATGTGTTTATACTCAAAAAATATTTCCTGTCATGATTTGACAATTTCCAATCTGTAATCAAACCGCTGCTGATCGCTGGAAGTAGCGGTATACAAATGTATACTAAATAAATAAATACAATAAATATATGTCCCTGGAGCATGAAGGGCAATCCAGGTGTACGTTAAAGTCACCCCATATCAGTAAATTAGAGTAATGTATGGAGGCTTCAGAAATGGTGGAATCCATGCTGGATAATGATGGGGGACAGTATAGTAACAGAATATGAAGCGGTGGATGTGTACCTATTTTTTATAACCAGCATTTCAGAATAACTGAGTTTATTGCCAGTTATTTCCATGATGTCTAGGTAGTTTGAAGCATTTAGTGCAGGATCTCCTCCAGATTTATGCATGCATTCTGCCGATATAGCAGAATAATATCTAAGCAGACAAGAATGGCGGTATGTTGCATCGCCTTGCTTTAACCAAGTTTCATTGAGAAATAGCAATATAATTATTGTGATATGATAGGATCATAAAGGAGTGCAGTTTTTTGCTTAATTGAGCAGTAGTTTAAGAGACCGGTTCAGATTAAAGGGGAGTAGTAGAACTCAAGGGCAGGGGATCGTTTAACTTGTTTCAATGTAGTTGTAATTTCCAAATATCTTATTTGTGGCTGAATATGTGGGATAGGCATGGGTCATCAGCCCCAAAAGACTGTAACCAGCTTGCTGGATGACACAATTAGTGGGCTATGTGCAATCCAGAAACTGACTGTGAACCTGACTGAAAGGCAGGGTGAAACTAATAACAGCATGAGAATTAATTCTAGGAAGAGTCGTAAGAGATCCCCAGAGGACATCTGTGGAGTAGCCAGTGGAGTCGCCCCAAGGAGCTCGCCCAAGTGGCCATATTGGGCTATGACCAGCCATATACACTGACATTATATGTGTGGAGCACATGTAACTATTTGATGGAGTAAAGTAGACATAGCAGTCTGAGGCCACACATGCCTTTGGGGCATCAAAACTGCCTCTTATGCGAGTTCAAGTGTCAACATTGACAGCCAATCTCTTGCTAATGCTTGTGGGGATGGAGAAAGATGTGTATCTGTAATGCATATGTCTGTCATATTGTACAGGAGCTAGGTGGCTAGCAACATTGCAGGTCACAAAGCCTGATCTCTATCCCTGTAAAGGAGGGAGGGGCATCTATGCCCATAGCCTCAGCTACCACAGGACCTCATGTGCAGGATGTGTTGCCAAATGGCTACTACATACCATTATTGTGCAGTGCATCTGCATACATGTTTTGTTCCTGCACAGGGCAGTCATTGCTGCAAGTTGACAGCCTTCTTTGGTAGTGCTTAGTGCTACGTTGCCTCAGGTACCAGCAGAGGCATGGCACAGAGCTCATTAGAACATAGAAACATGATGGCAGAAAAAAACCACAAGGCCTTTCTAGTATGCCCATCCATATCAACTACAACAATCTTCTCTTTAACTTTAGAGATCCTTTGTGTTTGTCCCATGCTTTTTTGAATTCAGATACTGTCCTCTTGTCCACCACCTGCACTGGGAGACTATTCCATGCATTTACCACTCTTTCCGTAAAGAAATATTTCTGCATATTACTCCTGAGTCTATCCCCTATCACTCTCATGCTATGTCCCCTTGTAGCAGAGCTTGCCTTCATTTGAAAGAGACCCTCCTATGCATTTATGCCACAGAGGTATTTAAATGTCTCTATCGTATTGCCCCTATCCCGCCTTTTCTCTAAAGTATACATATTAAGATCTTTAACACTGTCCTCATATGCTTCATAACGAAGACCATTAACCATTTTAGTAGCCATCCTCTGCACCAACTACAACTTGCTTATATCCTTTGAAGGTGCAGTCTCCAGAAATGCACACAATGCTCCAAATGAGGTCACGCCAGAGACTTATACAGAGGCATTTCATCTCTTTTTTTCTGCTGGCCATTCCTCTCCCTATACACCCAAGCATCCTTCTGGCTTTTCCAGTTGCCTTTTCTACCTGTTCAGCTACTTTGTCAGACACAGTTATGCCCAGGTCTCACTCATCTTTTGTGGACAGAAGTACCTCATCCTTACACTGTACCGCTCCTTTGGATTTTTGCAGCCCAAATGCATGACCCTACATTTTTTTTAAATTTCAGCTGCCAAATTCTAGACCATTCTTCATTCTAGACCATTCTTCAAACTTAGCTAGATCCCTCCTCATGTTATCTACTCTTTCCTGGCTGTCTATTCTATTGCAGATTTTGGTATCATCCACAAACAAGCAAACCTTACCCAATAGCCTTTCTGAAATATCATTAACAAAGATGTTAAAAAGAATTGGACCAAAGATAGATCCCTGCGGCATACCACTAGTAGCCTCCTTCTCCTCAGATGAGCTCCATTTACCTGTACACTTTGTTACTTCCCACTCAACCAATTTCTAAGCCAATCAGTAACTTTAGGGTCCATCCCTAGGGTGCTAAGTTTGTTTATATGTTGCCTGTGTGGAACGGTGTCAAAGGCTTTACTGAAATCTAAATACATCACATCTAGGGCTCTCCCTTGGTCTAACTCCCTGCTCACTCAGCTAAAGAAATCAATCAGATTTGTCTGACAAGACCTGCCTGACAAATCCATGCTGCTTCAGATCCTGCAATCCACTGGACTCCAGAAACCTCACTATTCTCTCTTTTAGTTGCCTTTCCAATAATATTCTAACCACAGAGGTAGATTAACTGGCCTGTAGTTCTCAATATCATCCTTACATCTGCTTTTGTGTAAAGGTATCACATGTGCTTTTCTCCAGTCCTCTGGCATCACTCCTGACTCCAAAGAGGCATTGAAAAGGACAGACAGTGGAGCTGCTAGAATGTCCCCAGTTCCCTCAGTATTCTTGGATGTATCCCATCTGGATCCATGGCTTTGTCTACTTTTAGTTTAGCTAGTTCCTCACGAACACGGTCTTAAGAAAATCATTCAAGATCCATGTCACTTTTGTTCCTATTTGTGAGTGTTTTCTGAGGTCCTGCTCCTGACTTTTTATCCGTGAACACAGAACAGAAATATTTGTAAGCAATTCTGCTTTATCCTCATCAGTTTTGGCATATTCCTCCTCTGCACCCTTCAATCTGACAATACCACTTTTGCCCTTCCTCCTCTCACTAACATGTCTGAAATATGTTTTATCCCCGCATTTTATTGTATTGGCTATTTCTTCTTCTTTTTGTACCTTTTTTTTCCTGACTACTTTGCTAGCTTCTGTAAGTTTTTCCAAATATAGATGCCTGACTTCCTTTCTTGCTTTGTGATCTCTTGTATTTCATAAAGGTCTCCCTCTTTTTCTTCACTTTTCAGCTACTTCTTTTGAGAACTATAGCGGCCTCCTTTTCCTTTTACATTTATTTACCTTTCTAACAAAAACGTTTGATGCCCTTAAAATATCCCCTTTCAGTTTTGCCCACTGTTTTTCTACATCCTCCATCTGTTCCCATCCCACTAATGACTCTTTGGGGTATTGTCCCATCCTGGCAAAGTTAGTTTTCCTAACGCCTAAGACCCTTGCTTTTGAATGGATTTTATCAGCCCTAGTCCTAATACTAAACATACCATCTGGTGAACACTGGATGCGAGATAATGTCCTACTGTAACATCAGAAACACTTTCCCCATCAGTAAGCAGTAAGTCCAGTATGGCCCCATCACATGTGGGTTCTGCTACCAGTTGCCTGAATAGTTCTTTCTGAGAATTCAGGATCTCCTTACTTCTAGATGACACCTCAGCAAGTCTGTGGATTAGCACCTATCAGTAACAATTCTCCTTTCATGGCAATACTGTGTATGTCCTCTGTCAAATCTTCTTCCACTTCTACTTTCTGTGAAAGGGATCTGTATATAATTCCAATGTCAATGGATTTTCCTTTCCCTCTTTCTAGTTTAAACCAGAGTGTCTCCTCTCTTCCTTTTAAGCCCTGCAATTCTATAGCTTTAATATTATATTTTTACATATAGTGCCACTCCACCTCCCCGTCTTCCTACCTTGTCCTTCCTGAATAAGGTATAGCCCGGTATAATTAGATCCCAGTCATGGTTGTCTGTGAACCATGTCTCCGTAACCACCACTAAATCCAAGTCAGCCTCTTCTATTAAAGCCTCAACATTTGGGGTCTTATTTCCCATGCTACAGGCATTTATACACACTGCTTTCCAGATGTTGCCTCTATTAACCATTACTACAGAGGTATATAATGTTTCACTTATCTGGGAGTTTTCTTTACTTATCTGGGGGCTCTCTTCACCCATCCCTAATGAATCTAGTTTAAAGCCCTCTTCATTAGGTTAGCCATTCTGCTGCTGAAGACACTTTGGCCCTTCTTGGACAGATGGACAGCATCACTGCTCTGCAGCCCTTGGAACATCATCCCGTGGTCCAGGAAAGTAAAATGCTCTTAATGACACCATCTACGTAGCCATGCATTCATTTCCAGGATGTGAGATTCTCTGCATCAGCCTTTACCCTCAACAGGAAGGCTTGAAGAAAACACCATCTGTGCACCTATATGCTTCACCCTCAGTCCCAGAGCAATGAAGTCACATTTGATATGCTTGGAGGAATTCCTAGCAGTATCATTTGTGCCGACATCGGATAATATTCAGTAGACTTGATGAGTCTCAGCAAACTCTCCGTAACATCTCAGATTTTGGCACCTGGCAGACAACACACCTCTCTAGACATAATATCTGGTCAGAAGATGGATGCCTCAGTACCCCTCAGAAGAGAGTCACCAACCATCATTACCCTTCACTTCTGCAACTTTGGGGTGCTCGAGCTGAGGTTCTCCCCTTTCCTCGGATGCTTCCACCTCCTCTACTTCCAGGGCTCATGAAGTCAGTTTCTGAAGAGAGGAGTTGAAGTTAAGGCATGTAGTGCCAGATGAAGTGATTGCAGTATGTACAGCCCAGTTGCATAGGCTGCCAACACTGACTGGGATGTCATGCACAAATCATATGTTGGGATCTTTTTACACTTCTGTGATGTTTCTTTCTTTGTTTTGAATGAGCACATAATTCATTTAGATTCTCAATAAGCCAAGTGACTTTTTGTTGATAGTAGATATTTAGATCATCCCTTTTTGACTGATTTTCTTTTGGTTCCTTAGCTCTCTGTGAGACAGGAACAATTCATAGTCCTACTCCCTGAAGCAACAACAATGAAACGCTTAGCATTGGGGTGGCGACGCTGTTACCATTCATCTGCCAGAGATAAGTAACGGCCATTTTTGTTGAGTGCATTCCAGTTTGTTAATTTGAATTTACACAACTAATGCTAAATGTGAATATGAGCTATTTTAAATAACTGGAGATTTTTTTGACCTATGATGGAATTATTATAGTCTGCAACAGGCTATTATTGGCCTGTAACTGTCAGAAGTGAGCCATTGCATCGGCCTATACATTATTACTGAGGTCTTTTTTTCCTCCAGGTAGCTTACCATTTGTTTGAAAATGGGGTGTTAGATCTTTACACTAATAGTTTTTTGCTTTTGAGTGCTAGGTTTTTTGAAAATTTGCTGCAGAGATCCCAGCCATGTAACCCACAGTTTCCACATATAATGGCATCCAGGCTTAAATGGCACTGATAGCATGGCAGCCACTGATGTTTGTGCCATCATTTACCACCCTGTGTGACAAGAGGATATGCAGTTATAGGATCAAACATGTCCTAATTCGGGTGCTGTGACACACTTGCTAAGTATGTCATCACTCCGTCCTGTTAGTCCACAGACATATGCAATACATCACATAACATATCCCCCAAAGTCTTGCACACCTGTAGACAACTCCCATTTTTGGTTTGGAGGTATGCCAGGTTGGTATGACACTTCAGTGGGGAGTGTGGAAGTGACATCACAAAGCAAACCTATATGGAAAGAGGTGTGGAGCAGAATATCAGTAAACTATCTGGGTTGACCATAACAATGGCTGGAAACTTTCTCCTACAATATGTTTCCCCTAGAAAAATACAGTGATATAGGGACAACACCATTTCATTGCCTGCGGCAAATTACTAACACTATAACTCACCAAAAACCCTCACAAGAAGCCAAAGAATATCAAACCATGACCATAAACTCCTTAACTGATAATTTTCAGCCTAATCACAAAAACTGAGTAGAGTGCTGGCTGAGTGTTTTTTTGTGTGTTTTTGTGATTAGGCTATGAGAATTATTAGTTAAGGAGTTTATGGTCATGGTTTGATGCACATTACTAACAACCATGGCATGGCTGACAACATCCATACTGGCACGCAGCTTCTACTATTCCATCTGGCAGAGACAGGATTCTTGGGCTCTCACATATTGTGAGACACAGCCTCAGCAGACAGCCTTTTATCACCACACACTTACAAGGACAGATAGTGGTTAAATAGGCATGAAAATATCAGGTGCAATTCTAGAAGGCCTCAATTCTATGGCATGGCCTACAAGTCACACACACTGTGTGGAGGCCTCAACAGCCTTCTGGCATGCTACATGCTGGGGAGGAGCACACATGTGAGGGCTCTGAGCTACATTTTTAACAACAAATCACAAACCATGATAAATCATATATATGGCACTGGATTAGCACACATATGACAAACACAACCCAGTTGGGGACCAGCTTCACACTTGTCTTCCAGTGTTGGCACATTTCTATGGGCATTTTATTCCATGACATCTCTCACCCCCTGCTGCTCTACAGCCACCCCTACCTAAGATACACACCTTTGTGTCCACATGTTGCACGTCCCCATGTTAACACGCAACAGATTTTTGAAATTTCTCTATAAGTCATACACAACCTGAGCATTCCTGCTGCACAACATACAGTATACAGGGTGGCCCAAAAAAAGTGAGAACATCTCGTAAATTAAAAGTTTAAATAGTTTACTTATTTACCTTTTTTAGCTATATAATGTCTTTATTTTGACAATTTCCGGTCACCATCTTTTTTTTAAACTTGTCAATTGTTTACATCTATCTTTTTGAATTTTTAAATAACTTATATGCTACGAAATGTTCTCACTTTTTTGGGCCACCCTGTATATATTTATTTATTGGTATTTACCTCACACTTTTTCCAGTAGAAAAATAGAAACATAGAAACATGATGGCAGAAAAAGACTACATGGCCTATCTAGTCTGCCCTTCCATATCAACTACTACAACAGTCCCCTTTTTCCTTCAGAGATCCTCTTTGCTTGTCTCATGCTTTTTTGAATTCAGATACTATCCTCATCTCTACCACCTCCACTGGGAGACTATTCCATGCATCCACCATTCTTTCTGTAAAGAAATATTTCCGCAAATTACTTCTATCCCCTTTCACCCTCATCCTGTCCCTCATAGCAGAGCTTTCTTTCAATCAAAAGAGGTTCTCCTCCTGTGCCTTTATGCCACAGAGGTATTTTAACGTCTTAATCATATCTCCTCTATCCTGCCTTTCCTCTAAAGTATACATATTAAGATCCTTAAGTCAGTTCTCATATTCTTTATAATGAAGAAAACTAATCATTTTAGTAGCCACCCTCTGCACCGACTCAAACCTGTTTATATCCTTTTGAAGGTGTGATCCCTAGAACTGCACACAGTACTCCAAATGAGGTCACACCAAAGACTTCTACAGAGGCACTATCACCTCCTTTCTTCTGCTGACCATTCCTCTCCCTATACACCCAAGCATCCTTCTAGCTTTTGTCTTCACTTTTTCTACCTGTTTAGCAACTTTAAGATCATCAGACACAATCATGCCCAGGTCCACTCTTCTTTTGTAGACAGAAGTACCTCACCCACTATACTGTACCACTCCCTTGGAATTTTGCAGCTCAAATGCATGACCCTGAATTTTTTAGCATTAAATCTCAGATGCCAAATTATAGACCATTCTTCAAGTTTAGCTAGATCCATCCTCATGTTATCTACACCTTCCTGGGTGTCTACTCTACTGCAGATTTTGGTATCATCGCAAAGAGGCAAACCTTACCCAATATCCCTTCCACAATATCACTAACAAAGATGTTAAAAAGAATCAGACCAAGGACAGATCCCTGCAGCACTCCACTAGTAACCTCCTTCTTCTCAGAGTGAGCTCCATTTACCTGTACCCTTTGTCGCTTCATACTCAACCAATTTCTAATCCAAGTAGTAACTTTAGGGTCCATCTCTAGGGTGCTCAGTTTGTTTATAAGTCACCTGTGTGGAATGGTGTCAATGGCTTTACTGAAATCTAAATACACTACATCTAGGGCTTTCCCTCGGTCCAACTCCCTGGTCACCCAGTCAAAGAAATCAGTCAGATTTGTCTGACAAGACCTGCCTCTGGTGAATCATGCTGCCTCAGATCCGGTAATCCGTTGGACTCCAGAAAACTCACTATTTTCTCTTTCAGCAGCGCTTCCAATAATTTACTCACCACTGAGGTTAAAGTAACCAGCTTGTAGTTTTCAACCACATCCTTACTTCTGCTTTTGTATAAACGGACCACATGTGCCTCTCTCCAGTCCTCTGGAACCACTCTTTATTCCAAAGAGACCTTGAAAAGGTCAGTAAGTGGAGCTGCTAGAACGTCCCCAAGTTCCTTCAGTATTCTCGGATGTATCCCATCCAATCCTATTACTTTGTATACTTTTAGTTTAGCTAGTTTCTCATGAACACAGTCTTCTGAAAATTGTTTGTGGGTGTTTTCTGAGGTTCTGCTCCCAGCCCTTCATCTGTGAACACAGAACAGAAATATTTGTTAAGCAATTCCACTTTATCCTTATCAGCTTCTGCATATTACTCCCCCTCACTGCTGAATATGACAATACCACTTTTGCCCTTCTTTCCCTCATTAACATATCTGAAAAATGTCTTATCCCCCAATTTTATTTCCTCTTCTTTTTGTATGTTTGCTTTCTTAACTACTTTGCCAGCCTCTCTTAGTTTTTCCAAATATAGATGCCTGTCTTCCTCATTCTGTGATCTCTTGCATTTCATGAAGTACTCCCTTTTTTCTTTACCTTTTCAGCTACTTCTTTTGAGAACCATAGCGGCCTCCTTTTCCTTTTATCTTTATTTACAATTCTATGGTTGCCCTTAAAATATCCCCTTTCAGTTTTGCCCACTGTTTTTATACATCCCCCAGCTATTCCCATCCTGCTAACAACTCCTTAAGGAATTGTCCCATCTTGACAAAGTTAGTTTTCCTAAAGTCTAAGACCCTTGATTTTGAATGGATTTTATCATCCCTAGTCCTAATAATGAACTTCACCATCTGGTGATCACTGGATGTGAGATGAGCTCCCACTATAACATCAGAAACACTTTCATCATCGGTAAGCACCAGATCCAGTATGGCCCCTTTATGTGTGGGTTCTGTTACCAGTTGCCTGACTAGTTCTTCCTGTAAAGAATCCAGGATCTCCTTTCTTCTAGATGACACTGCAGCATGGATGAGCCAATCAACATTGAAATCCCCTATCAGTAGCACTTTCCCTTTCCTGGCAATGCTGCATAGGTATTCTATTAAATCTCCATCCTCCTTGTCAGGGAGGTCTGTCTATCACGTCAATACAAGTGGATTTATCTTTCCCTCTTTCTAGTTTAACCCACAGTGCCTCCTCTCTCCCTTTTAAGCCCTGTATTTCCATTGCTTTAATATTATTTTTTACAGTAGATGATCATTGTGAGCTACATTCAGGTACAGCAGCTATTTCACATACCCCCTATCATACATATCATCCCCACACAAAGCACTGATGGTCAGCAGAAGTTTGGAATGACGCCAGCAGATGTACACATGCACCTGTACAGAGAGCCTCACTAGAGGACCTACGTCCTTTGTTCACATCTATTCCACATATGCTACTGCAGGATTTGTGTGTATGTGGGCAGATGCTCTCATCATGGTCGCTGTTCTTTTTGTAGGATATAGGTAACTGTTAGAAATATTTAATTGGGAGACAGGCACGGTTACATTCTTATTCGGGTCTTGCAAGTTTGCATATCTATGTGAGGCCTTGATATGCAAGGAACATATGCTACAGCCCCCAGATGTGTTGAACCCAGGTTCATGCAGCTGCTGTCATGTTGATGCAGCATGCACCAGGACAATAGCTGCAATGATGTGCAGGACAGCTCTGCCATGTAAGGACCATGTGACACCTTCATAGTAGAGTGAAAGTGAGGGGTGTAAACAGCCCTCACATCCCCAGCTTGGGCCTGGGGTGATGCAGCTGCATAATGCTTCTGCTCAAGGCCAGGGGTGGCCCAAGGGGGGTGCATGGCCATGTGTGGAGACTCATTGCAGGGTCTCATTTGCATAAGGAGCCTCATTTGCATAAATGTTTATGCAATGTTAACATGCGCTAACTTTAGTAAACATACCTCTTAATGAGTGTCTGGATAAAGAAAGACTACCAGATTTCTACATTACTGTACTCCAGTGCCAACCGCCAGACACTTTAGGAAGTACTATAAACCCTGACCATTTAGAACCTATAACAAACCCGCCGTATCATAACAGCACTATCACGACTCACAAAGCACCAACCCCTATCTTTCAAAAAGGCAACAATGTAAATATTAAACTAATACATCTCAGAGAATACCAATACATCTCCTAATGGGGAAAGAAAACAAGTGGCACTGTCAAATAGAAACTACATGAACAGAATACCTCAGCTCGGTTACACATGCAGAACATAAGTGGTCATCAAACAAAGAACAAGGGCTCACTGTTTTGAAATAGGAAGACAATAATTAAATTGGGAATCCTAAAAGCCAAACTTGGAATGTACAACACTGGAGAAATAAAACTATAAATTAATTTCCTCTTGTACTAAACAAAAAGGCAAAGTCGTTAGCGATACACATTTCCCAGAGCTGACATATTCAAGTAAATAAATTCACAATAAAGAGTATTTTTCTACCTTTTGTTTGGGCATTTTATTTTTCAGTTGCAATTACTCCAGTCATTTTCTTCTGGTTTATTTGTTTCTTCTGCGAACTGTCCATTTGTCCTTTCGTCTCTCTTCTAGATTTTTTTCCATTCCACAATTTTTTCCACAATTCAAGTCCCCAAGTTTCTAACAAAATGTACAAAGTCAACAGCCAACAGAGCATTTTCCATTTTTGCACCGATTGCCTGGAATGCCCACCCAGCAGAACTCCGAGCCACCCCAAACCTGGTGTTGTTCCGAAAAGCCCTCAAACACCATCTGTTCATACAGCACTACCCGGTCTCCAAGTTTGAAAAGCACGCACCCACCTCCTTGACCCCCCACCTAACCCCCCATTGAACATCCCCCCACTGATAACGGTTAATCAGCTTTCCCCTCTCTCTCCACCCTGACCCATGTGTACTAGTATTCGTTACAGACCCCTTACATACCCATTGAGATTAATCATTATCATAACATGTACATAATCTGTATATAGTTCCCCTCGTTCCTCCATGTTTTGAATATCCTGTTCTATGTAAGCTCAATGTGCCTATTACATTGTAGTATGTTTGTTGCAACTGTAAACCGCACTGATTATAATAGCGCGGTATATAAGAAATATAAATAAATAAATAAATTCTCTCTCTATATCTGCTTTAACATACTGATCTATTTCCTTTATGCTCTTTCCTCCATTGTTTTCTTTATTCCTTTATCATCCACTCAAATTTCACCCTTCCATCCTCAGTCCTCACTTACTCTCCCAATACCCGGCCAATCTTCCCTCCCACACAAAATATCTTTTCCCCTCTCCATCCTCATTCCCCAGCCCCATCCCCTTCTAGTCCTCCACCAACATCAGCTCCCTTCTAGTTCCATCCCCACCAAGCATCCGCTCCCTTCTAGTCACATTCTCCCATGCCTCCCCAAAGGCCCATTTCCAGTCCTAGCCGCCCATCAGCTCATATCCAGTCCTACATAAGAACATAAGAACATAACATATGCCATACTGGGTCAGACCAAGGTCCATCAAGCCCAGTATCCTGTTTCCAACAGTGGCCAATCTAGGTCATACGTACCTAGCAGTTTCCCCAAAAGACACAGGTTCCGCAATGCTTGTACTGGGTCAAGCATTGATATCCTGGGTCCCTTCTTAATAATGGTTTATGGACCTTTCCTCCAGGAACTTGTCCAAACCTTTTTTTAAACCCAGCTACACTAACAGCCTTTACTACATCCTCCGGTAACAAATTCCACAGTTTGATTACACGTTGAGTGAAAAATATTTTCTTTTATTAGTCTTAAATAGTTTACCCTGTAGCTTCATTGCATGTCCCCTAGTCTTTTTATATTCTGATAATGTAAACAATCGATCTACGTTTACCGTTCCACTCCATTCATTAATTTATAGACTTCTATCATATCTCCCCTCAGCCGTCTCTTTTCCAGGTTAAAGAGCCCTAACCTTTTTAGCCTTTCTTCATAGGAGTATCCTTACATCCCCTTTACCATTTTGGTGGCTCTTCTCTGAACCTTTTCTAATAACGCTATATCCTTTTTAAGATACGGCGATCAGAATTGCACACAATATTCAAGGTGCGGTCTCACCATGGAACGATATAGAGGCATTATAATATCTTTTGTTTTATTTTCCATTCCTTTCCTTATGATACCTAGCATTCTATTTGCTCTCTTGGCCGCCGCTGCACACTGGGCCGAAGGTTTTAACATGTTATCCACAATGACGCCTAAATCTTTTTCCTGGGTGGTGGTTCCTAATGTGGAACCTTGCATTGTGTAACCATAGTTTGGGTTGTTCTTCCCTAGATGCATAACTTTGCACTTGTCCACATTAAATTTCATCTGCCATTTTGATGCCCAGTCTTCTAATTTATCAAGATCCTCTTGCAATTTTCCACAATCCTCTTGGGTTTTAACAACTTTAAATAGTTTTGTGTCATCTGCAAATTTGATAACCTCACTCGTTATTCCATTTTCCGGGTCATTTATGAATATGTCAAAAAGCTGCGGACCCAGCACAGATCCCTGGGGTACACCACTATTCACCTTTCTCCATTGGGAAAATTGGCCATTTAGCCCAACCCTCTGCTTTCTATCTTTTAACCAGTTCTTGATCCACAGTAGTACACTGCCTCCTATCCCATGACTCTTTAGTTTTGCCAAAAGTCTCTGATGAGGGACCTTGTCATAGGCTTTCTGAAAGTCCAGATACACTATATCAACCGACTCACCTTTGTCCACCTGTTTATTCACACTTTCAAAAAAACATAACAGATTGGTAAGACAAGATCTTCCTTGTCTAAAGCCATGTTGGCTGTCTCCCATTAGGCCATGACTATCTACATGCTGAGTGATTTTATTCTTTATGATGGTTTCTACCATTTTTCCTGGTACTGACGTGAGGCTCATCGGTCTGTAGTTTCCCGGATCACCCCTGGAACCCTTTTTAAAAATTGGTGTTACATTGGCGATCCTCCAATCTTCAGGTATTAGAGATGATTTTTTTTTTTTTAATTTTATTTTCCATTTATAACACAACCAAAGTAAAAGACATACAGAAAGATACAAATACAAAACCATACATATAAAAGCAACCCCATATTTCCCCCCACCCCCATGCTTCTTCTCTAGGAAAGGAATACAACGTTCGGGTAATCAATGATTAATTCTCATTCTTTGTGAACCAGTATAGAGCAAGTGAAGATCATAATAAATGAGTGTACATGATAAATGGAGTTAAACAGTTAGATGAGAGCATTTGGCAGTTTGCACATAATCATTGAGCATATTCCATTTAGAAACATGATGCAAGGTTTGAGCGTGGGGAGCCATTCGGCGTGGTATCTGTTCATATTTACTATATAAACATACAAGAGTCCACCACGCATGGGGACTTAGATGGGAGCTATTTTTCCAGTGTTTCGTGATTAAAGATATAGCTATACCCATCAAGAAATTTAGCAAAAAGCGGCCCGACTTTGGAAGAGAGGGGATCCCCGCCGCAGAGCGAAGTCCCACTATCCGCCAAGAGAGAGGCTCGTGAAACTGTAAAATGAGTTGAATACGACCCCAGACCCGACTCCAGAATTGCTGTAGTGTAGAACATTCATACATTATATGAGCTAGTGTGCCTATGGCGGTGTGGCAATTCCAACACCTGTCATTAACATTGGCATTCCATTTGGCAAGCTTCACAGGCGTATAGAAACTTCTATGTGCAAAATAGAAAAGTGTCTGGGTTATCGATGCTGACCGAGAGACCCGAACAACTTTACTCCAGAAGAGGCTCCATTGCTCAGGAGTCAGTGTGATTTGTAGTTCCCGTTCCCATGTTTGTTGGACTGCGGGAATGCTACTGTTCTCATGATTGCTTAACATTTTATAAAAGTTAGAGGCTACGCCAGATTGACTCCCAATAGAGCGAATTATCTCTGCTAGACCTTCATCATTAGTTTCAGTTAGTGGAAGAATCCGAACACTCCTAAGGCAGTGCTGAAGCTGCACCCACTGGAAATAATTTCTTGCTAGTAAACCAAATTCCTCTTGCAATTCTTTAAAAGTTTTCCAGCGCTCACTGGCAATCAATTGGTAAGGCATCCATATCCCTTTGGAATACCAGGGGGTCCATGCTATCGGTTTATTTTGTATTTGAAGGCGCAAGTTATGCCATAGCGGGAGTCTATATGGCGGGCACTGTTGTGGTCCCTGAGACTGAATGACAGTGTTAAAGGCAAGTAGTGTATCCACAACCATTGGTGGATGGTGGGAATCTAGTTGGAAGGTCATGCCGGGAAGGTAGGTAAGAGGAATGGGCCTACAGAGTTCCTCCTCAATGTCGAGCCAGACTGGCCTACCTTCTACCGGGGGATCTAACCAACGGGCACCCTGTTTAAGAAGGAACGCCTTATGATATTTAAGAAAATCTGGGAACCGGACCCCTCCCTTTTCTTTGTCCGCCTGTAACTTACGCTTAGCTATCCTTGGTGGTTTGCCATGCCACAAATAACGAATCAGGAGACCTTCTATATCTTTGTATATGTGTGCAGGCAGGAGGCATGGTAGCATTTCTAGGATATAATTTATTTTGGGAACTATCATCATTTTGATTGTTTCCAGTCGGCCCCACCATGTGAGTGTTAAAGGAGACCACCGGTTGGTAAGATCGCGCGCTTTGGAGATTAGCTCTTTAGCATTATGGCTAAGAGTATCTTCTAATGGATAACAATAATGAACCCCCAGGTATTTGACCATACGGGGCTGCCATACAAAGGGGAAAGCCTGCATGTCTGCAGCATGGACTCGATGATTCAAAGGGAAGGCAACAGATTTAGTCCAGTTAATCTTGTATCCCGAGAGTAGGGAATAGCTATCAATCTTTTTTAAAACAGCAGGGACGGAGTCCAAGGATACAAAAAGCATGAGATCATCTGCATATGCAGAAATTTTAATATCTCTATGTTGAAAGGGGGCTCCATGGATATCTGTGGCCTGTCGGATGAGGAGGGCTAGGGGTTCAAGTGCTAGATCAAAGAGCAGAGGAGATAAGGGACATCCTTGCCGAGTGCCCCTATGAAGATTGAACGGTTGAGACTTTGTGGCATTGACAGAAATAGTGGCTGTCGGATGTGCATACAGAGTTTGAAGGTATCGGAGAAAGCCTTCCCCAAACCCATACCAGCGGAGAACCGCATATAGAAAGGGCCATTCTAAGCGGTCAAATGCCTTTTCGGCATCAAGAGAGAGGCCGACGAGGGGTTGATCGTGATGCGCTGCTGCAGCTAGTATATGACACAAGGTCCTGGCATTATCAGCAGTGGACCTACCAGATATGAAACCACATTGGTCTGGGTGAATTAGAGCAGGCATTTTATCGGATAATCTAGTGGCCAGAATGGTTGCAAATATCTTGTAATCAGCATTAAGAAGGGAAATTGGACGGTAATTTGCAGTCAGCATCGGGTCTCTCCCCTCTTTCTCAAAGACTACAACATTTGCCGTCGAGAAAGATCCTGTAAAGGAGCTATCTTTGGCCAAAGCAGAGAAATAGAGTTGTAGGAATGGGGCCAAATCAGCGCTGAAAGTTTTGAAAAATTCTGCCGGGAGGCCATCTGGGCCGGCAGCCCGACCCGATGCACATCGCTTGAGTGCGAATTGAATTTCTGAAAGAGTAAATGAATGATCTAGTGACTCCTTGTCCTCTACAGAAAGGGTCGGTCGTTGTATACCAGCTAATAGCCGGTCAAAAGCCTCTGGGTCAAATTCACATTCTGATTGATAGAGGCGGGTGTAGAAATCCCGAAAAAGCTCTACTATCTCTGTATCATTTGTGACTAAATTCCCCCCCGTTGGACTACGCAGGGCCGCTACGCGTTTGGCTTCTTTTTGACCTTTCAGAGCGTTAGCTAAGAGTTTACCGGCACGATTGCTTTCCCGATAGTACGTCCCTTGCTGTAGTTCAATATTTTTGGCCGCTGCAGTCGTTAAGAGCGAGTTATATTGGAAACGCAAGCGTTGCAAGCGAATCAACACACATGGGTCAGTACGAGAGGTAAGAACACGTTCACCGGCCTTGATCTGCTGCTCTAGTGCTAAGAGTTGCCGTTTACGCTGCTTCCCTAAACGGATTTGATAGCTAGTGATGGTTGCACGGATAGACGCTTTAAAGCCCTCCCACCATGCCCAGTTCATTGTATCATGGGGTGAATTAAAGTGGAAGTAATCTTGTATGGCAGCCCGTATGTCAGCCTGAAAATCCTGCTGTTCAAGCAGGGTCCGATCAAAATACCAATCCCGTGGATTATCCCTCTGTGCACTAGTGTTCAAAAGGAAGGAGATAGCAGCATGGTCTGAGATGTGCAGAGAGTGTATCTTAGCTGTATCCGTGCTGGAGATTAATGCTTTGGATACGAGGAAAAAATCTATCCTAGATTGTGACTGATGTGGGGGGGAGAAAAACGTGAATTCTAAGTCCGAAGGGTGTAGCAGCCTCCACAGGTCTACTAAAGCTAGATCTTTAATCAAAGACGCTAGCGTGAGGTGACTCTTGGTGGGACCACTCGTTCTGGGTGGTCGCCTAT
The DNA here is from genome assembly GCA_033557465.1 of Ichthyophis bannanicus. Lineage (NCBI taxonomy): Eukaryota > Metazoa > Chordata > Amphibia > Gymnophiona > Ichthyophiidae > Ichthyophis > Ichthyophis bannanicus. The sequence continues at coordinate 273,785,442 of CM066038.1, read as the reverse complement.
CTACCAATGGATCAACCACCTGGTTAAAGTCGCCTCCTATTACTAACGAAGTATTGGCAGAAGCTTGTGCAACCTGGGCAAGGTTAGCAAAGAAAATAGGATCATCCACATTAGGAGCATATAAACATATACATGTCAGTTCAAGATTACCCACTTTAAGGTGGACTCGGGACCACCGACCCTCAGTATCAGAACTGCTATCGATAACAGTGGCTTGTAAGGATTTCCTAATCAAGATGGCTACCCCACATCTCTTCGCTATAGCGGGAGAGTAGGCGGCCACCATGTAGGGTTTAACATTGAGTTTCAGTGTCTCCTTGGCATTTAGATGCGTTTCTTGGAGAAAAACCAAATCAGCATTTTCGTGACTTAAGTAGCCAAGGATTTTCTTCCTTTTTATCGGATTATTAATACCTTTGACGTTCAATGATAAAATCTTACATGGGGCCATAGAAATAGCTGAGTCTATTCAAGACAAAAATATCATAATGCACACAATTTCCATTATCCCCCATCTTGACTGCTTGATTCAGAGAAGACCTAACCAAATCATATACAATAAGCACTATATCTGGTATTCCCCCAAACCAAAAGTAAACACCGAAGTGTAGTAGAGAAGAAGCATATCCCCAATGATTAATGGTGACCATATGTCTGCGGGAGGAAGCCCCAACGAGGGCCAAACATTCTACATATTAACTGTAATAGCTACATAGGCTCCGGAGCCCACCGAGGTGCATGCTATGGAAAGGTCCCTCACAGGAGAGTCCGACGGTCAGCAGGCCACGATAAGCTAGGCCGCAGGGCCTCCGATCCAGGCTGCATGTGCAGCGTCGACGACACAAAATGGCGATCAGTTCCAAATCGATGGGCAAATGAAAGGCCCCTGGTTCAGCGCATTTGGTCCGCTTCTTTGGCTTCCAGATAGGCCGCAAGCACGTCCGGATCCTCAAAAGTCCTGGTTTGATTATGAAGAGTAACTCTAAGTTTCGCCGGGTACATTAGGCCATAGCGCGCTTGAAGCTGCTGCAAACGCGGTCGAAATTCAAGGAGTCTTTTCCTGCGGTCCACTGTGGGCTTCGCCAGGTCGGGGAAGAATGAAATCCGATGGCTCTCATAATCCAGCCGGGGGTTTGCACGGGCAGCGTTTAGAATTTGTTCAACTTGCTGATATCTCAACAACCGGAAAATGATGGGCCGAGGGGTTTTTCCGGTTGAGCGCCAAAGTCGTGGGTACTCGATGGGCCCGATCAATCTCCAAATCCTTGGTGAACGTTGTTTTAAGCAAGGAGGGAAGCAATTTAGAGAGGAACTCTTTCATATCTCCTGATTCTGCTCCCTCCGGAATTCCCACGAGCCGTATATTGTTGCGACGGGCTCGGTTGTTACTGTCCTCCAGCTCCTTCTGAAGTGCCTGCATTTGTCGTTCGACCTTGTCCAATTTTGCCAAGCGGACCGCATGCGAGTCAAGAGTACCCTCCATTTTGTCCTGTCTCAGCGATAACCCCTCTAGCCTGTCCTGTAGCTTGCCGAAGTCTTCCCGCATGGATCTGAGTGCTTCACCGTTGGATTGCACAAGTTCTTTCACGCCGCGGATCTCATCTAAGATCTCCTGCTGCATCGCGGGACCCTCCCGGAGTGGAACCATCTTCTGTGGGGACGGCGGCTCAGTTTTAGAGCGTTTGCCATGTGAGTTCGTTGAAGAGCCGAATTCTAGACGCGCTGGCTTGTGCCCCGCCATCTCCCCGAGGCACCCCGGTAGGATCAGAGCCCAATTGAAAAGATAAGTTGTATTAAAGTCAGGAGTCTGAGTAGGCCACTCGGGAGCTTCAGCGTTAAGCGTCCATCCCGCTGGACATCAGGCTCCACCCCGGTATTAGAGATGATTTTAATGATAGTTCACAGATTACTAATAGCAGGTCTGCAATCTCATATTTCAGTTCTTTCAACACCCTTGTATGTATACTGTCCGGCCCAGGTGATTTGCTACTCTTCAGTTTATCTAATAGTTGTAATACATCTTCCTGATGTATCGATATTTCCTTCAATTCTTCCGCACCTTTAAATACCACTTCAGTCATGGGTAACATCCCTACATCTTCCTCAGTAAAGACCGAAGCAAACAATTCATTCAGTCTCTCCGCTATCGCCTTGTCGCCTCTTAGTGCCCCTTTAACTCCTCTATCATCTAATGGACCAACTGACTCTCTCACAGGTTTTTTGCTACGAATGTACTTGAAAAAATCTTTATTTTGCGTTTTTGCTTCCGCAGCAAGCTTCTTTACAAATTCTCCCTTTGCCTGTCTTATCAATGCCTTGCATTTGACTTGCCAGTGCTTGTGCTATTTCTAGGTTTCGTCGGTTGGCTCTTTTTTCCATTTCCTGAAAGATGCTTTTTTGGCAACAACAGCCTCTCTGACCTCACCTTTAAACCATGCTGGCAGTTTTTTGGACTTCCTTCTACTTTTCTTAAAGCGTGGAATACAGCTGGTCTGGGCTGCCAAGATAGTATTTTTCAACAACACCCAAGCTTGATGTAAGTCTTTAACCTTTGCAACTGCTCCTTTTAGTTTTTTCTTAACTATTTTCCTCATTTTATCAATCTCCCTTTTGAAAGTTAAAAGGTAGTACTGTGGATATCCGTACCATCCCTCCTCCACTAATTAAATCAAAGGCGATCATGCTATGAGCACTATTGCCAAGTGGCCCCAACACCCTAGCCTAGTCCTAGCCCGCCATCAGTCATTTCCAGTCCTAGACCCTCCATCACCCCATTTCCAATCCTATTCCAGCCCCCATCAACCCATTTCCAGCCCAAGCTCCCCATCAGCCCATTTCTTTTTTTTTAAACTTTTATTTTCATTTTGCAACAAACAAAAGAAACAACACACCAAAGGAGACAAAACAATTATACAATAAAGAAAAGTAAACCCAATTACCCCCCACCCCCACGCTTCTTCTCTAGCTGATTATGTCAGCATGTGAGCGCTTCCAAACAACAGTGATTATACATCAAAACAATCAAAAGAGTATCTGCGATACAGAATAATCATGGGACAAAGATATATACAAATTTAGACAGTCAGATGAGAGCATTGAGCAGAATGTACATAGTCATTGAGCATCTTCCATTTAGACCGATGATGAGGAGTCTGAATGGGGGAAGCAAACATACGAGGTATTTGTTCATATTTACTGTAAAGACAAACATGATTCCACCATTCATTGGGGCTCAGCTGGGAGCTATTTTTCCAGTATTTCGTAATTAGGGAAATAGCAATGCCAAGCATAAAGTCCAAAAGGAAGTAAGCCGTTTTTGGAAGAGAGGGGATCCCCGCAGCTGAGCGAAGTCCCACTATCCTCCAAGAAAGGGGCTCTTGAAAGTGCAAAATAGACTGGATACGACCCCAGACCCGACTCCAGTAATACTGTAGTGCGGGACATTCATACATAACATGAGGTAGTGAACCAATGGCCGCATGACATGTCCAACAACTATTGCCCTGAGTAGTGTTCCATTTGGCTAATCTGTCAGGAGTGTAAAAACACCGGTGGGCTAGAAAGAAGAGTGTCTGAGTGAGTGAGGCGGATCGGGAGACCCGTGTCACTCTACTCCAGACAAGGCTCCATTGCTCCGGGGTCAAAGTCACATGCAATTCTCTCTCCCATGCTTTCTGCGCTATAGGGGTATCCCTAGTTATAGCATTACATAAGGTTTTGTAAAAATTGGATGCTACACCCGGTGAACTACCGATAGAGCGGATAGTCTCCAACCAACCTTGTGTAGGGGAGGCCGATGGCGGGAGCACCTTAGCACTCCGAAGGCAATGCTGAAGTTGCACCAACTGAAAGTAGTGTTTCGCTGGGAGACCAAATTCAATTTGCAATTCACTAAAAGTTTTCCAGCGACCTTCATGGAACAACTGACTAGGAGTCCAAATGCCCCTAGTGTACCAGGGGCTCCACGCCATCGGTTGATTTTGTATTCGAAATCGAGTGTTGTACCAAAGTGGGAGCTTGTCTAACGGACAGAGTCGGGAGTCTAAAGATTGCATGAGATTATTAAAGGCACCTAAGGTGTCTAAAAGCATTGGTGGAAAGTGGGAGTCTGATGGGAGAGTCATACCAGGGAGAAAAGTAAGAGGAATCGGTTTGCAAAGGTCCTCTTCTATGTCTAGCCACACAGGTCTACTCGGTACTGGATCTTCCAGCCAACGAGCGCCTTGTTTGAGAAGAAAAGATTGGTGATACTTCAGGAAATCAGGGAATCTGACACCCCCATTTTCCTTATCTGCTTGCAGCTTATGTTTCGCTATCCTAGGTGTCTTGTTTTGCCACAGGTATCTAGTCAGAAGGCCCTCTATATCTTTATATATACGTCGAGGGAAGAGACAGGGCAACATTTCTAAGATATAATTCACTTTCGGAACAATCATCATTTTTATGGTTTCTAATCGACCCCACCAGGTAAGTGTTAAAGGAGTCCAGCGGTGAGTAAGCGCCCGGACTTTAGAGGTTAAGTCTTTGGCATTGAAGGAGATAGTGTCTTCCAAAGGAGAACAATAGTGAACCCCAAGGTATTTGACCATGCGAGGCTGCCATAAAAAGGGGAAGGGTTGCATATCTGCCTGATGAAGCAAAGGATTTAATGGAAAGGCTACCGACTTGGTCCAATTTATCTTATAACCGGACAGTTGTGAGTATTTACCAATTTGCTCTAGGACAGCCGGTACTGAGTCTATAGAGACAAAAAGCATAAGATCATCAGCATACGCTGAAATTTTGATTTCCCTATGGGTAAAGGGGACTCCATGAATCTCCTCCGATTGCCGGATTAGTAAAGCCAAGGGTTCGAGTGCAAGATCGAAGAGAAGTGGAGACAGTGGGCATCCCTGGCGAGTGCCGCGTTGAAGGGGAAAAGGCTGAGACTTTAAAGCATTGGCACATATACTGGCTGTAGGCTGTGCATACATGGTGCGAAGACAACGGAGAAAACCTTCCCCGAATCCGTACCAGCGGAGGACTGCAAACAGGAAGGGCCACTCTAAGCGATCAAAGGCCTTCTCAGCATCAAGTGAGAGGCCAACAAATGGGCGATCAAGATTAACTGCGGTAGTCAGTACATGGCATAGAGTCCGAGCATTGTCAGCAGTTGATCTACCAGGAATGAAACCGCATTGATCTGGGTGTATTAAGGTAGGCATCCTATCCGAGAGCCGGGTAGAGAGAATGGTGGCAAAGATTTTATAGTCCGCGTTTAGGAGGGAAATTGGACGATAATTAGCTGTTAGTTGCGGGTCTCTCCCCTCTTTCTCAAAAACTACTACATTTGCCATTGAAAAGGACCCAGAAGGAGAACCCTCCTCGGCCAAAGCAGAAAAATAAATTTTCAAAACTGGAGCTAAGTCAGCGTGAAAGGTTTTGTAGAATTCAGCAGGGAGACCGTCTGGGCCTGTGGCTCGACCTGAGGCACATTTCTTGATAGCAGAATGAATTTCTGAGACAGTAAATGGTGTGTCCAAGGCCACTCTATCTTCGTCAGATAGGGTCGGTCTTTGTACCCCTGAAAGTAAGCGTTCAAATACATCTGGCTCAAAATCACATTCAGATTGATAAAGCCGAGTATAAAAATCACGAAAGAGTTCTAAGATTTCGGTATCTTTAGTGACCAAGCCCCCCCCCCGACGGATTACGGAGGGCGGTAACACGCTTGGCTTCTTTTCGACCTTTTAGGGCATTTGCTAATAATTTGCCAGCACGATTATTTTCCCGATAATATAGCCCTTGTTGTGATTCAATATTTTTAACAGCAGCAGTGTACAAAAGCTGATTGTATTGAAAACGCAAGCGTTGTAAGCGGAGTAAAATACATGGGTCAGTACGGGACGTGAGGAGACGCTCCCCAGCTTGTATCTGCTGCTCTAGAATCAGTAAATGCTGCTTTCTTTGTTTCCCCTGCCGAATTTGATAGCTAGTTATAGTGGCACGGATAGATGCTTTAAAACCCTCCCACCAAGCCCAGCCCGCTGTGTCATGGGGTGAGTTAAAATGAAAATAATCTTGGATAGCGGCCTTTATATCAACCTGAAAATCTTTTTGACCCAGTAGGGATCTATCAAAAAACCAAGCTCGGGGAGAATCGTCCCGCGCAGTGACACGTAATGATAAAGATATGGCAGCATGATCTGAAATATGGAGAGGATGAATCCTAGTCGTGTCTACTTGAGAAATCAGTGCTTTGGAAATGAGAAAGAAATCTATTCTAGATTGGGAGTGATGGGGGGCAGAAAAGAAAGTGAACTCTAAGTCGGAGGGGTGAAGCAGCCTCCATATATCTACCAGCGCAAGATCTTGCATCAGAGCTGTAAGGGTAGCAAGACTCTTGGGTGGACTACTCGTTCTAGGCGGCTGTCTATCTATCAAAGGGTCTAACACTTGATTAAAGTCACCACCAAGTATTAATGGAGTACTGGCAGAGGCCTGTGCCAACTGCGCAATACTTGCATAGTAAGCAGGGTTGTCCACATTCGGGGCATAAATGCAAATACATGTAAATTCACTATCTCCAACCTTAAGATGTACTCGGGCCCATCTACCCTCCTTGTCAGCGCTAGTATCAATTACAGTAGCTTGCAAAGATTTCTTAACCAGGATGGCTACCCCGCACCGTTTGGAAACGGCGGGAGAATAGGCAGCCACCATGTAAGGCTTAACATTGAGTTTCAGTGTTTCAGCAGAGTTTAAGTGCGTTTCCTGAAGAAACGCTAAATCAGCATGCTCATGGCTAAGATAGCTAAGGATTTTCTTTCTTTTGATTGGACTATTAATGCCCTTTACGTTGAGTGATAAGATTTTACATAAAGCCATCCAGACAAGTTAAAAATTCTGAGCATGATAGCGCACCTAATTTCACAATGTCCCTCATATTGACTGTATCTGGCTGTACATATGGCATAAAAGAAAATAAGCTTAGATAATACAATGAAGCGCCCCACATTAAAAAAGAAAAACCGCAGCGCGGTAGAGAAGAAGCAGAACCCCAAAAATTACTGGCGACCATGTGTCTGCGGGGAGAAGCCCCAGAGAAGGCCGAAATTGAAAAAAACACATAACCTGTAGGACTGTGCGTGCTCCGAATCCGACCGAGGCACATATCATGGAGGGAGAGGAGACCACAAAACGAAAGTCATAGAAAGAAAGAAAGAAAGTCCAGGTAGTCTCTGTGCTTGACTATGACCGCCGCATCGGGCCCTTCAAAATGGCGGACAGAGCCGGCAAATAAAAGTCCACGCCGTTGGATTAGCGCATCTGCTCCGCTTCTTTGGAGTCTAAAAATGTTGATAGTAGATCAGGATCTTCGAATGTCCTGGTTTGGTTGTGGAGAGTCACTCGGAGCTTCGCGGGATACAACAGGCCAAAGCGAGCCTGTAGCTGTTGAAGTCGAGGGCGAAAAGCAAGGAGTTTCTTCCGTCGGTCAACGGTAGGCTTTGCCAAATCAGGGAAGAAGGAGACTTTGTGACCTTCAAATTCCAAATGATGGTTCGCCCGGGCAGCATTTAAAATTTGTTCCACTTGTTGATATCGTAGCAAGCGAAAGATAATAGGCCGGGGGGTCGTTCGGTTGAGCGCCATGTGGGTAGGAACACGGTGTGCACGATCAATTTCCAATTCTTTATGAAAGGTGATCTTCAGCAAGGAGGGAAGAGTTTTGAGCAGGAATTCTCTCATATCTCCCGCTTCCACCCCCTCCGGTATTCCAATGAGCCTCACATTGTTGCGACGGGCTCGATTATTGCTATCTTCTAACTCCTTTTGAAGATTCTGTATCTGGCGCTCAGCCTTGTCCAGTGCGCCCAAGCGCACCGCGTGCGAGTCGAGGACCCCCGCCATATTGTCCTGCCGTAATGAGAGACTTTCAAGTCGGTCCTGGAGCACTCCAAAGTCTTCTCGCAGGGCTCTAAGCGCTTCTCCATTGGACTGCACCAATTCCTTCACGCCGCGTAGTTCCTCCAAAATCTCCAGGTGCATTTCGGGGTTTTCACGAAATGGAACCATCTTCTGTGGGGAGGACACCTCTGTTTTGGAGCGTTTTCCGTGAGAAGAAGAAGGAGACCCGAAGTCCAAGCGCGCTGGTTTATGGGCCGCCATCCCCCCCGAGGTACCCCGGTCAGCCCGGAGCGAAATAGTAAGTTTGTATAGGTATTAAGTCAGGATTCTAAGTAGGCCTCTCGGGAGCTTCAGCGCGAAGCGTCTTACCCGCTGGACATCAGGCTCCGCCCCCCCCCATCAGCCCATTTCTAATTCTAGCTCCTCATCAGCCCATTTCCAGTCCTAGCCGCACCCCCCATCAGCTCATTTCCAGTCCTAGCCCTCCATTGGCCCATTTCCAGTCCTATTCCAGCCCCCCATAGTGCATTTCCAGTGCAAGCTCCCCCCATTAGCACATTTCCAATTCTAGCCCCATCAGCCATTTTCAGTCCTACTCCAGCCCCTTCATCAGTCCATTTCCAGTCCAAGCTCCCCCCATCAGCCCATTTCCAATCCTAGCTTCCTCGTCAGCCCATTTCCAGTCCTAGCCGCATCCCCCTCAGCTCATTTCCAGTCCTAGCCCCCCATAGCCCATTTCCAGTTCAAGCTCCCCCCATTAGCCCATTTCCAATCCTAGCCCCCCATCAGCCATTTCCAGTCCTATTCCAGCCCCCATAGCTCATTTCCAATCCAAGCTCCATCAGCCCATTTCCAATCCTAGCCCCCCATCAGCCCATTTCCAGTTCTAACCCCCCATCAACCCATTTCCAGTCCTAGCCCCCATCGGTCCATTTCCAGTTCTATTCCATCCCCCCATCAGCCCATTTCCAGTCCTAGCCCCCATCGTCCCATTTCCAGTCCTATTCTAGCCCCCCATCAGACCATTTCCAGTCCAAGCTCCCCCCATTAGCCCATTTCCAGTCCTAACCCTTCATCAGACATTTCCAGTCGTACCCCAGCCCCCCATTGGCCCATTTCCAGTCTGAGCCCCCCCCCTCATTAGCCCATTTCCAATCCTAGCCCCCCTTCAGCACATTTCCAGGTCAAGCCCCTCCCCATCTGCCCATCTCCAATCCTTGCCCCCCATTGGCTACTTTCTGTTGTATCCTAGACCTCCCCCCCCCATGAGCCCCACGGTTGTCTAAGTTGCTTCAGAGGAAGCCGTGGAAGCCTGTGTGAGGCCCCAGCTTACCTCTGCATAGCCGCCAGTGTGAAGAGCTGTGTTTCCCTCACACTGGCAACTTTGTTACTGTGAAGCACACTGAATGCTGGGAAAAGTTAAAGTGAAAAAATAGGGTTAATACCAGAGTGAAAAGCCACAGCCAAAAAAAGAAGAAAATTCACTCCACTCACTCATAAACTTCAAACTTGTTGTACAGGAAAAACCACAAAAGAGGAGAAAAAGGCCTCAGAACTGTTAAAACATAGAGCTATCACAATGGGCAACAACTGCCCTAAGCTCAGCACAGAAACATCAGTGGCCTGAAAAAACTCCTCCAATACAACGTAACCCCCATAAGGGGTTAAGATTTTTTTTTACCTGAGAGGCAGGCAGCAGCGTCTAGCCGCGATCTTTTCCGACGCGGGGAGGGGCCGAAATAGGGCAGAGAGGCAGCCATAGTTGAAGAGGACGTCGGGCCGTGCATGTGCGTGTCACCGCGTGCACGCGCGCGTTCGCGGTAGGCCCGGAGTGAAGCCGGGGGCCTCGAGTTAGCTGCTGCTCAGGTAGAGTTCCAGGCGAGTTGGAGGTAGGCGCCTCGGATTTGATTTAGGCACCCGACGGGATTTAGGGGTCCTAGAGACTCAGGAAAAGGGTTGACTTTCAGTAAAGGGACCATGGGGAATCCGATTCCGGGGTCAGAATTTGGAAAATTTTAATGTTTTATGGCTCAATTTTACAGGGTTGGTAGTAGAAGGGGTTTAATCGGTTGGAAAATTATAGATTTGGACTCATATAAAATCGGGGGTCCTAAGTAAAAAATTAAAAGCAAGTTTGGTATGAAAAGTTTACTTTATTTTTTTAGTTATAGCCTATTTTGTGTAATGGGGGAGTATGGTGGTTCCGATACTCCGATTTTAATTTGGATTGCGTGAGGTGAAAGCTGAGATTCCAATTTAATTTTAGAAAATGAAATGGGATTTCAGAAATTTATTGGGTAATGTTAAATTGATGAAATGTTAAAAACTTGTGAAAACAGTGTTTAATATTCAGTCGGTGATTAATAAGAAAGGGATAATTGTTTTTGGAGTATATACTATTTTTCCTGTTTAAATATGATATAGAATTTTGATACCATTATTTCTAATGGGAGTTTTGAAAGGTAAAATGGAGATTTTAGCTGCAAAATAGAATTCATGACAACTGATGATGTTGGAGTGCTGGTGCAAGCATGCTTTTCATTGGCTGGAGGACCCTGGATGATGTCATTTGAGGCAGCGTTGCCTTGGTTGCGGCTGGGAGAGAGTAAAAAAAGAGAGAGAGCTGTTTGAAACCGTGGGCAAGTGTGTATTAAAAAGAGCTCCTGGGTGAGTCTAGCGACTGAGTGACCTGTGTGAATATGATTTTGGTAATAGAGCGGAACTTTGCTTTTGTATGGTGGCAGAGTTTCTGAAAGGGGATGCAGAGATTTGGAAGACAGTGAGAATCACACCTTTACTTATAAAAAGCCTTGTATATTATTATATACTGTATAATTGACTCAGGTGAACATATCTTATAGTGATGCAAGTAATAGGGCTCACTACAAAAAGGTATGTTGGTTTAAATGCTCTAAAGGTGACAAGAGTAATGAAATGAGCTAAATAGACATTTTAATGAGAACAGGTGTAATATAACCTGTACTAGAAACTATTGTTTAGGGAATAAACCCATAATGTATGTGTAACAGCTCTACAGAGATTACATAAGTTACTACAGTTTTAGTGCACAAGCTATATTGAAAGATGGAATGAATTTAAATGTTGTGGAATGGACACGTAGTACTGTAGCTCTGAGTTCAAGTCTGAGTAAATAAGGTGCAAGGATGGTTGTATGAAAGTAGGAGGTTCATTAAGCTCTTCAGTATAGGGACCTAAGTTCAGACAGGTGACCTTAGCTAGGGACTTTGCTTAATTTTATTTCATTAGTTAGGGAACTTAACAAAGTTTGAGGGATAAGAATAAATTAGGTTGTTATATACCTACATTAGGGAAAATTTAGGGTTTTGCTTCCCTTTATTTTGATTAAGTTAGGGAGCCAGGTACTCCGGATTCCGAGGATACAGAGGTGCGGCGGTTCCTGTGCGAAACTTGGGCCCCTACACTTCAACCTCACAGTTAACTGGACAAAGAGTCAGCTTCACATCTTACCTGAACGTCTAAATAAAGTTAAGTGAAGTACTTAACATAAGCTTTGTTGTTTAAAACAAGGAAAGGGAGAGCAAAAGAAAGAGAGTGAACAATTCTTACCTGTTACTGATGTAATACGTTTTCACCTTAAAGAAAAATAAATCTACAAAAAGCATCAGAACTTACGAGTTAACAATTGAAGTTAACAGAGAATTACACTTCATATGCTGCATTAGCCAGAAGAGATACTTATCTGGTTAGAATAGTTAGGGTTTCCTTCATTAGAGTTGTAACGTGTTGTGGTTGATCTTCTGAAAAAAGAAAATATTGTGGGTTTTTTTAAAAATAATTTATACTTACCAGTTGGTGCAATAAAAGATGAAATGTATGCTGGGTTATTCTTTCATGTCCTCCTGAGAAACTGGAAAGATTATTTCAGCTAGAGATACAAGAAAGTGTCAGAACCTGTGTAAAATAAATATCAAGACATTTTTCAATAACTTTATTGGTAAACTTCATACATACCATCTAAGTTTACTTATTATATATACTTCCCCAGTTCCCTTTTGAAGGAACTGGTGTGTACTGTACCTTTCCAATTCGTAAATCTGGTGATAATGCCTTCCCTTACGGCCACTGACTACACAATTTTAGTAAGGAAGCTACATCAGGGCGTGTAACAATGGTTTGCAAATAGGAGTGGGTTACAACAACATATGATTCTGTTCTCATCAGGAGCATATGTGATAAAAAAACATATCTATCCCAAACAAGGTGCACTTATCTTAGAATGAAATCTTCTGTTCCCAAACAGCACAGCACAGCGGATAACCCCAACGTCACCAACGATGCCGAATAGGCATTTCTCCGAGCGCTTTTTCAGGGGGAGCCCCAAATGCTGCAGAAAAGAACAGAAAAGAAAACACAAAAATCAACAACTTGAAGAAAAATATTCACCAGTATGACAGGTGGAATATGCAGGGACACAGGCCTCATGTGGTGTGGATATGGGGGACTTATTCAATATGCAGATCATTACAAGTGATTCTGAAAGCACCTCTGTTCCTATTCCTATGCAATGTCTGCAGCTGCATCACTCACACCTTACTAACTCCCATGGCACCAAATACATATTACCATTGTGACCCACTTCTATAGCAGAGCACATCATCCATGTTGCCAGGCCCTCTATGCAACCAGTATGTGCTGCACTTCCTCCTTCAGTGTTGGAGCCAGTACAGACAAGGTAGCAGACTCCTGGACACAGCACTGCAACATCAGAGCCTTACATGTGACATGTCCCATGTGTGTGTACCATGGGGGGGATTTACAGCATAGTCATTAGGAACAGGCAACAGCACAGCTAATGTAATACTCTTGAGAAATGAATAAGCAATGTAGCATACAAGCTATCATATCTGTGCTTCCTCACAATGCAGATGCAGACCACATGGACAGCTATGAGTCAATTGCATGCTTGTCCTCTGTAGCTCTATCTCAGTGTAGCAGCAAAGCGCAGACAAACCAATAATACCAGGAGTCTGTTCAGAAGGTCCTAATCATTTATTTGTGCACAAGTCTCAAGCAATGTCAATTTCAAAATGGCTGAGCAAAGTTTTCTAGCATTACAACAACTTTTATAGACTTCTGTTCCATTCTAGGTATAGAAAAACATTTCATTGGTCCCGGTACTCTCCCGTACCTCCCGTACCCCTTCCATTGGTCCCGGTACTGATAAGATTATCCAATTATGCTCCTTCAGTGGGCTCAGCACCTGCTCACCCCCTTCTAGTCCCAATTACAATGGCCAGTTCATCAACTTGTTACTTCCATACTCTCAAGGCCATAGAGCCAATTTGTGCATGCAGGGGAGCAGGGCTCTGCAACTCATCTGTCAGCAATCCCAATTAAATTCCTTGCAGATGTACTTTCTTATCAGTAACTTTTAAACATATTTTTCTGTATTTTTCCATCTTCCAGTTTTGCTTATCTAAGTTAGTTTAGTACTCTTGCAGAGTTCTATCCTACAATAGCAGCATGTTGGGGGATGTGCAATTCCTATGAGCCTCTCCACAGGCTTCATTTACAGGTCAAGCTAGTTAGGCCTGCCTGCTTATGTCAGACACTGTGGATCACAGGCCTGCACCTGCCACATTCCCCCCTTTGATTAATCTCACCCTATTACTTAATAAGGTGTGAGAATTAAATCACCTTTAGAAGAATCACATCATGATCGAAGGATTTCGACTAGGGCTGGCTCTATATAGGGCCATTATTTTAGTTGCGGTCTTCCGCTCTACTGTGCTGTCAATAGCATTATGAATAGAACGCATACAACATGGGATTAAACATGGTAATAAGAAAATAACAACAACAAGAATTAGTACTAAGACAATGAAAGTCTTAAATCCTCCCAGCCAGGAGAAAAGGTTAGCAAACCAGTTAGGGAACTTCAATGAGTGCCAAGTTTGTACTGGCACATAAGCATGTCTTTGCATATCTTTAGCAATTTCTACAACTACTTGACCCTTATCATCTATTTTCAAACAGCAATTGGTTAAATTCAGTTTACCACATACTCCTCCTTCTGCTGCTAACAAATAATCAAGTGCTAAGCGGTTCTGATATATGGCAGTGCGCATCTGAGTACTTTGTCTAGCTAAAAGTGTAAGAGCATGACTAGTTTCATTGGTTATTATTTCAACTACTGCTTGTAAGCGAATAATACGATTAATCATATAGATTGGAGTTCGATAACCATACATACCATCATCATTCCAAGTGGCAGGCCCATAATACTCAATGATTCTTTCTGGTGGCCAATCATCACCCTGCCACTTCTCCCACTTGCCTATCTGTAAGGCTTCTCTTTTCTGTCTTAGTGCTCTTTTGTGTCGGTGGGTAGTGTATACAGGGTATCCTAATTGTTCTCCATGTTCAGTGTTTAAAAGAAAGAAAGAAGGTCTGATGGTTCCTAAGACACATGCTCCTCCCCATTGTGGCGGGAGTTGTGCATACGCTCGGTTTCCACAGATCCAATATAGGCCAGGTGGGGCTTGCCAGGCATGGGCTTTGGCAAGATTAGTCCATAAATCAGCAAGTTCAGGAAATCTGGCTAGTGGGTTAGGAGGTTCAGGGTGTTTGATTCCTGACCACCATGCCATCTTTTTGGTCGTGGCATTATAGAACTTCTGGCTAAGACAGACCAGCTGTCCTACCTTTTGGGTGAACTGGGGTCCAGTTCTGGCGTAGCAAAGACGTCCAACGATTGAGTGCGCTAACACCCATTCACTAGTAGTCTTGTGTAATTCAGTCTGATTGTAAATCAAAGAATAATTCAATTCTTGGGCTTCCCATGGCCACTGGTCTCCCATTTGGGTTCCGCCACAGAAATAGCAATCTGAGATCTTAAGACTGGATACTACTGCTCCGGCTAATTCTAAAAATAAATTCTGAGAAGGATGAGGAATTTCAAACTTATTTACATGCATGGCCTCATAAAAGGTATTATGGATATGATATTTAGATGACCTGTGGGCTTGGGTATTCAATCTGATATATACAATGGTTCCTGGATCTATTGCCCCTCCAGCAATACGTAAACCAAACTTGTATCCTTGTTTCCATGCATAGGGATTGTGTATGCGTAAGTGTAAAGGGTTACAAGCATCTTTCTGACATTTATCATTTGTAGTTGGCTTGGTTAAAGTGGCCATTCGTTTATCTATCTTCTCGTCAACTATACCATTATTCCAGGTAGCATAAAAGACACATTCCCAATCCGGGCAATAGTAATCTGCTGCTGGGGCAGTACTATAGCCTGGTTCCTTTTTACCTGTACACTTCCTCCATCCTGTGGCACCCTCTGGACACATGTACTTATGGTCATTTCGATACGCTTTCTCCCAAGTACCACAGGTGGAATAACTATCTCTGTTAATGACATTACATGCATCAAAATTCAAAACAGCAGGTTTAGTAATGTCCTTAAGTGGCGGCGTAGCAGCTATTATAGGTCCATCTGCATCCTTCCATCGTATTTCCAACGTGTAATAGGATGGATTCTGATGCGGATTATAGCATGCTCTAATTTTGCCATAAGTGCAAACATTTAGTTCAGTGGTGTTATAAATACACCGAGTCACTTTTCCCTTGCAGGTATAGTAAGAATGATAAATCAAAGTCTGAGTTACTTTCAGTCCAGTTCGAGTAGAAGTAATGCAAGCAGTGCATGGAGGTAAAGCATAAGTCAGTTCAAAACCTCCATAGAAGGCAACCAGGATAAAGCAAAAGTAAAGATGCATGTTGATGTTGATTGGAGTTCTTCTGAATCCTCAGCTTGCTGATCTTGATCACGACGTTCTTTTTCTTCGTCCCGTTTGCTAATGAAGCAATTTAATGGGTGCTGAGTGTTGATTGAAGATCCTCAGGTTGTCCAGTACACATTAACCAACTTATTAGCAATTTCAGTTGGCTTGTGAAGTCTGGCTAATCAATGTGGTGTCAAAGTAGTGTGCAGAATCACGCACAGATTGAGTTCGTTGAAACAAAACTGTTGCTGCATGGAAAACAGCAATCCTCTTCGAAAGACTTGGCTACTGCAAAGCACTGTAATGAAGTGTCTAAGCTGCTGGTTGCCGTCTCAGAGTAACTCGCAAGGGTGCATCAAGATGCTGCTCTGCTGTCCACTGCTCAGGTTCAGGATCAGCGGCCGGCTTGACTCTGCTGTGGTGGAGCGTCGATCTCGGCTACCTTTACTGCAGTTGGGGTAGACAGGATGACGCTGTACGGTCCCTTCCAATGGGGTTCCAACGGTGTCTTCTTCCAATCTTTGATCCACACCGAGGTACCAGGCTGATAGGGATGCAAAGGTTCCGTCAAGTTGAAAGGCAACTGGTCTTGGATCTACGCATGGAGAGTCTGCAGAACAAAACTAAGAGCTAGGAGTTCTTGTCTGGTTACTTCTGAACCAATTTGGGCTAAACTTCCTTTGATTCCCTGCACTATTGGTGGGGGTTTACCATACAGAACTTCAAAAGGGGAAAATCCTGTCGATTTCACAGGAGCTGAGCGTATTCTGAGTAAAGCTATTGGGAGCACTTGGGGCCACTTCAAGTGTGTCTCCTGACAAAGCTTGGACATTTGGGCTTTTAGGGTACGATTCATTCGCTCAACTTTCCCTGAACTCTGGGGTCTGTATGCAGTGTGGAGTTTCCATTGTATCTGCAAAGCTTTTGCTAACTGTTGAGTAACCTGGGAGACAAATGAGGGTCCATTGTCTGACCCTATTACTGCTGGAATTCCAAACCTAGGGACAATCTCTCTCATTAAGACTTTGGTAACTTCTCGGGCTTTCTCAGTTCTGGTTGGGAAGGCTTCTACCCACCCAGAGAAAGTACAAACTAATACTAATAGATAATGGTATCCATTGGCTCTTGGCATTTCGGTAAAATCAATTTGGAGGTTGTGCATAGGAGTTACACCTCCTGACTGAACTCGGGGTGCCATTATAAGGCCTTGCTTGGCATTATTTTTGGCACAGATTAGACATTGACGTGCTACTGAAGCTGATATGGTTGTCAATAGAGGGATATAAAAATGTGGTCTGAGTGCTTTTTCCATAGCACTTTTCCCATAGTGGGTGGCTTCGTGGAAAGCTTTGACAAAAGGTGGTCCTAACAGTTCAGGAATTACTATTCGTCCAGGGGGTTGACTGCCTTCTTCTGGTGGCAGCTCAATCCATCCATCTTTCAATACTCCATCTTCCTTGTTACAGTAGTAATCTAATTCTTTGGTGGTATATCGTGGTGTCCATAAATTCAGAGGTACTGGAAACAATGCTGCTTGCATTGGCATAGCTTGTGGTGTAATCTGTCCTGTCATAGCTGCTTGTCGTGCTGAGGCATCTGCAAATCTATTTCCTCGGGCAACTTCTCCTTTTCCTGCTTGATGTCCTCTGCAATGCATGACAGCTACACGTGTTGGGGCCCAAACTGCATCAAGTAACATCAATATCTCGGGACCATACTTGACTGACTTTCCTCCGGATGTGATGAGCCCTCGTTCTTTATAGAGAGCTCCATGGGCATGCAGAGTGGTGAAGGCATATTTGGAATCTGTATATACGTTTAGCACAAGTTTTTCTCCTAACAATAATGCTCTGGTGAGTGCTATCAATTCGGCTTTTTGGGCTGATGTGCCTGAGGCTAGAGCTGATGATTCAACTACTTCGTGTTGAGTGACGACTGCATATCCGGCACAGCGTCGTCCATCGAGGATGAGACTGCTCCCATCAACATAATAGATTTGGTCAGGATTGTCTATGGGCACATCTGTCAAGTCAGGTCGACTGGAGAACACAGTTTCCATGACTTCGATACAGTCATGTTCTGGGAGTTCTTCACTAATGGGTATCAAGGTGGCTGGATTCAAGGCATGACTCACTTCTAGTTGTATCTGTGGGTTTTCACATAACATGCTCTGGTATTTCAACATTCGGGAATTGGTGAGCCAATAATTTGCTTTTTGTTCCATAAGGGCAAGGACTGCATGTGGCACAGTGACTCGTATGTTCTGTCCTAGTGTGAGCTTGTCTGCTTCACTCACTAATAGTGCTGTAGCTGCAACTGCTCTCAGGCATGGTGGCCATCCTTTGGCCACAGTGTCCAACTGTTTCGATAGGTATGCTACAGGTCGCTCCCAATTTCCCAATTTCTGAGTCAACATGCCTAAGGCATTTCCCTGTGCTTCATGTACAAACAAGTGGAAAGGCTTGTGGACATCTGGTAGTCCAAGTGTTGGTGATGACATCAATTCTTCCTTTAACTTCTTGAAGGCTGTATCCTGCTCAAGTCCCCACTCCAGTGGCGACTTCTCTTCTCCTTTTGTGGCTTCATATAGTGGTTTGGCAATTTGGGCGAAGTTGGGTATCCAGATTCGGCAATATCCTGCCGCTCCCAGAAAGGCTCTGACTTGCTTTCTGGTTGTTGGAGTTGGAATTCTACATACTGCTTCTTTTCTTTCTCTACCTAATCTTCGGCTTCCTTGGGTTATACGGAAACCCAAGTATTTCACTTCTTTTTGGCATAGCTGTGCTTTGGCTCTGGAAACTTTGTATCCAGCTTCATCTAGTAACTGCAAGAGGTCTTTGGTGGCTAGTATACATTCACTTTCTGATATGGCAGCTATCAGCAGATCGTCCACGTATTGGAGAAGCACTCTCTTCCCCGGGGCCACTGGATAGCTTGAAAGGTCTTGATTCAGTGCAGCACTAAAGATGGTAGGCGAATTCTTGAATCCTTGGGGTAATCTTGTCCAGGTGAGTTGGCCCCCTCTTCCGGAGATGGGGTCCTGCCATTCAAATGCAAACAATATTTGACTTACAGGGGCTAATCTTATGCAAAAGAATGCATCTTTTAAATCCAGTACAGTGAAATGGGGAGCTTCAGCAGGTATCAGTCCTAGAAGAGTGTAAGGATTAGGTACAACTGGATGTATAGTTTCAACTGCATCATTTACTCTCCTTAGGTCTTGCACTGGGCGATAATCATCTGTCCCAGGTTTCTTTACTGGCAAAAGTGGAGTGTTCCATGGGGATTGACATACTTTTAGTAGGCCATACTCGAGCAATCTTTGCAAGTGGCGATGAATGCCTTCAATTGCAGCTCTTGGGAGAGGGTATTGTTTGACGTGTTCTGGTGTAGCACTAGGCTTGAGGGTTACAATCACTGGAGCTATATGCTTGGCTAGGCCTGGGGAACTGCCTTCTGCCCATACTCCAGGTGGTGCATGAATGTTCTTTAGAGTTTGTTCGAAATAAGTGTCTTGGATAGAGTCATCAATGTAATACCTCCATTCTTCTTCTCGGGGAACTGTCAGCAGCATTACTCCTGCTGATTTGGCTTGGGGATTTACTGTCATTTGCATTTCTCCTTTTTCAGAGAAAGATATTTGTGCTTGGAGTTTGGCTAACATATCTCATCCCAGTAGTGGCACTGGACATTCGGGCATGTAAAGGAATTGATGAGTTATTTGCTGTCCTCCTAGACTGCATATACGATTCTGAAGAAAAGATTTTGTAGCTTTGGCACCAGTTGCTCCTATAATGGTGACTGCTTTTGTAGAAAATGGGGCTATCTTCTTGTCTATTACTGAATGTTGTGCTCCAGTATCAACCATAAAGTCCATAATTTGGTCTCCTATTTGTATTCCGACCATAGGCTCCTGGAGACCTAAAGCAAACTTGGAGCCCGGTCTGTCCTAATCCACGTCATTTTCATCATGGATCGCTGTGGCCAATGCTTGAATGGCTCCTCCTCTTTCTCGCTGGAATTGTTCTCGATTGGCTCCTCCGCGGTTTTGGGGACGGCCTCGTCTTTCTTCTCGCCACTGATGATTGTTGTCGTCATCTTGCTGGGCGTCTTCGAGTTGCGGGCAAGCATCTCTCCAATGTCCTTCTTCTCTGAATAGGCGCATTGGTTCACGCCTAGCTGCTGGGACCGGCCTCCACCTCGGCCCCGCCCTCTTCCTCTGCTCCGTCGACTAGGGATACCTCCCCTTTTCTGTTCAACTATGGCCGCAGCCAAAAAATCAGCTTTCTTCTTCATCTTTCTATCATATTCTCTCTGCCTTTCATTATCACGATTCACATACACTTTATGAGCGACTTCCAGTAACTGTGTTGCATTCATGCCCGCAAACCCTTCTAATTTCTGTAATTTACGTCTGATGTCTGGTTGAGACTGGTTTACAAAAGCAGAATTCACCATACATAAACTTCCTGGTGCTTCGGGATCATAGGGAGTATACATTCTGTATGCTTCAATTAATCTTTCATGAAAGTCTGCTGGGCTCTCATCTACACCTTGGATAACTCCTGCAACTTTGGAAAGGTTCATAGCTTTTTGGCCTCCCCTTCTCAGGCCTTGTAAAAAGCCTTGGCGAAAATGGGCTAGGGCTGTGGATCCTTCCTCTGTATTTGGATCCCAATGGGGGTCTTCATTCGGGAATTCTCTCTGGGCCGCTTCCCGATAGTCTATTCTGTTTAGCCCCTGTCCCGGAGCTACAGGGTTATCTGCCATCCACTCAATAGCTGCTTTTCTAATTCGTGTTCGCTCCTCCGTCGTGAATAGAGTGGTCAGGAGCTGGCGGCAATCTGGCCAAGTGGGTTGGTGGGTTTCCATAATAGTAGTTACTAATTCTGTCAGTTCCTGGGGCTTATTAGTATAGGAGGCATAATGTGACCTCCAATTTAACAAATCAGTTGTAGAGAAAGGGATATACACATAAGTTAAGGGTCCCGCTACCACCTCCTCATTTTCGTTCTTTATAGGCACTCCAGGGACTTGCCATAAGGGCATCATTTTGGCAGTAGATGTCTTGTGGGATCTAAGGGTTGTTTTCGTAACTGTCTTTCCAGAGGTCACTTTCACTTTCTCAACAGGTTTCACTTTGGGTGTACATTTTACTGGCAAACTGGCACTGGCAACCACTTGTACACTGTCGTCCTCGCTTTGGGCATTTTCAATTTCTTCCTCCTCTTTCTCTATATCTGACTCGCCTTTTTCTGCTCCCGTAATATCATCTTCTTCAGCTAATTCCTCTCTCTGCCCTCCGGGAGGTGGGTCAGGGGTTGGGTCCCGCACCGGCTGTCTCTGGGGCTCTGGGGCAGGACGCCGGGCTACTCTTACTGGACCTGGGGTTCGAGGCTGTCTGGGAATTATTTCTGGGGAATCAGGATCTACCAGGATGGGCTTCTTCCTGGACTTCTTATCCTGCTCTTTCATTCTAGGCTGTTCTATTTTCTGTCTAGAATCTGTTTTAGCTAACATTATTCTGCACTGTTCCTCATAACAGCGCTGCGCCCAGAGGGGCGGATCTTCACAAATACTTAACCAGGAATCTATATAGGGGTACTGATCGGGGTGCGCTATCCGCACTCTACGGTGTACTAACTGAATAATTTCTACATTAAACGTTCCCTCTCGGGGCCAGGTGGGGTCTATATCGGGCCACTCCCTAGTACACAATATCTGTAAACGGGCTGCTGTCATTTTAATACCATAATCTCCAGAATATCCCTCTTTAAAATGTGCGATCATACATTCTAATGGAGTGTTTCTAGTAGACCCCGCCCCTCCCATTTCGATGTGTGCGCGCAACAACAGACAGAAGGGAAAAGGAGGGCGTACCGTGGGTAAGGGGTCCTCACGGCCCTGGAAACGTATAAGGAGTACAAATAACAAGACAAGACGACAATCGCTTCCCCCTTTTCGCGACCTGAACGCGGTTGCCCGGTCAGGAAATGCGCTACCTCAGGGGTCCGCCTTCACTTGGTCCGTGCTGCCAGACCTCTCATTCACACTTCATTCACACAATCATGCTAGCAACGTATCCCAGAATGCATTCGTTTCTATCTATTCTGACTAGTCTTACCAATTTCCCAATTACAAAAAGATGGGGGTTTCGCCCTGCGAATACTCATGCGGGGTTACTCGGCCCTTCTTTGAGAGGTGATCAGGCTCTCTTACCAATTTCCAATATCTCGAGATTCCAAATTCCAAATTCCAAGTTCCAATGGCAGTACTGCTCTTTCTATATCTGTCTAGACACCAAATCAAAACTATACTCACCGGATCCGGTCCTCAAACTTCCCAAGCAGGCGCATGAGTTGGACCTCGGACTCCCCTCACTCGGGTTCGAGGCGTTGGCTCCAGCCGGGCCCGGCACCCGCCGAGGTCCAACCAGCTCCCTCCGATACAAGGGACCGGCGGCGCCAGGGAGCAGCCCTCGTCGGAAGGGCGCGATCCCGGCAGGACCAAGCCTATAGAGGCGGAAAGTCGTGGTATATTGCCCTATATACACTTTGATTCCACAATTTCCCGGCCAACGCACCAAGAATATGTAGCAGCAAAGCGCAGACAAACCAATAATACCAGGAGTCTGTTCAGAAGGTCCAAATCATTTATTTGTGCACAAGTCTCAAGCAATGTCAATTTCAAAATGGCTGAGCAAAGTTTTCTAGCATTACAACAACTTTTATAGACTTCTGTTCCATTCTAGGTATAGAAAAACATTTCATTGGTCCCGGTACTCTCCCGTACCTCCCGTACCCCTTCCATTGGTCCCGGTACTGATAAGATTATCCAATTATGCTCCTTCAGTGGGCTCAGCACCTGCTCACCCCCCTTCTAGTCCCAGTTACAATGGCCAGTTCATCAACTTGTTACTTCCATACTCTCAAGGCCATAGAGCCAATTTGTGCATGCAGGGGAGCAGGGCTCTGCAACTCATCTGTCAGCAATCCCAATTAAATTCCTTGCAGATGTACTTTCTTATCAGTAACTTTTAAACATATTTTTCTGTATTTTTCCATCTTCCAGTTTTGCTTATCTAAGTTAGTTTAGTACTCTTGCAGAGTTCTATCCTACAATAGCAGCATGTTGGGGGATGTGCAATTCCTATGAGCCTCTCCACAGGCTTCATTTACAGGTCAAGCTAGTTAGGCCTGCCTGCTTATGTCAGACACTGTGGATCACAGGCCTGCACCTGCCACTTCAGTACCCTTGCTGTTCTCATGTTCATTTCCATAGAGGTGTGGGCCCTCTGCAGCAGAGATACTTGTTAGCTGATGAACACATTAATATCATAGATGAAATGTGTTTGTTCTTGGGATAGCCCCCACCATGAGCTACATGCCACTACCCATACATTTCTATACACCACACATTGATCCTTTGGTGGGTCCACCATTTGACTATGTAGTAGGCTTTCAGCACATTACACATACTGTCATTACTGTGCCCCTGTGTTATGGAGCTGTATGCCCAAGCTTCAGGAAGGATATGCTCTTCACTAATGAGGTACAGCTTCCAGTCTGAGTCCTCCATTACAGGTGCTTGCTGTTTCTGAACACTGATTGCCATTTGGACTATTGCTGGCTGGGTGCTGGAGAGCTACAATTGACTCTCGTTTCTGTGGTCTTGAGGTCACCAGAATGTGAGGTGCAGTGACTGCTGCTGAGCTGTACTTGTGTGGGAGGGCCAGAGTTGGTGAAAGACCATCCATCAACTTGAGCTCAAATATAGGAAGGCAACACGACAGAGGTGAGACTCAGAAGTAGCATCTATTCCCAGCCATATCCATATGAGGCATACATTGGGAATACCACAGAAGCTGACAGAGTGGCATTTACACATTTAGCGATTCCTACACATAGTTTATGGACCTACCTTTTCACAATTAGATATTTATTTTATTTTATTGATTTGACTTCTTTTATACCACTCTTCCACAAGTCAGAGCTGTTTACAATTAACAGTACCAACTGAGTTTTCAGTTGAACTGAGAACAATAATAACTTTGATTTACATTGAAATAGGATGCGTTATCATAACTTTGTTACACAACATTGTTTGATAGATGCCTGGAGATTTTTTCATCCAGGGAAGAGACAATTCTCTCACTATTCTCCAGTACATGGAATATATTATGCTATTTGGGTTTCAAACGAGATCGAGGGACGAGTAATGGGGGCAGAAATGGAGTCGATTACATGGCCTGATCATGCTCCAGTAAAGATTATATTAGCTATAGAGGGGTAGGAGAAAGAGAAACTATTTTGGAGGCTTAATGAACATTTATTAGAGGATGGAAAGGTTAGGGAGGAAATAGAGAGAGAAACTAGGGAGTATTTTAAATGGAATGATAATGGGGAGGTAACTTGGGGAGGGGTATGGGATAGTTATAAGGCTGTAGTGAGAGGAATTTTACTTAAATGGGGGGCAAGGAAAAAGAGGGAAAGGGAAGAGAAAGAGAAAGAATTAAGAGTCAAATTGCTGAAACTATAAGATTTGGATGCACAGAATCCAGGAGCTTTTAGAGGGCACGTATTAGCAGTCAAAACACAGTTAAATGCAATGTTAGCTGCCAAGATAAAATATCAAATGCAACTTCTGAGACAGGAATTTTTTGAGGGAGGAAATAAAGCGGGGAGATATGTCTCAGAAACTGAAACAGAGGAAATTGCGTTCCCATATAATGAAAATTCGAACTCAGGGAGGAGGGGTTGTTTCTAAAGATGGTGAGATTAGGGAAGCTTTTAGAAGATAGTATATGGGATTATACAAAGCTAGAGATTTACCACAAAAGGAGAGGTTACAAAATTGTCTTGATTCAATGAAATTACCGAAATTAACTGAGGGGGAACAACAAGAAATAAATAAGGCTATACAGGTAGATGAAGTACAGAAAGCGATAAAACAACTAAAAGTAGATAAAGCCCCGGGGTTAGATGGGCTGACAGCGCATTTCTATCATCATTTTGGAGAAATATTACTAGACCCATTAGTGAGACTATTTAATTTGCCAAGAGAGGGAAGGAATTTAGCGGATACTATGGGATGGACAGGTATAACAATAATATATAAAAAAGGGAAAGATAAACAAGAGTGTTCCTCTTATAGACCAATTTCTTTGATTAATATTGACGCTAAATTATTAGCCAAAATATTGTCCACACGATTGAATAAATTCATTGGTAAATTGATACATAGTGATCAAGCTGGTTTTATTCCAGGTAGACAAGTTGCTGATAATATTAGAAAGATTTTGAATATGATTTGGTCAATAGAACAAAATGGGAAAGAAGCATTGTTGTTATCTCTTGATGCTGAAAAAGCTTTTGATCAAGTATCTTGGCCATTTCTGTTCAATGTAATGGAAAGAATGGGCTTAGGGGTGGAATTCTTAAGCTGGATAAAGGCATTATATCGAAACCCAAAAGCATGTGTAAGAGTGAATGGTGCTTATTCAGAATTTTTTGGTCAAGAGAGAGGAACAAGACAGGGTTGTCTATTATGCCCGCTACTTTTTGCTATTTCACTAGAACTGTTTTCAGCAAGAGTGAAGGAAAGGGATGATATTAAGGGAATAAAAATAGGAAGGAGTGAATATAAAATGTCATTATTTGCAGATGATATAATCTTAAGTATATGTAAGCCTTGGGCATCAATCCAATATTTAATGTGGGAATTAGAAGAATTTGGTAAATTATCGGGTTTCACTATTAATTGGTCTAAATCAGAAATTTTAAATTTAACTACACATAGAGACACACAGGATAAGTTACAAAAGAAATATCTGTTCAATTGGGCAAAAGAGAGTATTAGATATCTTGGCATTTTCATTAGTAATAAGATAGAAGCATTATATAAACTGAATTATCATAGACTATTTGGAAAGGTGGAGAGCTGGCTGGATGGATGGGGCGGGGATATTTGTCATGGTTTGGACGGATTGCTACTATAAAGATGATGCTCTTACCAAGATTTATATAGTTTATTTTATTTCAACTCATTTGGACTTATATTATTCTGAAAATTCCCATGTTCCCCAAGTTCTATTCCCTGTTTTAATGTAAACCCAATCAGTCTTCGCTGATCTGAGTATTCTTTGTTATTTGTAAACCGCGCTGATAAAAATAGTGCGGTATATAAGAGCTGTTAAATAAATAAATAAATAATTTCTATTTCTCTTCCAGATGTTACCAATTAAAATATCACCTAATCAGTTAAAAAGGTTACAAAGAATTGTTAATCGTTTTATATGGAAAAATAGAAGGGGGAGAGTAGCAATGGATATAATGCAAAGAACTAAAGGAGAGGGAGGGTTAGGTGTGCCTAACTTTAGGAAATATTGTGAGGCAGCACAATTAAAAACAATTTATGAGTGGCATTGAGGAACACAGAAACTTTGGGTCCAAATGGAGGAAGTTTTTTTAAGGGGAGAAAGTCTAATCAAAGTAGTTTGGAGAGATAGATTTAATTTAGAAAATAAAAATAAAAATCCTCTAATAGTACATAGTTTACAAGTTTGGAAACAAAATAGAAAACGATTAATACAAAATAAGAGGTACTCACAGTGTATGTTTCTAGAAGCCTGTTTCGAAAGCGGACAAGGACCAGAGATGAGCATTTTGAATAGATGGGATAAGGCGGGATTACAATATATCTCACAAATAGTGAATAAAGAGGGCATTTTTGAATTTGAAAATATTAAGGATCTAAATAGATTAGGAGATAGAGATTATTATACATATCTACAAGTGAGTCACTTTTTGAAACAATTGAAGGTGTGGCATGATCTCTGGGAAAATAGGGGGTGGTTTGAAGCATTGTGTTTAGGAAATTTGGGGCAGAAAGGGGTTTTGTCCAAAATTTATAAAGGCATAATGGAGGGGAGGAATAACAAATTGAGATGCATGATAAAAAGGGAAGAAGATTTGGAGATAAGCTGGTCTGAGGAGGAATGGGATAAGATAATACGAACAGTGGCAAGTATATCCATAGCCACAAGGGTAAAAGAGAATGCTTATAAATTGTTGTTCAGACGGTATTGGACTCCAGTATGTAAAAAAAGAGCTGGAAGGGGGATTAATGATCAATGTTGGAGGGGATGCAATGAGAAAGGGAATTGGTTGCGTATGTGGTGGAATTGTAAGTGGATACAAGCCTTTTGGATTGAGATTTTGGAGTTGATATATAACATGACAGGATATCGAATACAAAGAAAGTCAGAGATTTGTTTACTCCATCAATTAAATGTGGACATTTCAAAGAGAGTTAGTGGAGTGATACATCACTGTATAGTAGCTGCTAGAAATGAAATAGCACAACATTGGCAGGGGAAATCCATGCCACATAAGGCAGGATTTGTGAAAAGAGTGGCAGAGATGTGTTTGATGCATAGACTGACGGAGATGAGGCGGAGGACAGGTGAGAAAGTTGTGGAACAATGGAAGAGTGTGTGTAAGTGGTTGGAAAAATGGAAGGAAGAATAAGTGGGAGTGCTAGAGAAAATATGAGAGGAATTTTATACAAAATTTAAATAAAATTTTACTGGAAGGATAAATGGTGATTGGGTGAAAGGAGAGAGGATATTAATTCAATAATGGATGAGGATGGATGAGCGGGGGAGGGTGGGAGAGGGTGGTTAGAATGGGAATGATATAAAGAATATTTAGAGTAATATTATATGAATTAATAAATAGAATATATTATTGTTAATAAATACAAATGTTGTGGGAAGTTTGATACATAAATGTTATGTGTAGTTTGATACATGTTAAGTGATGTTTGTAATGATACTAAATACTTAATAAAATGATCAAATGGAAATAGGAGCAGAGTAACAGGAAGGGTCAAGCATTGAACTATTTACATGATAGTGCAGTGGAAATAACAGTTTATGAAGTGTTCTCAGTCTATGTACCTCTGTGTATTTGCATATGTATTCATGGAGTCTGCTTTTCTCTGATCAGAGAAGAGCAGTGCTTTTTACAGTGCTCTGCTAGAAGTGGATCTTTGTCTCCTGTGACACCTTGCTGTGAGTTCTAGCTGTTTATTAATTATTTATTGTTTGTCTAACTGTTTATTTAATTATTTATTGTTTGTCTTAGTGGTGTGCTAGTTCAGCCTCCTCAGCTATAGCTTACCTTGCCTCTCTCAACTAACCGGGCTTTGTGTGGTAGCCAGGTTAACTGTTCATTTTAAATTAAATCTCTCTCCCCAGAACCTGCTGTGTGTTAAACTTTTTTTCCTGTCCTAGCCTGCCTGAGTGAATCCTCCCCCTCCCCCCCCCCCTGCTGAGGTATTGTGTAGCCTTCTTCCTGTTTCCTCCACGTGTGCATAGTCTGTTTTAGTCTGCTTTTCTCTGATCAGAGAAGAGCAGTGCTTTTTACAGTGCTCTGCTAGAAGTGGATCTTTGTCTCCTGTGACACCTTGCTGTGAGTTCTAGCTGTTTATTAATTATTTATTGTTTGTCTAACTGTTTATTTAATTATTTATTGTTTGTCTTAGTGGTGTGCTAGTTCAGCCTCCTCAGCTATAACTTACCTTGCCTCTCTCAACTAACTGGGCTTTGTGTGGTACCCCCCTCCCCCCTGCTGAGGGTTCAGGACAGGGTACCTTGTAACTGCCCTCTTTAATAGGACTTATCTCCCTCCCTCCCTCCCCAGAACCACCCACCCCTGGGGTAATTGTAGTTTTATAGGTACTTGCACATCTTAGAGGAAAGGGGCTGCTCTCAGGTGCAGCTCGTTATACAAATCAGTCATACACAGAGGACCTGAGATTAGTTACTTAAGCTTCAGGTACACAAGGTGTATTAGGGGTATTAGATACACTTTTATTGGTATAAGCATCTACACCAATCCTTATTATATACAGAATTTAAAAGACCTAAACACAAGCTTTAAACTAAGATGCAGACAGAAGTCCAGCAACGAGATGGGGGTTCTCCGGTCTTTTGCATTGAGTGTCACATGTATGATTTTCTCCCAGTTGGTGAGAGGTCTTACGTATGCACTAAGTGCAAAGAACTCTTTGCTCTCAGGGAACGAGTCCGTTCTCTAGAGGCTAGAGTAGCAGACCTGGAAGACATAAGAAAGACAGAGAAGTACATGGACGAGACCTACAGGGATATAGTCCTGAAGTCCCACCTCCAGTCTGGCAGCATCCCTGTTGCCATAGAGGAGAGAGGTCACGTGACAGGAGAGCATCACCCTGGTATGGCAGGAAGTGATCCTGTAACTAGGACCTGTCCTCCAGGTGATGTAAAACCCTCTCGCACCGAGGACGTTTCTCCAGGGCCATGTCCCCATGAGGGGAGAGTCAGGACAGCTGTTATATTTGGTGATTCAATCATTAGGAATGTAGATAGCTGGGTGGCTGGTGGACGTGAGGATCGCCTGGTAACATGCCTGCCTGGTGCGAAGGTAGCGGACCTCACGCACCGCCTAGATAGGATCATAGATAGTGCTGGGGAGGAGTCTGCTGTCTTGGTACATGTTGGTACCAATGACATAGGAAAATGTGGTAGGGAAGGTCTGGAGGCTAAATTTAAGCTTTTAGGTAGGAAGTTGAAATCCAGAACTTCCAGGATAGCGTTCTCCGAAATGCTTACGGTTCCACGTGCAGGACCCAAAAGACAGGCAGAGCTCAGGAGTCTCAATGCGTGGATGAGACAATGGTGCAAGGATGAGGGTTTTGGATTTGTTAGGAACTGGGGAACATTCTGGGGAAAGGGGGGGCTCTTCCGAAGGGATGGGCTTCACCTTAATCAGGATGGGACCAGACTGCTGACATTAACCTTTAAAAAAGAGATAGAGAAGCTTTTAAACTAGAAAATAGGGGAAAGCCGACAGTCACCCAGGAGTGCATGGTTCGGACGAAGGTATCCTTGAAGGATACTACCAAAAGCAGTGAGGTTCCAAAAGGGAGTATAGTAGCCCAAATGCCCTTGATTAAGGAGCAGACAGAGCATAAGGATTCCAAATTACCCCTGCCTACCAATAGCCAGATTAATATGAATAAAATACAGTCTCTAAAATGCTTGTATGCCAATGCTAGAAGTCTAAACAATAAGATGGGAGAGTTAGAATATATAGCACTAAATGAGAGGTTAGATATGATTGCACTCTCAGAGACATGGTGGAAGGAGGATAACCAGTGGGACACTGTGATACCTGGATACAAACTATATCGTAATGATAGAGCTGATCAAATTGGTGGAGGGGTTGCGCTCTATGTTAGAGAGGGCATTGAGTCAGAAAGGATTAAAGTTTTGCAGGGAACAAAATTTGCTGTAGAATCTCTATGGATTGAAATTCCATTTATGAAGGGGAAGGTGATGGCAGTGGGAGTATACTATCTACCGCCTGGCCAGAATGAACGAATGGATGATGAAATGCTCAAAGAAATCAAGGAAGCTAACAAAAGTCACAACAGAGTAGTAATAATGGGTGATTTCAATTACCCCGGTATCGACTGGGTCAGTGTCACAGCAGGACAAGCTAAAGAGATAAAGTTTCTAGATGGAATAAATGACTGCTTCTTGGAGCAGCTGGTTCATGAACCGACCAGAGGGGAAGCCATACTGGACCTAGTCCTTAGTGGAACGCCAGATCTGGTGCAAGAAATATGGGTGTTGGGACCACTTGGCAATAGTGATCATAGTATGATCATGTTTGATTTAATTAGTGGAGGACAGATAGTAAAGGCATCCACAGTACTACCTTTTAACTTTCAAAAGGGAGACTATGATAGAATGAGGAATATAGTTAGGAAAAAACTAAAAGGAGCGGTTCCAAAGGTTAAAGACTTACAGCAAGCTTGGGTGTTATTTAAAAATACTATCCTCGAAGCCCAGACCAGCTGTATTCCACACATTAAGAAAAGTGGAAGAAAGTCCAAAAAACTGCCAGCATGGTTTAAAGGTGAGGTCAGAGAGGCTGTTGCTGCCAAAAAAGCAACCTTCAGGAAATGGAAAAAAGAGCCAAATTGTGAAAACTGGAAACAGCACAAGCACTGGCAAGTTAAATGCAAAGCATTGATAAGGCAGGCAAAGCGGGAATTTGAGAAGAAACTTGCTACGGAAGCAAAAACATGAAATAAAGACTTTTTCAAGTACATTCGTAGCAAAAGGCCTGTGAGAGAGTCAATTGGACCATTAGATGATAGAGGGGTAAAAGGGGCAATAAGAGGAGACAAGGCTATAGCAGAGAGACTGAATGAATTCTTTGCTTCGGTCTTTACTGAGGAAGATGTAGGGATGTTACCCAAGACTGAAGTGGTATTTAAAGGTGATACTGCAGAGGAATTGAGAGAAATATCGCTACACCGGGAAGATATATTACAACTATTTGATAAACTGAATAGTAGCAAATCACCTGGACCGGATGGTATACATCCCAGAGTGCTGAAAGAACTGAAATATGAGATTGCAGACCTGCTATTGGTAATCTGTGAACTTTCATTAAAATCATCTGTAATACCTAAAGATTGGAGGGTCGCCAACGTAACACCAATTTTTAAAAAGGGTTCCAGGGGTGACCCGGGAAATTACAGACCGGTGAGCCTGACGTCAGTACCAGGGAAAATGGTAGAAACCATCATAAAGAACAAAATTACACAGCATGTAGATAGTCATGGCCTAATGGGAGACAGCCAACATGGCTTTAGACAAGGAAGATCTTGTCTTACTAATCTGATATGTTTTTTTGAAGGTGTGCATAAACAGGTAGACAAAGGTGAGTAAGTTGATATAGTGTATCTGGACTTTCAGAAAGCTTTTGACAAAGTCCCCCATCAGAGACTTTTGGCGAAGCTAAAATGTCATGGGATAGGAGGCAGTGTACTATTGTGGATCGGGAACTGGTTAAAAGATAGAAAGCAGAGGGTAGGGCTAAATGGCCAATATTCCCAATGGAAAAAGGTGAATAGTGGAGTACCCCAGGGATCTGTACTGGGTCCGCTGCTTTTTGACATATCCATAAATGACCTGGAAAAGGGAATAACTAGTGAGGTTATCAAATTTGCAGATGACACAAAACTGTTTAAAGTTGTTAAAACCCAAGAGGATTGTGGAAAACTGCAGGAGGATCTGGATAAATTGGAAGACTGGGCATCCAAATGGCAGATGAAATTTAATGTGGACAAGTGCAAAGTTATGCACCTAGGAAAGAACAACCCACACTATAGTTACACGATGCAAGGCTCCACATTAGAAACCACCACCCAGGAAAAAGATTTAGGAGTCATCGTGGATAACATGTTAAAACCCTCCGCTCAGTGTGCAGCGGCGGCCAAGAAAGCAAATAGAATGCTAGGTATGATAAGGAAAGGGATGGAGAACAAAACAGAGGATATTATAATGCCTCTGTATCGCTCCATGGTACGACCGCACCTTGAATATTGTGTGCAATTCTGGTCACCGTATCTTAAAAAGGACATAGCGTTATTAGAAAAAGTACAGAGAAGAGCCACCACATTGGTGAAGGGGATGGAAGGCTACTCCTATGAAGAGAGGCTAAGAAGGTTAGGGCTCTTTAGCCTGGAGAAGAGACGGCTGAGGGGAGATATGATAGAGGTCTATAAATTAATGAATGGTGTGGAACGGATAAACGTGGATCAATTGTTTACGCTATCAGAGTATAGAAAGACTAGGGGACATGTAATGAAGCTACAGGGTAAACTATTTAAGACAAATAAGAGAAAATATTTTTTCATTCAACGTGTAATCAAACTCTGGAATCTGTTACCGGAGGATGTAGTAAGGGCTGTTAGTATAGCTGGGTTTAAAAAAGGTTTGGACAAGTTCCTGGAGGAAAGGTCCATAAACCACTATTAAAAAGGGACCCAGGATATCAATGCTTGACCCAGTACAAGCATTGTGGAACCTGTGTCTTTTGGGGATATTGCTAGGTACGTATGACCTAGATTGGCCACTGTTGGAAACAGGATACTGGGCTTGATGGACCTCGGTCTGACCCAGTATGGCATGTCTTATGTTCTTATGTTCTTATGAGCTTTGGCTTTAGGCCTGCCAGAAGTGTTATGCCATCCATGTTGTTTGTGTAACATTAGTTGTACTGTTGTTGTTGGTAGGATGTTAAGGTCTTAATTGGGTTGTCTGTATCTTTGTTTGATTATTGGATAGGTTGCTTTGCTCGTCAGTTCTGGTGTCTATGTATTGTCTTCATAGTATTCTACAAATAGGTATGTTTTAGATCACAAGTGTTTAGGATCTTGTCAAGTAGCACATTCCATAATCCCAGGACAAAGATAGAGAAAGTTCTAGTGCAGGCCAATTGACTGCTCCTTGTTTTTTTCTGTTGGGATGGTTAGCATATTTTGTGTCATTTTCCTCTTGGCTCTGTTGTTCCTTAATTCAAGTAATAGTTGCTTTAGGCAGTTGGCAGATAAATTGTGGATGATTTTGAATATGATAATCATGGCTTTATAGTGGATTCTATTCTTTATGGGAAGCCAGTGCAGGTGTTTTAATATTGGGGTAATGTGATCAGATCTTGATTTTCCCATAATAATTCATGCTGCCATGTTTTGAGCCACTCGTAATGTCTGATACTGCCTCATTATATCAATCAAAGCAGTGTACATTGCAACGTAAACCTGGTAATGTACATTAAAGAGGGACAATGATAACCTGCATCCTGTCAGAGCAATGGAGGGTATGTGACCTGACAAACGCCACAAGACGTGGTAGTGGGAATAGAACCCTGGTCCCCTGGCCAGTGTGCGAACCATTATGCCACTCCTCCACACCATGACATAAACATCTCTGCCGTCGATGATGTGTAGACAAGGAGGCAGGCACATCTTTAATCCACCCCGCTGCCACTGTCAGCACCAGTGCCAACAAAAAACAATGCCATCTATGTCCCACAAACACCTCCCTGAGCATGCATATGGCCAAGTAGTAGAAATACCCACCCAAAAGAAGCCACAATGGTCCAAATGAGCCGACACGCAACTGGCAAGGCACATGGGAGTGAAGAATGTAGCTGTGTTAAAATGGAACACCTATGTGGATATCAGTGAAACCATCTGTGGGCAAGAATGCAGCAGCACAACGTTGGATACACCACACACATCCTGTGTATGATACAACACATACACTGGTCAATGATATGGAAGGTGGACTGTGGTTATTGAGCTGTGAGTGATCCAGATGGCATCAATGTGCGTTATCTGCATCATCATGGCAATAGCACGAGAACACATGGTGCATGGTTGATGTTCCAACATACCTGGCCGGAATGTCTGCACATGTATAGCTGTCAGTGACAAACACCTGTGCACAAATCATTATAAAATGGATAGGACAAAGTGATCGTAATATGTGTCCAATGTCCACCAACTGTACCATGGCCATGTGAGTGCTCTGATAGGTGAGTCAGCCATGAAATATGTGCCAGGCCACATAACTGACAGGGCAGGGTACCGGCCCAGGCAGGTAGACCAAGCTGACCACACAACCACAAGGTGATAAGGTAGGAAAGGAAGATACAGAGATGTAATGCCATGCTGCCATGCAGTGATGTGGATCTGCAGTGCACAGGCAAATGCACAAACATGACAATGATGTCATGTCCCAATGCCCCAGCACAACCCTTCAGCTGTGTAGACCATATGTGTGTGTATCAGTGGGTCATACAGCAATGTAGATAGCTAGAAAACAGTATGTGATATGCCGAGAAAGAGAAGACTTCAGGTACTCAGGCAAATACACACCTTTAATGCACAAATAGGAGTAAAAACAGTGACACAATGCAAAATGAGGACATAGTAACAGGTACGAGAGGCACATGTTGCCAAAGAATAAACAAAGCAGAACCTCACAGACATGCAGAGATAGCACTATGCAGAAGGCCTGCTGCAATGGGTGCTGTGGATACAGGAGCATCACACATATGTCAATGTATATGGAACGCACAAATGAAGTCAGAAAATGGACACACCCACTGCCACACTGCAAAGTTACTGGTGCAATGTGAGTGGCACAATGTCATGTGATAAAGAGGACTGGGCAGACATGCAAAGATTAGTTTGTAAATCAATGTACAGTGCCACATCTGTACAGTAACCAAACACAATAACATGTATGTGGAGGTAGAAAGAAAGGTCAACAATGGTGCACTAACTCACACAAAATCCATATCGACACATGCACCGGTGTACCAACAGAATCAGGAAGATGCACATGCACCGTGTACATTGAACAATGACAGAGTGCTGCCCCAGATGCACTGTAACACCCCTTGTGAGGGTCAAACAGCAATCACAGATGTTGACGCGCATCACAGTGGTGTGGTGGCAAACAGCATTGCATGTCCAAGTATAAGGTAGCCAGACAAATAAAACAGGACCTACACAATGTTCCTCCTGTGCCACACACATGGCTGCATGCACCTATTGATCCAAATATATGAGGAAATCCTGCAATGCAAGTCACAAACATGGGCCATACACACGAACACAATGTCAGATGGATGTACAACATACAGCAAGTATGTGAGTTCCTGCTGTACATGTGCGGACCAGTACACAATGTCCGCAGTGCAAATGCCGTCTGCAACACCACATGTCCCATTACAACTGTCCCTGAATCCATGGGCATGCAAAGTCACATGTGACATCTCTATGTGCCACAGTATTGCAAAGGTAATGTGTGTCTCCTGCGATAAACACGACACCCAGCCAGAGCATGGCAGCAACGGTGTGTTGGTCATCCTTGTTCTGCTCAAGGTACCAGTCCAACAATAATGTCCATCATAGGCGTTGTGACGTAGAAGCCTCTCAAGATGCTATGGAAACAGATAGTGATCCGGTGGAGAGAACCGGTACTGCAAGAGAATGCAGGATTTTCTCTTCAGAGAGAAAAAAACACAGAGCTAATCAGGAACTACACCTCACCTCAAGGAAGGAGAGAAGCCAAGTCCCTGATTGGGCACGCCCAAGCAGGAGGCGGGCAGTGCAGTACACAGGCAGCTTGTTAAGCACTCAGAAACAAAGAGAGTCAGATTGGAAAAAGACGACGAGGAGTCAGGAGGAGACTCAGAAGGACATGACCAGGAAGAGTTGGAGAGAGAGCAATTAGGCAGCTGTGATCCACTAAGGAGAAGATTAGACTCACGGAGCAAGTACCTGGGAGACTCAGGGGCAGGGAGAATCTTCTGTGACCAGAAGGATTCAGGAGCACTGAGAGATCCAAGGCTACAGCACAGGCTTCTAGAGGACCAAGCAGAACCTTGGAACCGAAGGCAAAGGGACAGAGAATTACCCTGGAGAAAGCCACAGCACAAGGTACACAGTGAGTTTGAAGCAGCTAGCAAGTTTAACATTGGGAAGCTAAAAAGAGTAAAGGCTAACGTTAAAAGCCAAGACAAAGTCAGACAACATGGTAGCAATTGGTTGCAGTCTGAAAAGCATGTAAGCAGCCTAGGCTATTCTCATGAACCAGCAGAAACCTATAGTAAAGGAACAGCTGAGTCTTATTACAGAGACAGGAGCCAAGAGAAGTCTGACGGTTCTACTTTTAACCCTCTGTTGAGAAACTCTCCACTCACAGCTGAAGTTTTAAACCCAGCACTAACGTTTAGTGATAAGTGGGGGAAGGATAATCCTAATACGTGGAACTGTTGTCCTAGTAAAAGCAGCATTGCTAATTATCAAGAGATAAGCAGTTTAAACAAACAGTTCCCTGAAGCAGGAAGACATTATCAGCTTAGCCCAGGAAGAACACAGGCTGAATTGCTTCTTAAAGATTTCAGAGAGTTCCTTGAAAGCAGGGCAGTTTCTTCCTCTAACGTAGCACAGCCCACAAACAGCTGTGAAGAGGAAATGCCTTTAGTTTCTTCTCTACCGTTCACAGAGCCAGACATGCCAATGGACTGTTCAGCTTGTGTCATTGAGAAGGACATTTAAGTGAAAGGCTGTACAAAAGTTATATGAAGAAATATAACAGAAGCTGCTGTATTGATTCCTATGCTGAGGAGCTTATCAGAAGGGAATAAGTTAAAGCATAATTGTCTGCATACCAGAAGCATTGCTGTTTGCCAGAGTTTTGTTTCTTCCGTTAATGAAAAGGGGTCACATGACAACTGAATGTGATCACAGAAGATAATGGACATTTAGTCTAGCAGGGAAATACCTTGTTTAAGTTCTGGTTTCTCACTCTTGTTTTGTGCTATTATACTTTATTTGCGTCTGTTTGCATTTGAACTGCAATGCGGAAATAAACCTCATCAAAGAAATTTTCTTTGCCTGCCTTACTACTTGAGCACACACACAACTACAATTCTCAACCCTGAAGGGCATCAAAGGCCACCCCCTCCTGAAACCCTCAAGGTCTAGGGAGCGGGTGCGTTGCAAAGTGGCGTAGTATTGAGGATACTGCGCAGGCGCAAGAAGTACCCACAACAGGAGCTGCAGAAGCCAACTTTCCAGAAGAGCCCAGCTGAAGAGCTGACGAGCCCAGACGAGGAAGGGGACTGCAGGAGGCTACAGGATCTGCTATTGCTGACGTGCATGCAAACCACCTGAGCCAGGTAAAGGGTATCCACCCCCGGTAAACCAGGATACCAGGGCAAGGGTGCAGCCTAGTGGTGACTAGGGAGAGAAAAAAAAAAAGGAGAAATTAAGCACAGATAGACAAGTGTACTGTGTTACCGCACTTGGGTCTGTATTTTTGCTTTATTCCATGAATTCCGAGATGGTGATGGAGGCCAAGGGGATCTTCCAATGGATGGCGACGCAGCTGGAGCGCCAGAGAGATCTCTCGTTAGAGGCCCAAGAAAGAGCCAACGCGAGTCTCCGTGAACAGCAGCAACCTCTACTTACCATGATGAAGGAATGGCTAAAGGAGAGGAAGCAGGCGACTGTACCACCAGCATCTACAACAGGTTCCACTCTAACAGACTCTGTACACCCTGTTAGTCTACACACAGGAACTTTGTTTAACTTTGGTCAACTTACTAATCAGGATGATGTAGATGACTTTCTCGAGAGTTTCGAGAGAGTAGCTCGCCTTAGCGCCTGGCCTAGGGAACACTGGGCACTAAGATTAGCAGCATCCCTTACTGGGGAAGCGATGGCCGCTTACCGCGCCATGCCTGCTGCACTGGCCGGAAGCTCTGATGAAGTAAAGAAAGCGATAAGAGAGAGATTAGGGCTCACTCCCTTGGTTTACCACACGCGCTTGAGGAGTGTAAAACTGAGGCCGAGTGAGACCCCTAAGTCCTTGTGTCAGGATTCGTAGCTTGATTGACAAGTGGTTAACTCCAGAAGGGAGGTCTGTGGAGTCAGTACTTGATGACTTGGTATTAGAGCAATACATGAACGCTCTACCCCAGGGAATCCGCACCTTCCTGATCTTGCAAAACTGCAAAACTCCCCAAGAAGCTGTTGCACTCTCTGAAAGATACATAGAGGCAGAGCTAACTGCCCAGAGAGCTGGCACTACTTCCCAGGAGACAGGCAGTCGCGGATCAGAAAGGAACCGGAGGGTGCAGGAGGATCCTATAAAAATGTGCATGCCATTGTGGAAAAATTCTAAGAGTAAGCCAAGGTGTTACAAATGTGGGCAAGAGGGACATTTGCAAAAACACTGTTTTGTTAAAACTTCCTTGATAGCGGATAGTTCTATGGAAGATAGACAACGTTTTCTTCTTTCTGTTGAAGTACAGGGAATTACCACTCAAGCTCTGCTAGATTCAGGAGCTGAGTTAAGCATGCTCTCTGAAGAGTTGTGGCAGAGAATAGAAGCCATGCAGGGAGGAGAAGTAATTCAGCCTGTGAGTTCAGTTAAGATAAGATGCGTTAACGGAGGAACTTCCACCTATCCAGTATATAAGTTACACATAGCAGGGTTAGGTGCATGAAGGACTAGCCCCTTAGCAGTGGTCCCGGGGTTTCCCCATGCAGTAATTCTAGGCAGAGATTGGCCGCAGTTCTTTAGAGAGATGGAACGAGAGTTGCAAGTGAAAGGTGCAATGGTCTCCACAAGAGCCCAATCCTCAGCCTTAGAAACTAAAGAAGACACCCCAGAGGATCTCGGAGAAGTTCTCCCCTCTGATGGAGCATTGATAAACACTCCAGACACTAAGGTCAGAAAGGGAAAATCTGAGAAGCGTAAGGAGAAACAGTCTCGCTCTAAGAACAAGTCTGAAGTACAGGCAGGGCAAGAGCTGCCATGGGTACCAGAGGAGCTAATGAACAAGTTTCCCACGTTCCCAAACGAGCAGCAAGCGGACCCTGCTCTCACACAGGCATTCAAATGGGGGCAGACTACTAGGGATACCTTACCCAGGTTTCTCCTGACTGCAGGAATACTTTATAAGGAAAGTAAAGATCCTTTCACCGGGGATAGCAGAAAACAGTTGGTGGTGCCAACCACCTTTAAAAATATAGTGTTACGGTTGGCACACGACCATCCCGTTGGGGGGCATAAGGGCATTCAGGGAACCCTCGATCAAATCTTATCCCGATTTTATTGGCCGGGTATCTTTAAAGAGACGGCCACGTTTTGTGAGGCTTGCCCCACGTGCCAAAGAGTTTCAGCCGCCCATCCCAGGGATGTCCCCATGATACCATCACCTGTGATTAGGGATCCCATCCAGAGGATAGGTGTAGACATTGTCGGACCTCTGATTAAAACCCCTCGAGGTTTCCGCTATATCTTAGTGGTGGTAGACCACGCTACAAGGTTCCCGTGGGCCATGCCACTATGCACCATATCTGCCAGAGTAATAGCAAACGAACTCATTAAGCTATTCTGTGAAGTGGGTTTCCCCAAGGAAGTTCTCACCGACAGGGGGAGCAACTTCATGTCAAAATACTTAGGACAAGTGTGGGATGCCTTTGGCATTCACCACATTAAGACGGCAGCATAACATCCCCAAACAAATGGTTTAGTCGAGAGACAAAACCAGACTCTTAAAAGAATGTTACATAGGAGTTTGGAGGGGGAAATGGACAACTGGGATACAATGCTTCCATTTGTTCTGTATGCGTGCAGAGAGAGAAAACAGGCCTCATTAGGAACAGCACCATATGAACTCCTGTACGGTAGGTCTCCCCGCGGCATTCTCGATATTTTAAGAGAACAATGGGTCGAACCAGATCCCAGGGAAGTAGAGGTGCCCGAGTTCCTAAAAGATTTAAAGAAGCAGCTACGCCAGACCTCACAAGTAGCAGTGGACAATCTGAAGCGTAGTCAGGTCAAACAAAAATCCTATTATAATAGGAATACAAAGCAGCGTCAACTAACGATAGGAGAGAAAGTTATTGTAATGGTGGCTGGGACAGAACCGACATTTGAGAGCCATTGGAAATGCCCTTGTCGGGTAATACAACCTGTAGGACCTGTATCTTACTTGGTTGAGAATAGGAAAGGTTGCAGGCAAGTTTACCATATCAACGTGTTAAAACCATGGCATGACAGAGTAGCTTTAGCCCAAATAGCCACAATAGCCTCTCCGAGACAACAGCCTTTACAGAAGCTCACCAGCACAGAACCCATAGATTGTATCACGTGCTGTGCCGTCAAGACTAAGCCAGCCCGTGATATCTTAAGGGGGGATCTGTGACGTAGAAGCCTCTCAAGATGCTATGGAAACAGATAGTGATCCGGTGGAGAGAACCGGTACTGCAAGAGAATGCAGGATTTTCTCTTCAGAGAAAAAAACACAGAGCTAATCAGGAACCACACCTCACCTCAAGGAAGGAGAGAAGCCAAGTCCCTGATTGGGCATGCCCAAGCAGGAGGCGGGCAGTGCAGTACACAGGCAGCTTGTTAAGCACTCAGAAACAAAGAGAGTCAGATTGGAAAGAAGACGACAAGGAGTCAGGAGGAGACTCAGAAGGACATGACCAGGAAGAGTTGGAGAGAGAGCAATTAGGCAGCTGTGATCCACTAAGGAGAAGATTGGACTCACGGAGCAAGTACCTGGGAGACTCAGGGGCAGGGAGAATCTTCTGTGACCAGAAGGATTCAGGAGCACTGAGAGATCCAAGGCTACAGCACAGGCTTCTAGAGGACCAAGCAGAACCTTGGAACCGAAGGCAAAGGGACAGAGAATTACCCTGGAGAAAGCCACAGCACAAGGTACACAGTGAGTTTGAAGCAGCTAGCAAGTTTAACATTGGGAAGCCAGAAAGAGTAAAGGCTAACGTTAAAAGCCAAGACAAAGTCAGACAACATGGTAGCAATTGGTTGCAGTCTGAAAAGCATGTAAGCAGCATAGGCTATTCTCATGAGCCAGCAGAAACCTATAGTAAAGGAACAGCTGAGTCTTATTACAGAGACAGGAGCCAAGAGAAGTCTGACGGTTCTACTTTTAACCCTCTGTTGAGAAACTCTCCACTCACAGCTGAAGTTTTAAACCCAGCACTAACGTTTAGTGATAAGTGGGGGAAGGATAATCCTAATACGTGGAACTGTTGTCCTAGTAAAAGCAGCATTGCTAATTATCAAGAGATAAGCAGTTTAAACAAACAGTTACCTGAAGCAGGAAGACATTATCAGCTTAGCCCAGGAAGAACGCAGGCTGAATTGCTTCTTAAAGATTTCAGAGAGTTCCTTGAAAGCAGGGCAGTTTCTTCCTCTAACGTAGCACAGCCCACAAACAGCTGTGAAGAGGAAATGCCTTTAGTTTCTTCTCTACCGTTCACAGAGCCAGACATGCCAATGGACTGTTCAGCTTGTGTCATTGAGAAGGACATTTAAGTGAAAGGCTGTACAAAAGTTATATGAAGAAATATAACAGAAGTTGCTGTATTGATTCCTATGCTGAGGAGCTTATCAGAAGGGAATAAGTTAAAGCATAATTGTCTGCATACCAGAAGCATTGCTGTTTGCCAGAGTTTTGATTCTTCCATTAATGAAAAGGGGTCACATATTTTATTTATTTATTTATTTATTTACATCTCTTATATACCGCACTATTTGCGATTAGAGCGGTTTACATAGAACAAACAATATCCGACAATAAACAAGAGTCAGGTCATTACAATGAACAGGAGCAGTAACTTGGATAACAGGGGAAACTATCTACATATGTGGAACATTGAACAAGGTAACTGTATATATGAGAGATGGAGTTATTGTGTGTTGCTCATACATGGTGGCTGGGGTTCGGGGGAGGCTGTGAGGTATTTAATGAAGAGGAAGTGTTTTAAGACCTTCCTAAACTGGCTCAAGTTGGGGATAGCTCTGATGTGTGGTGGTAAGGAGTTCCAGAGGCTTGGGGCACTCAGACTGAAGGCTCTGTTTGAAGTTGATAAGGCGCATCTTGTCATCACTTTTGGTATTGCTAGCATGTTGGCTGTAGAGGTTCTTCTTGTCCTGTTGGGTGTGGGTGGTTGTATGAGGTCACTTATTGAAGAGGCGGATAACCCGTTGATAGCTTTGAATGTCATCACTAAGGTCTTGAAGCTAATCCTGGCTTGGATGGGGAGCCAGTGAAGCTGCATCAGGAGGGGTGTGATGTGCTCTCTCCTTGGTGCTCCAAAGAGGATTCGCGCAGCGCAGTTCATGGCAAGTTGTAAGGGATGTAAGGTTGTCTGGGGGAGTCCTTGTAGGATGGCGTTTGCATAGTCAAAATGAGGGATGATGAGGGCTTGGTAGATGGTACGGAAGTCGCTCATCTCGAGTAGAGGGCGTATGTGTCTGAGGGATCTGATTTTGAAGTAGATTGCTCTTACTATTTTTGCTATGTGCTGCTTCATGTTGAGGTTCTGATCCAATGTGACTCCGAGATACCGTATGGCTGATTTTACTTGTAGTTTGGCGTTGTCTACTTCCAGTTGGTTAGGTGGAGTGAATTCTGGATTTCTAGAGATGAACAGGACCTCAGTTTTCTTATGTTGGATACGCAGATTTTGGGAGAGGAGCCATTCTGATATTGCATTGAAGCAGTTGGTTAGTGGGGTGAGGTCCGGGCAGTCCAGTGATATTGGCAGGTATAGTAGGACATCGTCTGCGTAAATCATGCAACTGAATGTGCTCACAGAAGATAATGGACATTTAGCCTAGCAGGGCAATACCTTGTTTAAGTTCTGCCTTCTCACTCTTGTTTTGTGCTATTATACTTTATTTGCATCTGTTTGCACTTGAACTGCAATGCGGAAATAAACCTCATCAAAGAAATTTTCTTTGCCTGCCTTACTACTGGAGCACACACACAACTACAATTCTCAACCCTGAAGGGCATCAAAGGCCACCCCCTCCTGAAACCCTCAAGGTCCAGGGAGTGGGTGCGTGGAAGTGTGTGTCCCACTCGCATAGGTCCATCACCCAATGGCGCCATCTCCCAGGGATCGTTGCATGGAGTTGCTGTGTCCTCCAACAGTTGGGTGATGGTGACTGCAGATGTAGTGTAGTAGATGTGCTGTGTGTGTTGGCTGTGCCCCTGTGGTAAAAGGAGGAGAAACAATGTCATGGTATGTTGCACAAGACATCAGGTCATATTGCAGGGAGTGAAACAACAATATGTACATAATGAAATGTCAGACATGCAAACATGACACGATCACAACACAGAGCACAGTGCATGTCAAAGACATTAGGAGATGGCACTGCAGACCAGGTTGGCATCTTGACATGGTCATGTCGATGCCTATGTCACACAGGCATCTCAGAGGACCACAGCATGTCCAGCAGTGTTGGTGTGCATAGATCTCACAGAAAAGCACGACGAAAAAAAACAGCCCAACACAAACATGTAAAGGTTGATGTTAGTCACAAAAGATCAAAGGTGCAACCTTCTGTCTGTGTGCAGCAAGTGTCTGATAGGGACTGTCTGAGGCAGGCAAAGGCCACAAGAGGTCATAGTAAAGGCAGAGGATGTCACTGAAATGTATTGAATCACTATGTCTGCAAGTTCAGCCATCATTGCCACATGTCCAAAGTATGGCGACATGTGTGAAACTGAAATGTTGATGCATAGTGGTCTGTCAGCACACAAGAGATTGGTCAGTCAACAACACAGAACACATGCGTAAACACATGCGCACAATGTACACAAGGGCAACAGCAGAAAGGTAGAGTAGAACAATGATCACAACCCCACAGGTGTCCAGATAATGCAAAAGGGCTGCAGAGTGTATCGTTACATAGACACATCCAAAACACACACATACACACAGTGGGTGAGCATGCCTCCAGTAGCATACGGCCTGTCTGTGTACAATCTGAGATCAGTGGAGACAATCATTACAGTCCATGCAATGATACACTGATGTTGGTTAATGCCACAATGCCAGGGAAGGGTGTATGTGCCATCCACAATCAGGGCCTGTAGACACACACAGCTTGGTTAGATGTGTTTCAAATACAGTGCTGAAACACATGAACTGGTCACGAACAAATGGACATATGTGTGCCAACAGGAACATATGGCGTATGGGGGTGCAGGTCAAAGAGGTGTACAACAACATATGTGCAGTGGACAGATAACCCCCGACATGTGCTATGATGCACTGTCCCCACAGTACAGTTACCTATATGTTTATCTACCCCAGTCACCTGCAAGTTGAATGATGTATACACAGTTTCCACTGCACCACAGCACCGCACAGGTCCAAAAGCATATCCTGGGGAGTCACAAACACAACTGAAACATACATACGTCATGATAGAGCCTTGCAACACACATGACAGCATGTACATGTATACCCATATGCATTCCCCCACATATGCAGGAATTACATGAGAAGAGCTCATCGATCAGATGTTGCTTGATTGCTGTGCCCTCACGTGTGTCACCACGGGCAAGTACAGGATGGCACATAGGATCCTCTTCCAGATCCGGATTAATTTTGACTGGGATATTGTGCCTGAGAGCAATGTTGTGCAGGATGAACAGGCCAGAATGATCTGTGTCACAGTC
This sequence comes from Ichthyophis bannanicus, assembly GCA_033557465.1. Taxonomy (NCBI): domain Eukaryota; kingdom Metazoa; phylum Chordata; class Amphibia; order Gymnophiona; family Ichthyophiidae; genus Ichthyophis; species Ichthyophis bannanicus. Next base: position 273,740,840 of record CM066038.1, on the reverse strand, counting down.
ATGGGTCAGTATTGTAAGGCCTCGCCGGTCTTATCCAGACACCTGAAGTGACTCTTCAAAACGCTAAAGGTGCGCTCGATGACTGAGCGGCTGGAGGCATGGGCCTCATTGTACCTCATCTCTGCACATGTCTGTGGAAGATGCACAGGGGTCAGCAACCAGGCACGACACCCATATCCGGCATCACCTGCAGAAAGAAATGTGGAAAGGTCAGTCATGAGCTGATGTTCACATAAATGCAAACAAGCATGTACGTGCAAACAAACAACAGATAAATGAATGACACAAACATATGATGGCACATGATGGCACACAATAGCTATGCGGAAGCGTCTGGAGGTTTGAGACACAGAACACCAGGGAAGGATAATGAGGGCAACACACATCAACTGTATCCAGACCAAACACATGACCAACCACCAGTACCTGAAAGGCAGTAGTGGCAGTCGTGAACGCATCAGGTGGACACATGGCAATGCACCATGGAAAAGGGCAGAGATGCACATGTGTGCAAGCATGTGACGGCCATATTACAGAGCACACACAGCAGGTGTTACAGTAACATATACCTGAGGGGTCCAGTCAAGATGGCAGAAACCACAAAACAATGTTGACATACATGAAGCATACATGTGCGATGTAACGTGTCACCACAAAGATAACATAGAAACATAGAAACATGATGACAGAAAAAGACCACATGGCCTATCTAGTCTGTCCTTCCATATCAACAACTACAACAGTCCACTTTTTACCTTTAGAGATCCTCTGTGTTGGTCCCATCCTTTTTTGAATTCAGTTACTGTCCTCATCTCTACCACCTCCACTGGGAGACTATTCCACGGATCCACTACTCTTTCCGTAAAGAAATATTTCCACATATCACTCCTGAATCTATCCACCTTCACACTCATCCCATGTCCCCTCGTAGCAGAATTTGCTTTCAATTGAAAGAGGCTCTCTCCCTGAACATTTATGCCATGGAGGTATTTAAACATCTCAATATATCACCTCTATCCCGCCTTTCCTCTAAGGTGTACATATTAAGATCCTTAGGTCTGTCCTCATATGCTTTATAATGAAGCCCACTAATCATTTTAGTAGCCACCCTCTGCACCGACTCCATCCTGTTCACATCCTTTTGAAGGTGCGGTCTCCAGAATTGCACACTATACTCCAAATGAGGTCGCACCAAAGAATTATACAGAGGCATTATCACCTCCTTTTTTCTCCTAGCCATTCCTCTCCGTATGCACCCAAGCATCCTTCTAGCTTTTGCCGTCACCTTTTCTACCTGTTTAGCTACTTTAAGATCAGCAGACACAACCACACCAGATTTTGGTATCATCTGTAAAGAGGCAAACCTTACCGGACAGCCCTTCCGCTATATCACTAACAAAGATGTTAAAAAGAATTGGACCAAGGACAGATCCCTGGGGCACACCACTGGTAACATCCTTCTCCTCAGAGTGAGCTCCATTTACTTGTACTCTTTGTCACCTCCCACCCAACCAATTTCTAACCCAAGCAGTAACTTTAGGGTCCATCCCTAGGGTGCTCAGTTTGTTTATAAGTCACCTGTGAGGAACAATGTCAAAGGCTTTACTGAAATCTAAATACACCACATCTAGAGCTCTCCCTCGGTCCAACTCCCTGGTCACCCAGTCAAAGAAATCAATCAGATTTGTCTGACAAGACCTGCCTCTGGTGAATCCACGCTGCCTCGGATCCTGTAATCCGCTGGAGTCCAGAAACCTCACTATTTTTTCTTTCAGCAGCGTTTCCAATAATTTACTCACCACCGAAGTTAAACTAACTGGCCTTTAGTTTTCAACCACATCCTTACTTCCGCTTTTGTGTAAAGGCACCACATGAGCCTCTCTCCAGTCCTTTGGCACCACTCCCGACTCCAACGAGGCATTGAAAAGGTCAGTCAGTGGAGTTGCTAGAACGTCCCCAAGTTCCCTCAGTATTCTAGGGTGTATCCCATCCGGTCCCATCGCTTTGTCTACTTTAAGTTGAGATAGTTTCTCACGAACACAGTCTTCTGAAAATTGTTCAAGATGCCCCTCGCTTCTGTTCCTATTTGTGGGTGTTTTCTGAAGTCCTGCTCCTGGTTCTTCATCTGTGAACACAGAACAAAAATATTTGTTAAGCAATTCCGCTTTATCCTTATCAGCTTCTACATATTCCCCCCTACACCCTTGAGTCTGACAATACCACTTTTGCCCTTCCTCTTCTCACTAATATATCTGAAAAATGTCTTATCCCCCCATTTTATTGCATTGGCTATTTCCTCCTCCTTTTGAATCTTTGCCTTCTTGACTACTTTGCTAGCTTCTGTAAGTTTTTCCAAATACAGATGCCTGTCTTCCTCTCTCTGTGATCTCTTGTATTTCATGAAGGCCTCCCTCTTTTTCTTCACTTTTTCAGCTACTTCCTTAGAAAACCATAGCGGTCTCCTTTTCCTTTTGTCTTTATTTACCATTTTAACAAAAAGGTTGGTTGCCCTTAAAATATCCCCTTCAGTTCTGCCCACTGTTTTTCTACATCCCCCAGCTGTTCCCATCCCACTAACGACTCCCTGAGGTATTGGCCCATCTTCGCAAAGTTAGTCTTCCTAAAGTCTAAGATCCTCACCTTGGAATAGATTCTAACAGCCCTAGTCCTAATACTGAACCACACCATCTGGTGATCACTGGATGCAAAATGATCTCCCACTACAACATCAGAAACACTTTCACCATTTGTAAGCACCAAGTCCAGTATGGTCCCTTCACGTTTGGGGTCTGTTACCAATTGCCTGAATAGTTCTCCCTGTAGAGAATCCAGGATCTCCTTACTTCTAGATGATACTGCAACAGGAATGTGCCATTCAACATCTGGCATATTGAAATCTCCTATCAGTAGCACTTCCCCTTTCCTAGCAATGCTGCGTATGTCTTCAATTAACTCTCTGTCCACCTCTTCCTCTTGTGAGGGAGGTCTGTATATCACACCAATGCAAATTGATTTCTCTTTCCCTCTTTCTAGTTTAACCCACAATGCCTCCTCTCTCCCTTTTAAGCTCTGTAATTCCAAAGCTTTAATAGTAGTTTTTACATATAGTGCCACTCCTCCTCCCCTTCTTCCTACCCTGTCCTTTCTGAATAAAGTATAGCCAGGTATAGTTACATCCCAGTCATGGTTTTCTGTGAACCATGTTTCTGTAACTGCCACTAAATCCAAGTCAGTCACTCCCACCAAAGCTTCAACATCAGGGATCTTATTTCCCATGCTACGGGCATTTATACACACTGCTTTCCATATGTTACCCCTGTTACCCATTTCTATAAAGGTATTTAATGTATCACCTACCTGGGGGCTTTCACTTACCTGGGGGCTTTCTTCACCTATCCCCAACGAATCTAGTTTAAAGCCCTCTTCAGTAGATTAGCCAGTCTACTACCGAAGATGCGTTGACCTTTCTTGGACAGATGGATGCCATCTCTGCTCTGCAACCCTTGGAACAGCATCCCATGGTCTAGGAAACCAAAACGCTCTCGATGACACCATCTACGCAGCCACGCATTCATCTCCAGGATGTGAGCCTCTCTGCCTTGCCTTTACCCTCAACAGGGAGGATTGAAGAGAACACCACCTGTGCACCTAAGTGCTTCACCCTCTGTCCCAGAGCCATGAAGTCACTTTTGATACGTTCCGAGGTATACCTGGCAGTATCATTTGTTCCAACATGGATTAGCAACATTGGGTAATAGTCAGTGGGCTTGATGAGTCTCGGCAAACTCTCCGTAACATCTTGGATTTTGGCACCAGGCAGACAGCATACCTCTCTCGACATCAAGTCTGGTCAGCAGATGGACGCCTCAGTACCCCTCAGAAGAGAGTCTCCAACCACCACTACCCTTTGTTTCCTTCTGATCACTGATTCTGCAACTTTGGGGTACTTTAACTCTGGTTCTTCCCTTTCCAGGGATGCTTTCACCTCCTCCACTTCCAGGGCTGCATAATGGTTCTTCAATTCAATGTAACGCATCCAAAAATGTCAAAGGTGAATGGCACACAGTACAGCAGGAAAACAATTCTAGAAGGAAATCTAACCCCCCCCCCCCCAAGGTAGCACACACACACACACAGATTGCATTCAGAGTCAACTAGGGACACACTACAAAGGCAGACACATGTACATTTGCATATGTGGTTGGTCTGAGGCTGTGAGCCGAAGTTGTCAACCAAAATGTGTTGCAGGTCACTATATAAGGGACACACTATATGTGCCCATATGTTCCCTGTTCAAAGGACCTGTGCAACAGAGCAGCAGTACCAAACACCAATGGAAACCTCATGTGTGCCAAGACACCCAGAAGAGCCATGACGCGCAAATGGTAGACATATGTTAATGTAGAAACCCACAAAGGTACATGAACACATCCCCGGTGATGGTGACATGGTGTGATAGTGGGCACAGCTCCATACACGGTCAGTGCTCCACCACCACAATGCAAGGAAAGGGATGCAGAGGTTATAATTGCCAATGGGACTTCGTAGATCAAACACTGGCTGGGCAGTGATATGCCACTGCCTGATGGCCAGTGTCCTGAATGTTGCCAGAAAATAGGTCAGGTCTGCATCAGGGCATGTCATGTGTGTCACAGGAGATATGCAGTCTGAAGGGTCGAACAGCAAACCACAGGTGACCCTGTCCCACCTGTGAGAAGTGACGAGGACCCCATGATACAGGAACACCATGTGCATGTTAGAGATGGTAAATACCCACCCAGCAGGACACAGTCCTCACATTGTCTGCTCTCAAATAGGTTGAAAAGTGCAGAGTGATGCAGGATATAGGAGTCATGGGTGGACCCTGGAAACCTAGAAACCACATTCAGAATACGCATATTTGCATCACAAACAACCTGCACATTCAGGGAATGATAGTGCTTGTGGTTGCGTAATACTGCATCCCTGTCTCTGGGCGGGACCAGGGCAACATCTGTGCAATCAATAGCTCCCATCACGTGTGGTATCCCTGCAATCTGCTGAAATGCCTGGTCCAGGGCCCCCCACTGTTATCTATTGTTAGAAATCGCAATGTAATTCCTAACCTGGCTGACCATGGCCCGCAGTACCTGGTGGAGACAGCGTGAGAAGGTGGGCCGGCTCATCCCACCCACTGCGGCCACCGAGGATTGGAAACAGCCAGAGGCAAAGAAATGTAGGGCACCCAGGAGCTTGGCCAAACCCAGTATGGCATGTGACCGGCTAGTATGGGGCTCGAGTCAGGTCTTAGATCTTCAAAGAGCTCCCTAATAGCCCCTGTGCCAGACGGTAGAGGGAGATGACCTGGTCCTCACGCATGTCCTGGAGCATGGCCCTGGGTCTGTAGAGGCGAGGCAGGCGATGGTGCACCTCGGCACGCATACAGTGCCATGCTGGCAAAGCCTCGGCCTGTGGAGCCTCCACAGATGCAGGTCTGTGTTGCAGCAGGACTGCACCCATGCCCTGTGCCACAGCCCCATGGACACAATCTCCCTCTTCAAGCAACCACAGCTCCTCCATACCATCAAGCGCCTGTAATGCACACCCCGCAATGAGAATGTAAGCCATGATAGACATCAGGTAGAGCAAAGATACATGTTAAATATGACGTGGGGAGTGGCAAATAATCAGTACAAACATAACACACCTGTAGATGCAGCGGCACACACCAGCAGCAGCTTAGCAAAATGGTCCATGCCTACGGAAGCATAACACCATAACACATGTAGGAATGCACAGGTCATAACATCCAAGGTGTGTTATGTGATCCTGCCTGCGTAAGGCGCAGTCCCGCATTGTAGGAGGTGCAAGGCGCATTTTTCGCACATTGCGTCCCTTCATGCATTCTGCGGATGTGTCCAAGCACAAGGTACGCCCACTGTACACATGCGAGGATGCAACGTGTGCATGTGCAATGCACGGAAACCATGCCATGCACCTCCTACACACGCGGGACTGTGTCTTACGCAGGCCGTATCACGTAATGCGCTGTTACACGGAACTCACGCAGGAGCATTCACGTGCATGCACGAAGCGTTCCGTGCACCCAACGTGCATTGCGCATGCGTGCCCATTCGGGGTGAAGGAACGTGCATAAGACTGCACCCTAGGTATCCATAAAGGTGCATCATCATGCACATACCGCCTAGGGTGTATAGTAGGAGCAAAAGTGCAGGAGTTGGAAGCAACCGAGCCGAGACAACAATGAGTGAGGACAACCGCACAGCGCTGACTGACACATCCTGCGGTCAAGGTAGCCAGCAGCTCTCAGCGGCCGCCATGACACAGAAGCCCGAGGGTGAGGGGGCAGGCCCATCCAAGGTGTCCCGGCCCCCACAGTACTAGCATGAAGGGGCACCAGGGGGAAAACACAAGAGGAGGCCTGTGGCCAAGGATGCCAGGTGGAGGGCAGTAAGATTCACCCAGAAGGAGAATGACCTCCTCCTGGCAACCATACTTGACAGCTATGAAGACCTCTATGGGTGCCAGAGCAGCACCACCACCAACACTATAGCAACCTACAACCTGGAACCAAATTTACTACACAAAAACATGCAACAAACCAAACACAGGTCTACCCCATCTAATGCCGGACTTCATTTTCTCATCCACCCAAGTTAGTCTACTCCCAATACTTTATTTATGATCACAAATAACAAATAACTATTATAGTCTCTTACTAACCATGTAAATCTACCCTTCTGGTTCCTTGTAACATAGTTTTATGACTCCTTGTAACATAGTTTTATATTTCCTTTTATGTTAATAACCCTCACATTGTTTTCCATTTAACCTAGTTATTATGTAACCTAGTTTATGTTCACCTAATATTTAATGTAATTCAATATTGCACTGTTCTGCTATATTGTTATTTAAGTTCCTTGTTTTTTGCTCAACTAATGTTTAATGTAATTCAATATTGCACTGTTCTGCTATATTGTTGTTTAAGTTCCTTGTAAACCGCCCCTGATCTCTGGAAGGGGCGGTATAGAAAAGCACTCAAATAAATAAATAAATAAGCGCATGTACCATGGCATGGGAGGCAGTGCGTGCGGCAGTGATGGAGGAATGAGGCCCCCGCAGAGACATAGAAAGCATCTGCAAGAGATACAGTGACATCAAGTGGGGGGTATGTGTGCACCTGTCGGAGGAGAGGTGCCGTGTACAGGCCACTAGAGGGGGTGCACCTGGAAGACCTGCCCTCACGCCCCTGGAGCTGCACCTAGCAGAAAGACTGGGGCCCATGTATCTTCATGGCCTGCCACCCGCGCTGGATACAGCACAGCCATGTGCAGGTAAGATGGAGATATGTAGTCCAGGGAAAGCTAACATCCCAGCAAATGCAGGGGCTGCTGCAGGGGGTTGTGGGGGCCATGTCCCGAGACTCAGTGTGTGCCAACATGTCCAGCAGAGGCCACATTTATGCATCAATACCTGCATTCCATTAGTTTACCCCAAATGATATCGGACATGCCCCATACTGAGTGCAGGGACATGGAAGGGGGACCAGATATACACAGTCCCACATGCCAGTGCCAACTGGCATCATGAGTAGGAGGAACTGCAAACACAGGCTAAGTAGAACTTCAGCAAACCCGACATACCATGACAGCACTACCAGTACACAGAATGCACCATACCAGACCGCTCAGAGGGCAGCGGTGTAAACAGCAGACCAAACCATTGCAGAGAATGACAACACATAGCCTATTGGGGGAGGTGAACAGGTGGCAGTGAGAACCACATTCCACAGTAACAGCATAACGCAGCTCATACTGGACATGCGGACCACAGACCATCACCAAACAAAGGACAATAAAGCACAATATAGACCCAGGAGGACAAGTATATGACATGGAAAGCACAAGGGACAAACATGGAAGGTACAACACCACTATAGGTGTTGAGCTACACAGTACTGACCCTTTGTAAAACACATAGCACAGACATTCACGATGCAGAAATCCCAGAGCTGACACATACCAGGTGTGATGATCAACGGACAGAGATAGCTATGATGGCCAGAGGAAAGAGATAGCTATGGGAGTCAGAGGAATGAAATAGCTATGAGGGCCAGAGAAGAGAGATATCTATGAGGGCCGGAGGAAAGAAATAGCTATGAGGGCCAAAAAGTAAAATATAACGCCCAACCTCTCGTCCCTGTGTATACCCTGTTGCCAACAAACTGATGACTAAATAATGAATTCATATGTAAATACAATAAAAATATAAATATCATAAATAACTTAAAAGATACTACGAAAAACCAAATAAAACAAATAAAAGGGATAATAAGTGCAACTGGAAACCAATGAATAATAAAACTACTCATAATCAAATGGTAAATGATAAAAATAGACACAGCTAAAACTGTCAATTAAATACATAAAAATAAATAGTTAAAACAATTAAAACAATAAAAAGGAGGGATTGCGGACAAACATATCATACAATAATAAATTATACATATGGAGCACAAGAGCGTAGCAAACAATATTCATTTATGCAAGTAGCTTAGAATAGTATAGAGTCTCAATATGCTAGATATCCTACCATTGTAAAAAACAAAAAGAAAAAGAAAGAAAAAAGCAGCAGATATCTATATAACACAGTTACACATTTCACAATTTTATTCTAGGAGTAATGTCCTTACTTTCCTCCCCACTTTTTGGAGTGGTACATTTTGAAATGGGTTATTTACAATTCCTTACCAGCATATTAGACCTAATATGTGATTGTTCTTTGAGTAGTAGATAGAAATTTATCCCTTAGTTCCTTCGCTCCTGCTGCGTTTTTCTTTCTTTCTTTTTCTTTTTGTTTTTTACAATGGTAGGATATCTAGCATATTGAGACTCTTTATACTATTCTAACCTACTTGCATAAATGAATATTGTTTGGTTTTTCGTAAGTATCTTTTATGTTATTTATGATATTTATATTTTTATTGTATTTACATATGAATTCATTATTTAGTCATCTGTTCTTATATAGTGTTTTAATATTATGCTTTTATTTTATTTCTATGTTTTTATGGTTTAGTGTTTAGCCTGATCAACCCCTGACGAAGGTTTACGAAACACGGCCTGTGTCGGGTTGGCTGTTAATTTGATTGAATAAAATGTTTTTCCACCCTATCACGTTTTTGGACTGTGTGCTCGACGGATACGTGAGTTTTTGCCTACTTTGTTGTACATTGTAGTCCCCAGTCAGCCATTCACAGTGTAACCTGCTACCCGCAGTCCCCAGCTACACACACAAAATACTTGGCCCTATGTAGAGTTACCATCCCACCCACACCGAACACCCTCACCCCCACCATGTCAGGTCCCCAGCCCTGTCCCATGTGGCCTGGCCACAACACCGGTCACTGTGCAGCTCCCGCCCAATCCAGTGCTCACTCCCATCAAGGCCCTGCAATGGCCCATGACCACACCCTGGACCCCACCCTGGACCCCACGTCAGGCAAAACAGACACATCCCACCTGTCACCCGGAAGAGGGCTGTGCTCATCAAACAGGGGGCTGGGGAGGGCCTGGCACACTCACACAGCTGCCCCTGGGAAGGGGGAGGGCATCCCCACCTCTACAGCAGCCCAAGGGGGCTGTGGCCACACCAGCTCCCCTCGAGGCCCGCCAGCCTGCCGAACTGCAGATACGGATGTTGTCTGCGCGTGGCCACCTGGACCGCGTGGACCTGTGCAAACAACAGCCCTGCGAGATGGATGGACCGGCACCGAACACGTGGACGTGCTGTGACCGCTCCTACATGATGCAGGCATGTACATCACCACACATCCATCAGCAAGCACATGACAGTGTGCAGTGTAGGGATGCACAGACACCCATGTGAACCACACACATACATGGTGTGCTGGCCCCCAGTACAGCCACAGCAGAGGGATGGGTACAGGGCCCCATGGAGGAACCATTCTACCACTCCCACTACCGAGCATGTGTATAGCGATACAAGTCGAAAGCAGCGCTGCACACATATGTAAGAGACAGTCCCTGCCCACCAGAGCCCACAATCTAGTCAAGACTGACAACAGAGGAGGTGTAGGCTGAGATAAAAAGAAAGATGGTAAAGAAAGGTAAAAGGAAAAGGAGACTGCTATGGTTTCCGAAAGAAATAGCTGAAAAAGTGAAGAAAAAGAGGGAGGCCTTCACGAAATACAAGAGATCACAGAGAGAGGAAGACAGGCATCTGTATATGGAAAAACTTAAAGCTAGCAAAGTAGTCAAGAAGGCAAAGATTCAAAAGGAGGAGGAAATAGCCAATACAATAAAATGGGGGGATAACACATTTTTCAAATATATTAGTGAGAAGAGGAAGGGCAAGAGTGGTATTGTCAGACTCAAGGGTGCAGGGGAGGAATATGTAGAAGCTGATAAGGATAAAGCAGAATTGCTTAACAAATATTTTTGTTCTGTGTTCACAGATGAAGAACCAGGAGCAGGACCTCAGAAAACACCCACAACAGAAGCAAAGGACATCTTGAACAATTTTCAAAAGACTGTGTTCGTGAGAAATTATCTCAACTTAAAGTAGACAAAGTGATGGGACCGGATTGGATACACCCGAGAATACTGAGGGAACTTGCGGACATTCTAGCAGCTCCACTGACTAACCTTTTCAATGCCTCGTTGGAGTCGGGAGTGGTGCCAAAGGACTGGAGAGAGGCTCATGTGGTGCCTTTACACAAAAGCGGAAGTAAGGATGTGGCTGAAAACTACAGGCCAGTTGGTTTAACTTCGGTGGTGAGTAAATTATTGGAAACGCTGCTGAAAGAGAAAATAGTGAGGTTTCTGGAGTCCAGCGGATTACAGGATCCGAGGCAGCATGGATTCACCAGAGGCAGGTCTTGCCAGACAAATCTGATTGATTTCTTTGACTGGGTGACCAGGGAGTTGGACCGAGGGAGAGCTCTAGATGTGGTGTATTTAGATTTCAGTAAAGCCTTTGACACTGTTCCTCACAGGTGACTTATAAACAAACTGAACACCCTAGGGATGTACCCTAATGTTACTGCTTGGGTTAGAAATTGGTTGGGTGGGAGGCGACAAAGAGTACAAGTAAATGGAGCTCACTCTGAGGAGAAGGATGTTATCAGTGGTGTACCCCAGGGATCTGTCCTTGGTCCTATTCTTTTTAACATCTTTGTTAGTGACATAGCGGAAGGGCTTTCAGGTAAGGTTTGCCTCTTTGCGGATGCTACCAAAATCTGCAATAGAGTAGACACCCAGGAAGGGGTAGATTTATTTATTTTATTTATTTTTATTTATTTATTGTTCTTATATACCGCGCTCTTTAAAATCAGTGCGGTTTACAGGTAACATTCAAGCATCTCAGATATCTGTTATGCCTTTACATCGAACAGGAGCGAAAACTTGGATGTCAACTAGGGTAACTATTTACAGTATCTACAATTCTGTACATTAATACCAAGAGTTAACATGATAACACGAGGAGGGATCTAGCTAAGCTTGAAGAATGGTCTAGAATTTGGCAGCTGGGATTTAATGTTAAAAAATGTAAGGTCATGCATTTAGACTGCAGCAATCCAAGGGAGCAATATAGTATAGGGGGTGAAGTACTTTTGTCCACTAAAGAAGAGCGGGACCTAGGCGTGGTTGTGTCTGATGATCTTAAAGTAGCTAAATAGGTAGAAAAGGCGACGGCAAAAACTAGAAGGATGCTTGGGTGCATACGGAGAGGAATGGCTAGCAGAAAAAAGGAGGTGATAATGCCTCTGTATAAGTCTTTGGTGCGACCTCATTTGGAGTATAGTGTGCAATTCTGGAGACCGCACCTTCTAAAGGATGTGAACAGGATGGAGTCGGTGCAGAGGGTGGTTACTAAAATGATTAGTGGTCTTCATTATAAAGCATATGAGGATCTTAATATGTACACCTTAGAGGAAAGGCGGGATAGAGGTAATATGATTGAGGTGTTTAAATACCTCCGTGGCATAAATGTTCAGGGAGAGAGCCTCTTTCAATTGAAAGCAAGTTCTGCTACGAGGGGACATGGGATGAGGGTGAAGGGAGATAGATTCAGGAGTGATATGCGGAAATATTTATTTACAGAAAGAGTAGTGGATCCGTGGAATAGTCTCCCAGTGGAGGTGATGAGGACAGTAACTGAATTCAAAAAAGCATGGGACAAACACAGAGGATCTCTAAAGGTAAAAATGGGACTGTTGTAGTTATAAGAACATAAGATATGCCATACTGGGTCAGACCAAGGTCCATCGAGCCCAGTATTCTGTTTCCAACAGTGGCCAATCTAGGTCATATGTACCTAGCAGTTTCCCCAAGGGACACAGGTTCCACAATGCTTGTATTGGTTCAAGCATTGATATCCTGGGTCCCTTCTTAATAATGGTTTATGGACCTTTCCTCCAGGAACTTGTCCAAACCTTTTTTAAACCCAGCTACACTAACAGCCTTTACTACATCCTCCGGTAACAAATTCCAGAGTTTGATTACACGTTGAGTGAAAAAATATTTCTTTTATTAGTCTTAAATAGTTTACCCTATAGCTTCATTGCATGTCCCCTAGTCTTTCTATATTCTGATAAGGTAAACAATCGATCTACGTTTACCCGTTCCACTCCGTTCATTAATTTATAGACTTCTATCATATCTCCCCTCAGCCGTCTCTTTTCCAGGTTAAAGAGCCCTAACCTTTTTAGCCTTTCTTCATAGGAGTATCCTTCCATTCCCTTTACCATTTTGGTGGCTCTTCTCTAAACCTTTTCTAAAATCGCTATATCCTTTTTAAGATACGGCGACCAGAATTGCACACAATATTCAAGGTGCGGTCTCACCATGGAACGATATCATACCTAGCATTCTATTTGCTCTCTTGGCCCCTGCTGCACACTGGGCCGAGGGTTTTAACATGGTATGCACAATGACGCCTAAATCTTTTTCCTGGGTGGTGGTTCCTAATGTGGAACCTTGCATCGTGTAACCATAGTTTGGGTTGTTCTTCCCTAGGTGCATAACCTTGCACTTGTCCACATTAAATTTCATCTGCCATTTTGATGCCCAGTCTTCCAATTTATCAAGATCCTCTTGCAATTTTCCACAATCCTCTTGGGTTTTAACAACTTTAAATAGTTTTGTGTCATCTAAAAATTTGATAACCTCACTCGTTATTCCACTTTCCAGGTCATTTATGAATATGTCAAAAAGCAGCGGACCCAGCACAGATCCCTGGGGTACACCACTATTCACCTTTCTCCATTGGGAAAATTGGCCATTTAGCCCTACCATCTGCTTTCTATCTTTTAACCAGTTCCTGATCCACAATAGTACACTGCCTCCTATCCCATGACTCTTTAGTTTTGCCAAAAGTCTCTCATGAGGGACCTTGTCAAAGGCTTTCTGAAAGTCCAGATACACAATATCAACTGACTCACCTTTGTCCACCTGATTATTCACTCCTTCAAAAAAAACATAACAGATGAGAAATGGCCACCATCTAGTGACTCTCCGCAGCCTCTCCTTCCTTTCTCATGGCTACCTAAGTCCGATCACACTGTTTTCTGCCGGAGACCCCCCCCCCCCTTTCCTTGCTGGTGATCCACGGAGGCTAGAAATGTGACCAGTTCCGTCTGGGGACGCCCGGCTGAGGTGGAGAGTGCTGAACTAGCAAGGATCGGCTCCATGCAGTCAGAAGTGCTGGGCAGCGGTGTGCAGGAGGTGACTGAATCCCTGCTTCCTGAGCGGTGAGCGCGGAGTTTGTGCGTGACAGGTTGGAGCCTCTCCCCGTCGCTTCGGGTCCCCATGAGATGCCCGCGATTAACGGGTAATGCAGACTGGGGGACAGCGAGTATATATACTAAAGGAAATAAAATCCCAATAAAGCGAGACAGGAACAGAAGTCGGGCAGTAGACTATTTGAAGCGGGGGATCTCGGATCGCTTACCCGGCATCGCAGATGAGAATTTAGAGCAGCTGTCCCATGTGAGAGTGTTTTGTGAGAGCGACGAGTGGGCTGACAGAGAGGCTTGCAGTGCCATGAGGTGAGCCTTGGCCATCTTGGATCGCACATGTACTTACTGGAACGCAGGAATGCAATGAAGCTGTGGCGGGAAAAGCAGTTGGAATGCAGCTCTGTGCACTCTGTGGTGATGTAGAAGCCTCGTCTGTGCTGCAGCTGGAACGCAAGAGTACTCATCAAAATGGCCGCCAGAGCAGGTAAACGTCACTGACACGCATGACACGCCCCCTTAAAGGACCATAGCGCTTTCGTTTACCGGGAGCTGATCCCGGCTGAAGAGAGGGGGGGCTCCTTCATTTCTTCACTCACCAGCAGCAGCAATTATCTACTGCAGCCTTGCGGTGGTGTTCTGCCAAACCTGGAAAAGAGCTGACAGCTGTAGGGCTGAATTCCTTCCTATGGAAGTCTTTACCCGCAGCAGCACACTGTGATAATTGAGCCTAGAGCTCCATCTACTGGCGGTGAGCGGCATTGCAGAGACTCTTAACACAAGTTGAAGCTCCTCTCTTCAGTTTCTGCCCCTTAGCGGCTATAGTTCATGGGAGAGCAACATAAATTAACACCACTCAAGAGTGATTCAGCAGGATTGCTGGGAAGTGGCCCTTTCTACAGTTTTTTTTTCATGCTCATAAGGATCGTCTGTGAATTTCAAAGGTGGTAGTTAGGAGTTTGTGCAGTATAAGTCCTCAATGGCTGATAAGGATGGCTAAAGTAAAGAATTATGCCTCAGCTCTGTCTAAATTCTCCAGATCCGGGGATGACCCGCCGAAAATCACATCTGATGCGGATCCTCCAGGGACACCTAGAGTAATTGAAGAGGCGGTGATCTCTACCCTGGCGATGAAGCAGGATCTGGCGGAGATTTTGCAAGAGCTCAAACTCTTCCGCACTGATTTCTCCAAAGTGATTGCTGGGGTGCGCGAGGATATTAAAGTCCTGGATGACCGGGTCTCTCAGACCGAGCTCCTGATTGGTGAGCAAATGGACTCTACGATAGAAGTGCAGTCCAAACTGCGGAAGTTAGATCAAATGTCGAGTGAGTTGCTGGATCGACAGGAGGATCTCGAGAACCGGCAGCGTCGTTGCAATGTGCTTATTCTCAGAATCCCGGAAAGCTTGGGAGGAAAGGACAATTCGCTAGACCTTGTGTGGGAGCTTTTTGCATTTTGTGTCCCCTCCGCAGAGCGGCCGGTGAAGTTGGAGCGGGCCCACTGTACCCTGGGGCCTAGAGCAGCAAAGAACACACGCCCGCGCCCTATAGTGGCCTGCTTCTCCTTTTTTGAGGACAAGATGGCCCTCCTCCGCAGTATGCGGGGGCAGAGGTCTTTTGTTTTCAAGGGGTGCGAGGTACAGATTTTCCAGGACATTGCTCAACGTACTCTAGAGCGGAGGAGAAGTTTATGTCCTTTAACGCAGGAGCTGCAGCAGTGGTCTATCCAATATCGTTGGGGATTCCCTTTCTCTTTGTGTTTTGAGTGGGAAGGCACCCAGAAGAGGATTTTGGGGCTTGCAGAGGGTCTCCGTTTTCTGGACTTTCTTCAGGGTGGGGGTCGCGCTCCACCGCATCGCAAGCCAAATGGGGACTGGGAGGTCTCTGTACCTAAGAGGAAGAAAGTACCAAGATCTCACAGATCTTCTGAGGCAGACGCTGAGAGCAGCAGCACTGCTGGCATGGACACCACTGCTCCTCCTTGAGTGAAGGACTGTAATTCTGTTGATATCTTATTGCCCTGTTCAATTTCCTGCTGAGTGGGCTGGGGGTGGCAATGTGCTTGGAGATTTCATGTTGCTAGGCCGGGGGTTGTTCTTCAGATAGGTTGGGCTTGGGGTGGTTTCTTCTGTGGGCTCGCTCTCTCTCTCTACGATTGGGGGTGGAGGGGTGGATGAGGTCTCTGTGGGTTCTGGGAGTTCAACCTTATAGTCCTGATGCCTTTGAGTGGGAGGATGACTGGCTGAGTTCTGAAGTGAGGTTCGGGGGGGTCAGTGGGTGAAGGGAGGGGAGGCGCGCTGTGATAGACGTACTTAGTTCTTAGTGCTTCCACCAGGTGGATAGTTGCACTGCTCACGTTACAGGCAAGGGACAGGTGATAACCGAGTTCCCTTGCTGAGTACTGGGGGTTGGGGTTGGGGGATGGGACTTAGGGAGGGCAGGGTCGGGGGGCGGGATGGGAGTGGGGGGCGGGATGGGAGGGGGAGGGGGGAGGGGAGGGAGGGGGGGATGTGGGTGGTCCAGCTTAAGTGTGGTAGATTGATGGCACCGAGAGAGAGTGGACGGTGGAGGGGAAGGACTTTGAGGGGTGGTTGGGGAGTGTGTTGGGTTGCAGAGGGGATAGATCTTTGGTGGGGCACTGGGTTAGAGGCAATGTCTGGATTGGAAAGGGTTTGACATGTTCAGCAAATCGTACGCATGAAGTTTAGAGGGGATCTCCTGGATGATGGTTAAGTTGGTATCGTGGAATGTGCGGGGTCTGCACCACCCGATTAAAAGACGGAGAGTGCTGGCAGAGTTACAGAGGGCACGGGCGGATGTTGTCTTTCTTCAAGAGACTCATTTGGCCGCGGGAGCTCATGCATGTCTTTTGTCCCGAAGGTTTCCTACAGTATACTCCTCGGGTTTTTCATCTCACAAGAGGGGGGTGGTGATTTTGTTTGCTCAGAACTGTCAGTTTCAATTGATTGACCAAATCCAGGATCCACTGGGACGTTTCTTAATAGTCTCTGGAGTACTTCATGGAACGGCTATCACCCTGGTAAATATGTATGCTCCCCCTGCGGACGTGAGCAGGTCACTAGAGTGTCTATTAGAGATCCTCACCACTAAAGTAACGGGGGATATGATAATAGGAGGGGATTTCAATTGTGTCCTTTCAGCGGCAGATAGTTCCTCCGGGCCGCACAAGTTGACGGGAGCGTCTCGAACACTTTTCAAGCTGCTCTCGTCGCTAGCTTTGGAGGATGTTTGGCGTACTCGTCACCCGGGGGAGAGAGATTACACCTTTTTCTCCACGGTTCATCGCTCGCATTCGCGTATTGATATGTGGCTTACCTCTAAGTCTCTTGCCGGTCAGCTTGATCAGGTGAAGATTGGTACGAGGGGTCCCTCGGATCATTACTACATCGCCCTAGGCTGGGAGCCAGTTGGTTCTGAATCGCCACCGCGGGTGTGGTCTTTTCCTCGGCAGTTACTGCAAACGGAGAGTTTTGTCAGGCAGCTTGAGAAGGGTTGGCAGGAGTACCTGTCTCACAATGACACTGACGGCATTTCATCGTCCCTACTCTGGGAGGCTGGGAAGGCGGTGGTTAGGGGACAGGTTATTTCTTTGGCAGCTGCCTATAAAAGTCGGAGAGAACGGACGAAAGCGGATCTCAGGGCGCAAATTGAAGTCTTGGAAAGTCAACACAAGCGGGGTGACAGGCCCGGGGTCTCTCCCCTCTTAACAGAGTTACGTGGTAAGTTATCGGCCCTGGAGACAGCTGACATCTCCTCGGCTATGCTGAGGACTCGGAGGCATTTTTTCGAGCACGGCGACAAAGCTCACAAACTGCTCTTATGGCAACTAAAGCGGCAGCGGGCGCGGCGTAGAGTGGGGCCAGTCAGGGCAGAAAATCACCAGCTGGTGCTTCGGTCCTCTGAGATGGCGGAGCGGTTTGCTAGCTTTTATAAGGAGCTGTATTCAGCTCAGCTGTCCGTGGAGAATTCTGTGATAGATCAATTTTTGTCAGGTCTTTCCATGCCCAAATTGTCGATTGAGGATAGGGACGCTCTAGACAGAGACATTGGGGTTGCTGAGGTGCGATGGGCCATACAGCAGTTGAAATCGGCGAAAGCAGCGGGCCCGGACCTGCTGCCAGCTGAATTTTACAAATCCTTGGGGGATCTGCTGGCACCTGTTCTAACTAGAGTATTCAACGATATTTTGCGGAGCCGGGTGCTTCCCGAATCCCAACGCTTAGCTTTAATCACGGTGATTCCTAAGGAGGGTAAGGATGCTTCACAGGTTAGTAATTACAGGCCTATCTCTCTGCTAAATATCGATTACAAAATTCTCACAAAGGTTCTTGCGGCGCGCCTTAATTCGAAGATAGCCACGTTGGTGCATCCCGACCAGACTGGGTTTATTGCGGGGCGGCAGGGGTCGGACAATGTCCGGCGTCTTATTAACATCCTTCATGGAGTGCGGAGGTTGGAAGGTACTTATGGCGTGTTGTCGTTGGACGCCGAAAAAGCTTTTGATAAAGTGGAATGGAGGTATCTCTTTGGAGTATTGCGGCACGTGGGGCTCGGACCCTCGTTTCTTGCATGGATCTCGGCTATATACGCGGCTCCATCGAGCCAGGTGCAAGTAAATGGGTTTGTTTCGGCACCTTTTGTCCTGGAGAGGGGGACCAGGCAAGGGTGCCCTCTCTCACCCCTCCTGTTTGCCTTGGCCTTAGAGCCCCTGGCGATACAATTGCGGAAGCGGGAGGCGTGTTTGGGAATTCCTTTGGCAAATCAGTGGCATGTGGTCTCGATGTATGCGGACGACACGTTAAGTTTTTTACGGGAGCCTGCTTCCACTCTACCGGAGGTGACTGCGATGTTAACGGCTTTCTCTAGATTGTCAGGGTATACGGTTAATTTTGCGAAGTCGGTCTTTATGCCCTGCGTAGCCTTGCGGGGGTTTGTCAGTTGGGGAACGACACAGGGTTTGCTCTGGGAACCGGCTTTACATATCTGGGTCTTCAGATTCCTCAGAGATTGGAGGAGCTCTTTGCACGCAATTATGCACCGCTTCTCACCACACTTACCACTGAAACGGCAGCCTGGCAGAAGCTGGCAGTTTCCTGGCTTGGAAGGGTGAATACCATTAAAATGTTGCTTCTGCCGAAAATTCTTTTTCTGTTCCAGCAGCTCCCGATCGGGGTTCCCAGAGGTTTCTTCCTTCGCTTACGTCGGATACTTACTCAATTCATTTGGCAGGGGAAGAGACCAAGGTTGAGCTGGGGTAATATGACACGTCCTAAGCTGGGAGGGGGGGTGGGCCTCCCGGATTTTGAGCTCTATTATCTCTGCGCTTGTGTAAAGGCTATCCCAGTTTGGCGTTCGGAGGGAGCTCCGCGGTGGATGGATCTTGAGGCCTCGCATGTGGCCCCGCTTCCGTTAGTGTCACTGCCTTTTGTAAGGGACGCCCAAATGTGTGGGCTGATACGGGCGCATCCTCTCTTGGGCCCGGTTTGGATGGCCTGGCGTAAAATATGTACCAAGGTAGCTCGTCCCTCAGTGTGGTCCCCCTGTTCTTCATTGGGTACCTTCGCCTTCGTGCGCAGTCTGTCCCCGAGTCTTCGGCATGCATTGACTACCTTGCAGCTCACATCCTTACGGGGACTCCCTCCCACGTTTTCAAAGGCGGAGCTGGAGTCAAGGCTTCTGTGTTCACTCTCCAATTTTCAGTTTCTGCAGTGCTGTTCGTGTTTTGCGGCCCCACCATTGAGAGCGGCGGCGGCCTTGGTCCCGGAACCTTGGGAGCGCCTTCTCTTCCTGACTCGGTTTGGTAAAGGGATGCTAGCTAAGTTATACCGAGCACTGGGGTTCGCGGTGGCACAAGTCGCACCGGTTCCCCGGAGGTGCCGGAGATGGGAGGAACTCATTCAGCCCCTGGAGGAGAATTTCTGGGAGGAGGTGTTTCTCTATGCACATAAATGCTCGATTTCTCTTTCACTAGTTAATACCCAGCTTCGTATTGTATGGCGGATGTCTGTAGTCCCTGTCGATCTCCATCGATGGGGGAGTATGGCTGATCCCTTATGTTGGCGGCTCTGCGGGCAGGTCGGCACCTTTGCCCACATATGGTGGGGCTGCTCGGAGATTCAGCGCTTCTGGAGACAGGTTTGTGCTCTGATTTCTTGGAAACTGGAGTTCCCCCTCCCCTGTGATGTAGAACACTGTCTCTTGGGGTACTTTCGCATCACCCTGCCTCCAAAGAGCTCACCAGGCTTGTGCAATGTCTGTTGCTGGCCGCACGTTCAGTGGTTAGTCGTTTTTGGAAACAGCAGGCTGTTCCTACGACCGGAGAGTGGCTGATTAAAGTCTGGGACCTGTACCGTATGGAGAAGCTGACGTCGGAATTGCGTGGTAAATGGGGCCAGCTGAATGCTCTCTGGAACAAATTCCTACCCCTGTGAGGTGGTCGGAGTGTGTGTTCCTGGTCAGTTGGGGGTGGGAGAGATTTGCAGACCTGGTTTTGGGGTCCTGGCTGGGCCCTGGACTCCGGTGGGAGGGTGGAGGAGGTCCCAGTGTGGGCTTACAGAGCCCGGGATCGGACAAAGTATGTCCCGTACAGTGGATGTGCCGCGGTGGGCCTTCACTTCTGGTGACTTCGCCCCCTGAGCTTCTTATCTCCTTCTGATTGCCTCGTCCCTTTCTGCCGGTGCAGGTTGGGAGGTTGTGTGGTTGTGCTACTATGTTGATGTTCTGATGGGCAGCGGGTTGGGGGAGGTGGGAGGGGGGATGGGGTTCCACCTCCTCCCTTGGGGATGGGGGTGGGGGGGTGGGAGGGAAGGGAGGGAGGGGGTATGTACTGGAAGTCTCTTCTTTTGTGGGGGTAGCTTCTACCTTTTTGGTCTCTTTCTGGTCTCTTTCCTTTCCTTTCTTGCTGTTCAGTTAGCTTTATGGATGGTGGACTTGGGTCTGGAGTCTTATTGGTACTTAGGGGTGCAGTTGCTTCTAGTTTGTCCTTTGGGGGAGGGGAATTTCCCTTTCTTCTCTTCTTTTACTTACTTCTTCCCTCTTTCGATCTTCTTCCCTTCTGGGCTGCGCGGGCAGTGTTTTATAGTCTGTTCTAGAAGGGTGTTTGGGTAGTACCAAAGTATGTTTGCATTTTCCTTACTATTGGGGCTCGAGTAGCATTCTCAGCATTGTTAGAATAGTTAGTGTTTCTGATGAGGTGGGCTGTCAATTGCTTGGGGGAGTTATCCAGTGTTTGTTTGTTGCTGTGACTTTCAATAAAAACTTTATGAACAAAAAAAACAAAACATAACAGATTAGTAAGACAAGATCTTCCTTGTCTAAAGCCATGTTGGCTGTCTCCCATTAGGTCATGACTATCTACATGCTGAGTAATTTTATTCTTTATGATGGTTTCTACCATTTTTCCCGGTACTGATGTCAGGCTCACCGGTCTGTAGTTTCCCGGATCACTCCTGGAACCCTTTTTAAAAATTGGTGTTACATTGGCGATCCTCCAATCTTCAGGTATTAGAGATGATTTTAATGATAGTTCACAGATTACTAATAGCAGGTCTGAAATCTCATATTTCAGTTCTTTCAACACCCTTGGATGTATACCATCCGGCCCAGGTGATTTGCTACTCTTCAGCTTATCTAATAGTTGTAATACATCTTCCTGATGTATCGATATTTTCTTCAATTCTTCCGCACCTTTAAATACCACTTCAGTCATGGGTAACATCCCTACATCTTCCTCAGTAAAGACTGAAGCAAAGAATTCATTCAGTCTCTCCGCTATCGCCTTGTCGCCTCTTAGTGCTCCTTTAACCCCTTTATCATCTAATGGACCAACTGACTCTCGCACAGGTTTTTTGCTACGAATGTACTTGAAAAGGTCTTTACTTCGCGTTTTTGCTTCCGCAGCAAGCTTCTTCTCAAATTCTCCCTTTGCCTGCCTTATCAATGCCTTGCATTTGACTTGCCAGTGCTTGTGCTGTTTCCAGGTTTCGTCGTTTGGCTCTTTTTTCCATTTCCTGAAAGATGCTTTTTTGGCTACAACAGCCTCTCTGACCTCACCTTTAAACCATGCTGGCAGTTTTTTGGACTTCCTTCCACTTTTCTTAAAGTGGGGAATACAGCTGGTCTGGGCTTCCAAGATAGTATTTTTCAACAGCAGCCAAGCCTGATGTACGTCTTTAACCTATGCAACTGCTCCTTTTAGTTTTTTTTTAACTGTTTTCCTCTTTTTATCATAGTCTCCCTTTCGAAAGTTAAAAGGTAGTACTGTGGATATCCTTACTATCCCTCCTCCACTAATTAAATCAAAGGCAATCATGCTATGATCACTATTGCCAAGTGGCCCCAACAACCTTATCTCTTGCACTAGATCTGGTGTTCCACTAAGGATTAGGTCTAATATGGCTTCCCCTCTGGTTGGTTCATGAACCAGCTGCTCCAAGAAGTAGTCATTTATTTCATCTCGGAACTTTATCTCCCTAGCATGTCCTGACGTGACACTGACCCAGTTGATACCGGGGTAGTTGAAATCACCCATTTGTATTACTGTGCTGTAACTTTTGTTAGCTTCCTTGATTTCTTTGAGCATTTCATCATCCATTTGGTCATTCTAGCCAGGCGCTCGATAGTACACCCCCACTGCCATTGCCTTCCCCCTTTTACATGGAATTTCAATCCATATAGATTCTACAGCAGATTTTGTTTCCTGCAAAACTTTAATCCTTTCTGACTCATTGCCCTCTCTAACATAGAGAGCAACCCCACCACCAATTTGATCAGCTCTATCATTACGATATAGTTTGTACCCAGGTATCACAGTGTCCCACTGGTTGTCCTCCTTCCACCATGTCTCTGATATTCCAATCATATCTAACCTTTCATTTAGTGCTATATATTCTAACTCCCCCATCTTATTTTTTAGACTTCTAGCATTTGCATACAAGCATTTTAGAGAATGTATTTTATTCATATTAATTTGGCTATTGTTAGACATGGGTAATTTGGGATCTTTAAGCTCTGCTCCATACTTGAGGGCATTTGGGCTACTTTACTCTTTTGTGGAACCTCTCTGCTTTTGGTAGTATCCTTCAAAGATACATTCTTCCAAACCATCCGCTCTTGGGCGACTGTCGGCTTTCCCCTAATATCTAGTTTAAAAGCTGCTCTATCTCCTTTTTAAAGGTTAATGCCAGCAGCCTGGTTCCATCCCGGTTAAGGTGAAGCCCATCCCTTTGGAAGAGCCCCTCCTTTCCCCAGAATGTTCCCTAGTTCCTAACAAATCCAAAACCCTCATCTCTGCACCATTGTCTCATCCACGCATTGAGACTCCGGAGCTCTGCCTGCCTTTTGGATCCTGCGCATGGAACAGGAAGCATTTCGGAGAATGCTACCCTGGAAGTTCTGGATTTCAACTTCTTACCTATAAGCCTAAATTTAGCCTCCAGAACCTCCCTACCACGTTTTCCTATGTCATTGGTACCGACATGTACCAAGACAGCAGACTCCTCCCTAGCACTATCTTAGACCTTATCTAGGTGGCGCATGAGGTCCGCTACCTTCGTACCAGGCAGGCATGTTACCAGGCGATCCTCACGTCCACCAGCCACCCAGCTATCTACATGCCTAATGATTGAATCACCAACTATAACGGCTGTCCTAACCCTTCCCTCATGGGCACATGGCCCTGGAGAAACTTCCTCGGTGCGAGAGGGTTTTACATCACCTGGAGGACAGGTCCTAGTTACAGGATCACTTCCTGCCACACAAGGGTGATGCTCTCCTGTCACGTGACCTCTCTCCTCCATGGCAACAGGGATGCTGCCAGACTGGAGGTGGGACTTCAGGACTATATCCCTGTAGGTCTCGTCTATGTACCTCTCTGTCTGTCTTATGCTTTCCAAGTCTGCTACTTTAGCCTCTAGAGAACAGACTTGTTCCCTGAGAGCAAAGAGCTCCTTGAACCTAGTGCACACGTAAGACCTCTCACCAACTGGGAGAAAATCATACATGTGACATTCAATGCAAAAGACTGGAAAGCCCCCATACCACTGCTGGACTGCTGTCTGCATCTTAGTTTTAAGTTTGTGTTTAGATCTAAGTTCTTTACTTACTAAGGGTTGCTATGGATATTTATACTAATAAAACTGTACCTAATACGTGTAATATAGCTTGTTCACCTGAAGCTTAACTAATCTCAGGTCCTTAGTGTATGACTGATTTGGGTAATGAGCTTCACCTGAGAGCACCTCCTGTCTTTTAAGATGTGTAAATACCTATAAAGCTATGATTATCCCAGGGGTGAGTGGGTGTGGGGAGGGAGGGAGGGAAATAACACTTATTAAAAGAGGGCTGCTACACAGTACCCTGTCTTGTGCTGCTGAGGTAAGCTATATTCTGATTTGATTTAAATTATAGCTCTTAGCTGCTGCTAGGCTCTAACTTCTTATGAAATTTAAACTACAAGCTCTCTGCTGGGTTCTAAATTTAACCAGAAAGCTCTTTTCTGTGTTTTAAATTTAAGCTAAAAGTACTTTGCTGATGCTAGGCCCTGAGTGACTATTAAATTTAGACTACAAGCTCTCTGCTGAGTTCCAAATGTAACCAGAAAACTCTTTTCTGTGTTTTAAATTTAAGCTAAAAGTACTTTGCTGATGCTAGGCCCTGAGTGACTATTAAATTTAAACTACAAGCTCTCTGCTGGGTATGAAATGTAACCAGAAAGTTCTCCTCTGTGTTTTAAAACTAAAAATAATTTTCTGATGCTAGTCCCTGAGTGACTATTAAATGTAAACTACAAGTTCTCTGCTGGGTTCCAAATGTAACCAGAAAGCTCTCTTCTGTGTTTTAAATTTAAACTAAAAGTACTTTGCTGTTACTAGGCCCTGAGTGACTATTAAATTTAAACTACAAGCTCTCTGCTGGGTATGAAATGTAACCAGAAAGTTCTCCTCTGTGTTTTAAATTTAAACTTAAACTGCTGCTACTAGGCCCTGACTGATTTAACAAAAATAGTGGATTCACAGATTAATTAGCTTTAATACAAAGAATTCCTTTTAGAAAATTACCAGAAGTATATACTCACAGTTGCAGATCTCTCTCCAGAAGTAACAGTCCCTTTTTCTAGTCCTTCAAGTTGTTATGGAAGGACAGACTAGATAGACCATGTGGTCTTTTTCTGTCATCATATTTCTATGTTTCTATGTTTCTATAAAACAAGAGGGGAATGAAAAAGAAAAGGCAGAGCAGGTGAGTCATGACCCAAAAGCAGCAGCAAACGGGTGATTTTCCAGCCTGGATTTGAAGAGGACCAGGGAGGGTGCCTGGCATACAGACAAAGGTAGTTTGTTCCAGGTGTAAGGTGCAGTAAGGTGAATGGAGATAGGTCTAGAGGTGGCTGTAGAGGAGAAAGGCACAGATAGAAGCATCTTGCCAGAAGAGCAGTGGTCCCGAGAGGGTTTGTAAAGAGAGATAAGAGAAGAAAGGTAGTGAGGAGCTTCAGAATGAATGCATATATAGGTCAGTAGCTGCGGTCTGAACTGGATGCAGAAAGGGATACAAGGCCAGTTGAGTGAACTGAGAGGAGGAGTAATATAGGTATGACGAGGCTGGCGGTAGATTAGCTGCACAGCAGAGTATGGAACAGAATGAAGGGGAGAGAGATGATTCAAGGGGAGACCATCAAGAGGTAGGTCACAGTACTCAAGACGGGAGGTGATCTAGGAGTGGATAGGCATCTACGTAGTGTGTTCAGAAGGGAAAGGACGGAGTTCACTAATACTATAGAAAGAAATGGCAAGACATAGCTCTCAGACAAATATGTGCGGAGTTGGAGAGGGAAGAGTCGAAGACAACCTCAAGAGTGCGAGCCGAGGAAACAGAAATGAGTAAAGAGTTATCCACAGAGATGGAGAAAGGAGGAAGAGGGGGATGGGTAAAGGGGGAAGGATAACAGGTCCAGCCCTGGCCATATTCACTTTCAGGTGGTGGGGAGACATCCAGGCAGCAATGTCAGAAAGGCAGGCAGAGATCCGGGTCTGGATAACCGATGCAATATCAGGCATAGAGAGGTAGATCTGGGAGTCATCAGCATAAGGATGGTACTGAAAACCATGGGACGAGATTAGCGCACCAAGGGACTGTGTGTAGAGAGGGAAAAGGAGAGGACCCAAGACAGATCCATGGGGTACAACAACTGTGAGCGGGATAGCAGAGGATGAGCAGCCACAGGAACACACACCGAAGGAGCGGTGCGAGAGATAGGAGGGGAATGAGGATAGTACAGAGCCCTTAAAACCAAGCGAGGACAGGGTATCAAAGAGAGGACTGTTGTCAACAGTGTCAAGAGCAGCAGAGATGTCAAGAAGGATGAGGACAGAGTAAAGGCCCTTGTATCTCACCAGAGACAGGTCACTGGAGACCTGAGAAAGAGCCACTTCAGCAGAGGATAGAGGAGGAAAGCCAGACTGTACAGGATCCAGGAGGGCATGAGAGGAGAGGATGTCGGTGCAGTGGCGGTGAACAGCCCATTCAAGTAGTCTAGAAACAAAGGGAAGGAGAGAGGTGGATCGAGACTCAGAAGGACAGGAGGGATCAAGTGAGGGTTTCCTGGGAAGAGGTATGACCTATGCATGTCTGATGGCTGCAGGGACAGTTGCAGTGGAGAGCAAAAGGTTGGGAATATGAGAAATGGAAGGGACAACAGTGGAGGAGATGGGGCATAGGAAGCGGGTGGGGACAGTATCAGAGAAGCAGGTGGTGTGTTTGGAAGGTGAAAGAGGGTGTGCAGGTTCACCTTCGGAGATCACAGGAAAGGATGAAAGGGTAGCAGAGGTAGGGGAAGAAAGTTGGGAGGGAAGAGGGGGAGGAGGGGATGTAGCTGACCTTGTAGGGAACTGGAGGGTGATCCTGTGGATATTGGCATGGAAATAGTCAGCCAGGGTTTGTGCACAATGGGAGGGAAGGATCAGAGGCGGAGGCACCCTGAGGAGAGAGAGCTGAGGGTAGTAAAGAGATGGCAAGGGCCAGATGTAAGAGAGTAGGTCACATGGACATAACAGTCCTGTTCGGCAAGTGCTAGGGCTGACTGGAAAGAGACAAGCATGTACCTGAGGTTTAGGAGGTCCCCAAGAGAGCAGGATATGAGCCAAGCAGGCTCAGCTGAGCGAGCACAGGAACGTAGATAGTGGGTAGTGGATGAAAGACAGGGCTGGGGTGCAGAGGGCCCACAGGACGTAGCATGGGAGGAGTGAAAGCACCCAGAGCAGAGATGAGTGCAGGGTTATAGGACGTCACTGTGTCGTCAACAGACCTAGATGACATAGTGGGAGACAGAGATGATGAAACTGTGGAAGAGAGAAACAAAGGATCAATGGCATGAGGATATCAGAATAGGTCGGAGGAGATAGGATGAGAATGAGGGAGCAGTTGATGAGGATTGAGGCATAACAGATGATGGTCAGATAAGGGAGGAACCGAGCTACAGAGGCTTATGAGTAAGAAGCTACAGAAATATACCGGGTAAAGGCAGTGGCCATGCTGGGGAGTGCGAGCAGTGTAACAAAGCAGGAGGTCTACTGGGGAGGTAAGAGAAAGGAGCTCCAAAGCATAGGGAACAGAGGGGTTATCAATATGAATGTTAGGACCCCTGGGAATATGAGTGGGGGAAGAGGACCCCAGAAAGAAGGAGAGCCATGAGCCAATGGCAGTGAGAACAGTAAAGGCAGACCTGTCAGGAGGTCGACAACTAACAGCCACCCGGAGAGGGAGTGAAAAGATGGATGGAGGGAACAGCAAAAGAGGGTAGGGGGTGAGACTGGGGCAGCAGGAGGGGTTTTAACTGGAAGGAGGGGCAATGTGGGAGCCCAAAACCACCACCACGGCCAGAGGGACGAGGCGTGTGGGAGAACCAATAGCCCCCAGGACAGAGAGCAGCAAAAGATGCAGTATTATCTGGGAGGAGCCAGGTCTCAGTCAGAGCAAGACAAGGTAGACCATTAGAGATAAGGAGAACATGAGTAAATTGCAGGTGTATGAGAGACAGAGTGTGCATTCCACAGGATGTGGATAAGATTAGACATGATGTGTGATGATCTCCTCGCTGAGTGTGCCAGAGGTCTAGGGGCGCTAGGGTTGGGGCTGACATCTCTGAATGAGAGGAAGTGAAGGAGTAGTAGAGTACAGGGCAGAGAGGGGACAGTACAGCGGAACCGAAAGTGAGGCTGCCCTATAGAGAGGGGATATGGATGAATCAGAGGCAGAAAGTGGTGCCCCACAAGAGCTGATGATAGGGTAGAGGACAGAATGGAGGGAGATGTGAGGTTGGTAAATGGGAGGAAGGGAGGGGAGGAGTGAGGGTGCAGGTAGGAAGGGAGACAGGGGGTATAAAAGGAGGACGACAATGTGATGAGGAGCCATAGTGCAGGAGTAGAGAGGAAAACAAAGGCCAGATGATATAGAATGTGGGAGAGACAAAGATTGGCTACACCTGTGTGTGAGGTAGGTGATGAGAAGATGACAGCTATAAGAGACAGTGAGCAATGGGGTGGGTGGGTGGAGGGGAGGGGGGAGGGGTATGGGTTTGGAAGCTGAGGAAGCTGAACCCGAAGGTGCAGCAATAAATAAGGGGCAGAGTGGTTAGGGAGCACTCTCCCACCCAATGATAGTCCTGTGGCACTGGCCGCACAAAGAGGGGGACCTGCACCTCACGCCCCCATGACCTCCATCCGCTCCCCCCCTTACCCGCACACTGCTGGACACCTGCCCTGCCACGCCCCATGGCAGTTGCCAATAAGGCCGTTCACCCTCATGGCAGGCCACCTGGCACAGCAGGCCCAACACATACCCATGTGGCTGACACCCACCCATGCACCCTCTCCGCACACCCACCCAATGACCAATGCCAGTCAAAGGGCCAGGGCACCCCATGACTCCAGGGCACGCACCCATGCACACAAATTCCAGGGGCCCCCACAGGGCACACCTACCCCAGCCCACAGTAGGCCCATCACGTCCAGCCCCACCCCCACCCCCACAGGCATACATGTCAATGTGGCGCGTCCTCAGATGCACCCACATATGGGCACCAGTGAGGCGACGCTTGCACCTGGGGCACAGACATCCGATGGTACCACACACATACCTGTATCCCCGGCCCCCACGCACGCCACCTGGGTGGTCCCACTGACCAGCCGCACCCACAGGGATGGGCACCACACGGCTCTGTGTTGTCCCCCCATGTACAATGTATACCCAGTGTCCCTGGTACTGGCATAACATAGCTATGTACGGGGATGGGCAGGCACACCACACCTAAACTGTGTTCCTTGTTCCTCCCCAGGTGACATACATGCCATGGAGGTGGAGGAGGTGTAGGTGGGCGCAGGGTGAGGAACAGGGCCCCTTCCTGAAGTGGTATCTGCAGTGGGGCCACTGACCACTGCTGGTGTTGTGCCTCGAAGTCCCGATGCACCAGAGGAGGAGGCGGAGGAACCAGCACCCCAGCTGTCAGGACACAGCAGGGCCAGCGCCGAGGCCAGCGAGGGGGCAGAGACCATGGCAGCTGAGACTGAGGGAGTGCTGTTGTGACCAGCACCAGGTCTTGCGCCAAGGGCCGCACACACCTCCATGGGGAGGTGCTCCAGGAGATGAGGGCACATTCCGCCACAGTGCATGAAGATGCCAAGGGTGAGTGACTGACCAGACGGTTTCAGCTATGCCCCACCCTGTGGCCAGGGGTGTCCTGCTCCCAGTGCACACATAGGGCCCCCTACCAACCAGGGGTCACCATACATGTGGGACCCATCGCATGTGGCTGGATGGTCACCATCATGCCACTGCCCTGCTGTCCATGGCTGTGCCCCATGCCTGTGAACTGGGACTGGGGATCACAGCTCGCCAGGGTCTGTTGGGGATACCCATGCCAGTACAGCGTGACCTGCCACACATGATGTAAACTGTCCACCCGATGCCCATGACCCCCTGGCTGTCCGGTGTGCTGCCCAGAAAGGTCAGCTGGACCTGTGGGCAGATGTGGCGCCCCATACGTACTGGGGACATTGACATCCATATGGCTATGGGTGGCCCGGGGGCAGGGTGAGATGGGGGGATGGGGTGGGGGGCCACCACCAACCAGCTGCTACACCCAGGGCCGCACCAAGGTAAAGCATGCCCAGTGCGACTTGTACATTGGGCGCACACCCCCTCCCCCACAGTAGGAGAGGGGAGGCACGCCCGATGTACAAGTCTCCGGCATGCTAAGCAGATCTGTCCGGCATGCCGTCATGAGGCTACAAGGGCGCATATTGACTGTTTGTCATTGCCTGCTGCTGTAAGGTGGTGGCAGCAGGCAATGGCAGACAGTCAATATGCGCCCCCTACAACTTTGCATCCTGTGTGGCCGCACCATTCGCACAGGGCTAGCTACGACCTGGCTACACCACACTCTGTCCTGTGACACGCAGGTGAATGGTGACCAGTTACATGGGGGTGTCCCACAGACCCATGCCTGGACAGGGGGATATGGGGGCACAGTTGTAACCTGCCACTTCCTCTCTGTGCCCTATGTGTGACCTGGGCACTGCCAGGGTAGCACACACGACATGTGAGCTGTCCGTTGGGGCATCATGGGACTGGTCACCCCCACGTTAGGACCATGGATGTGAGTGGGGCCCTGACTGGGTTGTACATCTGGGTTGGCAGCCATCTGCTGGGTACCACCGGTACCTGGTCAGGTGTTGCCCGCATTGCACATGTGGGCCAACACTCCCTGCTGCTACTGGGCCCTGTCTAATGGGACAGATACACGAGGTGCACAGATGACACAGATCATTTCCATGTATTCTCCGTGAACCGCATGTGTCAGGGAAGTCCCTGCTGTATCCACACATCTGCTGGTCCCACCCCAGATGTAGCCATCCCCTAATGTGGTCCGCCAGGTCACCTGTTGCATGTGTCATGGTGGCATGTGTCTCACCCACAGGCATACATCTGGCAATGCAGGCATTGACTTGGGAGCACTGTCAGCACTGCCACAAGACACGTCGCTAGAGGGTGGAGATGGCCAGTCACCGCTGGGAGGTGCGGGGCCTGCGCCAGGAGCTTGGCGCACTGCGGGAGACAGCAGGGTCCATGGCAGCCAGCATGGAGAGGATGGTGGCTACATGTGAGGCCATGACTGGATGGGGGCAATAGCCAGCAGCAGCACCATCGCCACAGGTTAGGAGGGGCCATGCTCGGTGCGGCCGAGGTTGGCAGTGCAGGGTCTAGGTGTGGGGGCTGGGGAATTATGTGTGGCTGAATAAAGGCCTTTGCACATGAATAAACCTTTGGGCACATGTCCAGTGTTTCATTCTGCACTCCCATGGTTACCCTGTCCACCATGTGGTCACTCTGGGCACATATCCCTTGCCAAGGCATGTAGACCCATTGGCACACCGTTCCCTGTCCCCGTCCCATTCCACAGGGGGGTGTGGGGTCTTCCCTGCCACCATTCTGTGCATGTATGTTCTGCGTGCCACCTGTGCCATACACCATGCCATGTATGCACTGGTGACATGTCCATGCCACCATGCATGTGCCCATGTCTGAGGGTCATAGCAACACATTGTTACATCCTGGAGGCTGTGGGGCTTCATTTGTCCGTGCCCCACCCTTGTCATGGGGACTGTACCATGTATGTGACAGATGTCTTCCACCCATAACCACAGGGACATGCTCACAGGCGTCACTCTCAGTGCAATGTGAATAATCTATGCTTCGAAACTGGGTCCAATAACCACAAAAGTCCAAAGAAAACCCAGCATACAATAAACCACAAGTAAATATTTTTTTGTTGGAATGACCAGCAAAGTGTGCAGGAGTAAGCCTGCCACCACAGTGGTCGGTCCTTTTTAATCAATTATAATACAAAGTTAAAACAGCTCTCATTGAAAAACGGCTGTACTTAGCTGTGCAGAAAAAATCTTCGGCTGAACGAACGTTGTTTACAGCGATAAATCGATGTTTGCCTCAGCAGGTCAGTAAAGTAACGACGTGTCACGTTTCGGGGGTATACCTATCAACCCCCTGCTTCAGGTCAGACCTCTTTACCGTATTCAGAGGTCTGACCTGAAGCAGGGGGTTGATGGGTATACCCCCGAAACGTGACACGTCGTTACTTTACTGACCTGCTGAGGCAAACATCGATTTATCGCTGTAAACAACGTTCGTTCAGCCGAGGATTTTTTCAGCACAGCTAAGTACAGCCGTTTTTCAATGAGAGCTGTTTTAACTTTGTATTATAATTGATTAAAAAGGACCGACCACTGTGGTGGCAGGCTTACTCCTGCACACTTTGCTGGTCATTCCAACAAAAAAATATTTATTTGTGGTTTATTGTATGCTGGGTTTTCTTTGGACTCTCAGTGCAATGGCATGTCAGGAAATGAGACACATGACCATTGTGATATAGTAACCAAATATATTTATTTTGTAACAAACTATTTACATGTTTACATTTCCCTCATATAGTGGCTGTTTGGGGCCTCACCCCCCCTGCTCCGGCGGTGGTGGCAGTCCCGGGGCACAGGACGGCATAGGGCAGGGGTGACATGTACTTGGGTGGCACTCTCATCCCTGGGGGCTGCCCTTGCCAAATGGCTGATGAGCTGCACTGCCCGCGATAACCTCGCGCAGCATGCGCAGCTCATCAGCCATCCGGCCCACAGCATCTACCATCCGCTCCATGGTGTGGGTCTGCTCCCGCTGGGCATGTGACATGGCACACAGTGCCACAGACAGGTGGCGTGCACACATGTCCCCACACAGACACCATGTGCCTGGTGTCTGTGTGGTGGCATGTGCAGATGACCTGTCTGCGGCACTGTATGCCAGCCCCGCACCCAGATGGGTGTCATCCCTGGCACCATGGGGCAGGTGGCAGGGGCCCCCAGTGCCCTGTACCGGCCTGTGACATTTGGGACTGGCCACGACCTGCCCTGTGTGGCAGGATGCACCCATGGAAGTGCATGTCCCTGCCAGGCCCACGTGCATGACTGCAGGTCCTGGCACATCACGCACCTCCAGGTGTGCATCCTGCCACACACCCTCCCACCCCGCTGCCCCCTCCTCTCTTCCATGCCCTCCCCCCTGGCATCCCCCTCCCATACCTTTCACGCCTCCCCCTCCCCTGCCACCAATTCCACCCCCTCCCCAGCCTCCCACCCCTCCTCCAACTCCCCCCAGCCTCCTACACCTCCTCCACCTCCCCCCCAGCCTCCTCCACCTCCCCCTCCCCCTTCCCCCCTCTCTCTCTCTGGGCTCCCCCTCCTCTTCTTCCGCATTGCAGTCTTCATCCTCCACCTCCTCCTCCTCCCGCCATGTTGGCAACCATTCCGGGGGCTGTCCAGCTGTGGCTGCTCCTGCGATGGCCCTTCACCAGCATCTGTGTCCGCTGTGGAGGGAAACCGGTTATTAGGCAGAGAGGTGTCTAGACTTGCATGAGGTTTATGTAGCACTGCCTCTATGGGTCAAAGTGGTATACACTATATACCCCAAGGGCCCACACTCACCCTTTTTGTAGGTGAGGGAGTGGAGGGACAGGTGCCTGGGCCCTGAAGAATGGCTGTAGGACCAGCAACCCCAGTCCTGCTGGCGAAAAGACAGCCCGCCACGGTTGGTGGGCCAGAGTCATACATGTGACTGGGACAGCGGCAGACCAGCAGTAAAGCTGTGGGTAGGCCTGGAAAACCTCATACTACCCCATACCACGGTCTACCATTCAACAGCAAATGGCACAGTCAGACTGCACCTGCAGCACCCTACAAGGTATTCCAACCATGCACAGACTAACTGCAGACAGTCCACCAGCCACTCCCTAGTGCAGGCTCACAGAAAAACTATGTGCACCAAGAGGTGGGCTTTACAGTACAGACACCAAGCAGGTATCTCAGTGAGTGGGCCCCAGAAATGGGAACACACAGGTATCACTGGAAACAGATAGTGTAGAGCACTATGTGGGAACATAGACATGCCATGGTCACTGCTTGGCTAGAGTGAGAGTAACCTCCCAGCATGACATGCTGTGGCCACCCTGTCCAAGCAGGTGGTGGTCAGGTACTACAGTGTCCCAGCCATTGCCCTACACCCTGTGCAGATGCATCCTTGCCAATCCGCCCTGTCCGGGCCATACCCACAATAACTTGCTCCTCATTATGCACATTTGTAGGCTAACGCTGGTAACCGTGGGACATTGTGGGCCCAGAGAGGTGCGGGCAGCCACAAAACAATGGATAGACATACATACACTCCTATTGCAGCATTGTGCAAAGATAGGGGTGGTTGGCAGCCCTGCCCGCCACACTGGTCCTGATCACAGTGCCGACACTGCTAAACTGTGCAGGAGGTAGTAGAAGTGCTCTGGTGATAACTGCAGCTCCATGCTGGGGCCAACAGCCTGATTCTCCATGAAGCTTTGGATAGTGGAGCCTGTGTGAGTGGGTTTTTGTACCCCTGTTGGCCGCTGCTTTGGGGATTGCACATTTTGATGTTGTATCTGCATTGTAGGGTAAAACATAGGGACATGCTCTGCAGGAGCCACAGCTGGGACCTGAACCTCTGTCCCTCTGCTCTGGGACACACTGACTGTGTGTACTGCACCACACTGTTGCCACAGAAGCACAGCAGTCCCTGGGGCTACCTTTACTTTTCCTCAGCCAGACCTTTTCTGTTGCACACCATGCACTGGTGCATGGGCATGGCCTAGGTCCACTGAAGGCAGGTGCCACTGCCCCCTCCAGCACCAACACCCCCCCCCCCTGCCATGCTGACATGACCCTATGCTGTCGGTGCTGGTAGTGCGCAGTCCCAGGCCATCCACTGTGCAGGTAGGCGGGTGCCTAGGGTGCAGGCTCTGGGGTGGAGAGGCATACATGGACATCCACACATCCCCCCATCACTGCCTACCAATGTTATGTCTCTTCCACATGGGGGAGAGATGTCTGGGGGGATGTCAATTTGGTGCTCTAGCAACTATTGGCTAGGGTGGACCTGGTAGATGTAGGCAGATTGTGTTGTGACAGTCGCCTGTGGACAGGCTAGGGCATGCACCTCAGGTACAGTGTACCCAGTTTGGCCTACTGGGTGTATATATGTTTCTGACAATGTGTGATCACACCCTGCAATGCCTTACTAGGGGCTGCAGTAAAGGGTGTTCAGTTAGCTGGGTTTACAAACTGTTGTGGACGCATCCTGGGTAAGGTCTGTGGACCCTTGTTAGAGTGGTCCCCAGATATGCACTGATTGCCCTATTACAGGCATAGTGGTACCTATGTGACCTTTGGGGTACCTGCTGCGTAATGTCCCCTGGATGGGACACTGTGAAACACCGACTACTGGGCATGTTTGGCCTTGGTCAGCTGCTGTCTTGCTGATTTCCAGTTTCTATGTTCCTATGTGCCACCTAGGCGACAGCTTAGTCCACAATGTGCCCCAGCTGCCCCCACTGCATGTCCCACCTGCAGCCCCCTATGCCCCATTTGCACCATCACCATAGTGGCCTTTCATACTTGGGCACTATGCTGGTGCTGCAAATGGAGCACTACTATCACTTTTCTTGGGCTCCCTGCCTATGCTGTACATTGCTGATGCTGAAATGTTTTCACTCTCCTGCAAATGTGCATCTAAAGACAGGTTTTCACTCCTGGTAATGTTCAGCCCTTCATTTCCCCACGTTAGTGTAGCAGGAGCCTCTCCCTGCCCACTCCCCACCCATTGACCCCTTCTCTCCGCCCTCCCTCCACCCTCTGCGGGACTTACCGCGACCGGCGACGTTAACACGCGTTAAGTATGTTTTATGTTAACTATGTTACCGCGTTTTAGTAAACCTACCCCCTTGTTTAAATTTTTGGATGACTTTTATTAGTTTGTCCATAAGTGAAACTAGTAAAGTTTTGACACCATGATTTGACCTAAACCCATGCTTTTGTAGGTCAAGCAGAGCATGAGTTTCAATGAACTCCTGTAATTATTATTGAACAACTTTATTATTTTTGCTGTGAAAGGTAGGCTGAATATGGGATGGTAAGAGGCTGGGACCTTTTTATCCAGTGCAGGGTTTTTTAGTATTGGGTGTACTGAGGGCATCTTTAGACTTGCTGGCATGTATCCTTGAGTGAGAGATAGCTGTGTGAAATCTGTAAGAGTGGACACTAGCTCTGATCTTGCTATTTTTATCCAGCTCACCAAATAACGGTCAAGAGGAGATGTTGTCGTGTTAAAGTACATTATTTTTTTTTTATGTAGTCTGTTGTTATGGGATTGTAGCTTTTCCAGATGGTATTGTAGTGTTATCAGCTTGGTGGGTTTCAATGCCAACTGTCTTTATATATGATTCACCATCAACTCTGGAGTTAGTAGAGTATTTTCTGTGCTTTGTTTAAGGGGGACACTAGTGCAGTCACAAAGTTGAACAGTTCCTTGGGTGGTTGAGCGAGGTCATTATAATTTTTTTATGATAATTTCTCTTACTTGTATCAATCGTGTTCAGTATTTATGTAATTTCTCCATGTATAGATTTCTGTCATTTGTGAGTTTTGATCATCTCCATTTGTGTTCGATCTTTCAGAGGTTTTATTTATTAATTTTATTTATTAATTTTTCTATACCGCCTTTTCATTTAATCATTAACTTCAACTTTTACATAGAACTTGCAATTGTAATCAGTAACATCAAAACTTAATCTCAAAAGAGTTTCTATGTAGAACGAAGGGGAGGGGTCAGATGGGAGTTCTGAAACTAAACCTATATACATCGTAACAAGAGTGGTGGGAGGATGAATGGTGCAGATAGCATAACTTGTGTAAATTGGTGTGTGGAGTGGAGTGGGCATGGTGCCATGTAATGATTAGTGTGATTGGGGGTCTTCATTGAATTGTTCAATGAATAGGGAGGTTTTGAGTAACTTCAGGAAGTCTTTTATGTCAGTTGTGGATCTTAGCTTTTCAGGGCGTGCATTCCAAATAGTGGGGGCAGCAAGAGAGAAGGCCCTTGTAGATGTGGATTTATTGCTTTTTGTGAACAGACTAGGGGTTGGTATGGTGTTTTTAGTGCTGTTCCTGTCAAGTCTTTTACTTGCTTTGGTGCCGATGAGCTCTTGTAGTATTCCTGCCGACATGTTATTTTTAATCTTGAAGATGGTGAGCACCGATTTAAATTTTGCCCGTGAAGAGATTGGTAGCCAGTGCAGATCATGTAGAATGGGAGTTATATGGTCTTGTTGTGAAGCGCCAAGAATAATGCAGGAAGCAGTGTTCTGGACTAATTGAAGGGGTCGAATGGATTGTTTTTGTAGACCTTGGAAGAGATTACAGTAGTCCAGCACAGGTGTAATGATGGCCTGGCATACTGTACGGAAGTGTTCTTTATTGAGGAGAGGTTTTAGTCTTTGGAGCATTGCTAGTTTGAAGAAGGCGGTCTTGGATGTCTTGTTGATATGTGCTTGGAGGGTAAGTTGTTTGTCTAGTATCACTCCAAGGTACCAAACTTCGTCTCTTATTGTAATCGGTATATTTGAGATGTTGATAGAGGTAGGAGAGGTGAATGTGGATTCCCATGTAATGATGATCGCTTCAGATTTTTTTATGTTGATGTTCAAGTTGTTGTTAGTAAGCCAGGTCATCATTTCTTGTATGCAGGTTGATATAGTGGTATAGTCTGGGGTATCCAGGTGGATTGGGGTATATGCCATGATATCATCGGCATATATGGCATATTGTATCTTGTATTTATTAAATATTTTGCATATAGGCTGAATGTAAATATTGAAGAGGAGAGCAGATAGTGAGGAGCCTTGGGGAACTCCTTGAGTTGTGCAAAAGGGTGTTGAGGTGAGGTTACCGGATGTTACTCTCTGTTGTCTGTCTTCGAGGTATGATTGAAACCATTTGATGGTGGTGTCTTTCATTTCTTTTAAGGCCATGGTGTACGAAGCTGCTGATTTACCTTGATATGGGATCGGTTTGTGACTAATGCTTGTATGGACTTCTTCAACTGGGATTTGGAAGTTGATTATTGTGTGGTCTGACCAAGGTACAGCTGTCAGTTGACATGTTACATTGTTACTCTGCTGTCATCTTGTTGGGAGTAAATATGAGGTCGAGTGTGGTCCCTTTTTCATAGGTGGATGTGTTGATAATCTGGGAGTATCCTAGTACCCTCATGGCTTCCATGAATGAGTTGACATTTTTTGTAAGGTTAAAGTCTCCTAAGAGGATTAGGTTTTCCTTAAGTTGGTGTTATTGCATGCTACTGTATTTCTAAAATTGCAGAGATAATTGGTTGATGTTAGGGCTCTACATAAAAGGCAGATTGTCATGTATTTATTAGAGATAGTTGATGCCCCCTGTGGGTATGTTGTTAAAGTGTAGGTCACGTTTTTCTTGGATTAGAACTCCCCCTCATTGCTTCTAGGGCAGTTGAAGATGTCATAAATTGTTGGTTTTAATTGGTTTAGGAGAACTATGTAATTTTCCATCAGTCATGACTCTATTATGCACATTGCATCTAGTGAATGATCTTTGTTACACACAAATTGTCTCCAAACCGATTCATGTAGGGGCACATCTGGGCCGTCTGGACAACCCCGAGAAGATGGGCCCCTGGACACACAGATTAGGGCTTGTGGATGGCCCAGTGCGCCCCTGCTGCCTGCAGGGACGTCCTCCCCGCAGATGCCCCTGACTCCCACAGCTTCGGCCCCCCTTGTCCCCACCACCCGACCCATGGCTGGGTTGCCAGGGCCTGGATCAGGTGATGGGGAGCCTCCACACCCGGGCCTGATTGTTGGGTCGGTGCTGCTTATTCCACCTTTGAGATGAAATAAGCGGTCTGTCCTCTTTGCCCCAGCAGGACATACAGGGCCATGACCTGAATCAGCCCTGTACATCCTGCCAGGATGGCCACCCCTCCCCTGCTCCATACCAATCCTGCCCCCTCCCGCTGCCCTCCATCTCTCCCCGTCCTGCTGCTCAGGAGATACGGGGAGTGCCGGAGGGAGAATCAGGCCCGGACAGCTTGCAGGGCTGCATGTCCCATCCTTGTAGGGGATGATGACCATGAATCACATGTGAAAGCTCCTGTATTAGATCTCTCTGGATCTGATTGCCAAACCTTGTATTCTCCTGGGCATGTGCAGTGGGGCATGGGGGATCCTCCTCCAGATCCTCATTGATATTGATTGTGATTGATGCCTGACTGCAATGTTGTTTAGTATGCAACAGGCCATCATGATCTCAGCCACAGTTTGTGGTGTATACTGTAAGGTACCACCTGTCTTGTCCAGACACCAGAAATGACTTTGGCATGCCAAAGATTGCTCAGTGACAGATCGTATGGCAGCATGTACCTCATTGTACCTCCTTTCTGCAGGAATCCATGAAAAGCATATAGGCATGAACAACCAGGGACGGCATCCATATTCTGCATTACCTGTGGAAACAATGTGCATTCAGTAAGTGTACATGCAAAAACTTGGCTTGGATTGTTGCTCTGGTCCTCCTGGCATCTTTGGTGATGCAGTATGGCTGATGT
Source organism: Ichthyophis bannanicus (assembly GCA_033557465.1). Classification (NCBI taxonomy): domain Eukaryota; kingdom Metazoa; phylum Chordata; class Amphibia; order Gymnophiona; family Ichthyophiidae; genus Ichthyophis; species Ichthyophis bannanicus. The sequence continues at coordinate 273,701,506 of CM066038.1, read as the reverse complement.
GTTTCCTGGATATGGCATATCTTCACAGCATCATGGACTTGAGCTTTACCACATGCAAACATAAGATAGGTTTAAGGTAATAGAGAGACACATTCGTGTGCAGCAGCATTCCATTCTGGCATTATGTAAATAGTTTATCATAACATGTAAATAGTTCCCCCTGGTTACTTCCATGTTCGCTACCCCTGTTTATTGTAAACCCAATGTTGCCTGTTACATTGTGGTGTGTTATGTTCAAATGTACACTGCACTGATTAAAATAGTGCGGTATATAAGAAATGTAAATAAATAAATAATAAAATAAATAAATGAGCACCATACATATATGGAGCCATAGCTAACCGGGTAGCACTGCCTCCTTCCAAAGATTCCTGCACATATACATATCATGCAGACCATGAAACCATGTAGGATTATGCTAATCTTCCTTCTAGTCATACTGCAAGGCCCTTCACATGGGCACTACATCCCTACTGGTTCCTGTGGGTGACAGGCTCACTCTCACTATAGTCTCAAATACTGTATTTATTTATTTATTTATTTATTTCAGTTTTTTATATACCGCACTATTTATAATCAGCGCGGTTTACAGATGAACACAAAGACCAGAACAACAGGCTGTTCGGTATTACATATAACAGGAGTATAAACTTGGATAACATGGGAGAACTATATACATAGAATAAATATTCAATTAGTTCGATAGCATGAAAAAACTATTTACATAAAATAGCAGTAGTGCAAGGGTCAGGAGGAGATTGTGGTTAAGTTTATGGTAAGACTATTCTTTTGAAATTTATGTAGGGTAAAATTTGATAAATAGGTTAAATTTTAGGGCTCTTCTGAACTGGGTTAAATCGGTTAAAGCACGTATGTCAGGTGGTAGGGAGTTCCAGAGTTTTGGGGTGCAAAACATGAAGGCTCTACTCGCTGTTGATCGGCTGCAAGTTGTTATGGCCTTTGGCATTGTTAGAGTGTTTAGTGATGATTGTCTTCTGGATCTTATTGGTAGTACAGTTTGTATGAGGTCAGTTAGTGAATTGGCTAACAAGCCATGGATGGCCTTGTACGTGAGAATCAGTGTTTTGAATATGAGCCTGGCTTGTATTGGGAGCCAGTGAAGCTGCTTGAGGATTGGTGTCACATGATCATTCCTGGACGCTCCTTGTTGAACCCTTGCAGCAGAATTCATAGCAAGTTGTAGAGAACTTAGGGTGGATTGTGGGAGACCTTGTAGAATTGAATTGGCCAAATCAAAATGCGGCAAGATGAGTGCTTGGAAGATGGTTCTGAAATCCTCTGGGTCCAGTAATGAGCGTAAATGCCTAAGTGTGCGTATCTTGAAGTATACAGCTCTTACTATATTGTCTACGTGTGATTTCATATCTAGTAGGTGGTCCAGCGTGACTCCGAGATATCTTATTGTTTCTTTGGTGGATAGATCAGCTCCCTTAACACTTATATGTGATGGTGGAATGAAGTTGGGGTCTCTTGTAACAAAGAGAACCTCAGTTTTCTTGTGCTGGATGCGGAGGTTTTGTGAGAGAAGCCACTCTGAGACTGCATCAAAGCACTTTATTATGGGCAGTAAATCCATTTGTATTGTGGAAAAAGGTAAATAAAGTAGGATGTCATCTGCGTATATCATACATTCAACATTGAATGATCTGATGATATTGCAGATAGGCTGCATGTATATGTTAAACATGAGAGATGAAAGAGATGAACCTTGTGGGACGCCTTGTTTCTGATGGAAGAGATTTGATTCTCCTGTTGCAGTTTTTACATATTGCATTCTGGTGTTCAGGTAAGATTTACACCATTCAAGTGCTGAACTACTGATGCCTTTTTCCTTCAGCCGTGTAATGAGTATATCATGATTTACCGAATCAAATGCAGCTGCTATATCTAAGAAGATTAGCACAACGCCTTGACGGATGTTGTCTATACTGGTGAGTATGTTATTGAAGAGGGTGGTGATAAGTGTTTCGACGCCATGATATTCTCTGAAGCCATGTTGAAAATAGTCAAGAGGGGCTGCGGAATCTATGTGGTCTTGAATTTGACGTTGTACCTCTTTCTCAAAGATTTTTGCTAGGAGGGGAATGCTGGCAATAGGTCTGTAAGAGTCAGCCTTTTTTGGGTCTAGTTTGGTTTTTTTTAGCAGTGGTCTAATGGATGTGAGCTTTAGAGCAGATGGGAAGGAGCCGGTTGTAAATGAAAGGTTCATGATTCTTGCAATGAACGGGCTAAATGTACTTCGCAGGTCCTTTATCCAGAAGGCTGGGCAGGGATCGGTTTGAGCGGTGGTGGTATTGAGTGAGGTGATTGTGTCTTCAATAAATTTAGCTGAAGGAGTGATAAGTGTAGACAAGGAGTTTTGGCAGGTTGTTTCTTGTACATCTGTTTTCAGTAGCTCATCCGTCTGTATAAGTTTAGATTGCAAGTAATCAGCAAAATCTTGAGGGTGGATCTCCTCCTTTTGTTCTGAAGATGGTTCCTTTGATAGTGATTTTACCAGGTTGAAAAGATCACGAGGTTTGTTCAATGATCTTTTAAGCGTATCAGTGTGATATTGCTTCTTCTTGTTTTTGATTGCTTCGCGGTGAGCTGCTAAGTAGAGATTGTAGATTGTATGCTTTGGTCTTGGTCACTGGACTGCCAACCCACCTCTGAGAATGGTTCCTCATCACCATACTGGGCATGTGTGCTTAGTTTATATATTAGCATGGCTGGCTAATGGCTTCATTGTTCCATTTTGTCTGCAACCAACTCCACTGACATGCTGATCACAGCTCGCATGCTATTGACAATGTCATACCACATATCACATATGCACTTTATGCCCTGAGACAGTGCATACTTGATATGTGGTAAATGTATTTCTGTGCCCCCTCCCCCACACTATTCTATCAGTTTCTTCACCTTTGACATATCATTTTTGGTACCTTGCACCCTAATGGTATTGTGTGCATAGTTTGAGTTGTTCTTCCCTAAGTGCATAATGTTGCCCCTTTCCACATTAATGGGCCAAGTTTCCAGAGGAAAATTTTAGGGTAGTCCTGGATTTTTGCATTATGGAACCTATAAAATGGATTTCAATGGGTAGTATATGAGACTATTAATTTTGTACTACTTTGGGATGTAAGTTCAAAACCACAGTTGGCCAAGAAGATTTTCTCTTGGGAAAGGGTAACTTGGAATCACTGCATTAGAGAATTTCCTTTTGAAGGGCTTCAAGGGGTTCCTGGCACATCCACAGGAGTTTCTTACAGAAGAGGCCCATGCGTGCTTTATTTGCTTTTTCCTCCAAGGAAAAGCCCAGGTTTGGGTTACTCCTCTACAGGATGAGAACAGCCCATGTCTGCGCAATCTAAATGACTTTGTAACTGCTACAGTTTTGAGGTGCCCTCTTCTGCTGCAAAGATGCCTAAGTTTGTGGCTCAAAGCTGTGTTTCAAAGTCTCCTGCTTCTAAGACTCCAGCTTATGATATTATAGTCCAGCCTTTGCTTCAGCACTTCCTGCTTCCAAGGATACAGCTCCTGGTATTCCAGTACAGGCTACAGCTACCTTTGCTTCAGCTACCCTTGTTCTCAAGGCAACAACCATACTGAAGAATCCAGTTCCAGAAACTCCAGGTTTAGCTGTTCCTCCTTCCATTTCAGATAGCTCAGTAACAGAAATTCCAGTTTATATGATTGCTGTTGCTTCTGCATTAATGAACCTGGCTTCAGAGACTTCATCTCTGGCTGTTCCTCCTTCCTTTCCAGAAAGCCTGGCTCTAGAGACTTCAGTTTCCATGGCTGATCTTGCTTCTGCACCGGAGAACCTCCTCCAGAGACTTTAGTTTCTATGGTACCAAACCTGGCCTCAAGGAATCCTGTATTCCTGAATCCAGCTTCAGTGATCTTGTGATGGACTCCAAAGACTCTGGTACCTGAGATTCCAAGTAAACTCCTTATTTGGTAAAAATGTTTTTGCACAGTAAACTGGGCATATGATTAACCTCGGTACCCATTGCAAGTAAACCCAAGCCCCTTTGCACAACTGATTAGTCTTAAAACAATGTCATGGTCATTCCGAGGTGCAAACAGCAGGGATGGATGTTCCGTTGGGATGTCCATCACTGCTATTCAGCCCCTCTGCTGACCCCGACTAACTTCCCTGCACGTTGTACAGGGAGGTTAGATGGGGACGGGGAAAGGGTGTTGCGGAGGTGGAGTTAGGGCAGGCAGTGGACAGTTTGCGGCCCGGATGTACAGGGATGATTCCAATGTCGGCCCTATATGTCTGTGGAATAAGTTCCCCTAGTTGGCAGGGGACAGCAGGCCCAGGACGCAGCAAAGGTGGGAGGGGGCAGAGGAGATTCCCCGCAGCCCGACCCTGGCCTTGGGAGGCCAGATCTAGGGTTGGGCTGCAGGGACTGAAGATTCTTGTCCGGCAGCCGGGGATCGTGGCTCCTGAATGGAGCCACGGTGCCATGACAACCAGACGCCATGGCACTGTGGCTCCATTCAGGAGCCCTGACTGAGTTAGCTTGTAAGGTCTGATGTGCAGGTCGACTAGAATCGGGGTCCTGGCCTACATGTGTAGGCCTGGATGCGATTCTTATCCCACGGGGCTAGACGTGCCCCTTGGGATCAGAATCCCATCTAACTCTATGTGTCTGGTGCTGACTGGGCGCACAGAGGGTCGGGATGTCCAGGACAGAATTGGGCCCTGTATCTTTAAACATCTCATACATTCCCAAACCATTCCATAGCAGCCACATGTAACTCTCAGAGGTTTTTGCTGCTGCCACTAATTCACTCACTTGTAACATAGTAAAAAATGCAAATGAGAAAGCCACCTGAAACAAGCCACCGCATAGCGATAGAAACAGACATCCGACAAAATACAGAATAGTTTTAACAAAAACATCATGAAAGACAGGCCACCTCTGCACTAACATAGAGCGCTGCCCTTTAGATCTAGTTGGAGATGGTGACGCAGCTGCCCAATTTTTCCCTTGTGGAGACCAAGAGGCTCTATAAAATGGCCATCAAGCACAAGGTTGTGCTGTACCCGCCATGAAGGTACATGCTGGCTTACCACAAGGCAGATGTGATCACATGATCACATTTGATTTAATAAATGGAGGGAGGACAGCAAAGAAATCCACAGTAATACCTTGAAACTTTCAAAGGGAGATCATGATCAAATGAGGAAAAGAAAAAGCTAAAAGGAGCAGTTGCAAAGGTTAAAGATTTACATCAAGCATGGGCGTTGTTTAAAAATATAATCTTGGAAGCCCAAACCAGATGTTTTCCACACTTTAACAAAAGTGGAAGGAAGACTAAAAAATTACTAGCATGTTTAAAGGTGAGGTCAGAGAGGCTGTTGTAGCCAAAAAAAGCATCTTTTAGGAAATGGAAGAAGGAGCCAAATGACAAACACAACAAACAACATAAGCACTGGCAAACTAAATGCAAGGCATTGATAAGGCAGGCAAAGACAGAATTTGAAACAAAGCTTGCCAAAGAAGCAAAAACTCACAATAAAACTTTTTTTCAAGTACATATGTAGCAAAAACCTGTGAGAGACACAGTTGGACCTTTAGATGACAGAGAGGTAAAAGGGGCGCTAAAGAACAAGGCCATAGTGGAGATGGTATTTAACACTAGAAGCCCCAAAAGGCATTTTACCTAGAAACCTCAAAGTGCGTCAATTGACGCATTATCATGACGACTGTGTTTAGCATGAAATGCAGATGTGAATTAATTTGAAGTTACTTATTTGTCAAATACGTGCAGTATGTGACATCATTACATGACATCATCGTGTGTTTATTGTTTTGTAATGTCGGAGTAAAAATGTAAACAGTGGTTGATTTAAAACTAGATGTGCCTAGATGTGCTGGTGCAAAATCAGTTGATCTGTTGCCAGCTGCAGCTACCACTTCAATGCAGAAAATGAGAGAACAGCGTCTGCAGTGCATGACAGCAGCACAAGCACTTGCCAAGCTGCAAGATATTTTGTAAATTGACAGTGACTCTGATTTGACTGAATCAGATTCAAACGTTGACCTACATGTTACAGGTTGTGCAGGCGTACATGCTTATCCTGTTCGTTCGTTAACTGACATGGACTTTGCAGTTACTTTTGAATTTGCAGTTACTTTTAAATTTAGTTAACACTGTTCTTATGTTAGTCGTTGTAAGAAAACTTGTGAAAACCATTCAATTTTCTAGGTTGCATCAATTGACATACTTTGTGGCTTCTAGGTATAAATTCATTTTCCCGCTAGATGGTACACCTGTCATTAATTTTCAGTGCACATATTTGAACATCTTGACCTCACTAACAAAGTCATGGAACATAACCGACATGGTTCTAGCAGTGGCGCTGGTATACAACTTCAAAGATGCATTTGCATCAATTGACGTACTTTGGGGCTTCTAGTGTTAAAGGTGATTTATCAGAAGAATTGAAAGAAATATTGATAAACTGGGAAGATTGCAACTAATGATAAACTAAAGAGTATTGCAACCATTTGATAAACTAAAGAGTAATAAATCACCTGGACTGGAAGGTATATATCACAGGGTGCTGAAAAGAACTGAAATATGAGATTGCAAATGTACTACTAGTAATCTGTGGACTATAATTAAAATCATCTGTAGTACATGGAGATCGGAGAATTGCCAATGTAAAACCAATTTCTAAAAAGGATTCCAGGAGTGATCCAGGAAACTACAGACCAGTGAGCCTGATGTCAGTAACAAAGAAAAATAGAAACATGACAACAGAAAAAGACCACATGGCCTGTCTAACCTGCCCTTCCATATCAACCACTACAACAGTCCCCCTTTTTCCTTTAGAGATCCTCTGGGTTTGTCTCATGCCTTTTTGAATTCAAACACCTCCACTGAGAGATTATTCCACGGATCTACCACTCTTTCCGTAAAAAAAAAATATTTCCACATATTACTCCTGAGTCTATCCCCTTTTGCCCTCATCATTTGTCCCCTTGAAGCAAAGCTTGCTTTCAAATGAAAAAGGCTCTCCTCCTGTGCATTTATGCCATGGAGGTATTTAAATAGCTCAATCATATCACCTCTATCCCACCTTTCCTCTAAAGTATGCATATTAAGATAAGAACATAAGAACATAAGATATGCCATACTGGGTCAGACTAAGGTCCATCAAGTCCAGTATCCTGTTTCAAAAAGTGGCCAATCTAGGTCACAAGTACGTAACAATTTCCCCAAAAGATACAGGTTCCACAATGCTTGTATTGGGTCAAGCAATGAATATTCTGGGTCCACTTTAATAATAGTTTAAGGACCTTTCCTCCAGGAACTTGTCCAAACCTTTTTTAAATCTGGCTACACTAACAGCTTTTACTACATCCTCCAGTAGCAAATTCCAGAGTTTGATTACACGCTGTGAAAAAATATTTTCTCTTATTAGTCTTAAATAGGTTACCCTTTAGCTTCATTGCATGCTCCCTAGACTTTCTATATTTTGATGGCGTGAACAATCAATCTACATTTACCCGTTCCACTACATTCATTAATTTATAGACCTCTATCATATTTCCCCTCAGCTGTCCCTTTCCAGGTTGAAGAGCCTTAACCTTTTTAGCTTCTCCTCATAGGGATATCCTTCCATCCCCTTTACCATTTTGGTGGCTCTTCTCTGTACCTTTTCTAATAATGCTATATCCTTTTTAAGATACGGTGACCAGAATTGCACACAATATTAAAGGTGCAGTCGCACCATGGAACGATACAGAGGCATTATAATATCCTTTGTTTTATTCTCCATTCCTTTACTTATGATACTTAGCAGTCTATCTGCTCTCTTGGCTGCTGCTGCACACTGGATGGAGAGTTTTAACATGTTATCTACGATGATGCCTAAATCTATTTCCTGAGTGGTGGTTCCTAATGTGGAACCTTGCATCGTGTAACCATAGTTTGGGTTTTTCTTTCCTAGGTACATAACTTTGCACTTGTCCACATTAAATTTCATCTGCCATTTGGATGCCCAGTCTTCCAATTTATCAAGATCCTCTTGCAATTTTCCACAGTCCTCTTGGGTTTTAACAACTTTAAATTTATTTTTATTTTATTTATTTAACCATTTTTTTATACTGCTTTGTCCTTCACTCAGAGTGGTTACATTGAAACTCAACATAGTACATAGAACGAAGAACAATATACAATATACAAAAACAATATATAAGAATCCTCGAACAAGGTAGGAGAGAAGGGAAGTGGCAGGATTAACTATGTACAGGGTTATAATTGCATGACAGAATTATATACATTTTGGTAAGTCGTGTTTTCCAGATTAGTTGTACATGGCTATGGGTTCATTTTGGAGGACTGTGTCATGCCTTCATTCAGGTGGTTTGCTTATATGTCCCAGATGATCTGTGTACAGAAATGTTAAATAATTTTAAATGTTAAATGTTAAATAGTTTTGTGTCATCTGCAAATTTGATAACCTCACTCGTTATTCCCATTTATGAATATGTTAAAAAGCAGCGGACCCAGCGCATATCCCTGGGATACTCCACTATTCACCTTTCTCCATTGGTAAAATTAGCAATTTAGCCCTACCCTCTGCTTTCTATCGTTTAACGAGTTCCTGATCCACAATAGTACACTGCTTCCTATCCCATAACTTTTTAATTTTGCCAAAATTCTCTCTTGAGGGACCTTGTCAAAGGCTTTTTTGAAAGTCCAGATACACTATATCAACTGACTCTCCTTTGTCTACCTGTTTATTTACACCTTCAAAAAAAACATAACAGATTAGCAAGACAAGATCTTCCTTGGCCAAAGCCATGTTGACTGTCTCCCATTAAGCCATGACTATCTACATGTTCAGTAATTTTGTTCTTTATGATGGTTTCCAACATTTTTCCTGGTACTGACATCTGGATAACTGGTCTGTAGTTTCCTGGATCACCCCTGGAACCCTTTTTAAAAATTGTCATTACATTGGCCATCCTCCAAGACCATCTGGATGAACATGAAACCCTAGATGAACAGCAATACGGTTTCCGACAACATCATGGGGTGGAAACGCTGTTGATAGCACTGCTTAACAACCTCCTCAAGGGCCTCGAAGACAAAAAGAAAATGTTTATACTCATTTTCATTGACATCTCTGCTGCTTTTGATACAGTCCATCATGGAATCCTCCTACAAAGGATTGAATCAATAGGAATATTGGGAACCCCCCTGAAATGGTTCTCTTCTTATATAACCAACAGAATGCCACAGGTTCACTTCGATGGCGAAGAAGCAGAAGCTTTCCCGCAAACGCAAGGCATACCTCAGGGCTCCGCTCTCTCGGCTCTCCTTTTCACCGTCTATATGCGACCCCTCTGTAATATTCTCCAACAACACAATATCAACTACCACATTTATGCGGATGATATTATGCTCTACACACAGTTGGATACCGAGAACCCTAACTATACTCAGCTTGAAACATGCCTAAATGAGATGTTAAAGTCTGAAATAAAATATCTGGGTGTAACACTGGACAGCAATCTTAAGATGGAAAAGCACCTCCGCAAAACCAACAAGGCCGTTTTCCACAAACTTAGAGTCCTACAACCTCTACGGAACATCATTGAACCTCACGATTTCAGGTCTGTTGCGCAAGCACTAATTATGCCACACCTCGACTACTGCAACGCCATCTTACAGGGCCTTCCAAAGAAAACCCTCAACATTCTCCAAATGGCCCAAAATGTAGCAGCTAGGGTCATCATGAAAAAAAACCTTACTGATCACATTACACCTGTATTAATCGAGCTACACTGGCTCCCCATTGCAGCCCGGGTAAAATATAAAACACTAATAACCACCTTCAAGCTTATACATAACATAGCACCATCCTTTCTCTCCACCCTTATCAGCATGCAACCACCCAACAGAAGCAGGCGAACAATCCACTCAAACATACTCCACGTTCCCCCCGATATCAGATCTGTAACAACCAGTACTAGCCAACGAGCATACTCCTACTCGGCCCCTGCCCTCTGGAACCAACTACCACCAGAGCTAAGAGCGATCAAAGACCTTATGGATTTCAGAAAGAAACTCAAGACACATCTATTCCAGTGTCAATACAATCTGATATAGTCCCGGGGGTAAAAAGATACCTCCCAATGAAACTTGGGTGCAGTTATGTAAATATGTAAATATGTGCATATGTAAATTCTGTTTTCTCTCCGTAAGTCCTTTCACCGTGTGCTGTGCTTCTCCCTTCAAATCAGTGTGTGTATACCGCAAAAATTCCTGTCACGATTGACAAATTCATATCTGTAATCAAACCGCTACTGATCGCTGGAAGCAGCGGTATACAAATGTATGCTAAATAAATAAATAAATAAAATACATCTTCCCGGTGTATCGATATTTCTTTCAATTCTTCTGCAGCATCTCCTTTGAATACCATTTCAGTCATGGGTAACATCCCTACATCTTCCTCAGGAAAGACTGAAGCAAAGAATTCATTCAGTTTCTCCACTATGGTCTTATCCCCTCTTAGTGCCCCTTTTACCCCTTTGTCATCTAATGGTCCAACTGACTCCCTCACAGTTTTTTTTTCTATGTATGTACTTCAAAAAGTCTATGTTACATTTTTTTGGTTCCAAAGCAAGATTCTTTCTTTGCCTACCTTATCAATGCCTTGCATCTGACTTGCCAGTGCTTGTGTTGTTTCCAGTTTTCGTCATTTGGCTCCTTTTTCCATTTCCTGAAAGATGCTTTTTTGGCAACAGCCTCTCTGACCTCATCTTTAAACCATGCTGGCAGTTTTTTGAACTTCCTTCCACTTTTCTTATGTGGAATTCAGCTGGTCTGGGCTTCCAAGATACTTAAGTCTGCCCTGATATGCTTTATAATGAAGACCACTAAGCATTTTAGTATCCACCTTCTGTATCGACTCCAACCTGTTTATATCCTTTTGAAGGCACTGTCTCCAGAATTGCATACAATACTCCAAATGAGGTCGCACCAAAGACTTATACAGAGGCAATATCACCTACTTTCTTCTACTGGCCATTCCTCTCCTTATGCACCCAAGCATCCTTCTAGCTTTTTCCATCACCTTTTCTACCTGTTTAGCTACTTTAAGATCAGCAGACACAATCTCGCCTAGGTCCGGCTCTTCTTTTGTGGACAGATGTACTTCACCCCCTATGCTTTATTTATTTATTTATTTATTTGAGCATTTTTTTATACCACCCATCCAGCGATCAGGGGCGGTTTACATGGAACTACAACACAGTGGTACATGGAACATATTTAACCACTGCGTAATTTAAACAAGGAACTTAGAGCAAGAACTATATACATACCAGTGCACACTATTACAGAGGCATAGTGAAGGCTGGATTCTCTTAGCTATTTACAATGAGTTAAAGCAGGAAGTAGGATTTGTTAGGCTGTTGGGGTAGGAGGGAAGCTGAAGTTATTGGATGTATTGTTTGATAGGTGAGCATTGTAATATTCAGAGAAAAGGTGTGTTTTCAATTCCTTGCAGAATGTTAGGAGATCTTTGCTAGCTCTTATTTGGTCAGGGAGAGTGTTCCAGAGTATAGGGACTGTGTATCTGAATGCCCTATTGCTTGTATTCTGTTTGGTTTTGAGTATTAGGGATGGTATTTGCAGAAGGTTTTGAGGGCGCTTTCGCTTGTGTCTGGTGTCAGTTTGAGATTTTATTAAAGTGGAGAGGTAGGAGGGGGAGATATTGTTATGCAATTTAAAAGCAGTGAGAATTTGCTTGTATTTTATTCTGGATGTTATTGGGAACCAGTGAAGGTTATATAATGCGGGGGTGATGTGGTTAGATAGGTTGGACTTGGTTATTATCTTGGCAGATACATTTTGGACAAGCAGGAGAGTGTGAATAGACTTCTTTGGGAGACCTTGTAAAATACTATTATAATAATCTACATGAGGGTTCACTAGTGCCTGGACTATTGTACGAAAATCATGTGGGTCTAGAATTGGTCTCAGGTGTACTATATCACTCAGGTGTACTATATCGCTCCATTGGATTGCTGCAGCCCAAATGCATGACCTTGCATTTTTTAACATTAAATCTCAGCTGCCAAATTCTAGACCATTCTTCAAGCTTAGCTATATCCCTCCTCATGTTATCTACACCTTCCTGGGTGTCTACTCTATGGCAGATTTTGGTATTATGCACAATGAGGCAAACCTTACCCAACAGCCCTTCCGCAATATCACTAACAAAGATGTTAAAAAGATTCGGACCAAGGACAGATCCCTGGGGCATACCACTGGTAACCTCCTTCTCCTCAGAGTGAACTCCATTTACCTGTACCCTTTGTCGCCTCCCACTCAACCAATTTCTAACCCAAGCAGTAACTTTAAGGTCCATCCCTAGGGTGCTCAGTTTGTTTATAAGTTGCCTCTGCGCAACAGTGTCAAAGGCTTTACTGAAATCTAAATACACCACATCTAGGGCTCTCCCTCGGTCCAACTCCCTGGTCACCCAGTCAAAGAAATCAATCAGATTTGTCTGATAAGACCTGCCTCTGGTGAATCCATGCTGCCTCAGATCCTGTAATCCGCTGGACTCCAGAAACCTCACTATTTTCTCTTTCAGCAGTGCTTCCAATAATTTACTCACCATCGAGGTTAAACTAACCGGCCTGTGGTTTTCAACCACATTCTTTCTTCCGCTTTTGTGTAAAGGGACCACACATTCTCTCCGCTATATACTGGAGAAATACAAATACAATAAATACATACCCTCTTGAACCTCTTTCTAACTTGATATAGCTTAATTAGGTAATTACTCTTCTCCCCCCCCCAAACCTTTCTCTTTATGAAACTCCATTTAATATATTTCTCCCTTATCCTGTTCCCTTCCCCACCCTACACTATAAATAGCTCTGCCTCAGCATCCGCTATTCTGCTGTATATGAAATAGTACCTTGTAATATAGTTTGATATGTTCTATGTTCTTTGTAAATGAGTTCTGTTCATTGTAAACTGCCCCGATCACTGGAAGAGATGGTATATAAAATGTTTAAATAAAATAAGTAAATAAAACACATGCCTCTCTCCGTTCCTCTGGCAGCACTCCAGATTCCAACGAGGCATTGAAAAGGTCAGTCAGTGGAACTGCTAGGACGTCCCCTACTGGGCAAAATGATAAAAACCATTACAAGGAATAAAATTACTGAACATGTACATAGTCATGGTTTAATGAGAGAAAGACAAAGAGAAATTAGACTTACCTGCTAATTGTTGTTCTTTGAGGAACTCTAGTCCAGTCCCGCACCTCTGGGTAGTGCACCTCCTCCAGAAGCTTGGAGACTGAGCATGTCATCTTTTTGATGACACTAGTGTACATATGCAGCTGGCACCATCCACCAGCCTCAGTACCTATTGACAAATCAGACTCAGAGGAGCAACAAATAAGTAGCCTAACATGCAACAAACACTTCTACATCTAAATAAACTAGTACCCCCTCCATCCCCTGGAAAGGATACCCCATCCCCCCCTCCAAGATGGGAAGGTCTACCTGTTGAGCACCTGAGCAACTCCAACCAGCGGGAAGCGAGCAACCGACAGCTCTTCTGGTCCACCCCTCCCCTAAGCACTGCTTACACACCCCACTCTGGCTCCCCCTGGCCACTTCCTCCACCAAGGGAGCCAGCTTCAGGACTGGGGTGTGCATAGATTATCACAGAAAGCACTCAGGGAGGGTTCCGGGACTGGAATGGAGTTCCTCAAGGAAAAACAATTAGCAGGTAAGTCTAATTTCTCTTTCCTTACTGTCCCTCCAGTCCAGTCCCGCACCTCTGGGACGTATCAGAGCAGTTAAACTAATGGGAGGGACCCGCACAACCAGCCTAAAGCACTGCCGATCCGAAATGAGCGTCCCCCACCTCCTGGACATCCAGGCGAAAATGTTCCGCCAGTGGAACTAAGCTATACTCTGCTCACGAGGCTGCCTGAGCCCTCGTGGAATGCGTCTGCAACCCCGCCGGCACTGCTCTACCCTTAAAAATGTATACAGGCGAGATTGCCTCACTGATCCATCTGGAAATGGAGGCTTAGCTGCCACATCATTTTTGCGTGACCCACCAAACAGAACCAACAGACGGTCCGATCTCCAAAAGGATGATGCCCTTTTCACATACCTTCGCATCCAAGTAGCACAGCTGTGGAGAGGCACAGCCCATATCCGGTCTCGCCCACATCCACTCTCGCCAGAGCTGGTAAGGAAATGGCCTGATTTACATGAAATGCTCACACCACCTTGGGCAAAAATGAAGGTACTGGGCGCAGGATCACTTTCTCCTTGGAGAAGGAAAGGAATGGCTCCTGGCATGACAGGGTCCGAAGCTCCGAAATCCTTCGTGCCGAGCAAATCGCCACCAGGAATACCATTTTCAGAGTCAAATCCTTAAGGAAAGCTCGACTCAATGGCTCAAAAGGTTCCCCAGACAGCACCGTCAGCACCAGATTGAGATTCCAAGGCGGTACCACTGCCCTCTTTTGCAGATGGTCACCGCCCCTAGAAAGCTCAGCCCGTCTGGGAGTGTACCCAACGGCACCCCGTGGATTTTCCCGTGATAACTGGAAATCGACGCCAATTGCACCCTCAACGAACTGGCAGCTAGACCCTTATCAAAACCATAATGCAAGAATGCCAAGATGTCCTGGATGGAGGCAGTGGAAGGGCGCGCCTGCCTCTCTCCGCACCATGATTCAAAGATGCGCCCTACGCAGATGCACGCCAGGTTCGTAGACCACCTCTGGGCCTGTAGCAAGACTTCTAACTCTGAGCCTGATTATCCTTTCTTCTTCAACTTCGCCCTTTCAAGAGCCATGCCGTAAGCGATAATAGATCCACCTGGGGCATACGAAGCAGCTCCTGCTGCAAGAGGTCCTTCCATCCGGAAGCCACCACAGTCAATCCTCCAGTATCCGAATCAGGTCAGCATACCACTGGCAGCTCGACTAGTCTGGTGCCACCAGAATTACAAATCCCCAGTGCACCTCTAGCCATTGCACTAACTGGCCTATGAGCGCCCACGGGGAAAATCACAAACCCACTCTACTGTTAGGAGGCTTCAACCTCAAATCTACCAACGCCAAAGATGCAGAAGCATTCCTTCAAGCGATGAGTTCATTTCAATTCACCCAAATAATTAACACCCCTACACACAGACATGGATCATCGCCAGACCTCATCTTCGCACCCACCTATCTAATCACGAGAGGACTAATTTTAACACCTACTGTCATACCAGTACCATGGCCAGACCACCACATAACTGGAATAAATATTGTGCCAAAAGGAGGAGAACAAGACAAACACCCGGACAACACACCCACACAAAGAAGATTCAAGAGCTTCGACAGGGACTAGTTCCTAAAGGACACTATACCACACCTAACTTCAGAAACAGATGATCTAGAAGCTCAAATCAGAAACTGGAACAACACCATCGATGCTGCTAAATCCATGGATCACAGACCCAAGAAAACCCACTGCACCAAACTACAGCACAAGCCATGGTACTCAAAAGACATACGGAACGAAAAGAGGGAACTCAAAAAATTAGAACGGAGATGGAGACACACCAAGTCATCCAATACCCAAGAACTATACCTAACAAAGCAAAAACACTGCAATGAACTCATCAAACAAAGAAAGAGGGAATACCACACAAACATTATACTCAAATCCACCAACAAACCTAGAGAGCTATTCGAAATCGTGAAAACCCTCACCAAGGAACAGAAAGCAGAAAATGATGTGCAAATAAACCCACAAAAATTTGCTGACCACATCCAAGAAAAATTCCACTCAGAAGCACAACAAAGATCCAACACAACCTCAAAGCCAAACTCACCCCGAAAACCTGGGGCACATTTAGCACCCCATCCACAGAACAGCTCTCTCACATCATCACCGCAATCAATACAAGCACATAGTAACATAGTAACATAGTAGTTGACGGCAGATAAAGACCAGCATGGTCCATCCAGTCTGCCCAGCGAGATGGCAAGAGTAGGTGCACCTGTCGCTCCGCGCAGGCCACCCCTCTCCATATCCTTGTTCAGGGGTAAACCCACCACTCCATATAGGACACCCCTAAGACGTTATATGGTTCGGAAGTTAGATGGTACCGTTTATTTTGTTTTTTTTTCCTATTTCTGTAAAGGGATCCTCTGTGTTTGTCCCATGCCTTCTTGAATTCCGTCACCGTGTTCGCCCCTACCACTTCCATCGGGAGGGCATTCCAAGCATCCACCACCCTTTCAGTGAAAAAATATTTCCTGACATTGCCTTTCAATTTACCCCCTTGCAGTTTCATGTTATGCCCTCTAGTTTTACAGGTTCCCCGTCTTTGGAAGAGGTTTGTTTGTTCATCATTTCTCTTTAAGTATTTAAAGGTCTGAATCATATCTCCCCTGTGCCTCCTTTCCTCAAAGGTATGCCTCCTTTCCTCCAAGGTACCAACAGACCCATGCCCAGTGACATGGATCAAAGCCACCAAATCAAGCTTCATCCACACCATACACAACATGGTGCACAGTTCTTTGACCCAAGGGAACATGCCAAATCAACTAAAGCTTGCCACAATAAGACCTATCCCGAAGAAAACCACACTCGATAAAAACAATCCAGCAGCATGCACACCGATCTCAAGCATACCCCTACTGGCAAAAATAATTGAGAAGACAGTACAGCACCAGCTACAAGACCACACTGACAACCACGCACCACTAGATATCAACCAACACGGCTTCTGCCCCAACCAGTGGAAACACTCCTGATATACCTCTTCAATAACATTCTTTGCATCATAGACAACTCCAAGAAAGGAATACTACTGATCTTCATTGATATTTCATCAGTATTCGACACAGTAAATCACAGAACTCTACTGGAAAGGCTACAGAACATTGGGCTACATGAATCCACCCTGAAATGGTTCCACTCATACCTAACCGACAGACAGATACAGGTCAAGGTAGGCCCTAACACTTCCCGACCCATAAAAGTCCTACAAGGAGTACCACAAGGATCAGCCTTATCAGCACTTTTGTTCAACCTCTACATCCATCCAATATGCAACATTATGAAGGAACACAACATACAATACACAATCTATGCCGGCGACATCATGATATACACACCCATCACAGTGGACAACCCGGATTACTCCAAAATAACAAACTGTCTCATACACATGACCAGCTGGTTTCAAAACAACAACCTCACCATAAACTACAGCAAGACTGAGGCACTAATCATCACTCGAAACACTGACTTTGTCCCTCCACACAGCATCAAGATAAGAGACACAACTATACCCATAAAACCGGAAGAAAAGTACCTCGGAGTAACCCTGGACAAGGAACTGAATCTACAGTCACACATAAACAGAACCATCAAAAGCGCATACCACAGGATGAGAATTATCTGCCGCCTCAAGTTCCTCCTCGCCCCAGAGCACTTCTGTACAGTCTGCCAGGCACTAATAACCCCACTACTAGACTTCCGCAACCCAATATACCTTGGTCTGTCAAAACAAACTCTCAGACCACTACAGTTGGGACAAAACACAGCAGTTCACATAATTTCTGGCACAACAAGACATAAACACATCACACCTATACTGAAGGACCTCCACTGGCTCCCAATCAGCTCACGCATCAAATATAAGACAGTCATAAACATCTTCAAGATCAAACAACAGTCATCAGCCCTCTGCCTACATACACTCATACATCCAGACAGAAGCACATGACCAAGGAGGAGAGGCACTTCCAATCGCGTCAACACCCCAAAAGACATCACCAAGGTCTGCAAGGACACAGCAGAACGAGCCCATTCCCTGGCTGCACCAGCAATTTGGAACACCCTCCCAGATGAACAAAGACTAACAATAGATCTCAAAGACTTTCGGAAGCTGCTTAAGACAACACTATTCATTGATCACTATGGACACATCACATGATCTACTCAAAAAGCAAGAACAAAAGACCAACCCCCCTCCCCTGTCCCTGTACATAAGAATGTATATAGCTCATAATGTAAATAGCCCTTGTACATAAGAATGTATATAGCTCATAATATAAATAGCTCAAAAGAATCTAATATACACCAACACAAATACACAATCTGTATCACTGCATGAACACACTTGAACCACTCTTATGATTGTTTGCTGTGGAAACCACCTTGATTAAAGAAGGCGGTATAGAAAATGTTTTAAATAAATAAATAAAATAAAGAACAACTCTGGTGAGAACTCCCCCAGGAGCCTTTCTGCTCCCTGGGCTCAAGGGGTGGATGGTTGGGCATCATGCAGGGATCGCGGGCTGGATCCGTTGAAGGTAACATGGCGCCCCCACCCCCAGGGTCTCTTGCAACCAGGAGGGACTCTCCTGCCTCATCTCATCCTGCAGGTCTCACTCCCCTGACAGCCTCTTGCATGCAGTTTAGGCAGACGCCTGCCTCCGAGACCACACCACATCGGGGACTGCATATCTTGAGGATTTTTAGATTGCGCTGCAGTATTGTATCTTAAAGATATGAAATGAACCGTGCCCTGATCCAATCAAACTGACATGTTCTCCGAGTAAAGTTTACGTTTTTCTTCTAATACTACAAATGGCTATAAGGGAGTACAGCTTCCCTTACAAGCAATATTACAGATTTAATAGGTACATAATCTGGGCTAAGAGACAAGAGATGAACATCTCAGGTTACTCACTGACCATAGACAGATGGAAGGATTTCATTTGCATCCAATCCACAATTTTTTTTTAAACTGCCTCTAATGTTTCGATTGATTTTTACATTTTTTGGTGCGCTGAATCCAAATCTGGTAACCAATTTGCTCCATCACGTACAGATTTTTTGCTACATTGGGTTAGCAGTTTGAGGTGAACGTTTCAGATTGAGTGCGATCGAGACAAAAGTTTCTTGGATGAATTCTTTATACTAATTGTTTAGTAGTTATTCAAATAAGAATAAAGAAAATTGTAACAAGGCAGCACATAAGAATAGAGTAATGTCAACAAAACACACTGTGATGGTAGCAAAATTGTCTGCACTTAAAACAGCCACATACATGTGCACAAACATTGAGCATATAAGAGTGAGGTTAGACACAAAGTAAAGCAAAGAAATGTGCAAAAAATGTTGTACAGGTATGTATGTAAGAATAGAAAACGCAAACCGCACCATTGCAATACATGAAGACAAACACCCGATGGTGTGAAAATAAAATTCTAATAAATGAGATCCGACACTGTGGTAATAACTAGCAAATTTTTATTTCAAAGTTTAGTAAAAACACGATATTTGTCAACACAGTTTAGATTTTAAAGTCATTCTTGGGTCAATCAATCTCCTGGTGGGCCCGTTTCTTCTTCCCCCGAATGCTTTTCTTGGTGCGCTGCTTGGCGTATTTTTCATCTGGGGTTTCCCGCAGCAGCAACCAGCAGAAATCAGCCATCATAGTGGTGTTCCATCTTCCTTGGTACCTTCTCTCTGCGTCCTTGATGTCCTGGTGAAACCTTTCACCTTGTTCTTCACTGTACGCCCCCAAGTTTTCGGGAAAGTAGTTCACATGGGAGTGCAAGAAATGGACTTTCAGGCTCATGTTACAGCCTTGTTCTTTGAAGGCATTGAGCATCCTGGCAACAATATCCTTATAGTTCTCATCCCGCCTGTTCCCCAAGAATTTGAGAACAACATCCTTGAAGGAATCCCAGGCTTCTTTTTCCTTCTCAGACATCGTTTCAGCGAATGCTCCATCTGAAATGAGTTTCCTTATATCAGGGCCAACAAACACTCCTTCCTTTAGCTTTGCTTCAGAAAGTCGGGGGAACTTTGAGCAAAGGTACCGAAAGCACTCACCATCTTTTGGAAGGGACTTGATGAATTGCTTAATGAGACCCAACTTAATGTGGAGAGGTGGTAATAGAATTTTATCACGAGGTACCAAGCTCTCATGAAGAACATTTTTCTCAAATACTCCCGAATTGGCCAGTCTTTTTCCCCCAGTGTAGGTCGCGGGCCCGGCTATCCCACAAGCAAAGGAAGCAGGGATATTTTGTGAAACCGGATTGCTGCCCTAATAGCATGGATAGAATTTTAAAGTCTCCACAAATCATCCACTTATGCTCATCATAACGAATCTTCTGAAGAATCAGGGCCAAATTCTCGTATTTTTCTTGGAGAATAACAGAGTGAGCAATAGGAACTGAAGCAAATGTGTTGCCATTATGAAGAAGAACACCTTTTATGCTGTCTTTTGACGAATCAATGAACAGCCGCCATTCAGCAGGATCATACTTGAGTTTAAACTTTTCCATCACTCCGTATATATCGTTGCAAAATACCAAATCTTCCTCTTTGCTGAAATACTTCAAAAATTGTGTCTCGCGGTTGCGGTACCAATAAAAAGTTGTTCCTGGTGACAATAGATTTTTCTGTTTAAGCCGAGAACCTAGCAGTTGGGCAGCATCTTTTGGGAGTCCTAAATCCCGGACTAAATCATTCAATTCAGCTTGAGAGAAAAGTTCAGGTTTCGGATCTGGTTCAGTTTCAAACTCGGAAGTACTGGACTCATCGGGAAAAGCCATCTGATGAGTCTCATCATGATCAGAACCGTCCACACAAATATGATCCAAAGATTTTGGTGGTTCAGGCACAGGTACTTTGTTGCTATGAGGCATAGGCCTAATTGCTGAGGGAAGGTTGGGGTAACTTATTACGTTCTTATTTTTTAAGTTGTATCCCTTCACAATGCAAGAGCAAAAATAGCAGTCACTGCTGTGGTCTCTTTGTTCACGCCACATCATAGGTATTCCGAAACGAAATGCTTGTTTTTTACCTTTCATCCATAAGCGTAGATCTTCCTCACATGTCTTGCACACTTTGTGAGGAGCCCACGGTTTGTCTTGATCGCCTAACTTCAAACCGAAATAGGCGAAATATACTTTTTAAATAAATGCAGAAATGTTCCTCTGCCGCTTTTTCACGGTATATTCCCCACAAATAAAACAAAAACTGTCCGGAGAGTTGACGCAACCTCTGGCTCTGTGAGCCATCACAAATACACAGCACTGCAAACTACAACTGTAGTGAACCACTTCGGAATAAAGCTGGATTACGACTGAGCAAACAAAAGGTAATAATGAACTTGCAAGAAACTGAAATTTGACAGGAACGTTCATGTCGCAACCACCGTTTGAGCGAGCGAACGAGGCGAACAGGAAAGAACATGCGCCAGCGCGAGTACTAGTTTTAGCCCCCCGCCTCCCAATTGTCCTGTTAATGTATAAAATGAATACAAAACATTCTAAAATATCATGAGGGAGTGTTTCTAGTTAGTTAACCATTACAACCTCTATTTTGGGCCAAGAAAATAAACTGCAGTCGGCTAAAAAGAAATTATGTGAACATTCCTTATATGGGTAAGAAATCTAATTTTGCAAGAAAACGTGACGTGATGGAACATTTTGGCTATTTTTCCTGGATTCAGCACCCCAAAATCTATAGGAATCAATTGCAAAACTGGAGGCAGTTTTTTGGTAGTGTACCTGTGCTATCTTTCAAATTACATACATTTCTTATATGCTGGTACTTCCTGTTTTCCACAGAGCTGTAGCTGCTACAAACCTATATGCAGCACCTTTTTTTTTAACACTTATATTTATTTCTGTCTCTGACTTTTTTTCTGATGTACCTATTAAAGCAACAATGCATCAACCAATTGCCAGTTACATCACCTGACCTAGCACAACAGCCCTCTGTAAATCCGCCCAGCAACAAACAATGGCCTATCTGATTAGGCCTTTCCCATATGTCTGCATCAAGTCATTGTGCATTGAATCAGTTTGAGCTGTATAACATAAGGAATGCTTAAGGATTAAGTGTGGTTCACACTCCTTGATACTATCCTATACCAAGCACTGCTATCTGGCCGGCATGGTGGGAAGGGCTGGGGGCACTCCACAGGAATGCCCTCAATCTGTACCCAGGTAGGTAAAAGGATCCCAAGCATAGTGCACCTCCACAGGCTCAGGCATAGAGCACTAGAGTACTTGAACTAAAATAAAATAAAATAAAACCAAACCAAAATCTAATTAACTGAAACTGAAATTAAAAAGAAACTGCAAATGGCCCCCTAAGAAGAGGCTGCTCTGTCCTGCTTTATTCTCTGGTGGTTGCATCTCCCGGGCACCCAAAACACAGCAGCGGGTTAAACACTTGCGGGCCTGAATAAGAAGAAATTGCGCCTAAATGCAGCAGGTGGAGTTTCCCACACTGCTGCAGGCTCCCAAACATGTGGCTGCAGGCTGCTCTTTGTCTCCTCGTGTTCTGGCGGTTGCTAGGGGTTCCTGCTGTCCTCTCTCCCCCCCCTACCACTCTTACCTTGGAATCTGTTTGCCACATGGCTTTTCTACCCCTCATGCTCAGCCTTCCTTCCCAGCTTCGGCGCTGAGGGGGGTGACTCAGGGCTGCCAGCTTTCACTCCTGTCAAGCAACTGCAGCCGCTGCAGTGGCTCCTTACCTGATAATGGGTTCGAGAGCAGCCAGAAGTCTCAGACTGAGGAAGGCCCCCACAGAACTCCCCCCCCCCCCAAAATTCTGGGGGGAGAGGGGGAAAAAGGAATATCCTTTTCTCATCCCTGTTGTCCCCCGGGTTCTCTCTGTTCCTTCTGATTTTTTTTTTAACTTCTGCCTTTAAAAACAAAGGAACCTGCACCTTAAGAAGGGAAATAAAAGCAAACCTATCTCCTTGTCTCTTCAGTGAGTCCAGCAACCTGGCTCACAACCTCCTCCAGCTGCTTGGAGACTGAGCTTACTGTGGCTGGTGGGCGGTGCCAGCTGCATATGTACACTAGTGTCATCAAAAAGATGGCATGCTCAGTATTCAAGCTGCCAGAGGGGGTGCACTACACAGAGGTGCAGGACTGGACTGGAGGGATGATAAGGAACATGGATTTAGTCAAGGAAGGTCTTGTCTTACTAATGTATTACATATTTTTGAAGGTGTGAATAAACAGGTAGATAAAGGTGAGCCAATTAATACAGTGTAACTGGATTTTCAGAAAGACTTTGACAAGGTCCCTCATGTGAGACTCTTGGCAAAATCAAAAAGTCATGAGATAGGAGACAGTGTGCTATTGTGGATCAGTAACTGGTTAAAAGAAAGCAGAGAGTAGGGCTAAATGACCAATTTTCTCAATGGAGAGAGGTGAATAGTGGAGTACTCCAGGGATTTGTGCTGGGCCCGCTGCTTTTTAACATATTCATAAATGACCTGGTAATGGGAATAATGAGTGAGGTGATCAAGTTTACAGATGACACACACATTTTCAAAGTTGTTAAAACACAAGATGATTGTGAAAAATTGCAAGAGGACATTGGTAAATTGGAAGATTGGACATCATAAGCACATAAGAACATAAGAAATGCCATACTGGGTCAGACCTGGGTCCATCAAGCCCAGTATCCTATTTCTAACAGTGGCAAGTCCAGGTCACAAGTACCTGTCAGATTCCCAAAAATGCACACAGGATCCACAATGCTGGTCCCGAGGTAAGCAGTGGATTTCCCGAGTCATATTTAATAATGATTTATGGATTTTTCCTCTAGGAACTTGTCCATATTTTTTTAACTCGGCTCCACTAACAGCTTTTACTACATCCTCCGAGAACAAATTCCAGAGTTTGATTACATGTTGAGTAAAAATATTTTTCTCTTATTAGTCTTAAATGGATTACATTGTAGCTTCATTGCATGTCTACTGGTCTTTCTATTTTTTGATGGTGTAAACAACCGATTTATGTTAATCTGTTCCACTCCATTCATTAATTTATAGACCTCTACCATATCCCCTTCAGCTGTCTCTTTCCCAAGTTGAAAAGCCCTAACCTTAAAAGCCTCAGCTCATAGGGGTATCCTTTCACCCCCTTTGCCATTTTTGTTGCTCTTCTCTGTACCTTTTCTAATCCTCTGTATGCTTTTTAAGATATAGCGACCAGAATTTCACACAATATTCAAGGTGCGGTCACACCATGGAACAATACAGAGGAATTATAATATCTTTGGTTTTATTCTCCATTCCTGTCCTTATGATTCTTAGCATTCTATTTTCTTTTTTGGCTGCCACTGCACACTAAGCCAAGAGTTTAATGTATGAAGATGCCTAAATATTTTTCCTAGGTGGTGGTTTCTAAGGTAATACCTTGCATTGTGTAGCCATAGTTTGGGTAATTCTTTCCTAGGTGCATAACTGTGCACTTGTTCACATTAAATTTCATCTGCCATTTAGATGTCCAGTCTTCAAATTTTTCAAGGTCCTCTTGCAATTTTTCACAATCCTTTTGCATTTTAACAATTTTGAATAATTTTGTGTCATCTGCAAATTTAACAACCTCAGTCATTATTCCTATTTCCAGGTCATTTATGAATATGCTTAAGCACTGAGTGCAGCACTGATCCCTGGGGTACTCCACTATCCACCTTTCTCTATTGAGAAAATTGGCCATTTAGCCCTATACTCTGCTTTCTCTCTTTTAAATAGTTCCTGATACACAATACTACACTGTCTCGAATCCCATGACTTTTTAATTTCACCAAGTCTCTCATGAGAGACCTCGTCAAAGGCTTTCTGAAAATCCAAATACACTATATCAACCAGTTCACGTTTTGTCTATCTGTTCATAACCGGGTAAGGCGGACACGTCGCCTCTCGCCCCTCCCCAGTCCCCCCCCCCCTTTTCTTTTCTCCAAAGACTAATTCAGAACAAACACATGACAACAATTTGGGACTTAAACTGGTCGCAGCTTTAATAACCTTTTAACCAACCACACAATACAAATCAACACATTATAATTCCCCCCCCCCCAAGCAGAGCGAGCCCTCACCCGCCATGTTAGTAGCAAGGTGACGCCGCATCCGCTTCCTCCGGGCACAGGCCCGACATTTTACACGCCCTCCCTCTTCTGGCTTCGCCATGCTATTAGCAAAAGCCTGAGGGATTAACCGGGTTGGGGGTACCCCACCCCTGCTCTCATGCTTGCCACCGGCTCCGGACCCCGGAAACCTCCGGGATCCCGCCAAAGCCCCCCCCCCCTCCAGCTGCAACAACCCACTACCCCCCAACCACAAGCATCCCCAAGCCAGGGTGGGCGGGCGGGACGTCAGGCGCCTCCAGCCTCAACCCAGCAACTGCCGGAGCAGCGCTGAGTAGTCCCCGCACTACCCCCCCCCCCCCCGCTGCCGAGGTCCTAGCCCTCTCATTGGCTCCCGAGCGTTTGAAACGCCGAGGGGAGCCAATGAGACCGCCAGACCACGCGGGACACCGCCGGACCGCGCGCCGCCGCAACACCATGGGGGGGGGGGCGAACGGCCCGCCGCCCCCCCCGGTTAGAAGCGGCCACGCGGACGGGGCCTGCGGCCTTACTATTCTCATCTTCAAAAAAATGTAACAGATTAGTAATATAAGACTTTCCTTGGCTAAATCCATGTTTGCTTTCCCATTAAACCATGACTGACCATGTTCAGTAATTTTATTCTTTGTAATGCTTTTTACCATTTTGCCTGGTACTGGATCAGGCTCACCGACCTCTAGTTCCCTGGAACACCTCTGGAATCCTTTCTAAAAATTGGTATTACATTGACCATTCTCCAATCTTCTGGTACTACAAATGATTTTAATGATAGTTCACAGATTACTAATAGTAGGTCTGCAATCTCATATTTTCAACAACCTTGGATCTGGTCCAGGTGATTTACTACTCTGTAGTTTATCAAATAGCTGTAATACATAAAAACATGATGACAGAAAAAGACCACATGGCCTATCTAGTCTGTCCTTCCATAACAACAACTACAACAGTCCACTTTTTACCTTTAGAGATCCTCTGTGTTGGTCCCATGCTTTTTTGAATTCAGTTACTGTCCTCATCTCTACCACCTCCACTGGGAGACTATTCCATGGATCCACTACTCTTTCTGTAAATAAATATTTCATCTTCCCAGTTTAATGATATTTCTTTCAATTCTTCCAATACATTATCTTTGTATACCATTTCAGGCACAGGTAACTTCCTTACATCTTATTTAGTAAAGGCCAAAGCAAAGAATTCATTGAGTATCTCTGCTATGGCCTTGTCTTCACTTTGCACCCCTTTCATCCCTCTATCATTCAGTGCTCCATCTGATTATCTCACAGGTTCTTTGCAATGATTGTACTTGAAAAAGTTTTTATTATGCATTTTTGCTTCAAAAGCAAGCTTTTTTTCTAAATTGCCTGCCTTATCAATACCTTGCTTCTAACTTGCCATTGCTTATATTGTTTGCTGTTTTCATCATTTGACTTCTTTTTCCATTTCCTAAAATACTTTTTTTTGTTACAACAGCCTCTCTGACCTTGCCTTTAACCATGCTGGCAGGTTTTGGCCTTCCTTTCACTTTTCTTAAAGCGTGGAATACAACTGGTCTGGGCATCCAAATGGCAGATGAAATTTAATGTGGACAAGTGCAAATTTATGCACTTAGGGAAGAATAATCCAAACTATGGTTACCTAATGAAAGGTTCCATTAGGAACTACCATCCAGGAAAAAGGATCTAGGTGTCATTGTTGATAATATGTTGAAACCATCTCCCCAATGTACAGAGAATGCCAAGAAAGCAGAGTGCTAGGAATCATAAGGAAAGGAATGGAGAATAAAACCAAGGATATTGTAATGCCTTTGTATTGTTCCATGGTGAGGCCACATCATGAATATTGTGTGCAATTCTGGTTACCATATCTTAAAAAGGATATAGCAGAATTATAAAAGGTATAGAGAAGAAGCACCAAAATGGTAAAGTGGATGGAAGGATGCCCTTATGAGGAAAGGTTTAAAAGGAGCTAATAGAACTTCTCCAAGTTCTTTCAATATTCTTGGATGTATCCCATCCACTCCCATTGCTTTGTCTATTTTTAGTTTAGCTAGTTCCTCATGAACACAGTCTTCTGAAAATAGTTCAAGATCCCCTTCACATCTGTTCCTATTTGTGTGTTCCTATTTGTGTGTGTTTTCTGAGGTCCTGCTCTTGGCTCTTCATCTGTGTTGTGTCCGATGATCTTAAAGTAGCTAAACAGGTAGATAAGGCGACGGCAAAAGCTAGAAGGATGCTTGGGTGCATACGGAGAGGAATGGCTAGCAGAAAAAAGGAGGTGATAATGCCTCTGTATAAGTCTTTGGTGCGATCTCATTTGGAGTATGGTGTGCAATTCTGGAGACCGCACCTTCAAAAGGATGTGAACAGGATGGAGTCGGTGCAGAGGGTTGCTACTAAGATGATTAGTGGTCTTCATTATAAAGCATATGAGGACAGACTTAAGGATCTTAATATGTACACCTTAGAGGAAAGGCGGGATAGAGGTTATATGATTGAGATGTTTAAATACCTCCGTGGCATAAATGTTCAGGGAGAGAGCCTCTTTCAATTGAAAGCAAGTTCTGCGACGAGGGGACATGGGATGAGGGTGAAGGGAGATAGATTCAGGAGTGATATGCGGAAATATTTCTTTACGGAAAGAGTAGTGGATCCGTGGAATAGTCTCCCAGTGGAGGTGGTAGAGATGAGGACAGTAACTGAATTCAAAAAAGCATGGGACCAACACAGAGGATCTCTAAAGGTAAAAAGTGGACTGTTGTAGTTGTTATGGAAGGACAGACTAGATGGGCCTTGTGGTCTTTTTCTGTCATCATGTTTCTATGTTTCTAAAAATATTTGTTAAGCAATTCCACATTATCCTCATCACGAAGAATCCTATACCAAGTAGTCATTACTATCTTCAAATTCTTACAAAACAAACTCCCAGTTGAACTATGAAAACTAAAATGCCAAACTCAAGACCACAAAGATACAAACAACCAGACCATCCCAATGATCAAATCCAAGAGCATTCAGCAAACATGTAACAGCCTTCTCTCTCTTTGCACCCAAGATATGGAACTCCATCCCAGATCACCTGCATTCCGTCAACAATGTGTCGGATTTACAAAAAAAATCTAAAAACACATTTATTCATCAACTATTATGTGACGGACAGTAGCAGATAGTCATCTTCCTCCTCCCCCTCGAATACCACATGCCCTACCCTTCCTCATTATCTCCTTCCCCTAGTTCCTCTTTACCTGTTTATCATGTCATAATGTAATAGTTTTATCATGTTATAATGTAATAGTTGAGATGTAGTTGTTTCAGTTGATGTTCAATGTAAAAAGCTTTGACTGTACGATAAAGCAGTATATAAAATTAGTTAAATAAATAAATAATTCTGCTTCTACATATTCCTCCTCTTTACTCTTGAGTCTGACAATACCACTTTTGCACTACTTCCTCTCCCTAACATATCAGAAACATGTCTAATCCCCCCCATTTTACTGCACTGGCCATTTCTTCTTTTTGTATCTTTGCTTTCATAACTCCTTTCCTAGCTTCTCTAAGTTTTTCCAAATATAGATGCCTGTCTTCCTCTCTCTGTGATCTCCTCTATTTTATGAAGGCCACCCTCTTTTTCTTCATCTTTTCAGCTACTTCTTTTGAGAACCATAATGGCCTCCTTTTCTTTTTACATTTATTTACCTTTCTAATAAAAAGATTTGTTGCCCTTAAAAGATCCCCTTTCAGTTTTGCCCATTGCTTCTCTACATCCCCCAGCTGTTCCCATCATACTAAATACTCCTTTTTAGCAGGATAGGATCAAAGTTAGTTTTACTAAAGTCTGACCCTCACTTTTGAATGGATTTTATCTGCCCTAGTCCTAATACTGAACCACACCATCTGGTAATCACTGGATGCACCAAATCCAGAATGGATTCACGTGTGGGTTCTGTTACCAGTTGCTAGAATAGTTCTCCCTGTAGATAATCTAGAATCTCCTTACTCCTAGATGACACCACAGCAGGAATGTGCCAGTCAACATCTGGTATATCAAAATCACCAATCAGTAGCACGTCTCCTTTCATGGCAATACTGCCTATGTCTTCTATTAAATCTCCATCCACTTCTCCCTATGAGTGAGATCTGTATATTACACCCAAGCAAATGGATTTCCAGGTCTCTCTTTCTAGTTTAACCCAAAGTGCCTCCTCACTTCCTTTTAAGCCCTGTAATTCTACAACTTCAATATTATTATTTTACATTTAGTGCCGCTCCTCTTCCCCTTCTTCCTACTCTGTCCTTTCTGAATAAAATATAGCCCATTATAATTACATCCTTGCCATGATTGTCCATGAACCATGTCTCAGGAACTGCCACTAAATCCAAGTTAGCCTCTTCCATTAAAGCCTCAACATCCATACTATTTCCATACTATGGGCATTTATGCATACCACTTTCCAGATATTGCCCCTTTTACCAACTTCTACAGAGGTATTTAATGTTTCATTTTCCTGGGGGTTTTCTTCACCCATCCCCAATGAATCTAGTTTAAAACCCTCTTCAGTAGGTTTGCCAGTCTACTGTGGAAGATACTTCTTGGACAGGTGGATGCCATCTCTGCTCTGCAGCCCTTGGAAAATCATCCCATGTTCCAGGAAACCAAAACGCTCTTGATGACACCATCCATGCAGCCATGCATTCATCTCCAGGATGTGAGCTTCTCTGCCTTGGACTTTACCTCAACAGGAAGGATTGAAGAGAACGTATCTGCTTCACCCTCTGCCTCAGAGCCATGAAGTCACTTTTCATATGATCAGAGGGATACCTAGCAGTATCATTTGTGCCAACATGGATGAGCATCATTAGATAATAGTCAGCAGGCTTGATGAGACTTGGCAAACTCTCCATAGCATTTTGGATTTTGGCACCTGGCAGACAGCATACCTCTCTGGCCATCAAATCTGGTCAGCAGATGGACACCTCAGTATCCCTCAGAAGAGAATCACCAATCACCATTACCCTTTGCTTCCTTGTGGTCACTGATTCCACAACTTTGGGGTGCTTGAGCTCTGGTTCTTCCCTTTCTTGGCTTGCTTTCACCTTCTCCACTTCCAGTGCTGCATACTGGTTCTTCAATTCGAGGCTGAAGGAGTTGGATTGTTGATTCTGTAGGCTCTGGAGACTCGTGTTCAACTTTCTTCATTCTGTAGCCTCACATCTTCACCTCTGTTGGAGAGCTTGGATCCTTCAAGGTGCATCTCATCAATATACTTCTCACTATCTCAAATGCTTCCCAGCTTCACCACCTCTTCTCTGAGCTCCTTTACTTGTTTCATGAGGGCTTCAGCTTTCAGGCCTCTTTCATATGGAACTGGTCTTTCAACTGGCATCAAGCTGTCTGTCTTGACAGAGGCAGAAGCTATAGGAGTAACAGCTTTGGCAATGTGATTTTTTGCAGCCATTGCTCGGTTGGTGGAGCTTTGATGTCTTGTTTGCAATGCAGACCATCTAGAAGCTAAAAAGCCTTTGCTGCTCCATGGGGACATGCTAGGCCAGAAGGCACAATATTGTTGCACATGGCTGGGGCCCTTCTTCCTATTCCTTGAGTGGCTCACTGTTTGGCAGGGAAGAAAGTTCCAGGAAACAAACAACATGCTTCCAATGCCAAAGAGGTCATGCACCCCTGCTGTTGTGAACTACTCCAGGGATGGAAACAATGCCTTGTGAACATGTGTAATATAGACCTGGCTTATTCCATCTGTGCTTGCCAATGAACAGGACTCGGATACTCAAGGCAATCCAGTGCTTTATACCCCCACAGGCTTTCTGAATTAGTATCCTAGCATGGAATTCCCTGTTCTGTGCCCTCTGCCCAATGCCCCCCCCCCCCTAAATATGCCATCCTAGGAAACTGCCTGTTGTGGTAATTTGTTTTCCTTGACCACTCACATCTAGATTATTTTCTAGCCATCTTACTAGTTGGTACTCCTATATTTCCACCACTAACACCCTTAAAGTTCACCAGAGACCCCAACTTTACTCCTCCTTCCCATGTCAGTGTCAAGGAAGCTGACTTACAAACCAAAGAAACAATAAGATACCTTGGAGTTACATTGGACCAACGTCTGGATATGAAACACCACATAAGCAACATAGTCAAAGCTGTATACTTCAAAATCCACACGTTCAGGCATCTGCGCTCCCTGTTGGACCCAGACGACTTCCGGACCATATACCAAGTGCTAATCCTGCCTCACTTTGACTTTGCAAATGCCATCTTACAAGGTCTCCCTCAATCCACACTGGCCCCATTACAGCTGGCTATGAATGCCGCAGCAAGGGTCCTATACGGAGTCTCCAGAAGTGACCACGTGACTCCCATTCTTAAACAGCTTCACTGGTTACCCATCCATGGGAGGATCATCTTTAAAACCCTACTCCTATCATTCAAGGCAATCAAGGGTATTTCATCCTCCTCCCTCACAGAACTTATTCACATGGTGCCCCCAACAGATCCAGAAGATCAATAGCCGTAAACCTACTAATAACACCAAAGGCATTGACGAAGTGCAACATATCAATCACAAACAGGGCGTTCAGTTTCTATGTACCTAAATGCTGGAATGCTCTACCCTCTTACATTAGGGCTATTGCCGACCTATCGCAGTTAAGGAAGGCACTCAAATACCACCTTTTCCTCCAACACTACCCAACCAGCAATGGCACCTAGGCTTTCCCTCTGAAGAAAATGACCCACTTGGAAACGACCCTTACTTTCATTATGATATTGTTATTCAATTCTAGCCGTGTAAATATCTCATGTATATAGTTTACCCCTGTTATCCAAGTTTGTACCCCTGTTTGATGTAAAACCAAACAGCTTGTTGTTATGGTCGTTGTGTTATAATGTGAACCGCACTGATGCCGAATAGTGCGGTATATAAGAAATTGTAATAAATAAATAAATCACCAGCACCCTTTAATACCCACCATCAACACTGTTTGACTCCAACCACTAGCACCATTTCAGACCCACCATCTACTATATAACCGTTCAGACCCACCACCAACACCCTTGTGCAACCTCCACCAACCTTCAGTGCAAAGTGATCAATGAAACATAGATACACAGAAAGATAGATGGACTGACTGAGACAAACACACACAGATACTCTGACCTACACAACTGCCCACTCATACATTTCCTGTCTTGCATGACAACAAACATGCACCTATGCACTCACACTATCAACAAACACACAGATGAGAATAGCTATACAATGGGGTGTGTGAGAACAGGGGGGCACACACTGGGTAGGAGGGCCATGGGGCTTGGGACAGGAATGGGAATATGTTGAGGGGGGATAACAATGGGTGTTACTTTGGACATTTTGAATAGGATGGCATAGGAGAGACACCAGAGGTTCACACAACATGGTAGTCAGTAGACATGGAAAATATGGAAAAGAGAGCTTCAGTTCACACTCCTCCAGACACAATCACAATCATCAGCATGGACAGCAAACTTTCATACTTATTCATTATTTATAGCTTGTGACTTTCATAAAGCCTTTGACAAGGTCTCTCATCAAAGACTTTTGGCAAAACTAAAAAGTCATGGGATAGGAGGCAGTGCATTATTGTGGATCAAGAACTGGTTAAAAGATAGAAAGCAGTGGGTAGGGCTAAATGGTTAATTTTCCCAATGGAGAACGGTGAATAGTGGAGTACCCCAGGGATCTGTGCTGGGTCCGCTGGGGCCTTTTAACATATTCATAAATGACCTGGAATTGGGAATAACGAGTGAGGTTATCAAATTTGCAGATGACACAAATCTATTCAAAGTTGTTAATACCCATGAGGATTGTGGAAAATTGCAAGAGGATCTTGATAAATTGGAAGACTGGGCATCCAAATGGCAGATGAAATTGAATGTGGACAAGTGCAAAGTTATGCACCTAGGAAAGATCAGCCCAAACTATGGTTACACGATGCAAAGTTCCACATTAGGAACAACCACCCAGGAAAAAGATTTAAGTGTCATTGTGGATAACATGTTAAAACCCTTCGCCCAGTGTGCAGCTGCTGCCTAGAGAGCAAATTGAATGCTAGGTATGCAATTTTGGTCACCGTATCTTAAAAAGGATATAGCGTTATTAGAAAAGGTACAGAGAAGAGCCACCAAAATGGTAAAGGAGATGAAATGATACCCCCTATGAAGAGAGGCTAAAAAGGTTAGGGCTCTTCAACCTTGAAAAGAGACGGCTGAAGGAAGATATGATAGAGGTGTATAAATTAACGAATGGAGTGGAACAGGTAAACATAGATCAATTGTTTACATCATCAGAATATAAAAAGATTAGGGGACATGCAATGAAGCTAGAGGGTAACCTATTTAAGACTAATAAGAGAAAATATTTTTTCACTCAACGAGTAATCAAACTCTGGAATTTGTTACCGGAGGATGTAGTAAAAGCTGTTAGTGTTGCTGGATTTAAAAAAGGTTTGGACAAGTTTCTGGAGGAAAGGTCCATAAACCATTATTAAAAGGGACCTGGGATATCACTGCTTGACCCAATGCAAGCCCTGTGGATCCTGTGTCTTTTGGGGAAACTGCTAGGTACTTATGACCTAGATTGGCCACTATTGGAAACAGGATACTGGGCTTGATGGATCTTGGTCTGACCCAGTATGGCATATCTTATGTTCTTATGTGTGATGCACCAGGTACATCCCGAACATTAAGGGAGTTAATCTGTCCCACGAATAGTGTGACATCCATCCTTGTTATTTGTGGCCCTCCCTTTCAGCATCTAACTTCCCTGCCGGTTGTACAGGGAAGTTAGACGGGGCGGGGAGGGGGCGGATCGGGGGTGGGTGATGCTAATGTCGGCCCTGTACGTCCAGGGCCGGCGACTTGTACGGAGAAGTTATTCCACCTCCGAGGTGAAATAACTTCCCCAGATGTCATGGATCTATGGGTCTGGGGCACAGATGGGGCGGAGGGAGGGGGGGCTGAGGACATTCCCCACAGCCCGACCCTGGCCTTAGGTGGCTGGATCGGGGGCCGGACTGCGGGGAATGCTTTGAAGGAGCCGGCGGCTGGGAATGCACCTTTACCATGAAGCTGCGGTGCCATGGCAACCAGACACTATGGTGCCGCAGCTCCATTGTAAAGCCCTGACTGAGTTAGTCGGGCATGTCCTCTACATGCAGGCCAGGCTGAATCACAGTCCTGGCCTGCATGTACAGGACTGTTTGCGATTCTGATCCTGTGGGGTTAGATGTGCTCCGTGGGATCAGAATTGCAACGCCCTCTGTATGTCCGGTTCAGATTGGATGTACAGAGGGCTTCTACGTCCAGGATGGAATCGGGCCTTATGTGAAATATATTGAGGACAAGTGGCATCTTGTTCCACATTAGTCATACTCCAAAATGCACCCAAACACACTCATCCATGGCCATCCAGACTTGGACATGTTGTCTGCAGGAACATTCAGACATACCTGGTTCTGAAATCACATTTTGCACATCCATGCCTTTACAACGTCCACATTGCCTTCTTGGGATATCTAGCTCATGTTCATCTCTTCTAAAATGATCCCCAAATTGAATAGGTATGGGGAAAGTATGTAGCCTTGCAATATACCTTTGCCAATTTTAATCTATTCTGTTTCTCCTTGTTTCACTCAAATTGTTTCTTCTTGGTCAATGTAAAGTTTGTACATAAGAACAATCAGGTTTTCTGGTATACTTATGCTTGTTAATATGGCTCAGAATTTTCATGATTTATGCAATCAAAGACCTTGCTATAGTCAGTGAAACACATGTAGATATATTTTTGGTATTCTTTTGTCTTTTCAGGGATCCATCTCACATCCACAATGATGCTTCTTGTTTCTCACTGTCTCATTCCAGATGTTGTGGTAGTCTGCATTGAATGATCCTGAGTAGAATCGTGTTGGTATGTAGGATCAGAGCAATTGTGTGATAATTTCCACAGTCATTCGGATCACTTTTCTTCAATATTGGTATGAACACAGATCTTTTCCATTCAATCAGCCTTGATGTTGTATTCCAAATTCCTTTGCAGAAACTTGAAAATATTCCAACAGCTGCATCTGATTGTTGTAATAATTCAGTGGGAATCCCAAAAATGCCTAGTGCTTTGTTATTTGATAATATCTTCAATGCTGCTTGATCTTTGTAGTATAATGACTCAGTGTATTCTTCTCACCTTTTCTTAATTTTCACAGCATCATTCAACATGGATCTTTGAGCATCTTTTAGCATTCCAATTCGAGGTGGGAATTTTCTCTAACTCTTGCAGCTTTAGGAAAGCCAATTTTGCTCTTCCTCTAATAATTTCTGAATCTGTTTCCTTCCATGCATCATTCCAATACTTCTCTTTGTTTTGTCTTGCTGCATGTTAGAAATTTCCATGATTACCTCTCTTTCTCCTGTGGCTTTAGCTTCTCCGCATTCTGAACAATTTTCAGACTTTTTTGGTCAGCTATGTTGACCGTTTTTGTTTTCCACCTTTTGCAGAGATGTTGCTTTGAGCACAACTTTCTTGGTTTCATTCCATAGCTCTTCTGGTGATTTCATTTATATACAAAATGGTGAATCAATTTTGCAGACAATCTTTAAATTCTGCTGGTATATTTGCACAATAATGTTTTGCTACATTCATGAGTGGCTTGCCCTTTTCCAGCTTTTGCTTGCGTTTTTATACTAGTAGCTAATGATCTGTACCAAAGTAGAGCTCTAGGTTTTATCTTTGTTAAAGTTATTGAGCTGTTCCATCAATGACTTCCATAAATGTAGTCAATTTGATTTTTGTACAGTCCATTGGGTAGAGTCCACGTGTACAGTTACTTTTTGTATTACTGGAAGAAGGTATTTGAGATGAATAGATTGTTGGTCTTGCAAAATTCTAGCACTCTTTCTCCAGCTTCATTTCTGTTGCCAAGCCCACATTTTCCAACCACTTTGTTTTCTTTGTTTTTCCCAACTTTTGCATTCTAGTCATCCATTACTATCAGTATATAGTATTTGCATATTCTGTCAATTTCAGCTGGTACTTGTTCATAAAACTCATCAACTGTGTACTCTTATGCTGTTATTGGTGCATAGACCTGAATGATAGTTCTGTTGATGGGAATTCCCCATAGAATAGCAAATTAGCTTCACTGACTGCATTGTATTTAATTACAGTTCTTGCAAGTTTTTTCTTTTTTTATTTATTATTTATGCAATTTTACAATAAACATATCAAGCAAAAACAACTTGACTGTAAAGAGAAATGAAACAGATAAACCTCCAATTTTACATTATGAGAAAAAAAATACAATTGAGGTAACAAACATATGCCCATTACTCATAAGTCCTCACACTAATGGGATCAAAGACGGAACAAAGGAAAATAAAAATATAATATATCAATGTACAGGAAAGTGGACTATACTTAAACACTAAGTTATATAATATCCACGTGGCATATCAAACAGCATCCCTCCCAGGAGCCAACGCAAGAAAGGAACTAATAAAAGTGGCCAAATTGGAAGGGTCATTAAAAATATAGGAAATACAATTCAACTTTATCAAACATTTGCAAGGAAATTTAAGAAAAAATAACCCTCCCCCCCCCAACTGAGTCACCCCAAGCCTCCCTCCTCCTTTTCTGAATATCCCGGCTCAAATCTGGAAACATACGAATGGGCAGTTCTTTAAACAAAACAGATCTTTTCCTAAAATATGTCTTCAACAGTCATTCTCGGTCAGAGACCAGTGCCAATAAGATCACCAAAGTAGCTGGAACAATAAAGTCAGAAATCGAAGTGTCCAACAGGCCCGATACATTCAATATGTCCAAGGAACCAGACTCTGGAGAAACTTTCACGTTGTATTTCCCATCTTTCTTCCCAGTAGGAATATAAAAAACATCTTAATGCCAGGAACTTTAACACATATGAAAACCTGGAGGAAAGGGTATATTTTGAGGAGAGCGAGCCCATTTTAATGTCTGCAATGTGATGTACAGACAGGGGAGCCTCAGACAGTGATAGTAGTGATACACAAGTAGCAACAGTATAGTGTCCTGCAATGAGAGGCCATTGGGCTGCTGGTGCCAATGTGTGAACAGAGTTTGTGAATGTGTACTCTTATGGTGTTAAGGAGGTGCCCAAATGTGGTCAGTGAGTGCAGTCTAGAATCAGTATAGTGGCAAGGCAGCTGCCCATGCAAAACAAATAGCATGCATGTGATGATGTTCCAGTAACAGTGTCAGTAGCCATATATGGCCCCTCTGTCAAAAATGAGGTAAGGCATCCCCAATGTCACCCTGGCACAGCTTTGTGTGTGTGTGTGTGTTGTGGTGCATAGGGTGTCACCTGTAATGTCTGTAGTATGTGTTCCATTGGCATGGGACCAGTGCAATGCACCAGCTCCCACTGTCAGTACGCTGACAAGCATGGCAGCAGCATGTAATGTGGAGATCTCCAGGAACAAGCAGGAATAAGTCCTCACATATGGGTACGTCGGAACCGACGGAGTCCGCGCGGGAAAGCTCCCCAGCTTCCCAGAAAGGAAGCCTTTGGGGCCTCCCACTGCACATGCGCGCTGCCTTCCCGCCTTCCTGACCAGCTCTCCTCAGTTTCTCTTTTTCCGCGGAGCCAGCAGGTCGTGTTCCTGTCAACGCTGAAGAAATTCTTGTTTTAGTTTGTTTCTTTAGACCGCGTACCTGCCTTCCCCATACCGAAACCGGTACCGCCGGATCCTCTCTTTCTTTCTTTCAAAAAAAAAAATAAAAAATCTTTATTTTTGCACAACTTGGTGACTTCGGTTAGACCTTAGGCCTAAACAAATTCTCCTCATGGAGAAACCAGCCCCTGGTTTCAAGAAGTGTACCAAGTGTAGTGCTGTTATTTCTGTCACAGACACCCATGACTGGTGTCTTAAATGTTTGGGACCTGACCACTCCATTCCGGACTGCCCATCCTGCTCCCAGATGTCTAAACGTGGTTTGCAGAACCGGGCCAACAAATTCCATGTGCTGTTTGCTTCAGATAATCCAGCATCACAGTCATCCAGGTCTTCCTCTCCGGATGGATCTCAGGTAACCAAACCTTCTTCGGGCAGGTCCTCAAAGAGCAAATCTCCTTCAAAGCATCGAGAGGCTCTCACTTTTGAATCTGAGGATCCTGCCCCAGCCAAACAACCCCGGCGGGAAGCTCTGGCTTCCAAAGCTCCATCTATGGGGTTACAGGTTGACATCGATGGCACGGCCTCGACCGATCACCTGTTAGACTGCTCTGGGGTACCGGCCCATACCGATACCGACATCCAGGCAGCAGTGGCGTCTATGAGCAATACTGTTCAGACCATGCAGCAGGCCATGCTGGCTTTCATTAAAGCTGCGACGCCCTCGGTACCGCATCCAGCGGTTCCGGGTCCGGTTCCGGTATCGTTTCCCATATCGGAACCGAGACCATCATCTTCCAAACGCAGATCGGTTCCGCATGCCGGATCCGGGTTTTCACCCGATACCGATCCCATACCCGGTACGCCCGATGTCGATACCAAACGGTATGCGTATCGTGCATTGGAAGCAAATAGAGGATACTCTGATTCTTCTGAGGATTTTGACTCCTCTGAGGACTCTGATGAGCTGTCTCTAGTTCTTCCTGAAGACCCTTCTTCCCCAAAGAGGAGAATGTCTCCACCAGAGGATTTGTCCTTTCAAGACTTCATTATAGAACTAGCTAAAGGACTTTCTATTACCACATCCTCTGAAAAAGAACCTAGATCAAAGAAACTGGATATTTTAGGATACCCTAAGGTTCCTAAAAAGGCAGTCACCCTGCCTATCCATGAAATCCTTCAAGAACACTTGATGGACTTATGGGAGGCTCCTCTAACGTTGTCTCCTTATTCTCGTAGGTTGGACACCATGTACCGGGTCCCTCCTTCTCCTGGTTTTCAAAAGACTCAGCTGCCTCACCATTCCATTGTGGTGAAGTCTGCGCTGAAAAAGATTAAGAGTACCAAAAGGCACTCTTCTACCCCTCCAGGGCGAGAATGTAAGACCCTAGACTCTTTTGGTAGGAAAATCTTCCAGGCTAGT
The DNA here is from genome assembly GCA_033557465.1 of Ichthyophis bannanicus. NCBI lineage: Eukaryota > Metazoa > Chordata > Amphibia > Gymnophiona > Ichthyophiidae > Ichthyophis > Ichthyophis bannanicus. The sequence goes on along the minus strand of CM066038.1, from coordinate 273,662,398 downwards.
ATGCTTATAGCCAGGATTAATTCATACAGTCTGTATATGGGCATGTTTCTCAGGGAACTTGCCCTAAAGGTACGGCATTTTGCCCCCTTTATCCCTGAGGATAAAAAGGAGGAGTTCATTTCTATAGTGAAACAGCTTCTAGATGTTTCTAAATTCTCCAACAGAGCAGCCTTTGATTCCTTTGAAGGTGCCGGTAGAGCTTCGGGCATTGCCATTGCAGCCCGACGACTTGCTTGGCTCCAGGCCTCTGACCTAGAACCCTGGGTCCTGGATGGCTTACGGAATCTGCCCTGTACAGGTGAGAACTTATTTGGTAAAGACTGGCAAATTAAAGCCACTCAAATGGACGCAGAAAATGCTACCTTAGATAGACTTTCTAAGTCTACCTCTACTCCTGCCAAGAAAAAGTCTTTCAAGAGGCCTTACTACAAGAAGGCCAGATTTTCCACAAATACTGGCCAACAATCTTCTCAGCCTCGCTTTGCTGCTAAACGTCAGCAGCCTAAACAGGCAAGGTCAAAGCCTGCAGTGTCTGCCACTCCTCAGCAGGCTCAACCCCCTCAGGGGTTTTGACTTGCCCCTAGAGAACTTAACCTTTCTGGCTCTAGAACAACCAGAGCCCCTCACCATTCCCGGAAGGTTATCTCACTTTGCTCCCAGATGGGGGCAAATTACATCAGAGCAATGGACCCTCTCTATCATCAGAGAGGGCTACAAACTTCATTTTTCCAACCTTCCTCCATATACCATGGTGAGGCACTTCAATTCTCCCCCATCTCTCCTGGGCCTGTTGGGTCAGGAAGTCTCTTCTCTCCTTGCCCAAGGGGCAATAGAAGAGGTTCCTCTTCTTCAACAAGGGACAGGATTCTACTCCCCTTATTTTCTCATACCAAAGAAGACAGGGGGATTCAGACCTATCCTCGATCTGAGAGAATTGAACAAATTTCTGTACAAGGAGAAATTCAAAATGCTTTCTCTAGGCATTCTCCTTCCATACCTTCAGAGTCAGGATTGGCTTTGTTCTCTAGATCTCAAGGATGCGTACACACATATACTCATCCACCCATCCCACAGAAAATATCTAAGATTTCTGTTTCAGGGAAAACATTTCCAGTACAGAGTACTTCCCTTCGGTCTAGCCTCTGCTCCAAGAGTGTTCACCAAATGCATGGCAGTTGTTGCCGCATTTCTAAGAGGTCTGGGAATTTTTGTATTCCCATATCTGGACGACTGGCTCATCCGAGCTCCATCTCAGTCAGAGGCCCAGATTTCCCTGGACCGCACAAGGCACATTCTGCAGTATCTGGGACTGGTGATAAACCTTCCCAAGTCTCAACTTATCCCTACTCAGTCTCTGGAATTCATAGGGGCCCAGTTGGACACCACCACTGCAAGGGCCTACCTACCTCAAGTCCGGGGCCAACGTCTGGTGTGTTTGGCCTCCCAAGCTCAGTCCAGCAGTCACTTGACAGCCAGAGAAATGCTGCAACTTCTGGGCCACATGGCCTCCACGGTACACGTGGTGCCCTATGCTCGTCTTCATATGAGAGCAGCTCAATGGACCTTGGCCACCCAGTGGACTCAAGCATCAGGAGCGCTCTCCGACCAAATACTCACCTCAAAGCGTCTGTTTTGGTCCCTCCAATGGTGGATGTCCACCAAGAATCTGTTGTTGGGGGCCCCCTTCCAACCTTTGTTGCCCCAAGCAACCCTCACAACAGATGCCTCCCAAACAGGGTGGGGAGCCCACTTCAACACCTCTCCACTCAGGGTGCTTGGTCTCCACAAGAGACCACCCTTCACATCAACCTCCTGGAACTGCGAGCAATCTTCTTTGCCCTCAAAGTCTTCCATACCCTCCTAGTCAACCTGACCGTCCTAGTCCATACAGACAATCAGGTGGCCATGTTCTACATAAACAAACAAGGAGGGACAGGCTCTCTGTCGCTTTGCAACGAAGCTCTCAGATTATGGGCCTTCGCCAGAGAGCATCAAATTCATCTTCTGGCAGTGTATCTTCCAGGGGTTCAAAACTCTCGGGCAGACAGACTCAGTCGAGTTCTGCTTCCACACGAATGGTCCTTGCATATGGACCAGATACGCAGAATCTTTCAGGAATGGGGAACCCCGGACATAGACCTCTTTGCAAGTCTGTGGAATGTCAAACTTCCCCGGTTCTGTTCCAGGACTCCGTGTCAGAGAGCTCAGGCCAACGACGCCTTTCTCCTACATTGGGGTCAGGAATTCCTATATGCCTTTCCACCCATTCCTTTGATTCCCAAGACTATGTTCAAACTCCAGAGGGATCACGGATCGATGATCCTCATAGCTCCACGCTGTCCATGCCAAGTGTGGTTCCCTCTACTTCTGCATCTCTCCCAGGGACCCTCCCTGGACCTGGGAGCGGCGCCAGACCTTCTGTCTCAGGAGGAGGGGACTTTGTGGCACCCAAACTCCAAGTCCCTACACCTCAGAGCTTGGTTACTGAAGGCCTAAGCCTTCATGACTTCAATCTTTCTCAACCAGTGAAAGATATCCTTCATGCCTCTAGGAAACCCTCCACGAGGCGTTCCTATGCTTTCAAATGGAAACGCTTTTCCATTTGGTGTGCTCAACAGGGTCTTGACCCTCTAGCACTTCCTTTGAATTCTCTATTAGACTATCTCCTGCATCTTTCTAATGCAGGCCTTAAGACGAATTCAGTACGAGTCCATTTGAGTGCTATTGCAGCATCTTTAAAACCTATAAATGGACAACCTGTCTCCTCTCATCCTCTTATTGCAAGGTTCATGAGAGGCCTGACTCTAACTAAACCTCCCATCCGGCCTCCTCCGGTAGCATGGGATTTGAACCTAGTTCTAGGTCAGCTTATGAAGCCACCTTTTGAACCGTTGGTTTCTACCTCCTTGAAATTTCTTTCCTGGAAGGTCCTTTTCCTTATTGCAGTCACTTCGGCTCGCCGCATCAGTGAACTACAGGCCTTAGTGGCTCATCCACCTTATACCAGGTTTCATCATGATAAGGTGGTCCTTAGGACGAATCCCCACTTTATGCCCAAAGTGGTCTCGCCTTTTCATCTTAATCAAGAGGTATATCTACCTGTCTTTTTTCCAGCTCCTCATGCATCCAGTGCAGAGAGGAACCTTCATACTCTAGATTGTAAAAGAGCTCTTGCCTTTTACCTCAACAGGACTCAGCCACATCGAAAGTCTTCCCAGCTTTTCGTGGCTTTTGATCCTTCTCATTTGGGACTTCCAGTCTCTAAACATACACTTTCCAATTGGATTGCTCAGTGTATTTCCTTTGCTTACCAGAGTAAAAATATTTCTCTGGAAGGCCATGTCACAGCTCACAATGTGAGAGCCATGGCCACTTCTATGGCTCATCTTCACTCTGTATCCATAGATCAGATCTGTCGAGCCGCCACCTGGGCCTCGGTTCATACCTTCACAGCCCATTACTGTTTGGACAAGGACTCCCGCCGGGATGCCTTGTTTGGTCAGGCTGTCCTCAAACACCTGTTCCATACTTGAACAACTCCTGCCCACCTTCCCAGGATGGATGCCTGAGATCCATACGAAGATGGTGAACCCTTGGAAGGGGATCTCCCAGGCATCTTAGCTAGGGAGTCCCCATATGTGAAGACTTATTCCTGCTTGTTCCTGGAGATAGCACAGTTACTTACCTGTAACAGGTGATCTCTGGGAACAGCAGGAATTAGTCCTCACAACCCACCCACCTCCCCTAGGAGTTGTATCTTCTATCTATCTTCCTTTCCTCTCTCTATTGTCTCAGCTATAAACTCGAACTGAGGAGAGCTGGTCAGGAAGGCGGGAAGACAGCGCGCATGTGCAGTGGGAGGCTCCAAAGGCTTCCTTTCTGGGAAGCTGGGGAGCTTTCCCGCGCGGGCTCCGTCGGTTCCGACGTACCCATATGTGAGGACTAATTCCTGCTGTTCCCAGAGATCACCTGTTACAGGTAAGTAACTGTGCTTTCAGCCACCTCCCCACCAGTACATTTGCAAGGTGGTTGCAGCTATCTCTGCAGCCCCCTGGGGAGAGGGGCATGTGTGAAATGATGTGATTCACCACACACATCCTTTGAAAAATTGGCTATAGGTAGCTCTGTGTTAATTTTGTGTGTAGGCATGCATGGAGTGATGGAAGTGGCCACCTGTGGACTCCCACCACTGCTGGTAGGTGGCATGTGAGAAGTGTGGCAAGGTGTATGCTTGGCTTTTGAAACTGGGTGATTTCACATGTGCAGCAAGACTAGGTATGTGGCCCTGTTGGCAAAAAATGTCATGTTTGCAGAAATGTAATGCAAATAAAGTTACAACCATATTGTGTAAGAACAATGTAAGCTTGTGGGCTTGAATGCAAAATAATGCTTTCAATGTAGAGTGGGCATGGCACACCTCAGTATCTTTGTAACACAAAAGTAATGTGGCATCCCTGTGGTGCTGCACACAAGGCTCATCCACAAGACCTAGCTTGTGCATGAACAATGCACATTGTATCAATTTTATGCACACCAGACCTATGACCTGTAGATTACAAGGTCAAAATCATGTTCATCTTTGTTGCTCACACAGCTTTTAATCACATGAACTATGTGACATATGACTGCCCAGAAGAGCAGGCCATTGACATTATGTGCTTGAAGTGACTGCACTGGGAAGGGCAGCTTTGTAGCACTGACAGACAGGGAAAGGGTGGACGCTGCATATGTTTGGCCCACAAAGAGCCATGTCACACTTACAACCTACAAATCCTGTCCACCTGTGTCTTTGAGTCTGCCTCAGTGGTAGAGTGACACTGTAATGTGGTGATACAGTGTAAAACAATGATGTGTGTATATGCAGTGTAAAACTTTATACAATGGTGTGTTGTTAATGACATCCTAAAATTTGCTGCAATTGTGTTTAAATGGGTGCATTCAGACACGCCCCCATATGTAGTGCTTTCTATGCTAGATGGTCCATTTGCCACGTCAAATGTATTAGACGCACATGTAGTACAGTGCATCAATGGTGTCTGCAGATTTAAGAACATAAGATATGCCATACTGGGTCAGACCAAGGTCCATCAAGCCCAGTATCCTGTTTCCAGCAGTGACCAATCTAGGTCACACATACCTAGCAGTTTCCCCAAAAGACACAGGTTCCACAATGTTTGTATTGGGTCAAGCATTGATATCCTGGGTCCCTTCTTAATAATGGTTTATGGACCTTACCTCCAGGAACTTGTCCAAATCTTTTTTAAACTCAGCTACACTAACAACCTTTACTACATCCTCCAGTAACAAATTCCAGAGTTTGATTACACGTTGAGTGAAAAATATTTTCTTTTATTAGTCTTAAATAGTTTACCCTGTAGCTTCATTGCATGTCCCCTAGTCTTTCTATATTCTGATAATGTAAACAATCGATCTACGTTTACCTGTTCCACTCCGTTCATTAATTTATAGACTTCTATCATATCTCCCCTCAGCCGTCTCTTTTCCAGGTTAAAGAGCCCTAACCTTTTTAGCCTTTCTTCATAGGAGTATCCTTCCATCCCCTTTACCAGTTTGGTAGCTCTTCTCTGATTCTTTTTTAATAACAGAATATCCTTTTTAAGATACGGCAACCAGAATTGCACACAATATTCAAGGTGCGGTCTCACCAGGTCATTTATGAATATGTCAAAAAGCAGCGGAGCCAGCACAGATCCTACTACTACTACTACTACTACTACTATTTAGCACTTATAAAGCGCCACGCACGCACCGCTGCACAGCTAACCTACAAGAGGTAGCCAACATACAAGAGACAGTCCCTGCCCATCAGAGTCATGCTCATCAGAGCTTACAATCTAGTTAAAATAGTACAGAGCATTAGTCAGTTCTGCGCAAGGTACGGTGTGGTACAGTCTGGTCTATAGTTTGGTCATAAACGTTGACATGGGTTAGGGTAAGATGAGGATGGAGTCAGGATCTGAATGCAATGGTGAAGAGGTGGTTCTTAAACCTGGATTTGAAGAGGGCCAGGTAGAATGCCTGGTGCAGAGATGCAGGTAGGTGTTCCAGGTGTATGGTGCAGCAAGGTGAAAGGAGCGCAGTCGGGAGTTCGCGGTGCGGGTGAAAGGCATTGATAGAAGTGATTTGTCAGCAAGGTTAATGGTTAATGCCAGCAGGATGTAGTAAATGCTGTTAGTGTAGCTGGGCTTAAAAAAGGTTTGGACAAGTTCCTGGAGGAAAGGTCCATAAACCATTATTAAGAAGGGACCCAGGATATGAATGCTTGACCCAATACAAGCATTGTGGAACCTGTATCTTTTGGGGAAACTGCTAGGTACGTATGACCTAGATTGGCCACTGTTGGAAATGGCAACTGTTGGAAACAGGATACTGGGCTTGATGGACCTTGGTCTGACCCAGTATGGCATATCTTATGTTCTTATGTTCTAACACAACTCATCCTCTGAAGAAGCTGGATAAAGACTTTTTCAAGTACATTCATAGCAAAAAACCTGTGAGAGAGTCAGTTGGACCATTAGATAATAGAGGGGTTAAAGGGGCACTAAGAGGTGACAAGGTGATAGCGGAGAGACTGAATAAATTCTTTGCTTCGATCTTTACTGTGGAAGATGTAGGAATGTTGCCCATGACTGAAGTAGTATTTAAAGGTGTGGAAGAATTGAAGGAAATATCGATACATCAGGAAGATGTATTTCAACTATTTGATAAACTGAAGAGTAGCAAATCACCTGGACCAGATGATATACATTCAAGGGTGTTGAAAGAACTGAAATATGAGATTACAGACCTGCTACACTGGTCAACAAATTTCATGACATTTCTTATCAATTTTTATATGCTGAACACGAATATAACAGTGAAATTGCAAAGTTGGCTCTAGTTTTTTTGTAATCTACAAGAATTAATGTTTACATCACGACCACTTCTTAGATTTTTTCGCCTATCTCTTGTACAGCTGTTCGAGAGCTTCTCTGGGGAGTGTCCAGCAGTAGTCAGCCAGCATTGTAGTGGACCATTTTCCCTGGTATCTTTGCTACATCGTTGCGATATCCTGGTGAAAACATTTGCCCTGTTCATCACTAACCATACCACAGTTGTCAGGAAAGAAATCGAGATGGGAATCAAGGAAATGGATCTTTAGAGACATATTGCAGCCAATTTTCTGATACTGCATCATCATGTCTTCTACTAGTTCCTTGTAGTTTTCTGCCCTAACATTCCCGAGAAAGTTTGTTTGACACTAGGCGAAAAGCATTTCATGCTTGTTTCGCATCACCCTGCAACAAATTGTTGACCCAGTCATCTTTGAAGAGCTCTCAAATCTGAGGACCCACAAAAACTCCCTCTTTAATCTTTGCTTCGCTGAGTCAAGGGAATTTTTCATGCAGGTATCAGAAAGGCTGGCGAAGTGTGGTCCATGGCTTTCACAAAGCTTTTCATCAAACCTTGTTTGATGTGAAGGGGTGGTAACAGGATTTTGTGAGCCTCAACCAGAGCTGGGTGCTGGATATTCTTCTCTCCAACTGTTACATTTTCTCTGTGATTCCATTCCTTCCACAAGTAGTACCAATCCCTTGCTCGGCTATTCCACTCACATAAGAAACACATGTATTTTATATATCCCTGCTGCAGTCCCATTAAAATGGCAACTACCTTCAAGTCACCACAGAGGTGCCAGCTGTACTTGTTATAGTTAATGGAAGTCAGTAGATGCTTTAAGTTATCGTATGTCTCTTTCATGTGGACGGCATGCGCTACTAGAATAGATGGAAGACGGTTTCCATTGTTCAAAAGCACAGCCTTCAGACTCAGTTTCGAAGAGTCTATAAATAGTCTCCAGTCTTGTGGGTCATGAGTGATTTTTAAGGCACTCATGAGGCTTTCAATATCGGAACAGAATACCAGATTACTTTCCTTTCTGACTGCGTATAGTACACTGCTGACGTCAGATGGCTTCAGGAGCCTTCTGGCAGTAGTATTGCATTGCATCAGAAAATGATGCAATCAACTCTGGATGATGTGTGCATGCTGGTATTATGCAATGTGATGCAATATTACATCATTCAAGGCTTATTTGGGATGTTGTTGATGTCCTACTGGATAAATTTACACGGTGAAACGTCAAAAATGAACTACATGCAGTATCTTCAAAACGAGAGCCAATAATTTTTTTTTAATGTTATATTTGTGTTCAGCTCACCAAGATACTACAGATTAGGGCCTTTTAAAGTCAGTACGATTTCAATGTTGACCAGTGTTATATGCTGAGTAGCTTCATTGCATGTCCCCTAGACTTTCTATATTCTAATGACGTAAACAATCAATCTACATTTAGCCATTCCACTCCATTCATTAATTTATAGATCTCTATCATATTTATTTTATTTATTTATTTATTTATTTTATTTATTTATTTAACTGTATTTATATCCCGCTTTTCACCGGTCAAAGCGGTGGGACACATAACAAGGGGGGGGGGGGAATCAATAGTAGGGGGGCCATCACCGGGGGCTCAACATTGATGATTTTGGGATGAACATAAAGACGGAGAGGACAGCACAGTTACTGGTCTGAAGTTCTTGAAGAGAAATAGGGAGAGGGGGTTCCCATTCAGAGATGTTCCTGGAATAGGACGGTTTTTAGCTGCTTTTTGAATGATGGGAGATCACCATTGTTCCTGATGTGGTTTGGCAGAGAGTTCCAGAGGGATGGGGCATGGAGTTCAAAGGCTCTGTTGCAGGTCCGTTGTGTTGCCTTGGTTCTTTTGTGGGGGATGGCAATGGAGCTGTTGGAGGATTGTCTGGTTGTTCTGCTGTGGGTTGGGCGAGGCAGTAGGGTGTGGTGTGGAGTGGGGTGCCTTGTGTTTGGTGCATGGTTTTGTGGGTGAGTAGAAGAGCTTTGTACTTGATTCTTGCTTCGATGGGAAGAATATGAAGGTCTCTCAGAATTGGGGTGATGTGGTCCCGTTTCTTTGCATTGTGAATTATTCTTGCCGTGGTGTTTAGGGCAGTTCGGAGGGGATTGGTTTGTGTGGCAGGTAGGCCATGGTAGATTATGTTGCAGTAGTCTAGATGAGGGAGTGTCAGAGCCTGCATTACTGTCCTGAAGTCCTGCGGTTCGAGGATAGGTCGGAGACGTTGTACCGTTTTTGCCTTGTGGAATACAGTTCCAGTGGTCTTGTTGATTTGCTGCTTAAGGGTTAGGGCTTGGTCAGTGATAATGCCGAGATATCTTATGTGTGGTTGTATTTGAATTTGTGTGGTTCCCATGGTGAGGTGAGTGGGTGGTTTGAAGTCTGGGTCTTATCTCCCCTCAGCTGTCCCTTTTCCAGATTGAAGAGCCTTAACCTTTTTAGCCTCTCTTCATAGAAGTAGCCTTCCATCCCCTTTACCATTTTGTTGGCTCTTCTCTGTACCTTTTCTAATAATGCTATATCCTTTTTAAGATACGGCGACCAGAATTGCACACAATATTCAAGGTGCGGTCGCACCATGGAACGATACTGAGGCATTATAATATCCTTTGTTTTATTTTCCATTCCTTTCCTTATGATACCTAGCATTCTATTTGCTCTCTTGGCCGCCGCTGCACACTGGGCAGAGGGTTTTAACATGTTATTCACGTTGACGCCTAAATCTTTTTCCTGAGTGGTGGTTCCCAATGTGTAACCTTGCATCGTGTAACCATAGTTTGGGTTGTTCTTCCCTAGGTGCATAACTTTGCACTTGTCCACATTAAATTTCATCTGCCATTTGGATGCCCAGTCTTGCAATTTATCAAGATCCTCTTGCAATTTTCCACAATCATCTTGGGTTTTAACAACTTTAAATAGTTTTGTGCCATCTGCAAATGTGATAACCTCACTCGTTATTCCAATTTCCAGGTCATTTATGAATATGTCAAAAAGCAGCAGACCTAGCACAGATCCCTGGGGTACTCCATTATTCACCTTTTTCCATTGGGAAAATTGGCCATTTAGCCCTACCCTCTGCTTTCTATCTTTTAACCAGTTCCTGATCCACAATAGTACACTGCCCCCTATACCATGACTTTTTAGTTTTGCCAAAAGTCTCTGATGAGGGACCTTGCAAAGGCTTTCTGAAAGTCCAGATACACTATATCAACCAACTCACCTTTGTCTACCTGTTTATTCACTCCTTCAAAAAAGAACATAACAGACTAGTAAGACAAGATCTTCCTTGTCTAAAGCCATGTTGGCTGTCTCCCATTAGGCCATAAGCCTCAGAAAATTGCCCACATAGCACTATGTCATACAGAAACTTTGTATATGTTTCTTGAATGTGCAAGGGCATTACATCAACAGCTTGTAGGAGTACTAAAAGACCCATAAAACTGTGGCCAATGATTCAATAGTTCAATAAGAAAAAATGAACTTAGCTCAATAAATGTTGGCAGTTGCAGTATTTGTGGTATAACTGCGGAACGTACAACTTTTTCTTACCATGGCAAAGTTTACAAACTTCGGCAAGCCACCACTTGCGATTCCACTTATGTTGTCTACGCGGTGGAATGTCCGTGTGGCCTATTATATATAGGCAAAACGATTTGCTCCTTTAAAGTCAGGATGAAGGAGCATGAGAGTCGTCTGCGCTGTGTTCGGAGAGAAGCTCCCTTGGTAGAACACTGTTCGGCAGAGCAACACATTTTTTCACAACTTCGCTGTTGGATCATTGAGCACATTCTACATGATGGAAAAGGTAAATCACGCGATCAGTTATTACTGTATCGAGAACAGTGGTGGATTTACACTTTGGACACCGTTCAACCCCAAGGTCTCAATTTTAACATTGATTGGTCAGTGTGTACTTAATGTGGTCATCATTCAGCACCTGAGCTGGTCTTTAAAAATGGTGGCTTGCTCATTTAGAACGCATGCGCGGCGTTGTTAGCCTGCCCGAAGAAGACATGGGTGATTAGAAGGTTGAAGTTTGTGAGCTGCGATACCGTCAGGTTTTTGTATTTTTCATATATGCTGTTTATATTCTAGACATTCCAGTAGCAGTTTTACAAGAGTATTACTTAGTTGTTAAAGATCTCATATCTTTTCATTTTTGTCATTAGATTGTTATTTTTTAACCTGGTCCCTTGATAAACCCCGAGTGGAGAAACGCATGGGCGCCTTCAACATTGGCGTTGGGATGTTGCCTTTCCTTTTATACACAAGGTTTGGCAAGTTTGTGTAAATCACTTTTGAATAAAAGAAAAAAGAAGAAAAAGAACTGGAGGACTGTGAAGCCTGAGACAGACTACAACATTTATTGAGCTAAGTTCATTTTTTTTTATTGAACTATTGAATCATTGGCCACAGTTTTATGGGTCTTTTAGTACTCCTACAAGCCGTTGATGTAATGCCCTTGCACATTCAAGAAACATATACAAAGTTTCTGTATGACATAGAGCTATGTGGGCAATTTTCTGAGGCTTAAGGAGCGACACAAGTAAAATTTCAGAATAGTGATACTCAAGTGAATTGTTGAATGAATTTTTGTTGAAGTTGGTAAATTTTATCATTCACAAAATACGGCCGTTTGGTGTTTCCCATTAGGCCATGACTATCTACATGCTGAGTAATTTTGTTCTTTATGATGGTTTCTACCATTTTTCCCAGTACTGACGTCAGGCTCACTGGTCTGTAGTTCCCTGGATCACCCCTGGAACCCCTTTTAAAAATTGGCGTTACATTGGTGATCCTCCAATCTTCAGGTATTACAGATGATTTGAATGATAGTTCACAGATTACTAATAGCAGATCTGCAATCTCATATTTCAGTTCTTTCAACACCCTTGGATGTATACCATCTGGTCCAGGTGATTTGCTACTCTTCAGTTTATCAAATAGTTGTAATACATCTTCCCGGTGTAGCGATATTTCTTTAAATTCTTCTGCAGTATCACCTTTAAATACCATTTCAGTCATGGGTAACATCCCTTCATCTTCCTCAGTAAAGACCAAAGCAAAGAATTCATTCAGTCTCTCCGCTATAGCCTTGTCCCCTCTTACTGCCCCTTTTACCCCTCTATCATTTAATGGTCCAACTGACTCTCTCTCAGATTTTTTTACTATGAATGTACTTGAAAAAGTCTTTATTTCGTGCTTTTGCTTAGGGTATTGCTTAGGTAGACACCCATGGCTGCGTGAAAGGACTTGGATGTAGGTGTTGTACTCCACACACCAAGAAGGCCTGCAAGTCAGAGATTACTGCCAGCGGACATTGCTGCTGCAACAGCACTGACAGCCACAGTGAAACAATGCTGACAGTCATTGTCATTTATTTTATTAATTTATTTATCCAGTTTTATATACCACCTTTTCCTTCAATCAAAGTGGTTTACATTAGGGGTTACATTAAGGGTTATTACAATTACAAAAGTGGAAATAAAGAAAAAGAAAAAAAGAAAAGAAAAGAACTGGTCATTAGCAGTAGGTCATATCACTAAGAGGAGGACCAAAGTGATCCGAAAACAACAATGTCTTTAACATCATACAAAAGTCCTTAATGTCTCTGATAGAACTCATGTAATCTGGTAAAGAGTTCCATATGGCAGGCGCAGCAAGTGATGGAGCTTTTCTGACTGTAGACTGATTGAATCATTGGAATTCAACAGGAGTAACAAGTCTATCCATCATGTTACTGCGTCTGGGCCTTGAGCTGGAGTCCTTGATTATAAGGCTTTGAAGGACTGTAGCAGAGGTGTTATAAATTCGGAAGATGATTAGAGATGTCTTGTAACGTACACGTAAAAGGATGGGTAGCCAGTGAAGTTGCTGAAGGATTGGTGTGATATGCTCTTTCCTGGATGTATTTGTAATAATCCTGGCCGCTGTGTTTCGCACCAATTGGAGAGGGTAGAGGGACTGGGTTGGAAAACCTTGATAGAGTGAATTTGCATAGTCCAAAATGGAGGTGACTATTTCTTGACACACTGAACGGAAGTGATCATTATTCAAAATAGGTTTGAGCCGCCGAAAGATTTTTAGTCTGTGGTGTGCTTTAGAAGCAATTTTGCTTATGTGAGTCCTTAAAGCCAGACTTTTGTCCAGGGTAACACCTAGATATTTTACCTCCTCTTTTACTGTTATAGATTTGTCATTGACAGAGATTGTTTTCAGTGGCAAGAAGGAAGAGTTTCTGGTAAAGCATAGTTACTCACCTGTAACAGGTGATCTCCTGTTACAGCAGGAATTTAGCAGGAATTTAGTCTTCTCCTCTCCTCTACTCTTCTCTTGTTTTCTCCCCGAAAATTTCTCTCACCCGCCCACTCCGGTACCCTCTTCCTCTCAGCGTCTCTCTCGCCGCATCACCCCTTCTACTATTCAGCAATTTCCCTCTGCACCTCATCTTCTCCCAGCCGACTTTCCCTCTTGTTCCTCTGATTCCCAGGCTACCCTCTGGTTTTCCACTCTTTCCGATGCGCTCAATGATCTGGCTCCCCTTCAGCCCTGTCCCCCAAAGCGTCGCCCCTCACAACCTTGGTATCATCCTGGACTTAGACTGCTCCGCTCTCAGCTCCGCAGAGCCGAACGCCTATGGCGCAAGGCACCCTCTCCAACCACTCTCTCATTGTTTAAGGCTCATCACTCCCACTACCACTCTCAGGTACACTTAGCCAAAAGAAACTATTTCTCTATTGCCATCTCAAATGCTCCCAATCAGACCCGACACCTCTATAATACCCTTCACTCCCTCACCTCTCTTCTCCCCTCTACTTCTGCCTCCTCCGCCCACCTATCTCCCCCTCCTTCACTTCTTGCCACATTCTTTAGCGATAAGATCTCCAACCTTAGGGCCTCCCTTCCCTCCTGCCCTTCACCCATCCTTCCTCCCCCTCCCGTCATATCTCCTCCTCTGTCCCCTGGCCATTCTCACACCTGGTCTTCTTTTTCCCTAATAACCTCTGCTGAACTTCACCAACTTATCTCCTCTTCTAATAAAACCTTCTGCTCCCTCGACCCCATCCCTTCCTCTTGGTTGCTAAATCCATCACTGGCACTTCTCCCCCCTCTCATTTCTATGCTTAACTCTAGCCTCTCCTCCGGTGTCTTTCCCCACTCCTGGAAGCATGCTCTAATTCGCCCCATTCTCAAAAAGCCTTCCCTCGACCCCATGATTCCCTCCCACTATCGCCCAGTATCCAACCTCCCCTTCATTTCCAAACTTTTAGAAAAATTTGTATTTGCCCATCTCTCTCACCACTTAGACGATGTCAACTTCCTTAACCCACGGCAATCGGGCTTCCGTCAGGGTCACAGTGTGGAAACTGTCCTTCTCGCTTTTACCAACGCCCTACACGTTGCTCATGATCGTGGTTATATCTCGGTGGCGGTAGCCCTTGACCTGTCCTCCGCCTTTGAACTTGTTGACCACTCCCTCCTTCTTCTCCGTCTCCGAGAGGCGGGTCTTCGCAGCACTGTGCTTCATTGGTTTCACTCTTTCCTGTCCTCACAGTCCTGCTCAGTCCTTTCTTCCTCCCCTTCCGTCCCTGCCTCATATCCTTTTCCTCTGATATGTGGTGTCCCCCAGGGCTCTGTACTTGCACCTCTTCTTTTTAATCTTTTTCTAGCCCCCCTCACTCTTCAGATTCAGCAAACTGGGATCAGCGCCTTTTATTATGCTGATGATATCGTTCTCCTTCACCACACCTCCCCCTCTCATCCTGATCTCTCCCCGCTTAATTCCTGTCTTTCCACCATTGCTGGTTGGTTGTCACAAAACTGTCTTCACCTTAACCTCACGAAGACTATCGCTAAATGGTTTTTCCGCGGCAGTCCCTCTCCTTCCCTAGCCCCATCTTTCTCGGGTTCCCCCATTCCGTTGGTCTCTTCTTTCCGTTGCCTTGGTGTTTTCTTTGACTCAAACTTATCTTTTCACGATCACATCTCCCACGTCACTAAGACCTCCTTCTTTTTCTTGCGCCAAATTCGTGCTATTCGCCCTTTCCTCACCCCTCCTGCACTCACTACATTACTTCTATCTCTGGTCATGTCCCGTGTTGACTTTGCTAATTTTCTTTTTCTTGGTCTTCCGAAATCTCAACTTCACCGACTTCAACGTATCCAATACACTGCTGCCCGCATTGCCACTCACTCCTCTGCTCGCGATCACGTCTCACCCCTCCTTTCCCATCTCCACTGGTTGCCTCTACCTTTTTGTTCCCAATATAAATTGCTTACGCTGGTACATCGGGCCTTTCATACCAACACTCTGCAATATCTGGCAGACCTTATCACTTATCACACCCCCAGGCACACACCTCGCTCATTTCACCTTAACCGTCTCACTCTCCCTTCCCCCTCTCTTGCACACCTTCAGTCCAACCACTCCTCAGCCTTCTTTTTCGCAGCCCCCCCCTCTGGAACTCTCTTCCCCCCTCCCTCCGGCTTGAGCCCCACTATCCCACTTTTAAATGTCATCTGAAAACCCACCTCTTTTCCCTCGCCTTTGACCTTCCCTCCCCTTTTGTATAAGCTCTCTCTATTGAGTTTTGTGCTGTGCTCTTTCCTCCTCCTGCTTTCCTATTTTGAGATTGTAATTTCCTTTTCCTCTTTTCTGGCCTATTGTTTCCTGATTGTTTTTATATTGTAAACCGCTCTGGTCCCCCTGAAGGGTGGTATATCAAGTTTAATAAACATAAACATAAACATTCACATATGGGTATCGTTGGTACCGACGTAGCCTGTGTGGGAACGCTCCCCAGCGTTCAATAGGAAAGCTTTTGGGAGCATCTCACAGCGCCTGTGTGCTGCCTTCCCGCCTTTGCCTACTGTCCCTCTCCAGTTGAGTTTAAAGCTGAGACAAAGAGAGAGGGAAAGAGAGAAAGAGAGAGAGATAGAGAGATACAACTCCTAGGGGAGGTGGGTGGGTTGTGAAGACTAAATTCCTGCTGTTCCCAGAGATCACCTGTTACAGGTGAGTAACTATGCTATCTCCAGGAACAAGCAGGAATGTAGTCTTCACATATGGGGACTCCCTAGCTGCAGATGCCAGGCAGAAGGCCCCAGAAGTTGTGTGCCCCTTTGAAAGGGCTCCACTTCCCCCCATGGATCTCTGGCATCCTACCAGGGATGGTGGGTAGAAGTTGATTAAGTATGGAACAGGTGTTGAAGAACAGCCTGACCAAACAAGGCATCCCAGCGGGAGTTCTTGTCTAAGCAGTAATGGGCTGTGAAGGTATGAACCGAAGCCCAAGTAGCTGCTCGACAGATGTCGTTGATAGACACAGAGTGAAGATGAGCCATAGAGGCTGCCATGGCTCTCATATTTTGAGCTTTGACATGGCCTTCAAGAGGAAGGTTCTTACTCTCATAGGCAAAAGAAATACACTGTGCAATCCAGCTGGGAAGGCCTTGGGAAGAATACGGGAAGGTAAATCGCTTGGTTTAAATGAAAAGGTGACACCACCTTTGGCGTAAAGTGTGGATGAGTCCTAAGGACTACCTTATCATGATGGAACCTTGTATAAGGAGGATCAGCCACCAACGATTACAATTCACTGATGCGACGTGCTGATGTGATTGCAATAAGAAAGATGACCTTCCAGGAAAGGAATTTCAAAGAAGTAGTAGCTAATGGTTCAAAAGGCGGCTTCAAGAGCTGCCCAAGAACCAGATTTAAATCCCATGCCACCGGTGGTGGCTTAATGGGAGGCTTAGTTAAAAGAAGGCCTCTCATAAATCTCGCTATGAGGGGATGAGAGGAAATAGGCTGTCCATTTAGAGGCTTGAAAGAAGCTGCAATAGCACTCAAATGAACTCTCACTGAATTAGTCTTAAGCCCTGCATTAGATAAATGAAGGAGATACTCCAGTAATGATTCCAGAGGTATCGCAAGAGGGTTAAGACCCTTCTGCGAGCACCATATGGTAAACCTTTTCCACTTGACTGCATAAGAGTGTCTTGTGGAAGGCTTCCTGGAAGCATAAAAGATATCCTTTATCTGCTGAGAAAGGTTAAGACCGTGGAGTTCTAGGCTTTCAGCAACCAGGCCTTGAGATGCAGAGACTTGGGATTGGGATGCCACAGCATCCCGTCCTCCTGAGAAAGGAGATTTGGAGTGGATGCTAACTCCAGAGGCGGAGCTTAAGAGAGATGTAGGAGCAGAGGGTACCACATTTGCCGTGGCCAATGTGGAGCTATGAGAATCATATGACCTCTGTCTCTCTGAAGTTTGAACAGGGTTTTGGGAATTAGGGGAATGGGTGGAAAGACATACAGGAAGTCCTGGCCCCAGTGGAGGAGGAAAGCATCCCTGGCCTGACAACCCTGAGCCAGAATTCTGGAACAGAACCGGGGAAGTCTGGCATTCAGCGGACTTGCAAAGAGGTCTATGTCTGGGGTTCCCCAAATTTGAAAAGTTTGGCCACCTGGTCTGCATGGAGAGACCATTCGTGTAGAAGCAGAACTCGACTGAGTCTGTCTGCCCAAGAGTTTTGAATTCCTGGAAGATACACCACAAGGAGATGAATCTGATGCTCTCTGGCAAGGGCCCATAGTCGCAAAGCTTCATTGCAGAGCGACAGAGAGCCTGTTCCGCCCTGCTTGTTCACATAGAACATGGCTACTTGATTGTCCATTTGAACTAGGACTGTCTTGTAGCTGAGCTGGGTGTGGAATACTCGAAGAGCAGGGAAGATTTCTCTGAGTTCCAGGAGATTGATGTGTAGATAGGCCTCCTGTGGAGTCCAGGTACCCTGGGTAGAGAGGCCTTGCAGGTGGGCTCCCCAACCCACCTGTGAGGCATCTGTTGTTAGAGTGGCTAGGGGTGGGGATTGCTGAAAAGGAGACCCCACCAAAAGGTTTTGGGATGATTGCCACCATTGGAGGGACAAAATAAGTCAATCTGAGTTTGCTATTTTGTCTGACAGGCAACCTGACGCCTGAGTCCACTGAGTGAATAAAGTCCACAGGGCTGCCCTCATATGAAGGCGAGCATAAGGAACCACATGCACGGTGGATGCCATGTGGCCTAGCAACTGTAACATTTCCCGAGCAGTGAGGTGAGGTATTCGCACTGCTTGGGAAGCTAACTGCACAACGCGAAGGCAGCAGGGCTGTGGAAGGTAGGCCCTTGTCTGTCTGGTATCCAGCAGAGCTCCTATAAACTCCAGGGACTGAGTGGGAGCAAGGTTGGATTTTGGGAAGTTTATGACAAGTTCCAAATACTGAAGGATGCACACTGTGCAAGAGAGAGCAACCCTGGCTGCAGCAATCCAAGGGAGCAATATAGTATAGGGGGGTGAAGTACTTTTGTCCACTAAAGAAGAGCGGGACCTAGGCATGGTTGTGTCTGATGATCTTAAAGTAGCTAAACAGGTAGAAAAGGCGACGGCAAAAGCTAGAAGGATGCTTGGGTGCATACGGAGAGGAATGGCTAGCAGAAAAAAGGAGGTGATAGTGCTTCTGTATAAGTCTTTGGTGCATCCTCATTTGGAGTATAGTGTGCAATTCTGGAGACCGCACCTTCAAAAGGATATAAACAGGATGGAGTCAGTACAGAGGATGGCTACTAAAATGATTAGTGGTCTTCATTATAAAGCATATGAGGACAGACTTAAGGATCTTAATATGTATACCTTAGAGGAAAAGCGGGATAAAGGTGATATGATTGAGATGTTTAAATATCTCTGTTGCATAAATGTACAGGGGGAGAGCCTCTTTCAATTGAAAGCAAGTTCTGCTATGAGGGGACATGGGATGAGGGTGAAGGGGAATAGATTCAGGAGTGATATGCGGAAATATTTCTTTACGGAAAGAGTGGTGGATCTGTGGAATAGTCTTCCAGTGGAGGTGGTAGAGATTAGGACAGTATCTGAATTCAAAAAGGCATGGGACAAACACAGAGGATCTCTAAAGGAAAAAAGTGGACTGTTGTAGTTGTTGATTTGAAAGGACAGACTAGTTAGGCCATGTGATCTTTTTCTGTTGTCATATTTCTATGTTTCTAACCTTGTGGAATGCCTTGGAGTACATAATGTAAAGCAGATTTGCAAAGGCATTTGGAAAGGTATATTTGCTAGTTAACTGTGTAAATAGCTTTTGTGTGATTTTTGAAAGGCACCTACTCAGGTGTTGGCTTTGGGAAATGGCATCTATTTTCATCACATGGCTATCACATCAATGGCTATATGCTCCATTGTTGGTATCAGGTGTGTTAGGTGCATTCTGTGTTGGGCAGGGACAGAACAATATATTAGGCATGGCTCCACATTTTTAAAGTCAACACACGGGTGCAGGGTTTCCCGTACATAATTAGGCCATGTCCATCTTAATACTCAGATATATTTTGTGGATGCTCATTACACTCGTGGCAAAATGTCCCTACTATGACACCAGCTCATGCATGGACCACACAGTGGGGAGACTTGGGAGATGGGACCGTAACTGGAGACGGCGGTCTTGACCAGCTTCTCATTTATTGTGCACCTAGAGACACATCCTAGACAAGTGACATGATTGTATAACCCTATTGGTACATTGCTGGCAGAGAGGTACATTTCCTTTATTTATCATTCTTCCAATGGCTGCTGATATGCAGGTTTAGCATGATGGTTGAAGCCCACTGTTTGGCAACTGCAGACCTCCAGTTGACTTCCCACTTACTCCTTTTTTTGTAAAAAAAGACTTAAATTATAAAAACATAATTGTGTGTTGGTGGAGATGGTGTCCTACAGAGTGATTTTTCACCACAGCCCCATGAACCCTTGGTCCTCTTACTTGTGTGGTATTGGGTGCATCCTTTCATCTATCCAGTCTATCAGACAGGCAGAATGGGTTGCTTTAGCTGTGACCCATTACAGAGTTTTGGACACGTGAATGCAGTTGATGCATGGGGCACACAGTGCAGAGGCTGGGGAGATGAGACCCAAACAGAGAGGGCCAATGTGTCACGCCAGCACATATATAGTGAACGAGCAGCCATATACTTCAGGAGTTCTGTGAATCCACCAATTTATTTGTACATTTCACACAGATACATACATTTCCTTTCTTAGCGCGTCTTCCAATTGCAGATGATGTGCACATTCAGCATTATGGTTCAGGCAGTGTATTTGGACATTGCAGAGGCTGGTTCAATTGACATGGTTCACACTTTTTCACCTTATCCAAAAATGACATCATGGAGTGTAGAAAGGTGCAAGGTCCCCATTAAAAACTCTAGCCATGTCGCATTTAATGCTCATACTGTATATAATTTTCTAGCATGCTCATTACACTCATGGTCAACTGTTGCTAATGTGACCCCAGCTCATGCATGAACCACACAGTTTTGCAACTTGGGAGATGGGATACCAACTGGGGAAGGCGGTAATAGCCAGCGTCACATATATAATGCGCATAGAGCCATATCCTACAGAAGTGATGTGATTGTATAAATCTGGTGAAACACAGCTGGCAAAGAAGTGCATTCCCTTTATTTGTCATTCTTGCCATGGTGACTGGTGTGCAGGTTTAGCATGATGGTTGCAGTGCTGTTTTAGGATTATGCTGTACCTCCAGTTCAATTCCCGCATGCTCTCTTGTGTTTTTTTCCCACCAGTAATGCCATTGTTCTGTGTTGTTGATGATGCCATCCAAAGGAGTGCTTTTTCAGCACAGCCCCATGCACCCTTGGCCCTGTTCATTCTGCAGTATTTTATGCATACTCTTTTCAATACAGACTATCAGACGGGCTGAGTATGTTGTTTCAGCTGTGACCCATTTCAGAGCATTGATAAGATGACTGCAGCTGATGCATGACCCACATAGTGCAGATGCTGGGGAGATTAGACCCTGAGAGAGAGGGCCGATGTGGGATGCCGTCACATATATACTGAACATGCAGCCACATCCTACAGATGTTATGTGAAACAATGACCCTGTTTTTACATTTGACACATATACATACATTTCCCTTATTAGCTTGTCTTCCAATTGGAGCTGGTGTGCAGGTTCAGCATAATGGTTGAGGCAGTGTATTTGGACATGTCAGAGCATGGTTCATTTCTCATAGTTAATCATTTTTATCACATTATACAGAAAATAGATTATTGAGTCCGGAAAGCTGGAAGATCCCCATTAAATAATATAGGCAAGTCCCTATTACTGCTCATATATATCTCTAGCATGTTCATTACACTCATGGCAAACTGCCTATAATGTGACCGCAGCTGATGCATTGCCCACGCAGTGGGAAGAGTTGGGAGATGGGACCCTAATGGGAAATGGGACCCTAACTGGGGTAGGCTATCTTGTGCAGCTTGGCATATATAGTGCACATATGGCCATATCCTACAGGAATGATATAATTGTATAAACCTTTTGTTACATTGATGGCAGAGAGATACATTCCATTCACTTGTCATTCTACCCATGGTAGCTGATGTGGAAGTTTAGCATGATGGTTGAGGTGCTATCTTTGGACACACCAGACCTGCAACTCAATTCCCACATGCTCCTTTTTTATTCTTTTTTAAATAAACAAACTTATTCCAATAAACACAATTAGCATTAGTCTGTGTTGGTGGGGATCAAGTCCAAAGAGGTGAATTTACATCACAGCCCTATGCACCCTTTGCCATGTTCATTGTGTGGTCTTTGATGCCTACTCTTTTCAATCAAGGCTATCAGACAGGCAGAGTGTGTTGATTCAGCTGTGACCCATTACAGGGTATTGGTAAATAGCCACAGCTGATGCATGGGCCCCACAATGAAGCTGCTGCAGAGATTAGATCCTGAGAGAGAGGGCCAATGTGGGACTCCATCACATATATACTGAACGGGCAGTTGCATCCTACAAAACTGATGCGTATCTATGATGCTGTTTCTACATCACACATAGATACATACATTCCCTTTGTCAGTGCTTCTTCCCATATCAGGTGTTGTGCTTGTTTGGCATGATGGCCACAGGACTTCTTTACACACAGCAGACACAGTTTCAGTGCTCAATTTTTGTAATGCATGCTTGGGGTTAACATCCGCAGTCTTCAGTCCCAAATCATACAGGATCTGTGTTACATGAAGTCTCCATGTCTGTATTGATGCTCATAGATATATATAGCATATATGTAGCATGCTCATTATGATCATGAATAGACAACAGACAAACTGCTTTTCACTCTGCTGTGTCTACTGTGACCAAGGCACATGTGTGAGCCACAGAGTGCAATATATTGGGGTATCTTACCCTAACTGGACTGGACATTCTACCCTCTATACCATATATAGACCACATACAGACACTTGGCACTAGACTGCTTTTGTACAGACAACCTTTCACTGCAGTGTAAGCTGAAATACACATTCCCTAAATTGTTACAAACTCCACAGTGAGGATATGTGAATGTTTACAATTGTGCTTGCCATACTGGCTTGGTAACAAGTGAACCAATATCCAAATTGCACATGTTCTCATCAGAGCTCAGTTACCATCATCTCACAGTACTGTCAGCCACAAACCAAGTTCTGTGCTTAACAATGCATGCATTTCACAATGCACTGTTACCTAGATCAGGTATGCACATTGCAGTTGTGCATATCTCACAGCAATTATTTCTTGCCTCCCCCATACAATATTGTAGAGGGCTGATGATGTTGGTGCAACAAATGTATGATAGACATGCAGAACATGACTGATATGTGGCACCCTAACTTTGACAGGACATTGGAAATTCATACACACATATGTTCCACATGCAGCCATGTCCCACTCCTTCAATGCCCAGTAGTTGCAATTGTCACACACCATTACCTGCTCCATATTATGAGTGCCACACATACTTAAATATATATTTCATATGTTGTAGATTGTGTGATTTTGGGACCACCTAAGGCAGCTGACAAACCCATTAGAATAGTTTTTCCATGTTCCCATGGCACACCTACCTCTATGTTAACATTACACAAAGTGCATGTGTAGCATGACATTTGCAACATCACACCTGCACAAACAAAGCATACTCTCTATCACCACCATCATAACCACTGATCCTTACTCCCCATATATCCATCCTGTGCAGTCATGTATTTAGCAGGCACCTGCAACACCATGACAAGTACCAGAACAAGTGAAACTGTTCAACAGATACTGCAGAACACTCGTGTGCTGGCTCCACATCACCACGCATTTCAATCCTTCTTTGGCTGACCATATCAATAAGGTCATAACTCCACCCAGACACATGTCATGCCTCTCATTGGCAAAAGACTGACATTCATGACATTTACATGTACAGACCACACCAATACGTTATTCTTCTGTGTCATCACCACATCCCACTATCTTAATACACCATCATGTGGCAAAGATTCTGAGGGTTCCATTGACATAAAACATAGATGTAAATGCGCCATCATAATTATCTACCAAATTATCCCTTCACTGTCTGTTGTTACCTAGCCTACTGCACTAAGTAGCTATTACAAAGAATCTGTACAAATAGCTGTTACTAAATAGATACCAAAAGCAGTTGTGTCTAAGTAGATGTTACACAGTATTTATTGCAAATTACCTGTTTTGACCTCTGCTAAATTTACCATAGGAACCTGCTGCATTGTATCCACCACTCAGCAATTGAATTGTGTACCCATTATAACCTAGGTCTGCTGACTAGCATCTGTCCTTTATCTCTCCCTTTCTGCCCCCATCAGTTAACAGTCCAAGAGTCCCGTTAGTTATTTTCCTGGTGGTCTGCCCTTAGCTAACCCTTCCACAATCACACAGCGCCCTACCAAGATGGGTTCCCCATTTACCACCATATTTGGATGTTATATCATCCTTTCAAGTTGGTTTTCCAGCTCTCTTGCCTTAACCCCATCCTCCAACCAGATACCAATACTACAGAGCCATGGAAGGAGATGGACTGGCGCATCCTGGAACAACATAAATTGGGACACCCGCTCACACCACCCCCATCTGTTACACATTGCTCTTCAACAATCTATGAAATCCAAACAGGTTGAAAACCCCTACCCTCATAGCCTAAAATGTGCCCTCATCAATGCCCGTTCGATCCGGAAGAAATGGACAGCTGTCACTGACATAATCTCCCTCCATGACCTTGATATACTCATGGTCACAGAGACGTGGCTATCCGCTGAAGACAACGTCATACTCAATCAGCTTCTCCCCCTGAATTTCACAGTACATACAAAGCCATAGGCAAGACAAAAGAGGAGGAGGTGTGCTCATCCTTACCAGGACAGACCTCCATTTCCAGACGGTGGACTCCACCAGCACAAACCACCTGGAGACCGTCACCATTTCCAACAAACGCTGCTCAATCAACTTGCTTTACAGAGCACCCTCAGCTTCCCCTGACGATCTCGCTGCTATTATTGATCCCGCCTCCAACACTCATAACCCAAGTATCCCAAATTGGATACTAGGCGACTTTAACCTGCCTACGCTACAAGACAACCAAGCATCATCCTTCCTTGACGCCCTAGCAAATCTCGGCTTCAAACAATTAGATATGGAACCTACTCATATTAAAGGTAATATCCTGGACTTAGTATTCGCCCCACAGATAGCCCTCAACTCTTCTCAGGACCCCATAACATCCATAACTTCTGTTCCTTGGTCAGATCACAAACTGATCATCCTCCAGATTCCTTCGCACAAAGCCCATTCAAAGTGCAACAAGATACCAAGCAAACCAGCAAAACCACCCTCTCGATGTTTCAAGCCATACAACAGAGATCTTATCCTTGTGGAAACTCAAACACTCATCAATGAAACCACCCTGAACCTTGACGACCTAATTTCTCACTGGAACAACTGCCTCAGCGCAATCGCCCTACGCACACCAACCAACAAGCCCTCAGGGAAAAGAGTGAGCGCTCCATGGTACACAGCTGATCTTAGAGCATCTCTCACCCAATTATGGAAACTCAAGAAACGCTGGCACCGATCTCATTCTTTAAGTGACAAGACAGCATACAACTGCCATCTGACCACGCACCGCAAGGCAATCACTGAAACAATGAAACAGTACTACTCGGATACCTTAAAGAGATCTCTAAATAAACCACATGACCTTTTTGACCTGGTCAAGACTCTATCAAAGGAACCAACCTCTGGGCCTCAATTCGAGATACACCCACAAAATTTTGCAACCTACGCACAATCCAAGATATGCCAGACCAACAAAACCTCTATTACAACCACCACCCCAGAGCAAGATTGTCCAACAGCCATAACCGTCTTCTCTACTCCTACCAAGAAAGGAATTGAAGACACTATTATGGCCCTTAACACCACCACATCCCAGTCCGATCCATGCCCAGCCTTTTGGATCAAGGAGCTCCGCAGTCACTTCAGCCCAGTACTATCCAAAATAATGAACCTCTCCTTCTCAACCGGCTCTTTCCCTTCTGCTCTTAAGCATACCTCTATCAGACCTCTGCTAAAAAACTGCAAGCTCGATCCCCAAAAGGCATAATCTTACAGACCTATATCCAGCATACCACTCCTAGCGAAGATCATTGAAAAAGAGGTTCAACGACAATTACAGGATCACATTGACACCACTGCACCGTTTGACTCCTGCCAACATGGTTTTAGGGAATTCCACGGAGTGGAAACTCTTCTTACCACTCTCTTCTGCAAGATAATCACTGGCATTGACGACATCCGTCAAGGATTTGCTCTCATCTTCCTGGACATCGCTGCAGCTTTTGACTCAGTAAGTCATGAACTTCTCTTAGGGCGACTAATTGAGAAAGGAGTTAATGGAAGAGCACTTGAATGGTGCAGATCTTACCTATCCGGAAGATGGCAGCATGTTCGTTCTGGAGGGATAACTTCAGAACCCTTCCTCCAAAGTCAGGGAGTCCCACAAGGATCCTCTCTTTCGGCCCTATTGTTCAACATTTATATGCAGCCAATTTGCAAGATCATCCGGTCCTTCAATGTTGACTGCATGTTATACGCTGACGATGTCCTGCTTTACATACCCTTCTCTATTGAACAATTGGACCTCTCCCCACTGACGAGCTGCTTCAATGCAATATCCGATTGGCTTCTCTCCCAAAACCTCCGAATACAACATAAGAAAACGGAAGTACTCTTCATTACGAGGAACCCTAATTTTACCCCACCTCAATACCTCAAAGTAAAAGGAGCTGAATTACAAACTAAACCTTCAATACGTTACCTGGGAGTCACCTTGGATCAACGCCTGGACATGAAAGCTCACATAGGAAACACAGTCAGAGCAGTATACTACAAGATCCGCTCACTTAGGCATTTACGATCCTTGCTGGAACCGAATGATTTCAGGACCATCTACCAAGCGTTGATTATACCTCGTTTTGACTATGCCAATGCCATCCTACAAGGCCTTCCCCAATCCACCTTGAACCCGCTACAGCTCGCCATGAACGCTGCAGCAAGGGTCCTCCATGGAGCCTCCAGGAGTGACCACGTGACGCCTCTGCTGATACAGTTACATTGGCTACCCATCCAGGCTAGAATTGTTTTCAAGACCTTATTACTCACCTTTAAAGCTGTTCACAAGCTCTTCTCTGCATCCCTAACTGCCCTCATCCATACCAATCCCCAAATAGAGCAAGAAGATCCACGGCTATAAACTCTCTAAAAGTCCCGAAAGCTCTAACAGATTGTACCACATCTACAGCCAACAGGGCCTTTAGTCTCAGTGCGCCAAGATGCTGGAATGCATTACCCCCTGGTATCCGGGCTATCAAAAGCCTAACACAGTTTAGGAAGGCCCTCAAATTCCACCTTTTCAACAAGTACCTCATAGAGCCCAACGACACCCCATAGAGCCCAACAATACAATTCGCTAAACAAATACACGGTATCTCAACAACAAATCCAAGACAGATACTCTAACCTTAGTGATGCATATGTTTCCATGAAACGCCTGTTCATATTTCTCTATGTAGCAAGTTTTGTAAATAGTTTGTAAATAGTTTACCCCTGTTATCCAAGTTTTTTGCCCTGTTATCTGTAAACTCATACGTGTTAACTGTATTGAGCCTTTCTGTTCCATGTAAACCGCGCTGATGCTGAATAGTGCGGTATATAAGAAACTGTAAATAAATAATAAAATAAACTCAGTAGCATGTTTCCAATTAGGAAATAGCGGGAGAAGGCCACTCCCCAATATGGAGCTAATTCAAACTGGCAGTCCCTTTATAAAGGCGATATGCCAATTTGTTGATTGAAAAACGACTCCAGTTCAGGAGAGAGTGGCCCCGAGCCCCAGTATCACCCAACACGATTTTATGTTTAAGCCTGGTGCAACTGAATGTTAAGTCAATCTTACATCACATATCCCAATTTGTTGACATCTCCTTGATAAGACCAACATTTGTTCTCATCTACATATTAAACATGTACCTACGGCCCCCTCCACCCATTGACAAAACCGCAATATAGGCCAGACATTCAGGGAAACTCCCTCCCCCACTATCTTATGCAAACCCAAGCTTCCCACAAGCAAATCTAAGTGGTTTTTTCTCCATAAAAGTTGAGCTAAAGTTCTATCAATATTAACCACGTGTTTTACTTGAAGGAACATTGGTAGTATTCCTATAATACAATTCACTTTATAAGTGATATACATACTTATGTCTTCAAAACGACCCCACCAAGAATCAGACCGACAACCACATTACTGTATATAATTAGAGCTTGTTAAATCAAAGAGGGTGAATGAGATTGTGAATATGGGCAGCAGAAATTCCTCTGAAATAAGGCCAGCGTGCCAAATTTCCCTAACTTCATTACATTCAAGTTTGTTTCTTGCAGCAATGAGATGTCAATAGGGTTGCCAACTTTTTCACCGAGAAAAACCCGACACCTGTGGCTCGCCATGCTCCACCCATTCTCCGCCTCTAGTCCCACCCCTGCCCCGCCCCCAGCCCCACCCACAAAAATTACCGAGGATACGTGTAGGCTAACTTCCTTGGTCAGATAATAATTAAACTGGGAACCCCAAAATCCAAACATGAAATGTACAACACTGGAGAAATAAAACTATAAAGTAATTTCCTCTTGCACTAAACAAAAACGCAAAGATGTTAGCAATACACACTTCCCAGACCAGACATATTCCAGTTAATAAATTCAAAATAAAAAGTATTTTTCTACCTTCTGTTTGGGCATTTTTTTCAGTTGCAATTGCTCCAGTCACTTTCTTCTGGTTTCTTCGTGTCTTCTGCGAGCTATCCATTTGTCCTTTCTTCTCTTTTAGATGTTTTCCATTCTCTCTCTATTTCTGCTTTAACATACTGATTGTTTCCCTTTTGCTCTTTCCCCCAATTCTTTCCTTATTCCTTTATCAGCCATTTAAATTTCACCCTTCCATTTTCAAGCCCCTCTTACTCTCCCAATACCCAGCCCATTATAGACTTTTCTTCCACACAAAATATTTTTTCCCCTCTCCATTCTCATTCCCCATCCATTCTAGTCCTCCCCCAAAATCAGTTCCCTTATAGTTCTAGACCCACCCAGCATCCACTCCCTTCTAGTCCCATTCTCCCATGCCCCACATCAGCCCATTTCCAGTCCTATTCTAGCTCTTCATCAGCCCATTTCCAGTGCTAGCCCTCACATCACAGCCCATTTCTTTCCAGTCCAAATCCCCCCCCATGGCCCTTTTCCGGTCCAGGTCCCCCCCCCCCCAATCACAGCCCATGCAGTCCTTGCCCCCCGACCAGCACCGCGGCTGTCTGAGAGGCTTCAGAGGGAGCCGGGTAAGTTCGCGCGAGGCCCCGGCTCCCTCTGTATAGCCGCCAGCGTGAAGAGCCTTTTCCTTCACGCTGGCGGCTGTATCTGTGAAGCCGCGAATGCTGGGAAAGGTTAAAGGGTATTGCCTTTAACTTTTCCCAGCAATCGCGGCTTTACAGATACAGCCGCCAGCGTGAAGGAAAAGGCTCTTCACGCTGGCGGCTGTACAGAGGGAGCCGGGGCCTCGTGCGAGCTTACCCTGCTCCCTCTGAAGCCCTCCGGTGTGTGGGCCGGCCCTGGGTGGGGGTTTTTTTGGACTTCGGGTCGGGAGAAAAGCCAATTTTTTGCTCTGGCCGCTCCCGATCTTGCGGCCAGAGCAAAAAAACGGCTTTTCAAGGGCCGGTTTTACATCTGCGCCGGCAGCCGGCCTGGCCATGGAAAAACAGGCCAGGCCGGCTGAAAACCGGCCAGTTGGCAACCCTAGATGTCAACAATTCCAGTCCTACTATTCAGAAGAGAACACTCCTCTTAGTGACAAATATTGATGCCCTTAACGTTTAGGTACCCAATCCCAGAAAATAACATCCTAAATATACCTCCGAAGAAGCTTTCATAAGTTACAGAAACAATTCAGTGTTGTAGCCTTTCATTTAACATTATAGAATAACTTATTAAGCACTTTTAAAATATGGCTGCATTTATAGCCCAAAGAAAATGAGCAAAGGCTCCATCATATGATCAAATGTGATGAAACACCCACTTCTAAAAGGAAAAGAAAAGAAAGAAAGAAAAAAGCTGAAAACATTCCAGGGGGGCTACATAACACACAAAGCTTAGTGGGTGAGCCCAATAGGACAAGATAAACACGGAGGGCTCAATGACCCAACACTCCCACATTCCTGCAATACTCCAAATATTACATCTTGCCCACCTCCTATCATAGAAATAAAAATAATGTCTTATAAACAAAACAGCATAAATGTCCCAGGAGAATAGCAGTGTAACACGCTCATATGTCGCTTCTGCGTGGATACCTCACCTTCCCACGTTCTCAGACCAGTTGAACGCCCAAATAGCAAGCACTATAAAACTGTGGCAAATAGTAGATACAATATGTCCTTCATTGCATCAACGACAACTCCTTATCCTCCAAAAATGCACATAAGTCTTTAGGATAATCAAAAGCCTTGGTTTGGCTATGCAGCGTGACTTTTTTGTGGGCAGGATATAGCAGTCCAAAACGGGCCACCAGTTGTACCAAGCGTGGACGTAGCGCCAAAAGACTCTTTCTCCAATCCACCGTCGCCTTCTCGAAATCCAGGAAGAACAAGAGTTTATGCCCCTGATATTCCAAAGCTGTGAGTGCTCTGGCTGCTCCCATTATTTGCGACATTTGCTGAAAATGTAATACTTTCAGGATAATTGGGCGTGGACGCTTGTTCATGGCCCCGGACTCTTTAATCACTCTATAGACACGCTCAGTCTTAAACGGCATAGTGAAATGCAGCTTTAACACACCTGGAATCATAGCCTGCAGAAAGGATATCAAGTCATGCCCCTCTACTCCCTCCAGCACTTCCAGTACCCTTATGTTGTTTTGCCACAAGCGATTATTGCCATCTTCCACTTCTCTTTGCAGTGAGCGAATCAACTTGTCCTGCTTCTCGACGGCCTCAAGCCTCTCCCCATGTGACGACACCACCTTCTCTATCTTTTCCAGATGGGCAGTGTTTAACTCCAATGAAGATCTCAAAGCGTTAATATTTTCCTGCATTGCCCTTAGTGATTCTCCATTAATTTTGACCATTTCTTTGACTGCTCGAATCTCAGCCAAGATCTCCTGCGAGGTCTCAGGGCCATCTCGGATGACCGCCATTTTGTGAGGAGAGAGAGGTTCCGTCTTGGTTCTTTTTGCACTAGCATTTTGTGATAGCTGAAAATCTAACCACATCTGCTTGGAACCCGACATATCCGGGATCAAGTGGCAACCACGTAGGTATGAACTTTATGATCAGATATTGCAGAAAAACAGGATTCTTGTCTTTGCCCTCCGGAGCACCGCTCTTACACATCCATCTTGACCAGATATCAGGCTCCACCCCGGGCAGAGGGTTTCAATGTATTATCTATGATGTCACCTAAATCCTTTTCCTGGATGGTAGTCCCTAATATGGAACCTTGCATCGTGTAACCATAATCTGGGTTATTCTTCCCTAAGGAGGTCATTCCATACCATGAGAAAGACAGTTAAACATAGACAGTAGATGTTCTGCAATTGAAAATATCCCATATCATATTCTGATACCCCCGTGGCCCTGCATGTGCATGTCACTAGCATGGGGATTGCTGATAGTGAGAGGGAAGGGGTGGAATGGGGGCATGGCCAACTGCAGAGATGCAGAAAGCGTATTCATGGATGGCACATGTACTGTCACATAGTGGCATAAAAATTATTATTATTAGATAGGAGAGTTCTTTTTAAGAACCAAGGAAACTTGGTCTAGTGGTTTTAAACTCCAATCCTTTAAAGCAATCAATTAAAGCAGAGTGGTAGGGATGAAAAAAGGCTTTTATTCCCTTTACGCATGGGGTCATAAATTGGTCACAACTGAAAATAATGTCCTTAACTTCAGGCACAAAAGGAAACGCAAGGTTTAAGGAAAACTGTTTACTTCACAGTAGTAGCAGGTCACAAACATAGCTTCTAGTTTAAAGCAAATCTGTACAATTCTTCTGCTCAGCACATAATAGACATTCTGCAGATACCACAAGCACTTCATACGTCCTCCAAAGACTCTGTGCTATGGGAAATGCAGAGAGAGCAATCCATCTCCTCTGGGTCTGGCAACTGTTCCACCAGTTCCACTTGCATCGGCTCAGGAATGGGTATGTCTAATTCTGTGTTAACAGTCTCTGGAATATTGTATTCTGGAGCTTTGTATATTTCCCTTAATACTTTCCAGTGCCTCGGGCCTAGCCTGGAGCGCTGGCCACGTGTCCCCTTAGTATTAACTGGGCTTTCTCTTCTTAGAGATTCCACACTTCCTTCACAAGAACTTTTACAGGGCAAAGGTTTCTTTGTAGGAATACAATTCTCATACCTCTTATTGCAGCAGCACGATGAGGAAAGGTTTTCTCCTTGGACTTGCTTCCTCCTTTCAGAAGCTTCGTGCCAAGCTTTTCTCTGAGAGTTTGGTTCCTCTCTCACCCGTGGGAACAGCTCTGCTGGTAAATGCCTGCTCTTGCAATAGCCCAAATCCTGGCTTCCTTGCTCAGCCTGGCTTTTCCATCCCGGCTGATTCCTTCTTGCTTCTTGCTTGCAATCCGTATAAGTCTTCCTCCTCTGCCAGCAAACAGCTTTCTCTTTCTGTTCCTTCTCCTGTTTCTGTGTCTGTGTCCATGTCTGTTTAGCTTGAGGCAGTCCCTCCTTATAAAGGACTCCTCTCTTTGAGGCTTGTGAAATGTTTGTCATGTGCCTCTGACCAGCTAGGTGTGGCCCTTCAGTCTCCCTGACTGCACTCCTGCTCCCCCTAGCTGGTCCCTGTAAATATTGCACTCTGTGCGCATCTTTTCTATGCTGACAAACAGGTTCATTTCTCTGATCAGGGCTTTCATCAGCGTCCGCTGCATCACACATCCCCCTTCTTAAAATATTACGGGCTGGGGAAGACTCTTCCACGCAGCACGTAATCTTCAACACCGCATTCGTCCGACACTGCAGCTGTCTCGCTTTTCGCCGTAGTCTGCTGTCGTATGCTTGTAATGTCTTAGGGTTGGATATGTATTTTGTAGACGCCAACAAAACCAACCGCTCGTGCCACGGCCGGAGTAGGTTCACATGATAGACTTGGTTGTGTCCCTTGGTGTCCTGGATTAAATATGAAGCTGGACCGACGGGTTTGATGACCTTGTAAGGTCCCTTCCATTGAGCTTCAAATTTTGGAGACGGACCAGACACTAGGACTTTCACTTTCTCCCCCACACTCAGTTGTCTTGGTTTTGTGCGTCGGTCATAATATTGTTTTTGCTTTTTCTGACTTTCTTTCAGTCTCTCTTCGGCGAAATGAGAGGTTCGCTCAAGGCGAGTTCTCAAACTCTTCAGAAATTGGGGTATTCCCACTTCATCCCCCACTGGTTCCATCCACTGTTCTCGCAAGACGTCCAGTATGCCCCTTGGTGCTCGTCCGTACATAAGCTCATAGGGCGAGGTACCTAGGGAACTCTGCGTTCGCTCCCTACAAGCATACAAAATAAAGGGTAGCATAATATCCCATTCGGTTGTTTCTCCATCCAAGGCGCGCCTAAGCATCTGCTTTATGCTTTGATTCATGCGCTCAACCAACCCATTGCATTGGGGATGGTAAGCCGCGGTTTTGAGATGGTGAATACCGAAGGTGTCCCACACCTGTGCCAGGTACCTGGACATAAAGTTGCTGCCCCTGTCCATCAATACCTCCTGCGGGAATCCTACTTCGCAAAAGAGTTTGATCAATTCAGTAGCAATGGACTTCGCCGAAATATTCCTCAAGGGAAACGGGTGGCCTGGACAATGATCACCAGTATATATTGAAATCCTCTTGGCGTTTTTATAAGAGGTCCCACTATATCCATGGCGAGTCTTCTTCTTGGGTCAGAAATTACCGGCATTGGGATTGGAGGTACCTCTGGCGGGCGCACAAGAGTAACCCGTTGACAAGAGGCACAAGACTCGCAGAAGCGGCTGGTTTCTCTAAAAACTTCTGGCCAATAAAATCTAGCCAATATCTGATCAAGGGTGCCTTGTGCTCCCTTGTGACCCCCTACTGGATGATCGTTTTCCAGACGTGGAACAAGAGATTTGAAAGTAGTTCGGACCACTAGTTGCTTCCGAATGTTTCCTGTTCGGAGATCCTTACTTTCTCTGTATAATATATCCTCTTCCATGATAAACCTAGGAAAGGTATCCTTTTTCTCTTGAGCGTGCTCAAACGCTCGAGTCAGAGTAGGGTCCGCTCTTTGTTCCTTTTTGAAGGAGGGAAATTTCTCCATCAATTCAGAGGGTACCCATGGCATTCCTTTTCCCGCTGCAAGCTCGGCTCTACCCTGAGAGCGACACTTTCTTTCCTTCCGCTTCTCACCCTTTGATTTCCTTTCCCTTACTGTGGGCTCATTTATCAAATCTTCATGAGAAGGAAGGTCTTCCAAAGTAGCATCTCGGGAAACAGAGGGAGTTTCGGAGGTCTGAGCTTGTGAGCGCGTCGAAACTAGAGCTTCCCGAGGAAACCTTGTCTTCTTTACTTTTTCTACCAGAGGACTGGGAACTGCTCTACTCTCAGAGCGAATGCAAGTGGACACTGGAGCTCCCTGCGGAGACAACCCTTCTTTCAGACTTCTTCTGAACTGAGGCCAGTCTCGGCCGAGCACTAGCTCCTGGGGTAGTCTAGGTATTACAGCAACAGACATCTCTTTTTCTATACCTAAACCCTTTATCCACAATTTATACATTGGATAAAACGTAGCAGCCCCGTGTATACACTTAATTTTAACTTTTCCCTCTGGCTGATCTGGTACAGACTTGCCCTGATCCCTGATCGCAGACCATAATTTTTGAGAAATCATGGTCTGGTCAGCACCAGAGTCCAAAAGTGCCTTTGCATTCACGCCCTGTATTTCCACATTCAGTACAAACCCCTCACGTATTGCTTTCGTGTTCTCTCCCATGAGAGCAGTACGTAAGAAACATTCATTTTTCAAATGTCCCTTTTTCCCACATGAAAAACATTTTTTTGAACTTTCTTTTGAAATAGCAGTAACATTTTTCAAACCTTTCTGTAAAGGATGTGAGACCCTTTCTGATATCTGCACTTCCATACCCACTGCCAGCCTTGGAGACCCCACCTTCTGCTGGGTGACCATCTCTGCCTCCAGGTAACGCTCTGTCAGCGCGATCGCTTGAGCAGTTGTGTGGCAATCTTGCAGAATAAGAAAGTTCTGTACATTCTTAGGAACTGCCAACATATACTGTTCTAATATTATTTCATCCATTAGAGTATTCACAGACTTATCCTCAGGTTTTAACCATTTGTTAGCTAAACTGCTTATCCTATGGCCTAGAGCCTTAGGCATCTCGCCTACCTTGAGAACAGTGTCTCGTAGCATACGGTTATACAAGAATGGAGTAAGGCCCAGGCGATCCCTGATTGCCTTTATCACTTCATCGTAATTGTTAGCCAGAGCAGGGGGCATTGCCCTGTAGGCGGACAGCGGTTCCCCCGTGAGGGACGCTGCTAGGCGGATTGCCCACTGCTCTTTTGACCAGGCAGCAGAACGTGCGATTCTGTCAAAAGAATCCAGAAAATCGTCCACGTCATCAGTGGCACTTAATTTCCCTACTGATAAGGCATTACATGTCCACTGTCCTTCCAGAGGATTACTCAGTCCAGCAGACTGTCCTAGCTGCTTGTTGGCCATCTCCAGCGACTCCTTCTGCTGGGCCAACCATGCCTCCATTACTTGCAGGACAGGTCTCTGCTGCTCTTGTAAGGCTTTAAGGGCTTGTGACTGGTTCTGACGTGCAAACTCTGCCTGCCAGTCAAATTGTAGAGCCATCCAAGCACACAGCTCCTTCTGCTCCATGATGCTTTCCTACAGAAAAAAACACAAGAGAAAAAAAAAAACAAGTGTGGCTCTCCCAACACTAATGAGCTTCCTTTTTTTTTTTTCTTCCCTTTTTTTTTTTTTTTTTTCCAGGCTTACAAAACAAACATCCAACACAAGTCAGGTATAATTACATTTTACCTGGTGTGAATGTTGCATCAGCTTTTGGAATGACCGTTGCTGCGTCTCCCTGCAGTTCTCTGCCTCGATGCCAGCAACAGGATACTTCCTCCGATCCAGGTGTCTCCCACTCTGGGTCTTTACCTTCTGGTCCGGCGCTTTGCCGCTCCACTCCGGGTTTTTGCCTTCCGGTCTGGTCTTTTGCCGCTCCACTCCGGATTTTGCCTTCCGGTCCGGTCTTTTGCCGCTACACTCCGGGTTTTGCCTTCCGGTCCGGTCTTTTGCCGCTACACTCCGGGTTTTGCCTTTTTAAACCTTGGAAATATTTTCCTTCTTTTGTCTCCTTTTCAGTTGTACAAAACCAAAAATCCAAAGAACTATGCCATTTTATGTCACACAGTGGCATAAAAATTATTATTATTAGATAGGAGAGTCCTTTTTAAGAACCAAGGAAACTTGGTCTAGTGGTTTGGGGAGATGTATGGCCTGTATTGGAAACATACAGTCTTTCAGAATGTGCTGAACACTGGGATGTGGTCAGGTAGGGCATGTGTTTCTCCACTATGCACCATGCCTGCTGCGTCTAGGTCCCTGATTCCAGAAACATGGGTGCATCCAAACCTGCAGTTACAGGATTGGGTATAGCTCAAGCCCATCTTCACTTTGGCTCCATGGGCATAACTTTGCACTTGTTCACATTAAATTTCATCTGCCATTTTGCTGCCCAGTCTTCCAATTTATCAAGGTCCTCTTACAATTTTTCTCAATTCTCTTGTGTTCTAATAATTTCATATAATTTTGTGTCATTTGCAAATCTTATCATCTCACTTGTTATTCCCATTTCTAGATCATTTATGAATATATTAAAAGGCAGCAGGCCCAACACAGATCCCTGGGGTACTCCACTATTCCACTGAGAAAATTGACTATTTAGCCTATTTAGCTTTCTGTATTTTAACCAGTTTCTGATCCATAATAGTACACTGCTCCTATCCCATCACTTTTTATGTTCACCAAGAGTGTCTCATAAGGGACCTTGTCAAAGGCTTTCTGAAATTCCAGATACACTATATTGACCGGCTCACCTGTTTATTCCCACCTTCAAAATAATATAGCAAATTAGTACGACAACACTTTCCTTGGCTAAATCCACGTTGGCTTTCTTCCCTTAAACCATGACTATCTACATGTTCAGTAATTTTATTCTTTACAATGGTTTCTTTATAATGGAATTTTCTGACCAGAAGCTCCAAGTCCTGGGCAGTCGATAAGGACTCATTGCAGGTCAGGGAGCTGGTTATATCTAGAGCCTTCTAAAATCGCCATTTCCACATATATGACATTTCCACTTGTAAGTGCCAGTATTTACAGATGTAGGTCAAAAATAAGGCTTCTAGAATAACCTTCTAAAATTGTAAGACTTTATGAAAATCTTCCACTGGAAGGAATGTACACAGCCTGCATAATAGCCATAATTAATAAAATGAGCTTTTTCTTAAGTGTCTCAGGATGTTGATTTCCTGTCATGTGCTTTTTCAACTTTTGTGCCAAATTTTCCCTTTACTGGTCAATATAAACAAATAAACAAGCATGCACATTCTTCAGCATAGGAAAATATACAATAATATGACCTCTGGAGATACCTCATTTTTTTAATGCCATGGAATTTTATATATGTAAGTTGAAAAGGACATAAAAAGAATCTGACATTGACATAAGTTATTCTCTAGCACTTCTGCTAAAGAACTCCCAAACTGCTAAATAAAACTTCTTAAAAAATTGGTGTAGACATAATGAGAAATTTTACCTGGTAAAATTTCATTCACTTACTGATTTGGTAATGTAAAAAGGCAACCCATTAAAGCAGAGCTCTGCTATAATATGAAAGAGCAAAGCCTCGGATACAGATCACCCTGAAATTTAAAACCTTTATAAATGATCTGTTAAAACTACAGTGATGATAAGCTAATGAATCATGAACTATATTAATCAAGGCTACTGATATGAAAAGATTAATTGAAACGTGCAGCTGTACAAAAATGATGAAGAGGTAACAATTTAATATCAGACAAGAAGAGTGAAGAAATTACACTCCAAGCTTCATGCATCATTACTATGGATATTAATATTTTACATGCTGCAACAGCATCGGGAATCATAATGAAAATCCATAACTAGTGAACAGACATGATTAAATGGAAGAGCCTTTAGGTGGCTCTTTGGTAGCAGAGATTTAACTGTATTTCACTCCAAAGGTCTACAATTCATTCTAGACAAGAGTGATTAAAACTTTCCTTCCTAAAGGCTGTTAACCTTTTACAGCTGAAATGAAGTTGTTTGATTTTCTTTTTAATCATGATATTTAGCTTCTGTCTTTTCCAAATCAAATCATTTTTTGCTGTTCCTTCTTATTACCAGATAAGAGCACCACATTTTTGACAAAAGAAATGATAGCTGCTGATTATAGTGAGGGTAAACACGAACAGAAGTAAGGAGAAGGATGAGCTATAAAAAGCTGTGTGGAATGGTGCAGTTGCCAAAGGAACAAGAAATTTATGAGTTCAGTATTAGTTTAGGAAAGAACCAAGAGAGTATGTGTATTTTCTGG
The DNA here is from genome assembly GCA_033557465.1 of Ichthyophis bannanicus. Classification (NCBI taxonomy): domain Eukaryota; kingdom Metazoa; phylum Chordata; class Amphibia; order Gymnophiona; family Ichthyophiidae; genus Ichthyophis; species Ichthyophis bannanicus. The sequence goes on along the minus strand of CM066038.1, from coordinate 273,624,316 downwards.
GAAAGACAACTAGATGATTCACCCATAGTATGCTTATAACTCAGTGCCTGGTTCATCGTTTCAAACAATCAGGTGCACATAAGCTGGGGTAATTTTATAAAGCCTTTTCAGGTGTAAAATGCTATTTTATGTGCATATGGCCTCTTATAAAATTTGGTCACGCTTAAAAGTATACCTAGTGCAAGCCAGCATGGACTTGCTGAGTAGGATTGCTCAAGGGAGGAGTTTGGTCAGAGTATGGGCAGAGTCATTGTTTATGCAAATTTTATAAAATACATGCATTTGGGCATAAAGAACATGCTCACATTTATGCCTGCTTTCGAACAGGCAAGATGTTCATGTTTTCAGTCTAGATGTGGTTTCTGCAGGATTTGCGCTAGTATTTTATAGATGCTTGAATGACTAGAAAAGGACTAGAAAAGGGGACTGCTACTTATGGAGAGAGATCTGCAATTGTGAGTATATACTTCTGGGATTTTTCTTAAGGGACGTTTTTGGTTTAAAGCTGATTAATCTGTGAACCCAGTGTATTTGGTAAATCAGTCAGGGCCTAGTAGCAGCAGTTTAAGCATAAATTTAAAACATAGAAGATAGCTTTCTGGTTATATTTCATACCCAGCAGAGACCTTGTAGTTTAAATTTAATACTCACTCAGGGCCTAGTATCAGCAAAGTACTTTTAGTTTAAACTTAACACTAGAAGCCGCAAGAAGACATTTTACCTAGAAATCCCAAAGTGTGTCAATTGACGCATTATCACGAAAACTGCGCTGAGCATGAAATGCAGATGTGAATTAATTTGAAGTTACTTATTTGTTTACTACGTGCAGTATGTGACATCACTACATAATTGACATGGTTCTAGCAGTGGCGCTGGTATAAACCTTTGAAGATGCATTTGCATCAATTGACGCATTTTGGGGCTTCTAGTGTTAAAACACAGAAGAAAGCTTTCTGGTTAAATTTAGAACCCAGCAGAGAGCTTCTAGTTTAAATTTCATAATAAGTCAGAGCCTAGCAGCAGCAAAGAGCTTTAATTTAAATCAAATCAGAATATAACTTAGCATAAAAGGCAAAACAGGGTCAGTATTCTTTGAGCAAAAAATAAAGTCTTCTAGAGACCTTTACAAAGAGGCCTTCTACCTATGGGGCAAGAGACCTGTGAAACATTTTCAATGGGTGTTAACGCCAGATGGCAGGTCAAAAGGCCATTTTGAAAGACTCCTTCTATCCAAGTAAGGACTATTAATCATCCAGGAAGTTGGTCACAGCTTACCTAAGAAGCACAGTACAGGGTACTGTGTAGCAGCCCTCTTTTAATAAGTGTTATTTCCCTCTCTCCCTCCCCAACACCCACCCACCCCTGGGATAATCGTAGCTTTATAGGTACTTACACATCTTAAAGAAAAGGAGGTGCTCTCCGGTGCAGCTCATTATCCAAATCAGTCATACATTAAGGACCTGAGATTAATTAAGCTTCAGGTGAACAAGATATATTAAACGTATTAGGTACGATTTTATTAGTATAAGTATCCATAGCAACCCTTAGTAAGTAAAGAACTTAAAGATCTAAACTCAAGCTTAAAACTAAGATGCAGACAGCAGTCCAGCAGCAAGTTGGGGGCTTTCCAGTCTTTTGCAATGAGAGTCACATGTATGATTTTCTCCCAGTTGGTGAGAGGTCTTACGTGTGCACTAGGTGCAAGGAGCTCTTTGCTATCAGGGAACGAGTCCGTTCTCTAGAGGCTATAGTAGCAGACTTGGAAGACATAAGAAAGACAGAGAGGTACATAGACGAGACCTACAGGGATATAGTCTTGAAGTCCCACCTCCAGTCTGGTAGCATCCCTGTTGCCATAGAGGAGAGAGGTCACATGACAGGAGAGCATCACCCTGGTGTGGCAGGAAGTGATCCTGTAACTAGGACCTGTCCTCCAGGTGATGTAAAACCCTCTCGCACTGAAGACGTTTCTCCAAGGCCATGTACCCATGAGGGAAGGGTTAGGACAGCCGTTATAGTTGGTGATTCGATCATTAGGCAGGTAGATAGCTGGTTGGCTGGTGGACGTAAGGATCGCCTGGTAACATGCCTGCCTGCTGCGAAGGTAGTGGACCTCAAGTGCCACCTAGATAAGGTCTTAGATAGTGCTGGGGAGGAGTCTGCTGTCTTGGTACATGTCGGTACCAATGACATAGGAAAATGTGGTAGGAAGGTTCTGAAGGCTAAATTTAGGCTTTTGGGTAGGAAGTTGAAATCCAGAACTTCCAGGGTAGCGTTCTCCGAAATGCCTCCTGTTCCACGGGCAGGACCCAAAAGGCAGGTAGAGCTCCGGAGTCTCAATGCGTGGATGAGACGATGGTGCAAAGATGAGGGTTTTGGATTTGTTAGGAACTGGGGAACATTCTGGGGAAAGAGGGGCTCTTCCGAAGGGATGGGCTTCACCTTAACCAGGATGGAACCAGGCTGCTGGCATTAACTTTTAAAAAGGAGATAGAGCAGCTTTTAAACTAGATAATGGGGGAAAGCTGACAGTTGCACAAGAGCACATGGTTCGGAAGAATGTATCCTTGAAGTATACTACCAAAAGCAGAGAGGTTCCAAAAAAGAGTAAAGTAGCCCAAATGCCCTCGAGTATGGAGCAGACAGAGCTTAAAGATCCCAAATTACCCATGCCTACCAATAGCCAAATTAATATCAATAAAATACAGTCTCTAAAATGCTTGTATGCAAATGCTAGAAGTCTAAAAAATAAGATGGGAGAGTTAGAATATATAGCACTAAATGAGAGGTTAGATATGATTGGAATCTCAAAGACATGGTGGAAGGAGGATAACCAGTGGGACACTGTGATACCTGGGTACAAACTATATCGTAATGATAGAGCTTATCAAATTGGTGGATGGGTTGCGCTCTATGTTAGAGAGGGCATCGAGTCACAAAGGATTAAAGTTTAGTAGGAAACAAAATTTGCTGTAGAATCTCTATGGATTGAAATTTTATGTAAAAAGGGGAAGGCAAAGGCAGTGGGGGTGTACTATCGACCGCCTGGTCGAGATAAGGTTGTTAGGGCCCCTTGGCAATAGTGATCATAGCATGATCGCGTTTGATCTAATTAATGGAGAAGGGATGGTAAGGAAATCCACAGTACTACCTTTTAACTTTCAAAAGGGAGACTATGATAAAATGAGGAAAATAGTTAAGAAGAAACTAAAAGGAGCAGTTGCAAAGACTAAAGACTTACATCAAGTTTGGGTGTAGTTTAAAATTACTATCTTGGAAGCCCAGACCGGCTGTATTCCACTCTTGAAGAAAACTGGAAGGAAGTCCAAAAAACTGCCAGCATGGTTTTAAGGTGAGGTCAGAGAGGCTATTGTTGCCAAAAAAGCATCTTTCAGGAAATGGAAAAAAGAGCCAAACGACAAAACCTGCAAACAGCACAACCACTGGCAAGTTAAATGCAAGGCACTGATAAGGCAGGCAAAGGGAGAATTTGAGAAGAAGCTTGATGATAGAGGGGTTAAAGGGGCACTAAGAGGTGACAAGGCGATAGCGGAGAGACTGAATGAATTCTTTGCTTCAGTCTTTACTGAAGAAGTGTAGGGATGTTACCCATGACCACTGTTTCCTCTAAGCTGTGCACGTGTGCGCGCGCACACACCTCGTCGAGTGAGCGCACATACTTTACAGCAGAGCGCACAAAAATTACGGTTCTGACTGAAAACAACACAGACGTCTTAACATTTAAAAGTTGTGATTGTAATTACTAAAAATTTTCCGCTTCATTTAGTAATAATGTGGTGTACATACTGTATTCTGAAGTGTAGTTAAATTTTAAAGTATATAACTTCGAGTGTCGTTATGTGGCGCACAAAAATTTAACCTTCCTTCAAAAGCTGCACAGCTGATATTTTATGGGCACACAGCCTACAGAAAAGTAGAGGGAACATTGCCCATGACTGAATTGGTATCTAAAGGAGCGGAAGAATTGAAGGAAATACCGATACATCGGGAAGATGTATTACAACTATTAGGTAAGCTGAAGAGTAGCAAATCACCTGGGCCAGATGATATACATTCAAGGGTGTTGAAAGAACTGAAATATGAGATTGCAGATCTGCTATTAGTAATCTGTGAACTATCATTAAAATCATCTGTAATACCTGAAGATTGGAGGATGGAGAATGTAACACCAATTTTTAAAAAGGGTTCCAGGGGTGATTCGGGAAAAAACAGACCGGTGAGCCTGACGTCAGTACCGGGAAAAATGGTAGTAACCATCATAAAGAACAAAATTGCTGAACATGTAGATAGTCATGGCTTAATAGGAAACATGGCTTTAGACAAGGAAGATCTTATCTTACTAATCTGTTATGTTTTTTTGAAGGTGTGAATAAACAGGTAGACAAAGGTGAGTCGGTTGATATAGTGTATTTGGACTTTCAGTAAGCCTTTGACAAGGTCCCTCATCAGAGACTTTTGGCAAAACTAAAGAGTCATGGAATAGGAGGCAGTGTACTATTGTGGATCAGGAACTGGTTAAAAGATAGAAAGCAGAGGGTAGGGCTAAATGGCCAATTTTCCCAATGGAGAAAGGTGAATAGTGGTGTACCCCAGGGATCTGTGCTGGGTCTGCTGCTTTTTGACATATTCATAAATGACCTGGAAAAGGGAATAACGAGTGAGGTTATCAAATTTGCAGATGACACAAACTATTTAAAGTTGTTAAAACCCAAGAGGATTGTGGAAAATTGCAAGAGGATCTTGATAAATTGCAAGACTGGGCATCCAAATGGCAGATGAAATTTAATGTGGACAAGTGCAAAGTTATGCACCTAGGGAAGAACAACCCAAACTATGGTTACACGATGCAAGGTTCCACATTAGGAACCACCACCCAGGAAAAAGATTTAGGCGTCATTATGGAAACATGATAAAACCCTCGGCCCAGTGTGCAGCGGCGGCCAAGAGAGCAAATAGAATGCTAGGTATCATAAGGAAAGGAATGGAAAATAAAGCAAAGGATATTATAATGCCTCAGTATTGTTCCATGGTGTGACTGCACCTCGAATATTGTGTGCAATTCTGGTCGCCGTATCTTAAAAAGCATATAGCGCTATTAGAAAAGGTTCAGAGAAGAGCCACCAAAATGGTAAAGGGGATGGAAGGATACCCCTATGAAGCAAGGCTAAAAGGTTTAGGGTTCTTTAACCTAGAAAAGAGATGGCTGAGGGGAGATATGATAGAAGTCTATAAATTAATGAATGGAGTGGAACGGGTAAACGTAGATCGATTGTTTACGTTATCAGAATATAAAAAGACTAGGGGACATGCAATGAAGCTACAGTTTAAGACTAATAAGAGAAAATATTTTTTCACTCAACGTGTAATCAAACTCGGGAATTTGTTACCGGAGGATGTAGTAAAAGCTCTTAGTGTATCTGTGTTTAAAAAAGTTTTGGACAAGTTCTTGGAAGAAAGGTCCATAAACCATTATTAAGAAGGGAGCCAGGATATCAATGCTTGACCCAATACAAGCATTGTGGAACCTATGTCTTTTGGGGAAACTGCTAGGTACGTATGACCTAGATTGGCCACTGTTTGGAAACAGGATACTGGGCTTGATGGACCTTGGTCTGACCCAGTATGGCATATCTTATGTTCTTATGCTTATGTGTCTCTATAAAACAGACAAAACAAAAGCACCTTTCCTACCCTATTAATTTAGGGGTAATCACCCCAAAGGAGCAATTTTATAATAGAGCACTTATATGGAAAGTCCATATGGAAAGGTAATATAGGCACCTATATGTCTTTATAAATTCTCATTTGCCTGCATCAAGGTAGGTATATAAAGGTGTGTCTATAATCAAAGCTCAAATAATCCTTATTTTAAGTCCTTAGACATAAAATGGTGTCCTTTTAGGTAAACCTCTCACCTCTATATGTCCTCTCTCCTCTGATGTTCTCGTAAAAACCTCCTTCAACTTCTCCTCCAAGGGATCCCAAGCTGGGCAACCTGGATTCTGTCTGTAGATTCTATAAGAGATGCTTAGAAAGCTCCCTTCTTCACCTCACAGCTCATGGGTCAGTACATGGATAAGTTGGATTAAGTACTGCTAGTGTCAAAGTGCTTTGGACTAACATAATAGTAGGTTGAGGTTTAGGTTTATTTACATTTGCTATATCGCCTTTCATAGACAACTGCAAAGCGGTTTACACTTCATAAAACAAACATACAATACAAAATAAAAAAAATAAAAATTACATTAACTATTGGGAATAGTGTCCCGAAAACAGATGTGTTTGCATTCTGCCTTTGAATCGCAGTGGCCTCCTGAGCTACTGTGCCGATCTTAAGGGTTCATAAATGATTGCTCAAAGTAATAAGGACACTTTCTGAATTCAAGAAAGCATGGGACAAACACCAGTCTCTAAAGGAAAAAATGGGACTATAGTAGTTGATATGGAAGGGTAGACTAGATAGGTCATGTGGTCTTTTTCTTCCATCATGTAGTCACAGAAGACCCTAGAAGGTGTATCACAGGGCTGGCAGTGGCTCCAAGGAGGCAGCAGCAGCAGTGAGAAGCACAGTGGCACAATAAAGCCAGATGGCAGAAAACGTAGCCATACAAGTCCAAGCATTCTTCCTTAATTTCATTCTAAGCTGCACTCTATACCTGGATAGCAGCGGCAAGCAGCAATTAATATGATTTCACTTCCAATGTGCTCTGTGCACCGGAAATGAAATCATAATAAGTGTCCTATGCTACTTCAGGGCCCGTACTATTTTGCCATATAGGAGAGTAGAGATGCTGTACTGTTGGGGAGGGAGAAGGGGAAGAAAGGCAATGCTGCCCTGTTGGGAAAGGTAGAGGGCCATGCTGCACTGTTGTGGGGGAAGGGAAAGGGAAGACTCTGCACTGTTGAAAGGAACATTATCTCTTTTATCCTCTATTTACTAGGACATCTAGGCAGAGTGTACTCCAATGAAAGCAGAATTGGTCTGCTGTCAATTTGATCTGTTGTTTCCAGTGAACTGATTGATTTATTATTAAAGGTATTGTTCTCAAAGGAAGAATAAAATCACATTAGAGGTTTATTTTTCATTTTCTCATCCAATGTGGGTGGCAAATCGTTAGGCTCTGTAGCATATTGTCACTTTTATATGGTTCTATCCCTTTTATCATTATTTATGATTATTACTTATTATTTATAATTGATATTATATGTTTTTTGTACTTATAGCACACATCAGTGTAATGCTTTATCTTTATTATTATTATTATTATTATTATTGTCTGAGAGTGCACCTCTTATGGATTGTTTAAAAATATCTTTGTCAACCTGTGTATTATTGTATATGTTTTATTTTATTTATTTTGTATAATTTAAATTATATTGTGGTTTTTGATAGTCTCATATGACATTTTGGTTTTAGGTAGTCTTAACAATGAAACATGATTGGAGTGGTCTTGCTTGAAGAAATAATGATGTTACATCTACATCAGTGCGCTGTTGTAGATTCGATTCACCTTGCCCTTTGGTTCTTCCTGTGATATTTGTGGGTGTGAGTAATGCAAGGCCGCGGGGCAGGGTCCCGGCGGCCGAGGGTAACCAGGTGCTCGGCCGGTGCGGGGGGCCCTGGCCCGCGGGCGTCATCAGCTGGGGCGGGAGCGCAATGACATGATGAGAGCCGGGAAAAGGTGATTGGCTACAGCCGCGCGCGGGAGCGCGGTGGAGTCTGGGAGGCGGGAGGCGTGTGGCCTGAGTGTGGAGGAGCCAGGAGTCAGCAATGGCTGCCGAAGCTCCTACTCCTCCCCGTGGACGAGGCCGGTTTGAGCGGGGGGGGGGGCAGCTGCAGTGGCTCGCTGTCGGCGGCAGTGGGGAGACCGGCGTGGTGGCACAGCAGCTCGCTTGTCGGCCTTGCTGCCTCCTCATGCTTGTCGGGCGGGCTCGGTGTCCCCAGGGCGCGGGTGGTTGTGCGGTGCCACATCTGCTCCTCCGCTTTTGGGGACAGCGGCGGGAGGTTGGTCGGGTCGGCGCCGGGGGCGGCTCCCCGCAGCGTCGCGGCGCTCGAGCTGGGCGTCAGACGCCAGGGCACTTGCGGTCTGCGTGCCTTTGTATGGTCTGTTCCACTGTGGCATTTTCCTGGACTTGAGGGAGGGGGGGCCCGGGTCGGCGGTCTGCGGGGCGGGGTGTGCCGAGGGCACGTTGTGATGGGGCGCAGCCGGCTCGTTGGGGTGTCTGATTCGGCGCGGCCTTGGCGGTCCGGTGCCACTGTTTTTGGCAGGCAGCGGAGGTTTGACGGGGTGGCGTCTGGTTCTTGGTTTTGCTTTTGTCGGTCCGCTCATTGTTTGGGATCCGGCGTGGGGCGCTGAACAGCTCCGGTCTCGCGACTGTCGTGACTCGTGTTTCTGTGCGCGGGTCTCGGTGTCGCCCGAGGGGCAGATGGCAAGTGCATTTGTTCTGTGCGTGCCGGGGAAGGTGCGGTGTCCGCGTCGGTGTGCGGTGCCGGGGAGGGCGGCTCATGATCTTTTCTCCTTTTTCCACATTGTGAGCCGGGGATTTGTCCTCCTGCTGGCTGCCGCGGACGACTGCGGTTTGCGGCGTGCGTGCAGCCGGCGGGGCTACAGCTCCCTGTTGTTGATTCCTGCTCGGTGAGGAGGGGGGTCTGCCACTCGGTTGGCGGGTGGCGTGCTCGCGGTACACTTTGCCCTGCCTTGTCTGCCCAGGGGCTGGGGGGCTGGACTCGGGGCAGGGTGCCTGGGCATGGGGGAGGGCAGTGCCGGGTGGGGGTCCCTGGCTGGCGGGCTCAGCGGGGGGTTGGTGTTGGCACCTGAAGGGGGGGGTTTGCCTTGGAGCATGACGGGTGGGGGGGTTGGTGGGGCTCCGGGGTGTGGGCTCGGGAGCTGGGGGGTGTTAGAGGTTGGTGCACTGGTTGCAGTGTGCCGGGGGGGGGCTTGGTGGGGGATGGGGGAGTGTTGGTGGCTGGTGCGGTGATGCGCAATGCGAGCGGGGAGGGGTAGGTGCCTGAGGTTCCCAGCTTTTTGGGGCGGGGTGCCAGTTCATCTGGGGGTCTGGCTGTGGTGCTCGGGGATGAGCGGGATGGAGGACTGGCCTCGTGGTTGAGCGGCTGCCTGTGCCCAGGAGACCAAGGGGCTCTCGCTTCTGCTGGGGCGCCAGGTGTCTGGGGGGGGGGTATTTAGGACAGGTGGATGGCGGGGCATTTTTCAGTTTTACATTGTCGGGAAAGCACGGGGGGTTGTCGGTTCATTGTGGGCGCACAATGACTCGATGGTTCGCTATAATCCAAAAAAAATAAAAAAAAAACAAATAACCCAAACACGGACATCTATCTATTCAGGTTGGATAATGGCTCCCCCTCCTTGGGTTTCTCTGTGTTTTCTCTTTGTTTCCACAGATGGCGCTCAGAACTTGGCTTGCTGGCAGGAGAGTGGAGAAGGCCATCCGCGTTCAGTGCGCATGGGCCGGGCTGCGGCAGGGGACCAAGGACGGTGGACTCTGGCTTCTGCGTCCAGGGGGGCGACGCCGGGGCAGCAGGTGAGTGTGGCGGAATGGGGAGTAGGAGCTGCGATTGCGAGAGGGAGCGGGGGGTAGCGCGCTGCCATAGCGGATTTAGTGTTGGCAGCGCCGCTCTTCCGAGTCGTCCACCTTTGCGGCACCGTCTATTCGTCCGCGTGGGGGGGGGGCGGGAAGGGCACAGGGTGGGATACGGCGTGCTGGTTGAGAAGTGGGTAAAGTCTGAAGACCGTGTGCCTGCGGACTTGGCAGCGGTTTTGCAGATTGTTCGCCTTATTCAGGACGGTTGGGGTCCAGGGGGGGTTGAAGTGGGACGGGACGGAGCCGTTAGCAGGTTGTCCAAGATAGGAATGCTATAATGTTCAATTATCAGTTGGAGAGGGTGGTGAGACGGGTGGGGGGCCTCGGCCTCGGCCTCATCGGGCAGTCGGATGGAGGCAGTTCCTGCGTGCTCAGGTGAAGGAGGGAGGGGCAAGGGGGTCTTTCCGGTCCGGCAGGCATGGTGGGGACATAACGGCTTGAAGGCAGTGGGGCAGCGTTGTGCTGGCCTACCTGGGACAGCCACTATCGTCCTGTTTCCTCGGTCAGTGGGGGGGAACATTCAAGCATATGTGCCCGCTATACTAAATTACTGAATTGGCCAACCAAAACAAGAAATAATCATACTACGGCCGAGGAATAAATCACGTATTCACTGGAAGGGGCAGGGCCCGTTGCGCTGCCGGGCCTGCCCCTCCACTTCCCCTCCACTTCTCTGCGAGGGGTAGTGGCCTATTGCGCTTCTGGCCTTACGTGATGGGCTGCAGCGGGACCCATGGTTGTGCTGGGGAGGGCTTGGGGGGGGGGTTCTGGCGGGTGTGGAGGATCCAGGCACAGCAACTGCTTGCGCGGCCTCAGCGGGAAATTCGCCTCGGTGGTGGCGTTTCCTCGCGTGGTTCGGGGAGTAGGAGTCGAGCTGATAGTCGGCGGACCCCATCCCCTTTATCGGTATAGCAAAAAAAAAAAAAAAAAGTTTTCCCTCGGTGATTCCGGCCAGGTCGTATCGGGGTTCCGGGGGTGTGCGCTACCGGATTGCAGATCGGGGGTGGGGGTTACGGGTCATGCGACGTCGGGAGCGGGGGGGGGACGGCGGTGCACGGGGGAGATTGGTTTTTGACATTCATGACTGTGGTCTGTGCGTTGTTCCTTCCGGACTTCGGGCGTACCGGCTATGGCTGATGGGGGGGGGGGGAGTTGGGCCGGATGAAGGGTTCTGGAGCAGTGAATGGGTGCGGGACTTCAGTACCTTCAGGGTGGCGCTCGGGGTATGGCGGAGGCCCTGGTGCTGGGGATTACCTATTAGGCCTGGAGCTGACGTTCCGGGAGCTGGGGATCGTCTCCCTTTGGATGACGGTCGCAATGGCTGGGGCGGGTAGCGACTGGGGTGGGCTACTTCGTCATTACCGTTATCGATTGCCGCGGCAGTGGGCGGTGACACCGTCCAGAGGGTAGGGACTGTACCGAGGTATGTCGGATTCATAGGCCGGCGTGTGGATTTGGGGGTCGGTGATGTCTGGTGAGGGACATTCACAGGTAGATGGCTATTTAGACATGGGCACGACAGCTCTTTAGGCTGCGACCGCCAGTTATCGGTCAGAGTATTCCGTCAGGGGCTGTGTGGCATTTGGACAGCTCATGGCAGGTTTGGCTGAATCCAGCCTAAGGCTTTACGGGGTTGTCGCAAAGGGGGGCTGGAGAGTCAGGCAGCCCCGTGCAGGGTGGGGGGGGGGGTGACGCTGAATCAATCGGCGGTGGGGTGACGAGGTGGGGGCACGTGGCGGCGGCTTTGGGGCATCGGTCTTGCGTCTCCACGCCGGTTCTCATGGGGGGGACGGTGGCAGTACGGGACAGCGAGGAGGTCCTGCATGGAGCCGCGGGAGGCGGGCATTCCGGCTGGGGGGGGGGGGGTTCGTGCTCAAGGCCTCTGGATGCCAGGTGGCCTGTTCCACGGGGGCTACCGGGGACTTGCTGCTCTGTTTCCAAAGGGAGGGTGTTCAAGTCTGCTGCCTCCCTATACCGGGCTACCGGGGACTTGCTGCTCGGCTTATACTCGCAGCTTGTTGAAGTCTGCTGCCTCCCTCTTCCGGGCGAAGATGCCTGGTATAGTTTGGGCCTTCTATCTGATGGGGCGGTGGCGAGCTCCGGCGAAGCTGGTGTGGGTCATTGTCTATAGTGGAAGTAGGAGTCAGTGCGGGGGTGGGGCTGCAGTTGTTGCGGCACGTTCATCCCGCTTTGGGGTGGCGTCTTGTAGGGGGTCGTGGCGGGGTTGCCGAGCGAAGCGTTACGCAACGGCGGATAGGGGCCTGGCTGGGCTAGACTGCCGGGAGGTGGGGGTCACGTGATTTTCGCTGTCCGCCGGGGGGCCGGACAGGAAACCTTGGGTCCTTTGGCCCATGGGTCATTCTCTAGTGGGGAGGATGGTTCGGGAGAGTCTGTGTGGAAGGTATGGGCCCCTCGGATCCTGATCTGGTGGGGCATCGTTTTATGGCAGAGGAGCCTGGTCGCAGTTGGATGCAGACCATACCTTTGCTGGGGCACCATGGAGTAAGCCGGTTTCGCTCCGGTTACGTGTTGGGGGAGGGGGCGCCGACTGGGTCGCGGAGCGGCCTTCGGCAGTGGTCGGTCATCAAGTCATGGTCGGCGGGCTTTTTCCAAAAAAACCCAAAAAACAATGAAATAAAACGAAAAGATAAGCGGGGGTGGGGGGGGGGAGGATTCAGAATCGGGTTGTGGATGATACGGCATTCCTGAGGTGCGAGCGGAAGGTTGTTTGGGGTGGGGGAGTATTTCTCCTCTGGTGGTGTCAGAGTGCTTAGCCTCCACTGGCCGGTGGGCTTGGTATGCGTGGTTCGGCAGGGGGTGCATCTGGTCACAGCTTGGTTTTGGGGGGGGGCGGCTTCGGGACATTAATGTCGCCAGTGCTGGTGGAGGGATCTCGGAGGTGTCCGGGATCCGGAGCTCTAGGCCACACTGGGGTCGGGGCGGGATGCCTTCGACCTGACATTAATGTCCTCTGTGCCGGTGGCGGGATCCCGGAGGTCCGGGGTCCCGGAGCCTTAGGCTATACTTGGGCCGGGGGCGGGGTGCCCCCGACCTGGACATCCCCTGGCTGACTTTTGCTAATTACATGGCGAGGTCGGGGAAAGGGGATTAGGAAGATTGCGGTTGGCATGACCGCGGCAGCAGCGGAGGCGGGGTCACCTTGCTAATAGCATGGCTGGTGAGACATTGCTCCGTTGCGGGTCACCTTGCTAATAGCATGGCTGGTGAGGTATTACTCCGATGTTTGTATTGTTAAGAGGATTATTCTTGAACTGTAATGTTCGGTATATTATAAAGTTAATAAAGCTGCGACCGGTGCTTTTCCCAAGAATGGTGTATGTGTGTATTCTATGGGAAAGGAGAGGGGGACAAAAATGGGGGGAGGGGGCGGGGGGTGGACGGTTAGAGGGGCCCGGAGCACCGTGTCCGAGCTACCTCGGTTAATGCAAGGCCGCGGGGCAGGGTCCCGGCGGCCGAGGGTAACCGGGTGCTCGGCCGGTGTGGGGGGCCCTGGCCCACGGGCGTCATCAGCTGTGGGCGGGAGCGCAATGACATGATGAGAGCCGGGAAAAGGTGATTGGCTCCAGCCGCGCGCAGGAGCGCGGTGGAGTCTGGGAGGCGGGAGGCGTGTGGCCTGAGTGGGGAGGAGCCAGGAGTCGGCAATGGCTGCCGAAGCTCCTACCCCTCCCCGTGGACGAGGCCGGTTTCCCTCCCTCCCTCCCTATGTTAGAGATGTGGGGTGGGGGCTGAAGGGGTGTCGCAGCTGGGGGGGGCGGGATCCCGGAGGTCCAGGGTCCGGAGCCTTAGGCTATACTTGGGCCGGGGGCGGGGTGCCCCCGACCCGGACATCCCCTGGCTGACTTTTGCTAATTACATGACGAGGTCGGGGAAAGGGGATTAGGAAGATTGCGGTTGGCATGACCGTGGCAGCAGCGGAGGCGGGGTCACCTTGCTAATAGCATGGCTGGTGAGGCATTGCTCCGCTGCGGGTCACCTTGCTAATAGCATGGCTGATGAGGTATTACTCCGATGTTTGTATTGTTAAGAGGATTATTCTTGAACTGTTATGTTCGGTATATTATAAAGTTAATAAAGCTGCGACCGGTGCTTTTCCCAAGAATGGTGTATGTGTGTATTCTATGGGAAAGGAGAGGGGGACTAAAATGGGGGGAGGGGGCGGGGGGGTGGACGGTTAGAGGGGCCCGGAGCACCGTGTCCGAGCTACCTCGGTTACTTGTTTTTGGGCCAACCAGGTTTGTCAGCCAATGCAGTCATTTCTCTGTGTTTTTTGTCAAAGGTAACCTATCACACAGCTTCTTTTGGCCATCTATGCACATCACGGATGTTTGCCTTCAAAGAGCCTCGAATCTCATAAATGAAGGGCCAGTATGAAGAGTCTGTCCTGGTGCTCTATCCTACTCTAAACTGCAAGAATGCTTTGGGCAGCCAAGGCTATATATGGCCATAACATCATCAAGCTCTTGGCTTGGATAGGCTGGCCTGCTTTTCAGATTTCCATGTCTCTATGCCTAGCCATACTACATACTGATGAGGTCATACTACATACATACTGATGAGGCCATACTACATTAATGATGGTCATGCATGTGCAATGCTAAATATCTTATAAAGCTTGCCCATATATAGATGCTTCTAGTGATTTCTTCAAATAGCAGCCAGCTTCATGACTGTTCTTGTGAGACCAGTATTGAATCCTTTATGAAAAAAGGGCCTGGAGACGTTATGCCAGGCTAAAGAGCAAAGTGACTCATCAGAATTCCCATATACACCACCAGCTTCCCAATACCAAAAACCTTTTGTCAGACTATTGCAACAAAGGCTGCTATTAAAGAAGTTGCCCCAATTATCAGTACATTTTAATTTTTAACATTTAGTAGTGATCACACTAATGTGCCCTTAATGTCCAACAACTAACACAATGTCGCAGACTTGATTGGAGAACAAAAAGCAATTGTAAAATTTAGTGAAGGGATCTAAAACCACAAAGAATACTTGTCCTTCGAAGATCTGTAGCACTACACAAATGATAAACAGTAGCAGTAGATCTCACTCAGTTCTGCATGCTATTGATAACTCAGCAAAGGTGGTAGTTAATATGGAGGTTCTGCTTAACACAATCAAAGAAGCAAATGCACAAATTAGAATGCAGCTGTTACAAATCTAAACCAATATATAAAAGATGAGGTCAGAAATGGCAGACAGAGTAGAGTGGGCAGAAAAACAAACCGCCAACACCGGATATGATCTGCTGCTAGTGAAAAAGGAATCTGTGAAACAAATCGTAGAGATCAAGGAGAAGAAATATCAGAATATTGGGTCTACCTGAAGGGACTGAGTTAGGACAGATAGTATACTTCATTGAAAAACTGTACTTTTTGCAGAAGGCGACCTTCCAGCAGATACGGAATGACCTGGAAATGGGAATAACTAGTAAGGTGATCAAAATTGCAGATGACACAAAATTATTCAAAGTTGTTAAAACCCAAAAGGATTGTGAAAAGTTGCAAGAGGACGTTGAAAACAGGAAGATCAGGTGTCCAAATGGCAGATGAAATTTAATGTGGACAAATGCAAAGTTATGCGCTTAGGAAAGAACAACCCAAACTTTGGTTACACGATGCAAGGTACCATCTTAGAAACCACCACCCAGGATAAAGATTTAGGCATCATCATGGATAATATGTTGAAACCCTCTGCCCAGTGTGCAGCGGCAGCCAAGAAAGCTAATAGAATGCTAGAAATCATAAGGAAAGGAATGAAGAATAAAACCAAGGATGTTATAATGCCTCTATATCTCCATGCTTCAACTGCACCTTGAATATTGTGTGCAATCCTGGTCACTATATCTTAAAAAGGATATAGTGGAAATAAAAAAGGTACAGAAAAGAGTCACCAAAATCGTAAAGGGGATGGAAGGATACCCCTAGGAGGAAGGGCTTAAAAGGTTATGGCTCTTCAACTTGGAAAATGGAAGGCTCAGGGGAGATTTGATAGAAGTCTATAAATTAATGAATGGAGTAGAACGGGTTAACATAGATCGGTTGTTTATCCAATCAAAAAGTAGAAAGACTAGAGGACACTCAATAAAGCTACAATATAACCCATTTAAGACTAATAAGAGAAAATATCTTTTCACTCAACAAATTCGCTACCGGAGGATGTAGTAAAAGCTGTTAGTGTTGCTGGGTTTAAAAAAGGTTTGGACAAGTTCCTGGAGGAAAGTTCTATAAACCATTATTAAAGTGGACCCGGGAAATCCACTGCTTACCCTAGAATGAGCATTGTGGAAACTGTGGATTTTGGGTATCTGCCAGGTACTTGTGACCTGGAATTGGCCAATGCTGGAAACAGGATACTGGGTTTGATGAACCTCGGTCTGACCGAGTATGGCATTTCTTATGTTCTTATGGTGGTTGAAAAAGCCCATCAAGTATCCAGCCAGACACCAAAGCAGAAATGGAGATCATGCTCAATACTGGAAATGATTTTACATTTTTGAAATAAAGAACTAATAACTGACACTGCTTTGGAAAACAGGAAAAGTGCATTACAAAAGCATTTTAGAGAGGTTATGAAGAGTTTTTTTCAGCATGGAATATGAGACAATTTGGTTCACTTAATTGAAAGACACTGAGAAATTTTTACAGTTGCACATCCCTGAGGACCCTCCCTTTTTAAGGCATCACATGATGGAGAAGAAGAATGATCCGGGCCTGAATAGTTCTTAGAGGGTTCAACAAGCACTGGAAGTGTGATTATAAAAAATTGCGGACATGTTTGTGGCAAGTGAACAGATTGGAAGATTTGTTACAATAGACACATTTAAATTTTATGAATGTGTGTATGTTCTTGAATCTGATAGCTGGTTTTGCGGGAGACTGATGTATTCGTGATCCCTGGACCAGATTGCTATCAGTGACCCAATGCTAATTAAATGGGTGCTTAGAGCAGAGTAGGATACCATTGAGAGCAGAATGGGGTGGAGGGAATTTTTCTCCCACAGGGATGCATGGTCTCCCTCAGACAGAAAGTGGTGCCTGGCTATTACTCTGGTTTTGTTATCAAGTTAGATAGTTGTGATTTCAAAAGTACACACATGCACAAGATGCTGTCAAAATGTTCCTGAACTTGCACCACTGCACGGGAACGGAACACAATATAGCAGTGCACCGCCATGCTACATCTGGAGAGAGATCAGCAATTGTAAGTATTTACTTATGGGAATTTTTCTAAATCTTGGTGAAAAAGCTGATTAATCTGTGAACCCAGTGTATTTGTTAATTTAGTCAGGCCTAGTAGCAGCAAAGAGTTTTCAGTTTAAACTTCAAACACAGCAGAGAGCTTTCTGGTTAAATTTAGAGATTGGTCACAGATTTCCTTAGAAGCATAGGACAGGGTACTGTGAGCAGCCAGCTTTTAATAAGTCTTCTTTCCCTCCCTCCCTCCCTGACACCTACCCACCCCTGGGATAAACGTAGCTTTATAGGGCTTAAACCTCTTAAAGGAAAGGAGGTGCCATATTCACTCTCAGGTGCAGATGTTTATTCTCATCAGCATACATTAAGGACCAGAGATTAATTAAACTTCAGGTGAACAAACTACATTAAATGTATGAGATATAGTTTCAATATCTAAACATAACCTTAAAACTAAGAAGCAGACAGCAGTCCAGCAGTGAGAGGGGGGCTTTCCAGTCTTTTGCATTGAGTGTCACATGTATGATTTTCTCCCAGTTGGTGAGGGGTCTTATGTGTGCACAAGGTGCAAGGAGCTCTTTGCTCTCAGGGAACGAGTCTAATCTCTGGAGGCTAGAGTAGCAGACTTGGAAGACATAAGGAACACAGAGTGGTACATAGATGAGACCTAAAGGGATATAGTCCTGAAGTCCTACCTCTAGTCTGGCAGCATCCCTGTTGCCATGGAGGAGAGAGGTCACGTGACAGGAGAGCATCACCTTGGTGTGGCAGGAAGTGATCCTATAGCTAGGACCTATTCTCCAGGTTATGTAAAACCCTCTCACACCGAGGAAGTTTCTCCAGGGCCTTGTGCCCATGAAAGAAGGGTTAGGACAGCCTTTATAGCTGGTGATTCGATCATTAGGCATGTAGACTGCTGGGTGGCTGGTGGACGTGAGCATCATCTGGTAATATGCCTGCCTGGTGCGAGGGTAGCAGATCTCGCTTGCCACCTAGACAAGGTCTTAGATAGTGCTGGGGAGGACTCTGCTGTCTTGGTACATGTCGGTACCAATGACATAGGAAAATGTGGTAGGGAGGTTCTGGAGGCTAAATTTAGGCTTATAGGTAGGAAGTTGAAATCCAGATCTTCCAGGGTAGCCTTCTCCGAAATGCTTCCTGTTCCACGCGCAGGACCCAAAAGGCAGGCAGAGCTCTGGAGTCTCAATGCGTAGATGAGACAATGGTGCAAGGATGAGGGGTTTGGATTTGTTAGGAACTGGGGAAAATTATGTGGAAAAGAGGGGCTCTTCCGAAGGGATGGGCTTCACATTAACTGGGATGGAACCAGGCTGCTGGCATTAACCTTTAAAAAGGAGATAGAGCAGCTTTTAAACTAGATCATAGGAGAGAGCAGACAGTCACCCAGGAGCGCATGGTTCGGAACAATGTAATCTTGAAAGATACTACCAAAAAAATGAAGTTAGGGCACATTAGCAGAGAGGTTCCAATAAAGACAAAGGTAGCCCAAATGCCCTTGAGTACAGAGCAGGCAGAACTTAAAGATTGTAAATTACCCATGCCTACCAATAACCAGATTAATATGAATAAAATACAGTCTCTAAAATGCTTGTATGCAAATGCTAGAAGTCTAAAAAATAAGATGGGAGAGTTAGAATATATAGCACTAAATGAGAATTAGATATGATTGGTATCTCAGAGACCTGGGTACAAACTATATCGTAATGATAGAGCTGATCAAATTGGTGGAGGGGTTGTGCTCTATGTAAGAGAGGACACAAAGGATTAAAGTTATGCAGGAAACAAATTTCGTTGTAGAATCTCTATAGATTGAAATTCCATATAAATATGGGAAGCTGATGGCAGTGGGGGTGTACTATCGACCGCCTAGCCAGAATGAACAAATGGATGATGAAATGCTCAAGGAAATCAGGGATGCTAAAAAAAGTTACAGAACAGTAATAATAATGGGTGATTTCAATTACCCCGGTATTGACTGGGTCGGTGTCACGGCAGGACATGCTAGGGAGATAAAGTTCCTAGATGGTAGGGAGATAAAGTTTGTACTGTAGATGAAATAAATGACTGCTTCTTGAAGCAGCTGGTTCATGAACTGACCAGAGGGGAAGCCATTTTGGACCTAGTCCTTAGTGGAACACCCGATCTGGTACAAGAGATAAGGGTGTTGGGGTCACTTGGCAATAGTGATCATGGCATGATCGCATTTGATTTAATTAATGGAGGAGGGATGATAAGCAAATTCACAGTACTTTCAAAAGGGAGACTATGATAAAATGAGGAAAATAGTTAAGAAGAAACTAAAAGGAGCAGTTGCAAAGGTTAAAGACTTACATCAAGCTTGGGTGTTGTTTAAAATTACTATCTTGGAAGCCCAGACCGGTTGTATTCCATGCTTTAAGAAAAGTCGAAGGAAGTCCAAAAAACTGCCATCATGGTTTAAGGTGAGGTCAGAGAGGCTGTTGTTGCCAAAAAAGCATCTTTCAGGAAATGGAAAAAAGGGTCAAATAACGAAAACTGGAAACAGCACAAGCACTGGCAAGGCCTTGATAACGCAGGCAAAGAGAGAATTTGAGAAGAAACTTGCTGTGGAATCAAAAACGCATAATAAAGACTTTTTCAAGTACATTCGTAGCAAAAAACCTGTGAGAGAGTCAGTTGGACGATTAGATGATAGAGGGGTAAAAGGGGCAGTAAGAGGGGACAAGGCTATAATGGAGAGACTGAATGAATTCTTTTCTTTGGACTTTACTGAGGAAGATGTAGGGATGTTACCCATGACTGAAGTGGTACTTAAAGGTGATACTGCAGAAGAATTGAAAGAAATATCGATACACTGGGAAGATGTATTCAACTATTTGATAAATTGAAGAGTAGCAAATCACCTGGACCGGATGGTATACATTCAAGGGTGTTGAGAAAACTGAAATATGAGATTGCAGACCTGCTATTAATAATCTGTGAACTATCATTAAAATCATCTGTAATACCTGAAGATTGGAGGATGGCAAATGTAATGCCAATTTATAAAATGGGTTCCAGGGGTGATCCAGAAAGCTACAGTACCAGGAAAAATGGTAGAAATCATCAAAAAGAACAAAATGATTGAAAATGTAGATAGTCATGGCTTAATGGGAGACAGCCAAGATGGCTTTAGACAAAGAAGATCTTGTCTTACTAATCTGTAATGTTTTTTTGAAGGTGTGAATAAACAGGTAGACAAAGGTGAGTTGGTTGATATAGTTTATTTGGACTTTCAGAAAGCCTTTGACAAGGTCCCTCATCAGAGACTTTTGGCAAAACTAAAGAGTCATGGGATAGGAGACAGTGTACTATTGTGGATCAGGAACTGGTTAAAAGATAGAAAGCAGAAGGTAGGGCTAAATGGCCAATTTTCCCAATGGAGAAATGTGAATAGTGGTGTACCCCAGGGATCTGTGCTGGGTCCGCTGCTTTTTGACATATTCATAAATGACCTGGAAAAGGGAATAAAGAGTGAGGTTATCAAATGTGCAGATGACACAAAACTATTTAAAGTTGTTAAAACCCATGAGGATTGTGGAAAATTGCAAGAGGATCTTGATAAATTGGAAGACTAGGCATCCAAATGGCAGATGAAATTTAATGTGGACAAGTGCAAAGTTATGTACCTAGGAAAGAACCCAAACTATGGTTACACGATGCAAGGTTCCACATTGGGAACCACCACCCAGGAAAAAGATTTAGACATCATCATGGATAACATGTTAAAACCCTCCTCCCAGTGTGCAGCGACAGCCAAGAGAGCAAATAGAATGCTAGGTATCATAAGGAAAGGAATGGAAAATAAAATAAAATAAAGGATATTATAATGCCTCTGTATCGTTCCATGATGTGACCGCACCTTGAAAATTGTGTGCAATTCTGTTCACCATATCTTAAAATGTATATAGTGTTATTAGAAAAGGTACAGAGAAGAGCCACATAATGGTAAAGGGGATGGAAGGATACTCCTATTTAGAGAGGCCAAAAAGGTTAGGGCTCTTCAACCTGGAAAAGAGGCGGCTGAGGGGAGATATGATAGAAGTCTATAAACAAATGAAAGGAGTGGAACAGGTAAACGTAGATCAATTGTTTACATCATCAGAATATAAATAGACTAGGGGACATACAATGAAGATACAGGGTAACCTATTTAAGACTAATAAGAGAAAATATTTTTTTCACTCATCGTGTAATCAAACTCTGGAATTTGTTATCGGAGCTGTTAGTGTATCTGTGTTTAAAAAAGGTTTGGACAAGTTCCTGGAGGAAAGGTCCATAAACCATTATTAAAAGGGACCCAGGATATCACTGCTTGACCCAATACAAGCACTGAGGAACCTGTGTCTTTTGGAGAGACTGCTAGGTACTTATGACCTAGATTGGCCACTATTGGAAACAGGTACTGGGCTTGATGGACCTTGGTCTGACCTAGTAAAGCATATCTTATGTTCTTATGTTCATATGTGGCACTATCTGCCAGCTTTGTGAGTCAGTGTGCTAAGCGTCACGGTACTGAATAGATGTGGGACCGTGCTGTGATTCTTTGTTTATCATGTATTTCATGACTTTCTCACTGCCGAAAATGAATGAGAAACTTGAGCAATGTGTGTGTATCAAATTCTGTCTTAAAAGTGTTAAAAACACATCAGAAACACAGCAATTGTTTCAGCAGGTGTTAAGCCAATCTGTGAGTGGTTTGGGCGTTTCAAATACAACCAAGAAATGCTTGATGACAATGAACATTCAGGATGGCCTTTCAGGGAAGAGGAAAAAGTCACAAATGGCCAAGTCAGGAGAATAGGGAGGGTGAGGGATGGCAACCATGTTGTTTCAGGCTAAGAACTGCTGCACTTTGATGGACATGTGCAGTGGGGCATTGTCATGGTGGATCATCCAGTTCCCAGTGGCCCACAACTCAGGATGTTTGTGCCTCACACAGTCCCACAGAATCACCTGAACTGAGCCATAACTAATTCCAAGTATTTCAGCAATGTATGGAATGGTTTTTTGATGATCTTTGTGAATTAATGCATGAACTTTCTCAACATTCCAGACATTGCTGAAATATTTGGAATGAAAATGAAACTCACAGATTTGACACCATTGCGAAGATTCAGGAGGTGACGAGGACTTGGCTGAAGAGTCTGAAAAAGAAGACTTTCAGAAGGCGTTCTAACAATAGCAAGACTGTTGGGACCATTGCATCAACTCCCAAGAGGATTACTTTGAGGGGGATAGTGACCACTAAAATCTCAGGTTAGTGTAGCATTTTTTATGGGGTCAATTCTGAAACCTTTTTATAGCACCTCGTACAATGAAAGAAATAATTTTCCAATATTGTAAGTTTGCTATGGGGTGTACTGCCTGGGGGAAGAACTGTGTGCTTGAACTGTTGCAGAGAAACTGGAAAGCCTTGGGAGCTGAGTGGTGTTTAGCCCCATTCCTCAATTCTGATGTCACTTAGGTGATGCTGGAGCCTTTCAGTTTAAATCAGCACATCCCGGGTGAGCATACAGAGAATGTGGCACTGCCTTCCTTTTCTGGCCTGAAGTTTGCATATATGTCTGCTGAACCTGCTGCCTCTGGGAAAAACAGTGTTCTTGAACTGTTGTGGAGGGACTAGGAAGCCTTGAGAGCTGAACGGCGTATAGCCCCACCTCTCAATGCCAATATCACCTCAGCAATACCTCAGCCTTTCAGTTAAATCAGCACATCCCATGTGGGTCCCAGCTAGCAGGTTCCAGCTAAGGGGCATGGCCAAGGGGTATACCATTTACCTACCATTTGGAATGCACGTGGAATGAATTTATTTATTTTATTTATTTATTTAGACAGATTTGTATGCCACCTTTTCCTTCAATCAAGGTGGTCACGTCACATCACAATTGGAGAGTTACATTTAACATTAGGGTATGTGTAATCATTTAGACAGCACAGTTACGTAACAGTATTTAGACATTTAGACAATGTTTAGACAGTACAACTAAAGTAACATTTAACATAAAGGTATTTACTAATGAGGTGTGTTGAATTTGTGTGTGTGGATGGGATGGGTGTGTGTTTAGTTGCTGTTTGGGTAAGAGATATTGCTTGAATGCTCATAAGTTTCTATAAATAACCATGTTTTGAGGTCTTTGTGGAAGTCTGGGAGGTCTTCTAATGCTCTCATGCTCAATGGTAGGGAGTTCCATATTGAGGATGCCAGTAGTGATGGTGCTCTTTTTGAGGGTGTTTGTTTGGTTTTGTGGTAGCCTGCAGGTTGCCGATCATGTTGTTGTTATTGGTTCTTCTTGGTCTATTGCTGATGTCTCTTATAACGTTTTGGAGTACGTCTGCTGAGAGAAGGTGAATGACTTTGAAGATTGAATTTAAGACTGTCATGGTATTTTTGGGAGTGAGGGAATTTGGGTATGAGAGAATGGATTGATTTTGATATTATTGAGTGGGAGAGGGTGAGGAGTTGGGACTGTGTTATTTTAAATTAGAAAGGGTACTGAGGTGGCAGGGAGGAGGGGTTGTTATGGGGTGCAGGTGTGTGGTGGGGTTAAAAAGAGGAAGAGGGTAGATAGAGTATTATTGCCTTTATAGAGTGAATGGGGAGTGGGGAAAGGGGATATGGAGTAAATTTTCTTGTTCATTAATTTATGTATATTCAGCTATCAGAAGTGGTATGTGCTAAAAAATCTGATTGTCGAAGGGGGTTTAGAGTTTTTGTTTATTACTGAAACTTTGGTTTTCAGTGGAAGGGGGGGGGGAGCTGGTTCTCTGATTTGTCCTGTGCAGATGGCTTGGGAATGTAAACTGGGGGAGGGGGGAGGGGGAAATTAGGCATAAGCATTAGATGATGGTGCAAAACGTTTGGGAGGCCCCAGTGGGCTGTGAGGGGACTCTGGTAGGTTTAAAGAGGGGGGGGGGGGAGAGATTGGGGGGGGGGTTGTTGTATTGTCCACTGGGGTTAAGTTGGGAGAGGTGGGGAAGTAGGAGATAAAATTGCAGATGCAAGACTTGAATTTTGAGAGTTGATAGTATTGGGAGATTTTAGTGCCCCTGTCAGAGAAAGACAATATTCATTACTATTTTCTGTGATGAATGATACTGATTTTGTGCAGTGGGTAACTGATTCCACTTATGTGGGAAGTGGTAAATTGGATTTGTTTTTTGGGGAAGAAGAGGGTATTCAAAAGATTGGGTTAGTAGTAGATAAAGGTCAATGAGTTCGTTGGTCTGATCATTACAGTATGTGATTCCATTTGCTTTTCTGTGGTGGTAAGGAGGAAGAAAGGTGTGTGTGTGTGTGTGGGGGGGGTGATTTTGTAACTTATAGACAAAGTAAAATTGAAGGGGAGTTAATATAGAAAAAGGTTCTTGGTCAGAGGCAATTGGATCAGAAAGAGGCTGTGGGGGTTCAGGTTGGGGATTGGTTTGATGTGTTGTGTATGGTTTTGGAAGAGGTGGATTCCCTAAAAAGGGTAAGGCAGGTGGAAAAAGGAATAGGAATAGGGGGTACTATTCTTTGGAATTGGTGGAAGTTAAAAGAGAACAGTGATGTTTGGAGAGGAGAGGGAAATTGGGTTCAGTAGATGACAGGTATTTGTAGAGGAAAATGTGCTCTGAGAGGGTGGCAGTGATTGGGAATAAACCCAAAGAATTATTTCAGGTGGTAAAGCAGTTGCTAGGGAAAAATTAAAATGGTGCAAAGGAATGGGAATTTGTGCAAAATAGTAAATATTATCAGTGGCTTTTGGAAGATCCAATGAAGTCTCTTCAAAGGGATATTAACCTCTTAATTGAGGAAGAAAAGATGGAATAAGAAAGGGACTGTAAAATTAGCAGAATTAATAGTAGAGAACTCAATACTAGATATATGGAGGCTTAAACACCATGATCAATAGGATTTTACTTGCTACTCTCATAGGTATACAATACCTATTTGAGAAATGATTATTTTTTTGTTATATTAAACAGGATTGATCAGATTATGTGGTCTGATTATGCACCAATCCTCCCTTGAAAGGGAGGATTGGGGAGCATGAAGGGGAAGGAAGCGTCTGGGTTATGAATAATTTGGCCATTGCAGACTCTTCCTTATTTAAAGAGATAGAAAAGCTGCTAAAGGAGTATATTTAAATAAGTGATAGAGATGAATTATGTTTTGGAATTCTGAAAGGCCCTGAAGCACATTCATTGAATATTGGACTAGAACAAAGAAGAAGAAGCACGATGAGTAAGAGGTACTGCACAATAAGCTATCTGAGTTGGAAAAGAGACATAAGAAATGGCAAACAGAAGAAGAAAGCAGGGGCTGGTGAAATGTGTATTTCTCAGGGGGAGAAAATATTTTTTCTCTTCAAGTCTTGCTGAGTACATTCACGTGATGACCCCACTATATAAAATCTATTTTAAACTTCAAAAAAGCAGCACTGCAATTGAAGTATGGTAGGAAAGAAACAGAAGAAATATTGGCCACACATCACACAAGAAAAAAGTGTTCATCCCTAGCTTAGGCGGTAGGGCTAGGATAGCAGCAGCGAAAGTGTACCCACTACCAATGAAGATAATATCCCTGACACAGATGAAGTCCATGGTGAACTTGTTCATGGACCCACTGTGGCAGGAGAGAAACCACAGAGACTAATGAAAAAGTTAAGAGGATTAACTATAATTAAGTGGACTCCTGCAGTTTAAGCAGAGATAATGTACTGCTACCTTTATGCTACAAACCCTATATTTAAATCAAGAGAGTATACACAGATAATCCACCAAAAAATGGAAGAAAAATGGAATATTGCCACAAGAAAAACTGTAAAAGCAACTGATGCAAATTTAACATCTCTAATTTGCTAAAGTAATGATGTATGTGAATGACAACACCTGGGGTCTTCTGTGGAAAAGGTAATAGAGAAAGAGGTAATCCAGAAGGGGACGCCAGAAAGAAGATTGAGGAAGAGAGATATAAAGGAGGCTTGGAACAAAATATTAGAAGGGGGGGGGGGGGGTGCAGGCCTAAAACTTTCATTTCGTTTAGTTTCATGTGTTGTTTGCAGAATTTTTCATTTCATTTTGTTTTATTCTGTTTTAATTTTGTCACTTCCCTTCTGTCATTAATAATGTGTAATACCACTTGATAGTGCACACTATTGAGCAAATAATGCATGCTATGAGCAAACAGTGCACACTGCTGAGCCATAATGCACCTTATTAAGCAATTGTGCACACTATTTGTGCATGTGCAAGTGGGGGGTTATTTTAGAATCCCTATTTTTGCCTTGGATATTTGAAAACGGGCATAGAGATGTCCAAAGCACAGAGACATAACCAGAGCCATTTTAGAATCTGCATTTTAGAAAGGGCATCCAAGTGCAATCTGAGACGCCCAGGGCAGAATATGCAGAAAACACTGGAGACATCTATATTTTGGTCCAATTGTACAAACATAGATACCCCCAACATGGATGCCTGTACCAGCATCCATATAGATGTCCCTGCTATGAAATCATGAGACAGAGATAGCCATCTCAAGCAAGATTGCATATGGGGAAGTCCAGCTGCATGGCAAAACAAAAACACGAGCCCCCATCTTCTGTTGGTGTTCACTGACAAATTGCATAATAAGGAGGATATGAGTATACCTCCTTATCCACAGCCTCCTGACAAAATGAGCACTTTTCAGATGCCTGTTCATGCCTGGAGCAGGTATAACCTATGACCTGCCTCGGGACATCCAAGACATTTCTGAAATCAGGCAGGGACATCCAAGTTCCTCTGCCATTTATTTATTTATTTAATGCTTTTATATATCGTGCTTTTTAAAATCAGTGCGGTTTACAGATAACATTTTGTGCAGAGCAGGAAGAGCCTGCTTCGCACTTACATTGAACAGGAAATACAACTTGGGTTAATAACCATGGGGAGATATATACAGGCTATATACAGTATGGGCAGGAAGTCGCTGCGCGGCTATGGAACATGGTTTTCCTTGTGAGCTATGTACAGGGGTGTAAATTTGATCGTAAGGTTGTGTTAGGTAGGGATGTGTTGTTAGCCTGGGCATAGTGCAGGAGAAAAAGGTGATGTTTTAGTGCTTTTCTAAATTGTGCGAGGTCAGTGATCATGCGGATGGACACTGGGAGCTCGTTCCAGCAGGTAGGTGCGTAGAACATGAACGCTTTGTTTTTTGTTGCCTGAGTGCATCTTGTTACTTCACTGGGGGTTATTAGTGTGTTGGTGGCGAAGGACCTTCTTGATGTGGGTGTGGGGTGGATAAGGTTTGTCAAGGAGCCAGAGGTTTTTTTTGTTAATGGCTTTGAAAGTTAAGAGAGCAACTTTGTAGATGAGTCGGCAGTAGATTGATAGCCAGTGAAAGTCCTTTAGGATTGGAGTGATGTGCTCTCTTCTAGAGGCCCCGTGTAGGAATCGGGCAGCGGCATTCATTGCTAACTGTAGGGGGTTAAGTGTGTTCTTAGGGAGCCCATGAAGGATCACATTGGCGTAATCAAAGTGGGGGGTTACTAGCACCTGGAAAACTGTCCAGAAGTCCTCTGGTTGCAGTAAGGGTCAGAGATGTTGAATTGTCCTCATCTTATGGTAGACTTTCTTGACAGTGCTGCTTATGTGGGCTTTGAGCTCGAGGTGCTGGTCAAGTGTGACTCCAAGGTAGCGGATGGTGGGGCGGCTCGGGACCTCGGCATCTCTTGTCTTTAATGTTGCCGGAGGGATGAAGTTTTGATTTCTCGTGATGTACAGCACTTCTGTCTTGCTGAAATTTATTTTGAGACTCTGTGAGTTAAGCCAGTCAATGACGGCATCAAAGCATTTTACCAGTGAAGAGAAGTCTGGTTGATCAATGGTGAAGGGGGTGAAGAGTAGCACGTCATCCGCATAAATCAGGCAGGAGATGTTGAAGGAGCAGATGATGGCACATATGGGCTGCATATATATATTGAATAATAGGGCAGATAGTGAAGAACCCTGGGGGACTCCATGTTTTTGTTGGAAAGACTTAGAGGTTGTAGAGCCTGTGCGTACCTGCTTCCATCTATCTGTTAGGTGCGATTTGCACCAGCTCCAGGCTGAGACCTGGATTCCCTTTTCCTGGAGACGTGTCAGGAACTGCTCATGGTTGACAGAGTCGAAGGCTGCGGAGATGTCCAAGAAAATCAGGGCATATCCTTGTCTGTTGTTGTTAATCCCTGTGATTAATGTGTTAAAAAGCGTGGCAAGAAGCGTTTTGATTCCATGTGATTCCGTGAAGCCATGTTGGCATGGATCAAGGGGGGGCAGTGAAGTCGCTGTGTTCTTGGATTTGCCATTGAACTACCTTCTCAATAATCTTGGCTAGAAGTAGGATGCTTGAGATTTGTCAATAGGACTCCACCTTCTGGAGCACAAATCCTGAAAGCCAGTAGAAGGAAAAGTGCTAATGCTTCTTCAGAGGACTTGAGCCAAGGTAAAGCTGACATTTCTTATTATGATTGCTTGTTCAGAAAGTCTCCAGAACATGTTAAACTTCGAAAGACAAACCCAACACTTGCTCTTAAGGATAAGTGGGGGAGGGGTTTTACCCACACGGAGAACTGTTGCTTTGATAAGAACAGAATAGCTAATTACCAGGAGCTGGGAGCCTTAAACAAACGTTTGCCTGAAGAGGAAGAAAGATATCAGCTTGGGGAAGAGCATAAGCAGGCTGAATTACTTCTGGCACAGTTTAAGGAGTTCTTAGAGCAAAAGGCAGCATCTGCTATTAATCCTATACAGCATGCCAATAGTTGTGAGGAAGAAATGCAGTTAGATAATTATTTGCCTTCAACAGAACAGGACCTAGCCATGGATTGCTCTACTTGTATTATTGAAGATAGCCATGATAAAGAGCTTTGAAACTATATGAAAAGAATATAGTAGAAAGATTACTTTACCTGTTTCTCTTGTGAAACGCTTATGAAGGTAATAAGTGTAATCACATGCTGGAGCTGAAAAGCCGTGCCGTTGAAAGGACCTTGCTTTCTGTTCATTGAAGAGTCACATGATTGCCTAAATGTGAGTCTGAGAAGGAACTGTGAATAAGCTGAATGAAAGCTATCTCAGCACTGCAACTTCTGTATATTTGGTTTTCCCATCTTTTGTTGAATATGCATTATTCTTCTTTTGCGTCTGAAAGCACTGAGCTTCAATGCGTTGGAAATAAACCCTCTTAAAAGAAATTTTCTTTGCCTGCCTTTGTCTGCTCGAGCTACAACTACAACCTCAATCCTTCAGGAGGCCCAGTAACTACATTTCCCAGAATCCCTGGGGGTCAAATGTTAGTGCTCTACCCCTGAAGGGCATCAAAGGCCCCTCCTTCCTGGAAACCCTCAAGGCCCAGGTAGTAAGGGGGTGGCAGGTTACAGGCAAGGTCAATTATAGTTGCAAGGTCTTCAGGGGAGGAGGACGGTGATCTTTAAATTAGGTTGATGGTGTTGTGGCTGTTGAATATAGTGAGTGTGTCGAGGTGTGTTGTGCTGCTGGATTTGATCAGCTGATACAGGAGCTCTGTTTTTGATAGGATGAATGTGCCACCACCTCTGCGGTAGGTCTGTGGCAGGTATGGCTTGAGAAGTTGGGGGGGATGAGTCGGTTAATGAGAACTGCATCTGAGTCCGTGAGCCATGATTCATGCCTCCATCATGCCCCCATTCGGATTTGGACATCCTTGCACTGGACAATAGGGATTCTAAAATAACCCCCATAGTGCGCACTGTTGCTTAATAGGACACAGTAACCCATAGTAGTCACTATTGCTCAATAGTCTGCACTTTTAAGCAATAGTGTGCACTATTAATGTCAGACAGAAGTGACAAACGTTTGGGGATTTTGTTTCATTTTTGTTTGAAAACGATACAAAACAATATAGGAAATATTGCTGACATTTCCCATTTCATTTTAAATGAATGCACACCCCTACTAGAAAGAAGGTTGAGATTCAGATGGAGCTAGAAGAGATCTGGAGTGCAGGAGAGTGAGATAACCAAAGGTCAGGCCAAGAACTTAGCTGAAAAGGAAGAAGAATGGGAGGAGAAAGACATGGAAATGGAGGAATTAAAAGATGAGCTCCTAGTTCATGTGGAAAAAGATGAATATGTTGGGTTCCAGGCAAAAGAAAGAGTGTCCGGATTAAATTTAACTCCTGAAGATAAGAGTATGATAAATACGATGAACAAGACCATAGCTTGTATAAAGGGGCCATTTATTGACATTACAGAACTATATCAATACAGTATTGTGCTGCCAAAATTATTACTGCAAGAATTCTACCATCAAAAATAAAGGTCCAGAAGAAAAAGAGAGTGATAACAAGACCTGATAGACAGGTATGTATAAGAAACATTCAAAATATCAAACTGAAACATGTTGTGTTATCAGGAAACCTTAACTCTATATCTTCCAACAATAAATTTAAAATAGCAGCAGAAACACAAAAACTGCAAAGATATGAAGAGAATAGAAAAGAGAGATATCAAAATAAACTATTTAGAGAGAATCTAAAGCAGTTCTACAAAAAATGGGAAAGAGCATTGGTATGGTAAAGACACCACCAAACAAAGCTGAAACCAACATTTCTAGAAACCTTCTGAAGCAAACTATATGAAGATCCTGTACCGCACAACTGAGAAGCAAAATGGTTACACAGCATATGGGTGAATTTAGAAAAAGAAAATATCAAACCTATGGAATAGCCTGATGTAACAACAAAAGAGCTAGGAAGCAGGTTTAAAAGAGCCCAAACTGGAAGAGCCCTGGCCTAGATGGAGTGAACAACTTTTGGCTCAAATGGTTATCATCACTCTACCAAGACCTGGCAAAAGTAAAAAATCAATTGGTCAAGCAGCTATACTTAACACCATGGTGACTTATAACAGGAAGAACACTTCTCCTTTCAAAGGGGAATCCAAGTAAAACTCCCAAAAATTACTGACCAATAAATTGTCTACTTACAATCTACAGCATAAGCTGTTCATTGCAATAGATTCAGACAGAAAAAACACTATGCCAGACCAATAACCCTCAGCACCCACCACCGTACACAAACAAACCTACCTAAATCCCCTGACCATCTTCTCCACTCCACCCAAGAAGTACATCGAAGACACTATCGCTGCGATCAACACCACTACGGCACAAACCAACCCCTGCCCCGCCTTCTGGATAAAAGAGCTATGCTGCGATTTCAGCCCGTTCATAGCCAGGCTCATGGACCTATCCTTCGCAACAGGCTCATTCCCCCAATGCCTCAAACATACGTCCATCAGGCCTCTGCTGAAAAACAGCAAGCTTGACCCCCAGAAGGTGGACTCGTACAGACCTATATCCAGTATACCACTTCTGGCCAAGATAATTGAAAAAGAAGTCCAAAGACAAATACAAGAGCACATCGAAACCGCCACTCTGCTGGACCCCTGCCAACACAGATTTAGAGAGTCCCATGGTGTCGAAACACTCCTCACCACCCTCTACAGTAACCTAATTGCTGG
The DNA here is from genome assembly GCA_033557465.1 of Ichthyophis bannanicus. NCBI lineage: Eukaryota > Metazoa > Chordata > Amphibia > Gymnophiona > Ichthyophiidae > Ichthyophis > Ichthyophis bannanicus. The sequence goes on along the minus strand of CM066038.1, from coordinate 273,592,932 downwards.
AATTAATAACATCCGTCAAGGGTTTGTCCTCATCTTCATGGATATAGCTGCTGCTTTTGACTCAGTAAGCCACGAGCTTCTCCTGGGACACCTCAAGGAGAAGGGTATCCATGACACACCACTAGAATGGTGCAAGTCATACTTGTCTGACAGATGGCAGCACGTACGATCCAGGGCCTCAACATCAAAATCTTTCCACCAGAGGCAAGGCGTGCCACAAGGATCCTCCCTCTCCGCCCTGATGTTCAACATATACATGCAGCCCATCTGTAACCTCATCCGATCATTCAATGTCAACTGCTTGATATATGCAGATGATGTACTGCTCTGCATGCCATTCTCAACAGAGCAGCTGGACCTTTCCCCACTGACAGACTGCTTTGACGCAGTATCCAATTGGCTCGAATCTCATAACCTCTGAATACAGCACAAGAAAACAGAGGTCCTTTTCATTACGAGGAACCAAATCTTCACCCCGCCACCCCACTTAAAGGTTAAGGAAGCAGAGCTACAAACCAAAGCCACTTAACCCTCCATAGCCCATGTTCCCTGTAAATAGTTATTTCCAAGTTATAATGCCCTGTTCAATGTAATTTCAGTTTGTTCAATGTAAACCGCACTGATGCAGAATAGCGCTGTATATAAGAGAATGTATGTAAATGTAAATCCACAATCCGATACCTTGGAGTCATGTTAGACCAACGACTGGACATGAAGGTGCACATAAGCAACATAGCAAGAGCAATTTACCACAAAATCCGAACACTCAGGCACTTACGCTTCCTACTAGAGCCGGACGACTTCCGGACAATCTATCAAGCATTGATTATACCGCACTTTGATTATGCTAATGCAATCCTACAAGGGCTCCCACAATCCACCCTGAACCCGCTCCAACTCGCAATGAATGCAGTGGCGAAAGTTCTACACGGGGCTTCTAGGAGCGATCATGTTACGCCCATCCTGAAGCACCTCCACTGGCTCCCTATACATGGCAGATTCGCTTTCAAAACCCTACTGCTGACTTTCAAGGCCATCAATGGGCTCTCCTCCACATCACTAGCAGAGCTTATCCAAACCATGTCCCCCAATAGGTCCAGAAGATCTGCAGCAGTCAACACACTGGTAATCCCGAAGGAAATAACCCAATGCACCCATGCAACAGCAAAAAGGGCTTTCAGATTCTGTGCACCCAGATGCTGGAACACCCTACCACCCAGCATCTGGGCAATCCCTGACCTAACCCAGTTTAGGAAGGCATTGAGTAACCAAATAATGTTAACACTCCACTCCTCACCATGAGGTTATTGTGTATATGCATCAACGACTTGTTTCTGTTGCCAGATGTATTATCTTTTCGTTGTTGTAATTCACCACAACGTCTTAATGCCGGTTTCTTGAAAAATAATGCATAGTGCTCAGCTAGTTCAGATCTTTCCCATAATATTCTGTAACAAATTTGGAAAATGGTACTTATCTGACTTAGCCAATTCCCAATGCCAACTTCTGCGCTGTTACGTTTCACAAGCGTTTTGTCAAGGGGTATTATCCTGCACTCTTCATCATCCAGCCTTATCACTTCACTTAAGAAGGACAAAGACGTACTCTCATCGGACCCTACTTTAGGGTCCGATGAGAGTACGTCTTTGTCCTTCTTAAGGGTCTGATGAGAGTACGTCTTTGTCCTTCTTAAGTGAAGTGATAAGGCTGGATGATGAAGAGTGCAGGATAATACCCCTTGACAAAACGCTTGTGAAACGTAACAGCGCAGAAGTTGGCGTTGGGAATTGGCTAAGTCAGATAAGTACCATTTTCCAAATTTGTTACAGAATATTATGGGAAAGATCTGAACTAGCTGAGCACTATGCATTATTTTTCAAGAAACCGGCATTAAGATGTTGTGGTGAATTACAACAACGAAAAGATAATACATCTGGCAACAGAAACAGGTCGTTGATGCGATGGTGAGCACTGGGTTTAAATTATATTGAAAATCCAGAAATTAGCTCCTTAGAAGTCTGAGACCTGGTTGCCAATTCGCATATACACAATAACCTCATGGTGAGGAATGGAGCGTTAACATTATTTGGTTACTTAAGAGTATAACGAACTCTGGAAAGTGATCGCATTTTTACTTTGTAGGAAGGCATTGAAGCACCACCTCTTCCTCAAATACTACCCAGAAGAGAGCGCTCCAATAGCCCCCTCCCCCATCTAGTACAGCCACAGCAACATACCCCGCCAGCCATCCATGACTACGATTACTTTTGACACAACATAATGTGTCACCTAAATGTAAATAGTTACCCCAGTTTTATCCAAGTTGTAGTACCTGTTCTTTGTAAACACAGATCAGCTTGCTGCACTATGCTAGTCATTCTGTTTCATGTAAACCGCACTGATGTTGAATAGCGCGGTATAAAAGAGACTGTAAATAAATAAAAATAAATAAATAAATAAATCTGTTCAGAAACTAATGTCTGAACCACTAGCATCGCTTCCTGTTACAAAATGGAGCCTGTTCAGAAACCAAAGCTTGAAACATGGGGTCTGCTCTGAACCAAAGACTGAATTAAACAAGATGGAATCCTGTTTTGTTAGAACTCAGCATTAAAACTTGCAGATCCAGCAATGCTGCCAGTTTCTGATACTTCACAGTAAAAGTATTTTTTTCCAGCTGACTATGTGCAGAAGAACATGGCTGAAATCTTCACTGTGCTTGGCTTTGGCAGCAATGTATGAACCTGCATGCCAGCAGTTTTCGAGCACAATGGACCTTTGTTTGCAGAAGGACCACCTATTAGCTGTTATCGGATTTGCTAAAGATGACATACAGGGTTTGAGTCCAGCCAATCACCAGATCTTCTGGACAAAGAATTATACAGCTATCCACCAGAACCCAGAGCTCAGAAAAGAGATGCAGAACCCAGAAGACGAAGACTCAGAACACTTACAAGGAAAGATTTGAGAAAGAACACCTGGGAACGCTAACTTTTGATACAGACTGTTCACTTGCTTGTTCTCTCTGGCTGGAATGTCAGATAGTGTTCAAGGCCAAAGCCTCGAGAGAGTGAATTTCTCCCACAGACCGGCAGCTCAGTGTGTGACTATGCAGGTCATTTCAGCTGAAGTTGGACCTCTGCCATACCCTGACTTCATTCTGTTCCTGAGACTCAGACCACAACCACAGGTGTATTGGCACAAGCTAAGGTACTTGTCTTTAATTTCCCTGAGATTGAGGCTAGCTTAGACAGACATATAATTTGCATACGTCAGAGTGCATGCGAATCAGTGACATTGGTTATAAAGAAAGAGATTAGGTATCTTGGTATTGTAACATAGGGCTGAATAACGTGCTACCTCAGAAAGCTTCAACTGTCATCAGGCTCTCTGTCTATACAGAGGCAGAGGGTGTAATGGGGGCAACAGTTTTGGCAAGATGCTTTTTCTCAGCCATCATTCATATAATGGAGCTTTTGTAACTGTTGAAGTAAACAAGAGAGACCTACCAAGATCACTACCTTTCCTGAGCTGTCCTTTCAGAGAAAAAGCAGTTAATCTTTTATGTGTGTTCCAATGGTGCTGTTCGTTGTCCCAATGTGTAGCCCCACCCACTTCTTTGCAAGACAGTTATTACTTTATATTAGTAAATGTTGATATTACATGCCTGAAGAATAAAGATTATTGTGTTCCATTTGTAAAGTTACTCATTCAAAGCACCCTTAAGAATGGTAAATTGTATCTCAAGCTAACTGGGGAATATCCCTATATAGCTAGAAATCTCACATAGAATGGGTGGGAGCTGGGGTGGGTAGGGAGGGATCTAAGTCTTGAAGAGGTGTCAGTAGCTTCAAAGAGCTGAGAAAGAGAAACTAAAAGCAGAGTTTTAAATCAACATCACAAAAAAAATCCTCTTTTGAAATGCAGCACCTAAAAAAGAATGTAGCTTTTTAAAAATGCACACCAAAGCCCCTTTAGGAGCTCTCAGGCAGAGAGCTAGTAATTAAAAGCCACACAAGACTGAAAATGGGCTGATGCAGTGACTAGAAGGGAGGGGGTGCTGTGTGGGACTGGAGTGGAGGAGTGGCCTAGTGGTTGGGCAAGGTACTTTGGGCCGGAAGGTCGGGGGTTCAAATCCCACTAGAGGACAGCAACCTTGGGCCAGAAGGACTGGGGTTTCTAGTCCCACAGGTGCTCCTTGTGGTCTTGGGCAAGCCACTTAACCCTCCATAGCCCATGTTCCCTGTAAAATAGTTCTCTGTGTGCTGTGCTTTCCTGTCTAATCAATGTGTTTATACCTCAAAAATTTCCTGTCATGATTTGACAATTTCCAATCTGTAATCAAACCGCTGCTGATCGCTGGAAGTAGCGGTATACAAATGTATACTAAATAAATAAATAAATCTTAACTTGTTTGCAATGGAGATCCTGTTAGGAATGCCAGAACTTGCAAGGCTCTGATGACCTTTATGCAGTACAAAGCTGTCCTCAGTTCTTTCACAAGCTAAACAAGGCCCACTAACTCCTGATGAGATGCCACTTGTTTCAAAGATCTGTTAAAGAGAAACTAAAAGCAGAGTTTTAAACCAACAGCATAAAAAAATCCCCTTTTGAAATACAGCACTTAAAAAAGAATGTAGCTTTTCAAAAATGTACAACAAAACCTCTTTAGGAGCTCTCAGGAGAGAGCTAGTAATTAAAAGCTACACAGTCTTAACTTTCTTGCAATGGAGACCCTCTTAGGAATATGCAGATGCTTTGGTCTTGGTTAATGGGTTTAAATCATCCTCATTCCAACTGGGACGGGATACTCAGCAAGGTTGTCCACTCTCATCATTACTGTTTGCATTAGCTAATGCAGCCTCTGGTGGTGTATATAAGGGTAAGAGCTAATGAGCTTGGTGTAACTGGAGAAGTTTTCCATATGATCTTGCTGTACATTGATGACACCTTGATATATCTCTGGAAACCTGCTAGTTCTGTACCCAAGACTGTCGATCTTATTAATCAGTTCATCAATATATCTGGGTTTTCAGTTAACTGGCAGAAATCTGTTGCTCCTATGTTCAATGCAAGGGGTAGATAGTTTAGTGGGGGTAGAGACTTCAGGGTTTCAGTGGTTGATCAATTTAAATATTTAGGAGTTATAGTCTCCATAGATCTGATTCAGCTGTACTCCTCTAACAAGGGGGTGCGGGGCCATGTGCGGAGATTAATTGTGGGGCCTCATTTTCATAGGGATCCTCATTTGCATACATATTTGCATAATGTTAACATGCAGTTTTAGTAAACATGCCTCTTAATGAGTGTCTGGATAAAGAAAGACTAACAGATTTCTATGCTACTATATTCCAGTGCCAACTGCCAGGCCCATTAGGAAGTACTATAAACACTGACCATTTAGAACTCATAGCAAATCCACCATGTTATAACAGCACTGCCAGGACTCAAAAAGCACCAAACCCTACCTATCAAAAGGCAACACTGCAAATATTAAACCAATACATCTCAGAGAATACCAATGCATCTCCTACTAGGGAAATAGAGCAAGTGGCACGGTCAAATAGAAACTACATGAACAGAATACCTCAGCTTGGTTAAAATGCAGAACATAGACCGTCACCAAAGAACAAGAGATCATAATTTAGAAATAGGAAGACGGCAGGGGGCGTGACAAGATGGCGATGGGACGCTCTGTGAGTTGAAGCAGCTCTCTCTCGGTTCCTGACCCTGAGTAGCTTTATGAGACACTCCATTGTATACAACATTGCTGTATGTCCCCCGAAGAAGGCGCAAGCCGAAACGCGTAGGGACCATCTTCAATAAAGCAGTCTGTTCCAAACCTGCTCTATTCTCTTGCTTCGTTTGTTCCCCTCTACACCTGCAAGAGTCATGCTCCTCCTTTGTACCTGAGTAGCTTACCGCCTGATGTTATGGGGCGGAGGAAGCGTAAGCAGGCTGTGGATCCTCCCGGGACAGGCATGCCGCATTCTTCAGTTCAGCGAACCTTGGGGGAGTGTGGATTCCGGAGCGGTGGAGAAGCTGTGTCTTCGGCAGTGCCGGTTGTGGAGACCTCGGCGCTGAGTGTATCGGGGGTTTGGTTGACACCGGAGATGCGTTCTCCACCCCCTTTACCGCGACCCGGAAGAGTTGGAGTATCAGACGCTGGATCCTTTGCGATGTTGCCGACGAGCACACCGATGAGGGGTTCTTTGGGAGGAACGTCTGGTCTTGGTTCTCCACCTGTGGTATTGGAGCAGCGGCAGAGAGTAATGGAAGAGTGGGAGCTGGTGGAGATTCCCGATGTGGATGCCGCGCAGGGAGGAGACCTTCCGGGGAAGTTTCTGTTGGTGAAACCTGCGGTTATAACTTTGGAGGTGCTATGGGAAGGTCTGGCTTCACTTTCATCCTCTCTTCAGATGTCGTTTGGTGTTGTGAATAATGACTTATTGGGGGTTAAGACTGTGTGTGGTACTCTGACAAATGACCAGTCTAGTCAGATGGAGAGATTGTCTAAACTTGAACATGAAGTGGGACATTTGCAGGAAGCTATGAGCACCCAGGTAGTAGATAGGAATGTGACCCGCTCGGAAAATAGAATATCTGGAAAACCAGGTTAGACGTTGTAATCTGCGTTTCCTTAATTTTCCACGCTCTCCCCTCCTTTCTCCCCTGGAAATGGTGAGGAAGTATTTTGGGGAGGTGCTCAAGCTATCCCAGGACCAGTTTCCACCTTTGGTCCGGGCGCAATATCTTCCTGCTGGGATAGGGAAGGGTGCTTCCAGTACCCCCTTGTTCATGCTGAGAGAGGTGACTTGATGGGTTTTTTGGAATCCTCTCTTGAGGTTATCATTGACAAGTCGACTCTACTTGTTACTCTGGCCTTAGAATCAGATACATTTTTTATTCTTCGTCTGTATTTTAAGAATATCAACGAGGAATTCCTAGGTTCTAAAGTTCTAATTTTTCCTGATTTATCAAGAGTTACACAGATGAGAAGGAAAAGTCTTTTGGCTTTTCGTCCCAGAGTCTTGGCTCTAGGGGCAACTTTTCTTTTGAAATTTCCTGCCAAGTGTTATGTGGTTTATAAACAAAAGATGTATGTTTTCTTTGAACCTAGGCAGCTCAATGAGTTCTTAATGGCTAGGGAGGAAGTTGTGGTGGAGGTTTCTCAGACAGCCCATACGGCTGACACTTAAGTCTTCTCTCCTGTTTAGCCCGTCTAAGTAATTGTTATGATGTTTTATTGCATCAAGGTTTTTGTTTCCTAATACGCCCTCTCTTTTTCCTTTTTGTTTAGAGGTCTAAATATTTGGATGACATGGAAGATTGATTTTTTCTTTCTATATAAAAGATTGTTTTAGTTTTATTACTTTCATGTTTGATCCATTGTTTCTTTTTCATTCATGTATTTGCTTGGATGTAAATTTATATAATATGCATAAATAAAAATTTTAAAAAAAAAGAAATAGGAAGACAATAATTAAACTGAGAACCCCAAAAGCCAAACTTGGGATGTACAACAACACTGGAGAAAGCACAGTTACTTACCTGTAACAGGTGATCTCTGGGAACAGCAGGAATTAGTCCTCACATATGGGTACGTTGGTACCGACGGAGCCTGCATGGGAAAGCTCCCCAGCTTCCCAGAAGAAAGCTTTTGGGAGCCTCCCACAGCGCATGCGCGCTGCCTTCCCGCCTTTCCTGACCAACTCTCCTCAGTTCGAGTTTAAAGCTGAGACAATAGAGAGAGAGAGGAAAGGAAAGATAGAGAGAGAGAGATACAACTCCTAGGGGAGGTGGGTAGGTTGTGAGGACTAATTCCTGCTGTTCCCAGAGATCACCTGTTACAGGTAAGTAACTGTGCTATCTCCAGGAACAAGCAGGAATAAGTCCTCACATATGGGGACTCCCTAGCTAAGATGCCCGGGAGATCCCCAAGGGTATGAAACCCTGAAAGGTTCCTCGTCTTCCTATGGATCTCAGGCATCCATTCAGGGAAGGAGGGCAGGAGTTGTTCAAGAATGGAACAGGTGTCTGAGGACAGCCTGACCAAACAAGGCATCCCGGTGGGAATCTTTGTCCCAACAGTAATGGGCTGTGAAGGTATGAACCGAGGCCCAGGTGGCTGCTCGACAGATCTGATCGATGGATACAGAATGAAGATGAGCCATAGAGGTGGCCATAGCCCTCACATTGTGAGCTGTGACATGGCCCTCCAGAGAAAGGTTCTTACTCTGGTAAGCAAAAGAAATACACTGAGCAATCCAATTGGACAGTGTTCTTTTAGAGACTGGAAGTCCTAGATGAGAAGGATCAAAAGCAACAAAAAGCTGGGAAGACTTTCTATGTTGCTGTGTCCTGTGTAAGTAAAAAGCAAGAGCTCTTTTACAATCTAGAGTATGAAGGTTCCTCTCTGCAGTGGATGCATGAGGAGCTGGAAAAAAGACAGGTAAATATACCTCTTGATTAAGATGAAAAGGTGAGACCACTTTAGGCATAAAGTGAGGATTTGTCCTAAGGACTACCTTATCATGATGGAACCTTGTATAAGGTGGATTAGCCACTAAGGCCTGGAGCTCACTAATGCGGCGAGCAGAAGTGATTGCAATAAGGAAAATAACCTTCCAGGAAAGAAATTTCAAGGAGGTAGTGGCTAAGGGTTCAAAAGGTGGCTTCATAAGCTGACCAAGAACCAAGTTTAAATCCCATGCCACCGGAGGAGGTCGAATGGGAGGTTTAGTTAAGGTTAGGCCTCTCATGAATCTGGCAATAAGAGGATGAGAGGAAATAGGTTGTCCATTGATAGGCTTAAGGGATGCTGCAATAGCACTTAAATGGACCCTTACGGAATTCGTCTTAAGGCCTGCATTGGAAAGATGCAGGAGATATTCTAATAGAGAATTCAGGGGAAGTGCTAGAGGGTCAAGACCCTTTTGAGCACACCAAATGGAAAATCTCTTCCATTTAAAAGCATAGGAATGCCTAGTGGAAGGTTTCCTGGAAGCATGAAGGATATCCTTCACTTGTTGCGAAAGATTGAAGTCTTGAAGGTCTAGGCCTTCAGTAACCAAGCTCTGAGGTGAAGGGACTTGGGGTTTGGATGCCACAAAGTCCCCTCCTCCTGAGATCGAAGGTCTGGAGCAGCTCCCAAGTCCAGGGAGGGGACTTGGGAAAGATGCAGAAGTAGAGGGTACCACACTTGGCGTGGCCAGCGTGGAGCTATGAGGATCATATATCCTTGATCCCTCTGAAGTCTGAACAGAGTCTTGGGGATCAAAGGAATGGGTGGAAAGGCATACAGGAAGTCCTGACCCCAATGAAGGAGGAAGGCATCCTTGGCCTGAACTCCCTGACACGGAATCCTGGAACAGAACCGGGGAAGTTTGGCATTCCACGGACTTGCAAATAGGTCTATGTCCGGGGTACCCCATTCCTGAAAGATTCTGAGTACCTGATCCATGTGCAGGGACCATTCGTGTGGGAGCAGAACTCGACTGAGTCTGTCCGCCCAAGAGTTTTGAATTCCTGGGAGGTATACCGCCAGGAGATGGATTTGATGCTCTCTGGCGAAGGCCCATAATCTGAGAGCTTCGTTGCAAAGCGACAGAGAGCCTGTTCCTCCTTGCTTGTTTATGTAAAACATGGCTACCTGATTGTCCGTTTGAATGAGGACTGTCTGGTAGCTGAGGAGGGTATGAAAGACCTTGAGAGCTAGGAACACTGCTCGAAGTTCCAAGTGGTTGATATGAAGAGAGGTCTCCTGTGGGGACCAAGTGCCTTGGGTGGAGAGGTCTTGCAGATGAGCTCCCCAACCTGTTTGGGAGGCATCTGTTGTGAGGATTGCTTGGGGCAACAAGGGTTGGAAGGGGGACCCCAACAACAGATTTTGAGTGGACATCCACCATTGGAGAGACCAAAGGAGATGTTTGGAGTTTGCTATTTGGTCTGAGAGAGCTCCTGACGCTTGAGTCCACTGGATGGACAAAGTCCATTGCGCTGCTCTCATGTGTAGACGAGCATAGGGTACCACATGTACTGTGGAAGCCATGTGGCCTAGTAGTTGTAGCATCTCCCGGGCAGTGAAGTGGTCCTTTGACTGAATCTGGGAGGCTAACTGCACCAGACGTTGGCAACGAGCTTGGGGAAGATAGGCTCTTGCCGTAGTGGTGTCCAACCAGGCCCCTATGAATTCTAGGGACTGAGTAAGGATGAGCTGAGACTTTGGGAGATTTACCACAAGTCCCAGATACTGCAGAATGCACCTGGTAGTGTTCAGGGAAATTTGGGCTTCTGACTGGGATGGAGCTCGGATGAGCCAGTCATCCAGATATGGGAAGACAAAGATTCCCAGAGTGCGCAGAAATGCAGCAACTATTGCCATGCATTTGGTGAACACTCTTGGGGCAGAGGCCAGACCAAAGGAAGGACTCTGTATTGGTAATGTTTTCCCTGGAACAGAAAGCGTAGAAATTTTCTGTGGGATGGATGGATGAGTATATGGGTGTACGCATCCTTGAGATCTAGAGAACAAAGCCAATCCTGACTCTGTAGGTATGGAAGGAGAGTGCCTAAAGAGAGCATCTTGAACCTCTCCTTGTACAGAAATTTGTTCAATTCTCGGAGATCTAGAATAGGTCTGTATCCCCCTGTTTTCTTTGGGATGAGAAAGTAGGGGGAGTAAAAACCTGACCCCTGTTGAAGAAGAGGAACTTCTTCTATGGCCCTCTGGGCCAGAAGGGAGGTTACCTCCTGATCCAGAAGGTCGAGGAGAGATGTGGGAGAATTGAAATGTCTCACCATGGTGTAGGGAGGAAGGTCTGAGAAATGAAGTTTGTAGCCCTCTCTGATGATGGAGAGGGTCCACTGCTCTGATGTAATTTGCTCCCATCTGGGAGCAAAATGAGCTAACCTTCCTGGAATGGTGAGAGGTTCTGGCTGTTGTAGAGCCAGAAAGGTTAAGTTCTCTAGCACTAAGTCAAAACCCCTGAGGGGCTTGGGACTGCTGGGTTGCAGCAGCCCCTGCAGGTTTAGGCCTGGCCTGTTTGGGTTGCTGACGCTTAGTAGCAAATCGAGCTGCAGAAGACTGTTGACCAGAAGTGGAAGGAAATCTGCCCTTCTTGTAAAAAGACTTTTTAAAAGATTTTTTCTTGGCTGGAGTGGAGGTAGACTTAGAAAGTCTATCAAGAGCAGCATTTTCTGCGTCCATTTGAGTGGCTTTAATTTGCCACTCTTTGCCAAATAAGTTTTCACCTGTACAGGGTAGATTTCCTAAACCATCTTGAACCCAGGGTTCTAGATCAGAAGCCTGGAGCCAAGCAATTCTACGAGCAGCTATAGCAATTCCTGAGGCTCTGCTAGCAACCTCAAAGGAATCAAAGGCTGCCCTGTTGGAAAACTTTGAAATGTCTTGCGTATGCTTAAGCCAAAGAAGGAATTCTTCCCTTTTATCTTCAGGAATAAAAGGGAGAAAGTTGTGCAGCTTTTCTGCAACCTCCTTCAGAAACATACCCATATAAAGGCTGTATGAATTGATTCTGGCAGTAAGCATACTAGCTTGGAAGATTTTTCTACCAAAAGCATCCAAGGTCCTGCATTCTCTTCCTGGAGGAGTAGAAGAGTGTCTTTTGGTACTCTTTATCCTCTTCATAGCTGACTGCACCACAATAGAATGGTGAGGAAGCTGAGTTTTTTGAAAACCAGGAGGGACACGGTACATAGTGTCCAATCTACGAGAATGAGGGGAAAGGGTGAAAGGAGTCTCCCACAATTCAAGCAAATGTTCCTGGAGAATTTCATGAATTGGCAAGGTGACTGCCTCTCTGGGAACCTTAGAGTATCCCAAAATGTCTAACTTTTTTGCTCTAGGTTCTTTTTCAGAGGTTACTGAAATAGAGAGTCCTTTAGCAACTTCCATGATGAAGTCTTGAAAGGACAAATCCTCTGGAGGAGACATTCTCCTCTTTGGAGAAGAGGGCTCCTCAGGAAGAGTAAGAGATACTTCAGGAGAGTCATCCGATGAATCGGAATCATCAGAAGACTGGAAGTATCGTCTGTTTGCTTCCAGGGATCGATAAGCGTATCGACCGGTATCGACATCGGGCGTAACCGGAACCGGATCGGTATCGGGAAAAGCCCCGGAACCGGGAACCGGAACCGGTATCCTGGTCGATGTGGATGCCCTGGGTACCGGTATCGGTTGCGGTACCGGAACCGAGGTCGGTACCGCTTGGTGCGGTACCGTGGGCGTCGCAGCCTTAATAAAAGCCATTATGGCCTGCTGCATGGATTGAACTGTATGATCCATAGACGCCACGACTGCCTGGATGTTGGTACCGGAAGAGTGTGCTGGTACCCCAGAGCAGTCTAACAGGTGATCGGTCGAGGCCGTGCCATCGATGTCAACCTGTAACCCCATAGGAGGAGCTTTGGAAGCCGGAGCTTCCCGCCGGGGTTGTTTGGCTGGGGCAGGGTCCTCAGGGTCAAGCCCGGGGGCATCTCGATACTTGGAGGGAGATTTGCCCTTTGAGGACCTGCCAGAAGAATGTTTGGTTACCTGAGATCCATCAGGAGAGGAAGACCTGGAAGATGTCGATGCTGGAGTATCTGTAGAAAACAGCATATGAAACTTGGCTGTTCGGTTCTGTAAGCCACGTTTAGACATCAGGGAGCAGGACTGGCAATCCGGTATGGAGTGGTCAGGCCCCAAACATTTAAGACACCATTCATGTGTGTCGGTGACTGAAATGGTACCGCTACACTTGGTACATTTTTTGAAACCAGAAGCTGGTTTCTCCATGAGGGAAAAATTTTCTCCAGGCCTAGAGGCCTAAGGGGAGAAAAATTTCACCAAGTAGGGAAAAGAAAATATTTTTTTTTTTTGAAAAGTAAAAGAAAAAAGACCGGCGGTACCGGTATGGAGTCGGGTAAGGCAGACACGCGACTAAAGAAACAAATTAAAATAAGAACTTCTTCAGCGGTGACAGGAACACGACCTGCTGGCTCCGTGGAAAAGAAGAACTGAGGAGAGTTGGTCAGGAAAGGCGGGAAGGCAGCGCGCATGCGCTGTGGGAGGCTCCCAAAAGCTTTCTTCTGGGAAGCTGGGGAGCTTTCCCGCGCAGGCTCCGTCGGTACCGACGTACCCATATGTGAGGACTTATTCCTGCTTGTTCCTGGAGATATAAAACTATAAATTAATTTCCTCTTGTACTAAACAAAACACAAAAGACGTTAACGATGCACATTTCCCAGAGCTGATATATTCCAGTTAATAAATTCAAAATAAAAAAGTATTTTTCTACCTTTTGTTGTTTGCGCATTTTCTTTTTCAGTTGCAATTGCTTCAGTCACTTTCTTCTGGTTTCTTCGTATCTTCTGCGAGCTATCCATTTATCCTTTCTTCTCTTTTAGATTTTTTTCCATTTTCTTTCTCTATATCTGCTTTAACATACGGATCTTTCCCCTTTTGCTCTTTCCCCCATTTCTTTCCTTATTCCTTTATAATCCACTCAAATTTTACCCTTCCATTCTCAATCATCACTTACTCTCCCAATACCCGGCCCATCGTAGACTTTTCTTTCCTCCCACACAAAATATCTTATCCCCTCTCCATTCTTATTCCCCATTCCTTTCTAGTCCTCCCCCAAAATCAGCTCCCTTATAGTTCTAGACCCACCCAGCATCCGCCCCCTTCTAGTTCCAGTCTCCCAAGCCTCCACATCAGCACATTTAAAGTCCTAGCCCCCCATATGCTCTTTTCCAGTTCCATTCCAATCCCCCATCAGCTCATCTCCACTCCAAGCTCGCCCAGCAGCCAATTTCCAATCCTAGCCCCCTCGTCAGCCCATTTCCAGCCCTATTCCAGCTCCAAACAGCCCATTTCCAGTCCTAATCCAGCTCTTCATCAGCCCATTTCCAATTTTAGCCCTCCCGTCACAGCCCATTTCCAGTCCAAGTTTCCCCCCCCCCACCATCACAGCCCATTTGCAGTCCAATCACCCCCCAACCATCACAGCCCATTTGCAGTCCTAGTCCCCCCCCCCATCACAGCCCATTTCCAGTCCGTTCCCCCCCCACCATCACAGCCCATTTCCAGTCCGTTTCCCCCCCTCCCACCATCATAGCCCATTTCCAGTCTGTTCCCCCTCACCATCACAGCCCATTTGCAGTCCTATCCCCCCCACCTTCACAGTCCATTTGCAATCCATTTCCCCATCACAGCCCATTTGCAGTCTGTTTCCCCCCCATCACAGCCAATTTCCAGTCCAAGTTCCCCCCTGATCACAGCCCATCCAGTCCTAGCCCCCCCCCTCCAAAGAGCCCCGCGACCATCTAAGGGGCTGCAGAGGGAGCCGGGGAAGCCCGCGTGAGGCCCCGGCTCCCTCTGCACAGCCACCAGCATGAAGAGCCTTTTCCTTCACGCTGGCGGCTGTTTCAGTGAAGCTGCGAATGCCGGGAGAGGTTAAAGGGCATTGCCTTTAACCTTTCCCGGCATGCGTGGCTTCACTGAAACAGCCGCCAGCATGAAGGAAAAGGCTCTTCATGCTGGCGGCTGTGTAGAGGGAGCCGGGGCCTCGCGCAGGCTTCCCCGGCTCCCTCTGCATCCGTCCATTGTGTGGTAATGGAGTTCGTGCAGGGCCCTGTGCAAACAGCATTCTCACTCAATAATTGACAGGCGGCCTTGCTTGTGGATATTCAAAAGGATTTGCAAAAGTGGAAGGATCATGCTGTCTCGTGACTGAGAAGGATTAATATGCTTAAAATGTTAGTACTCCCAAAGGTTCTGTTTTTAATGACACAGCTTCTGCTATTCCTCACAAGAAGCTTTTTCAGAATTTGCAGAGTCAGATTATTAAATATATTTGGAAGGAGCAGAGGCCTAGAACGGGCTGGGTTGTACTTATGACTCTGAAATGTATAGGGGTGTTAGGGGTTCCTAAAGTCCATATAAATTATTGATGTGTGTGTTTGAGGGTGTGTGTTTGAGGGTGGATCAGTCAGAGCAGGCCCAAGGATTTCTGCCATCCTAGACAGAAACCCTGGCCTACCGCCCCTCCCCTGCACATGCCAAACCACACCACACTCCTCCCCTTACTCTCCGTTCTGAGCCAGCCGCCGAGCCAATCTGACCCTGCAACTGGAATAAACTGCAGCAGGAGGTGGCGGCACGGCATGGCTCAGCATGGAGAGGTGGCTGGCCATGCTTCCTTTGGAGGTCTGTCGTCCTAGGTGGCACTTAGCCCACCTAGTGGATGGGCCGGCCCTAAGCTCAGTGCTAGTATGGCAGGGGTACCTCTGATTGGGTGCAGTGGGAGGCAAGATGGATGTTTCCTGTTCCTCTGAAGGCTCTTTTTTATAGGAGAACATAAGAACATAAGATATGCCATACTGGGTCAGACCAAGGTCCATCAAGCCCAGTATCCTGTTTCCAACAGTGGCCAATCTAGGTCATACGTACCTAGCAGTCTCCCCAAAAGACAAAGGTTCCACAATGCTTGTACTGGTTCAAGCATTGATATTCTGGGTCCCTTCTTAATAATGGTTTATGGACCTTTCCTCCAGGAACTTGTCCAAACCTTTTTTAAAACCAGCTACACTAACAGCCTTTACTACATCCTCCAGTAACACATTCCAGAGTTTGATTACACGTTGAGTGAAAAAATATTTTCTTTTATTAGTCTTAAATAGTTTACCCTGTAGCTTCATTGCATGTCCCCTAGTCTTTCTATATTCTGATAACGTATACAATCGATCTACATTTACCCGTTCCACTCCGTTCATTAATTTATAGACTTCTATCACATCTCCCCTCAGCCATCTCTTTTCCAGGTTAAAGAGCCCTAACCTTTTTAGCCTTTCTTCATAGGAGTATCCTTCCATCCCCTTTACCATTTTGGTGGCTCTTCTCTGAACCTTTTCTAATAACGCTATATCCTTTTTAAGATACGGCGACCAGAATTGCACACAATATTCAAGGTGCGGTCTCACCATGGAACGGTATAGAGGCATTATAATATCTTTTGTTTTATTTTCCATTCCTTTCCTTATGATACCTAGCATTCTATTTGCTCTCTTGGCTGCCGCTGCACACTGGGCCGAGGGAGTCTGCAGATACCCAGAGAATATTCTTTCTCCCCTTTTTAAGACCACTTTGAAACGTCTGGTGAATGGCTTGTAAGATGTTGCGTGTAGCGCTATATAAATGATTAATAGTAGTAGTAAGAACATAAGATATGTCATACTGGGTCAGACCAAAGTCCAGCAATCCCAATATCCTGTTTCCAACAGTTGCCATTCTAGGTCACAAGTACCTAGCAGTTTCCCTAAAGGACACAGGTTCCACAATGCTTGTATTGGGGCAAGCAATGGATTTCTCGGGTCCCCTTTAATAATGGTTTATGGACCTTTCCTTCATGAACTTGTCCAAACCGTATTTAAAGTCAGCTACACTAACATCTTTGACTACATCCTCCGGTAATGAATTTCAGAGTTTAATTATGTATTGAGTGAAAAAATAGTTTCTCTTATTAGTCTTAAATAGGTTATACTGTAGCTTCATTGCATGTCCACTAGTCTTTCTATATTTTGATGCCATAGTAGTAGTCGTCTCCCCATGTTTATTACCTTATATGCCTGTTTCATCATTTGATTTTGTCAGGGACTTTGGTAGGGGGGAGTTAGATTCAGCTCAGGTACCCTGTTTAGCATTCCTATTTGAGGGAGCGGGATCTGAGACCAAGTGCAGCGTGGAGGTCATGTGTGGCCTCCCTCTTAACTATTTTCAACTGTGCCATCTCGCAATTATGATTCCTCAGAAGGAGAAGGTATTGCTCATGCCACAGTATTGGAAACTGGTGTTTTTTTGAGACTCAGAATGTGAAACATTTCATTGACCATTTCTATAAGACTATGGGGTATGTTTACTAAAGCGCGGTAATGTTACCGTCATTAAGTGCCCTGATAATGTTACGGATGCCAATATAAAGGAGTGGGCGGTGCAGCGTTAAGGCAAGCCTGGTCCGGTAACGCGCGTTACAAGGCGCCCTGGTTAGTTAACGTGCAATAGGGTGCCCTGGACTTACCGTGCGTTAACGTCACAGCCGACGGGAAGCAGCAACGCGTCTGAAGGGGTTGCAATCAAAGGCGCGCAGACAGTAGAAGACGCACTGAGGGATGTGCAGACATGGTGCCACATGAGAAACGGAGCTGTAGGTGTAAGGCCGTAGATCACAGGCAGCTGATATCGCAGTCTGTAATGGGGACATGAACCACAGATAAACACATGCACACACACCATGAAATGGTGTACAGTGAAAACAGCATGCAGAAGAGTAAACAAATGAAATGGAAAGGGCGTCAGGAGTCAGTCTGAAGGGCCAGCTGTGTGGATGGTGTGTGTACAAGGGCAACATGGGCAAGAGATCCAAAAAGGAGTATAAGGGAATTGAACTGGTACACTGAAAAGCCCAAACACCACTCATCAACACCAATACCAAACCACTGAACCAACTACCCACCCAGACAGCCCAAAGAAAGGGACCATATGTAACAGCTAGCATGTGATGGATAGGCTGCATGGAGGGGAGACTGCAGTGTACAGTGAAGAGAAGGAAGGTATGTAGAGAAGTGACGAAGCCGGAGCCATTGTATGGTAAGGTTAGCAGAACACAAGAAAAGTAAAGCAAAGGAACATGTGGGAATTAAACCCGCAACCTATGGTGGCTCAATGCATGTCTGTAACCACTATCCCAAACAACTACAAAAAGCACAATGCAAAAATAGTCCACAAAAGGGAATGTGTGTATGGAAACCCGTAGCACCCTGTGAGGTGGGAGACGGCTGGCACACAGAAAGCTGCCACCGTTCAAGGATGTGAGCAAAGGTGGGCCATGTACATCAGCAGTATACCACTAAATACTCTGGTCAGTGTGGTGATGCAGCAGCAGAGACAAATGTGTGTCCAACATGTCACACAAAAGTCACTGGCCTGTCCACAGATGATGAACAGGACAGATCATGCCCAGGAGCTGCATGGTGTGTACTGCTCAGTAGGCCTCCCTCCAATGCAGCTGCACGCTCCAAATGCCGTAGTCACATAGGCATGCATGTAGACAGTAGGTGGTGCATGATGAGGACCCATCACACATCAGTCATGAATTGTCCACAAAAACATACCTGTCTGGCAATACAGGACACACAAACCTGAAAAAGCATACACAGCAAAGTGTCAGCAAGTGTACAGACATATATATGTAACAGTTGTCTGATACTGCTTCATCATATCAATCAAAGCGGTGTACATTGTAACATAAACCTGGTAATGTACATTAAAGAGGGACAATGATAAACTGGATCCTGTCAGAGCAATGGAGGGTATGCGACCTGAAAAAGGTCACATGGAGTACTAGTGTGAATTGTACACTGGCCCCCAGGCAAGTGTGCGAACCATTATGCCACTCCTCCACACCATGACATGAACATCTCTGCGGTCGATGATGTGTAGACAAGGAGGCAGGCACATCTTTAATCTGCCCCCCCGCCACTGTCAGCACCAGTGCCAAAGAACACCATTGCCAGCTATGTCCCACAAACACTTCCCAGGTGGGGATGTACAGGCACTAGCCTGAGCATGCATGTGACCAAGTAGTAGAAATGCCCACCCAAAAGAATCCACAATAGTCCAAATTTTGTTAAAATGGTAAATAAAGGTAAAAGGAAAAGGAGACTGCGATGGCTTTCGAAAGAAGTAGTTGAAAAAGTGAAGAAAAAGAGGGAGACATTCATGAAATACAAGAGATCACAGAGAGAGGAAGACAGGCATCTATATTTGGAAAAACTTAGAGAAGCTAGCAAAGTAGTCAAGAAGGCAAAGATTCAAAAGGAGGAGGAAACAGCCAATGCAATAAAATGGGGGGATAAGACATTTTTCAGATATGTTAGTGAGAAGAGGAAGGGCAAAAGTGGTATTGTCAGACTCAAGGGTACAGGGGAGAAATATGTAGAAGCTGATAAGGATAAAGCGGAATTGCTTAACAAATATTTCTGTTCTGTGTTCACAGATGAAGAACCAGGAGCAGGACCTCAGAAAACACCCATAAACAGGAACAGAAGCAAGGGACATCTTAAACAATTTTCAGAAGACTGTGTTTGTGAAAAACTAGCTCAACTTAAAGTAGACAAAGCGATGGGACCAGATGGGATACACCCTAGAATACTGAGGGAACTTGGGGACGTTCTAGCAGCTCCATTGACTGACTTTTTCAATGCCTCATTGGAGTCAGGAGTGGTGCCAAAGGACTGGAGAGAGGCTCATGTGGTGCCTTTACATAAAAGTGGAAGTAAGGATGTGGTTGAAAACTTCAGACCAGTTAGTTTAACTTCGGTGGTGAGTAAATTATTGGAAGCGCTGCTGAAAGAGAAAATAGTGAGGTTTCTGGATTCCAGTGGATTACAGGATCCGAGGCAGCATGGATTCACCAGAGGCAGGTCTTGTCAGACAAATCGGATTGATTTCTTTGACTGGGTGACCAGGAAGTTGGACCGAGGGAGAGCCCTAGATGTGGTGTATTTAGATTTCAGTAAAGCCTTTGACACTATTCCTCGCAGGCGACTTATAAACAAACTGAGCACCCTAAAGTTACTGCTTGGGTTAGAAATTGGTTGGGTCGGAGGCGACAAAGAGTAAAGGTAAATGGAGCTCACTCTGAGGAGAAGGATGTTACCAGTGGTGTGCCCCAGGGATCTTTCCTTGGTCCAATTCTTTTTAACATCTTTTTTTAGTGATATAGCGGAAGGGCTGTCGGGTAAGGTTTGCCTCTTTGCGGATGATACCAAAATCTGCAATAGAGTAGACACCCAGGAAGGTGTAGATAACATGAGGAGGGATCTAGCTAAGCTTGAAGAATGGTCTAGAAATTGGCAGCTGGGATTTAATGTTAAAAAATGTAAGGTCATGCATTTGGGCTGCAGCAATCCAAGGGAGCAATATAGTATAGGGCGTGAAGTACTTTTGTCCACTAAAGAGCGGGACCTAGGCATGGTTGTGTCTGATGATCTTAAAGTAGCTAAACAGGTAGAAAAGGCGATGGCAAAAGCTAGAAGAATGCTTGGGTGCATACGGAGAGGAATCGCTAGCAGAAAAAAGGAGGTGATAATGCCTCTATAAGTCTTTGGTACGACGTCATTTGGAGTATAGTGTGCAATTCTGGAGACCGCACCTTCAAAAGGATGTTAACAGGATGGAGTCGGTGCAGAGGGTGGCTACTAAAATGATTAGTGGTCTTCATTATAAAGCATATGATGACAGACTGAAGGATCTTAATATGTACACCTAAGAGGAAAGGCGGGATAGAGGTGATATGACTGAGATGTTTAAATACCTCCGTGGCATAAATGTTCAGGGAGAGAGCCTCTTTCAATTGAAAGCAAGTTCTGCTACGAGGGGACATGGGATGAGGGTGAAGGGAGATAGATTCAGGAGTGATATGCAGAAATATTTCTTTACGGAAAGAGTAGTGGATCCATGGAATAGTCTCCTAGTGGAGGTGGTAGGGATGAGGACAGTAACTGAATTCAAAAAAGCATGGGACAAACACAGAGGATCTCTAAAGGTAAAAAGGGGACTGTTATAGTTGTTGATATGGAAGGACAGACTAGATAGGCATGTGGTCTTTTTCTGTCATTATATTTCTATGTTTCTAAATGAGCCGGCATGCAACTGGCCAGGCACATGGGAGCGAAGAATATAGCTGTGTTAAAATGGAACACATATGTGGATAATAGTGAAACCATCTATGGACAGGAATGCAGCAGCACAACCTTGGATACACCACACACATCCTGTGGATGATAAAACACCCACACTGGTCAATGATCTGAAAGGTGGACTGTGGTTATTGTGCTTTGAGTGAACCAGTCGGCATCAACGTACATTGTCTGCATCATCACTGCAATAGCATGAGAACACATGGCGCATGGTTGATGTTCCAACATACCTGGCCGGAATGTCTGCACATGTATAGCTGTCAGTGTCAAACACCTGTGCACGAGTCATTGTAAGATGGACATGACAAAGTGATCATAACATGTGTCCAATGTCCACCAACTGTACCATGGCCATGTGAGTGCTCTGATAGGTGGGTCAGCCATGAAATATGTATCAGGCCACACAACTGACAGGGAGCACGCTCCAGGCAGGTGCACCAAGCTGACCACACTACCACAAGGCGATAAGGTAGGAAAGGAAGATACAGAGATGCAATTCCATGCTGCCATGCAGAGATGTGAATCTGCAGTGCACAGGTAAATGCACAAACATGACAATGATGTCATGTCCCAATGCCCCAGCACAACCCCTCAGCTGTGTAGACAATATGTGTTTATAGCAGTGTGTCATACAGCAGTTTAGATGGCCAGAAAACAGTATGTGATGTTCCGAGAAAGAGCAGACGTCAGGTACCCAGGCAAATACCTTTAAAGCACAAATGGGACCAAAAACAGTGACACAATTTAAAATGAGGACATGGTTACAGGTACGAGAGGCAAATGTTGCCAAAGAACAAACAAAGCAGAACCTCACTGACATGCAGAGATAGCACTATGCGGAAGGCCTGCTGCAATTGGTGCTGTGGATCATCACACATATGTCAAGGTACACAAAATGCACAAATGAAGCTAGAAAATGGACACACCCACTGCCACACTGCAAAGTTACCGGTGCAATGTGAGTGGCACAATGTCATGTGATAAAGAGGACTGTGCAGACATGCAAAGATTAGTTTGCAAATCAATGTCGAGCGCCACATCTGTACAGTAACCAAACACAATAACATGTACATGGAGGTAGAAAGAAAGGTCAACAATGGTGCACTAACCCACACAAAATCCACACCGGCACATGCACCGTTATACCAACCTAATCAGTCACATGCACATGCACCGTGTACATTGAACCATGACAGAGTGCTGCCCCAGATGCACTGTAATACCCCTGGCAAGGGTCAAACAGCAATCCAAGATGTTGGCAGGCATCACAGTGGTGTGGTGGAAAACAGCGTGTCATGTCCACGTGTAAGGTAGCCATAAAAATAAAACAGGACCTACACAATGTTCCCCCTGTGCCACACACATGGTTGCCTGCTTCTGTTGTTCCAAACATATGAGGATATCCTGCAATGGAAGTCACACACATGGGCCACACACATGAACACAATGTCAGATGGATATACAACATACAGCGAGTATGTGAGTTCCTGCTGCACATGTACAGACCAGTACACAGTGTCTGTAGTGCAAATGTTGTCTGCAACCCCACATGTCCCGATAAGACTGTCGCTGAATCCTTGGACATGCATAGTCACGTGTGACATCTCAATGTGCCACAGTATTGCAAAGGTGATGTGTGTCTTCTGTGATGAACAGCACACCCAGCCAGAGAATGGCAGTAACGGTGTTTTGGTCATCCTTGTTATGCTCAAAGTGCCAGTCCAACAATAATGTCCATCATAGGCATGTGTCCCACTCTCATAGGTCCATAACCCTATGGCACCATCTCCCAGGGATTTTTGCATGGAGTTGCTGTGTCCTCCAACAGGTGGGTGATGGTGACAGCAGATGCAGTGTAGTAGATGCGCTGTGTGTGTTGGCTGTGCCCTGTGGTAAAAGGAGGAGAAACAACGTCATGGTATGCTGCACACAACATTAGGTCACATTGCAGGGAGTGAAACATCAATATGTACATAATGAAACATCAGACATGCAAACATTACACGATCACAACACAGAGCACAGTGAATGTTGAGGACATTAGGAAATGGCACAGCAGACCAGGTTGCCATCTCGACATGGTCATGTCTATGCACATGTCACAGAGGCATTTCAGAAGTCCACAGCATGTCCATCAGTATTGGTGCATAAAGATCCCACAGAAAAGCACGACAAAACAAACAGCTAAACACAAACATGTAAAGGTTAATGCTAGTCACAAAAGATCCAAGGTACAACCTACCGTCTGTGTGCAGCAAGTATCTGATAAGGACTGTCCCAGGCAGACAAAGGCTACAAGAGGTCATAGTAAAGGCAGAGGATGTCATTGAAGTACATTGAATCACCATGTCTGCATGTTCAGCCATCATTGCCACATGTCCAAAGTATGGCGACATATGTGAAACTGAAATGTTGATGTGTAGTGGTCTGTAAGCACAAAAGAGATTGGTCAGTCAACAACACAGAACACATGCGCAAACACATGTGCATAATGTTCACAAGGGCAACAGCAGAAAGGTAGAGATAGCACAGTGATCACCACCCCACAGGTGTCCAGACACACCCCAGCACAAGATAATGCTAAATGGCTGCACAGTGTATCGTTACATAGACACGTCCAAAACACACACACTCACATGGTGTGACAAGGTGCCCCCAGTAGCATACGGCCTGTCTGTGCACAATCTGAGATCAGTGGAGACAATCATTACAGTCCATGCAATGATACACTTATGTTGGTTAATGCCACAATGCCAGGGAAGGGTGTACGTGCCTTCTACCACCACAACACCTAGGACATGTAGACACACACAGCTTGGTTGGATGTGTCTCAAATACAGTGTTCAAGCACATGAACTGGTCACAAACACATGGGCATATGTGTGCCAACAAGAACATATGGGGTATGGGGGCACAGGTCAAAGAGGTGTACAACAACATATCTGCAGTGGACAGATAACCCCAGACATATGCTATGCTGCGCTGTATCCACAGTACAGTTACCTGTATGTTTTCCTACCCCAGTCACCTGCAAGTTGAATGACGTACACACAGTTTCCACTGCACCTCAGCACCAGGCAGGTCAAAAAGCATTTCCTGGGGAGTCACAAACACAAATGAAACATACATATGTCATGATAGAGCCCTGCAACACACACGGCAGCGTGTACATGTATACCCATATGCATTCCCCCACATATGCAGGACTTACATGAGAAGAGCTCATTAATCATATGTTGCCTGATTGCCGTGCCCTCACGTGTGTCACCACGGGCACGTACCGGACGGCACGTAGGACCCTCTTCCAGATCCGGATTAATTTTGATTGGGATATTGTGCCTGAGAGCAATGTTGTGCAGGATGCAACAAGCAAGAATGATCTGTGCCACAGTCATAGGTCGGTATTATAAGGCCCTGCCGGTCTTATCCAGACACCTGAAGCGACTTTTCAAAACACCAAAGGTGTGCTCGATGACTGAGGTGGCTGGAGGCATGGGCCTTATTGTACCTCATCTCTGCATGTGTCCGTGGAAGATGCACAGGGGTCAGCAACCAGGTACAACACCCATATCCGGCATCACCTGCAGAAAGAAATGTGGAAAGGTCAATCACGAGCTGATGTTCACACACATGCACACAAGCATGTATGTGCAAACCAACAACAGATAAACAAATGACATAAACATGATGGCAAATGATGGCACACAACAGCTATGCACCAGCGTCTGGAGGTTTGAGACACAGAACACCAGGGAAGGGTAATGAGGGCAACACACATCAACTGTATCCAGACCAAACACATGACCCACCACCTGTACCTGAAAGGCAGTAGTGGCAGTCCTGAATGCATCAGGTGGACACATGGCAATGCACCATGGAAAAGGGCAGAGATGCACATGTGTGCAAACATGTGACGGCCATGATACAGTGCACACACAGCAGGTGTTACACCTGAGGAGTCCAGTCAAGATGGCAGAAACGACAAAACAACATTGACATACATGAAGCATACATGTGTGATGTAACGTGTCACCACAAAGCTAACAATGTAACGTGGCTGAAACCATCAAAGGTGAATGGGCTTCCAACACAGTACAGCAGGAAAATTATTCTGGAAGCAAATCTAACACCCCCCCCCCCAAGGTAGCACACACACACACAGATTGCATAAAGAGTCAATTAGGGACACACTACAAAGGCAGACACATGTACATTTGTGTATGTGGTTGGTCTGAGGCCGTGAGCCATAGTTGTCAACCAAAAGGTGTTGCAGGCCACCATATAAAGGACTTACCATATGTCCCATAGGTTCCCTGTCCAAAAGACCTGTGCAACAGAGCAGCAGTACCAAACACCAATGGAAACCACATGTGTGCCGAGACACCCAGAAGAGCTATGATGCACATATGGTAGACATATGTTTTTGTAGAAACCCACAAAGGTACGTGAACACGTCCCCAGTGACAGTGACATTGTGTGATAGTGGGCACAGCTCCATACAAGGTCAGTGCTCCACCACCACAATGCAAGGAAAGGGATGCAGAGGTCATAATTGCCAATGGGACCTCGTAATTCACACACTGGCTGGGCAGTGATATGCCACTGCCTGACGGCCAGTGTCCTGAATGTTCCCAGAAAATAAGTCAGATCTGCATCAGGGCATGTCATATGTGTCACAGGGGATATGCAGTCTGAAGGGTTGAACAGCAAAACATAGGTGACCCTGTCCCACCTGTGAGAAGTGACAAGCACCCCAGGACACAGGAACACTATGTGCATGTAAGAGATGGTAAATACCCACCCATCAGGACACAGTCCTCATATTGTCTGCTCTCAAATTGTTCGAAAAGTGCTGAGTGATGCGGGATATAGGAGTCATGGGCGGACCCTGGAAACCTAGGAACCACATTCAGAATGCGCATATTTGCATCACAAACAACCTGCACATTCAGAGAATGGTAGTGTTTGCAGTTGCGGAACACTGCCTCCCTGTCTCTGTGCGGGACCAGGGAAACGTGTGCAATCAATAGCTCCCATCACATGTGATATCCCTGCAATCTGCTGAAATGCCTGGTCCAGGGCCCCCCACTGTTGCCTATTGTTAGGAATTGCAATGTAATTCCTTATCCGGCTGACCATGGCCCACAGTACCTGGTGGAGACAGCGTGAGAAGGTGGACCGGCTCATCCCACCCACTGCGGCCACCAATGATTGGAAACAGCCAGAGGCAAAGAAATGTAGGGCACCCAGGAGCTTGGCCACACCCGGTATGGCATGTGACCGGCCAGTCCGGGGCTCGAGGTCAGGTCATAGATCCTCAAAGAGCTCCCTAATAGCCCCTGTGCTCAGATGGTAGAGGGAGATGACCTGGTCCTCACGCATGTCCTGGAGCATGGCCCTGGGCCTGTAGAGGCGAGGCTGGCAAGGGCACACCTCGGCACATCTACAGCGCCGTGCTGGCAAAATCTCGGCCAGTGGAGCCTCCACAGCTGCAGGTCAGTGTTGCAGCGGGACTGCACCCATGCCCTGTGCCACAGTCCCATGGACACCATCTCCCTCTTCAGGCAACTGCAGCTCCTCCGCACCATCACGTGCCTGTAACGCACACCCCGCAACGAGAATGTGAGCCATGATAGACATCAGATAGAGCAAAGATACATGCTAAATATGGCGCAGGGAGTGGCAAATAATCAGAACAAACATAACACACTTGTAGATGCAGCGGCACACACCAGCAGCAGCGTAGCAAAATGGCTCGTGCCTATGGAAGCGTAGCACTGTAGCATGCGTAGGAACGCGCAGGTCATACCTTCCAAGGCGCGTTATGTAATTTGGCCTGCATAAGGCGCGGTCCTGCACGTGTAGGAGGTGCAAGGCATGTTTTCGGTGCTTTGCACATGCGCACATTGCGCCCCTGCAGGTGTTCCGTGGGTATGTGCCAGAGCACAGTACTCCCACTGTATGCATGCAGGGATGCAACGTGTGCATGTGCAATGCACCAAAAACATGCCTTGCACCTCCTACACATGCGGGACCACGCCTTATGCAGGCCGAATACCTTAATGCGCTGTTACGCGGAACGCGTGCAGGAGATCGCAATGCGAATGCGCAAAGCATTCCAAATGCACAACGTGCGCATGCGGAAAGCACATAAGATCGCACCCTAAGCAGCTATAAAGGCGCATAATACCGCACATGCTGCCGAGGGTGTATAGTAGGAGCAGAAGTGACGGAGGTGTATTGTAGGAACAGAATTGAAAAAGCGAGCAAAATGAGTGAGGATGACCAAGGCAGCCAGCAGCCCCCAGCGTCCGCCACCACACAGGAGCCTGAGGGTGAGGAGGCAGGCCTATCTGGGATGTCACGTCCCCTACGGGACCAGCTGGAAGGTGCACCAGTGGCAAAGCGGAGGTGGAGGCCCGTGCCCGAGGATGGCAGGAGGAGGGCAGTCAGTTTCACACAGGAGGAGAATGACCTCTTGCTGGCAAGTGTCCTTGAGAACTACGAGTAGCTATATGGGCGACAGAGCAGCACCACCACCAGCAGTGCATGTACCATGGCATGGGAGGCAGTGCGGTCAGCTGTGGCAGAGGCAGGAGGCCCACGCTGGGACCTTGAGAGCATCCACAAATAGTGATATCAAGCGGGGGGTATAGGCACACCTGACTGAAGAGAGGCACCATGCACAGGTCACAGGTGGGGGTGGACCCAGAATACCCGTCCTCTCACCACTGGAGCAGCGCCTGGTGGAAAGACTTGGGCCTGTGTAGCTTCATGGCATGCCCCCCGCGCTGGATACAGCGCATCCACGTGCAGGTAGGACGGAGATATGTAGTCCAGGAAAAGCTAACAACCCAGCACATGCAGGGGCTGATGCAGGGGTTTGTGAGGGCCATGTCCCGAGACCCAGAGTGTGGTAACATGTCCAGCAGAGGCCACAGATGCATCAATACCTGAATTCTGTTAGGTTACCCCAAATGATGTCGGATATGCCCCATACTGAGTGCATGGACATGGAGGGGACCAGATATTCACAGTACCACATGCCAGTGCCAATTGGCATCATGAATAGGAGGAACTGCAAACACAGGCCACGTAGAACCCCCAGCAAACTCGACGTACCATGACAGCACTACCAGTACACAGAATGCACCATACCAGACCGCTCAGAGGGCAGCGGTGCAAATAGCAGACCAAACCATTGCAGAGAATGACAACACATGGCCTATTGGGGGAGGTGAACAGATGGCAGTGAGAACCACATTCCACAGTAACTGCATAACACAGCTCATACTGGATACGCGGACCACAGACCATCACCAAACAAAGGACAATGAAGCACAATATAGACCCAGGAAGACAGGTATATGACATGGAAATCACAAGGGACAAACATGGAAGGTACATCACTGTAGGTGGTGAGCTACACAGTACTGACCCCTTGTACAACACATAGCACAGACGTTCACGATGCACAAATCCAAGAGCTGACACATACCCGGTATGATGGTCAATGGACAGAGATAGCTATGATGGCCAGAGGAAAGAGATAGCCATGGGAGTCAAAGGAATGAAATAGCTATGAGGGCCAGAGGAGAGAGATAGCTATGAGGGCCGGAGGAAAGAAATAGCTATGAGGGCCAAAGTAAAATATAGCACCCCACCTCCCATCCCTGTGTATACCCTGTTGCCAACAAACCGGCCGCAATCCATTGTTGCCCAGGTCTCCGCTGTGAACACCCCGCCGCCTGTTGTGTGGGTGTCCAGTCATCTCACCTCATGTTTCCAGCCAGTCTCTCACAACATATGGCGTAAATGACAAGCTTTTTGCAGCATGCCCACACTGCCCCCAGACTGTAGTCCCCAGTCAGCCATTCACAGTGTAACCTGCCACCCGCAGTCCCCAGCTACACACCCAATACCTGGCCCAATGTAAAGATACCATCCCACCCACACTGACCACCCCCACCATGTCAGGTCTCCAGCCCCATCCCATGTGGCTCGGCTACAACACCAGTCACCGTGCAGCTCCAGCCCATCCCAGTGCTTGCTCCCATCTAGGCCCCACAATGGCCCACGACCAGCCCCTGGAACCCTACCCCAAACCACACATCAGGCAAGGCAGACACATCCCACCCACCACAAGGAAGAGGGCCATGGCCATCGAACAGGGGGCTGGGGAGGGCCTGGAACACCCACACAGCTGCCCCTGGGAAAGGGGAGGGTGTCCCCCACCTCTGAAGCTGTCCAAGGGGTCTGTGCCCATCCCAGCTCCCCCCGAGGCCCTCCAGCCTGCCGAGCCGTAGATAGGATGCTGCCTGCATGTGGCCATCTGGATCGCGTGGCCCTGTGCAAACAACAGCCCTGCGAGATGGATGGATCGGCACTGAACACATGGAGATGCTGTGACCACTCCTACATGATGCAGGGCACGTACACCGCCATACATCTATCAGCAAGCACATGACAGTGTGCAGCATAGGGCTGCACAGACACCAATGCGAACTGCACACATACATGGTGTGCTGGCCCCCAGTACCGCTACAGTAGAGGAACGGGTACAGGAACCCATGGAGGACCCATCCTACCACTCCCACAACTGAGCATTTGTAGAGCGATAAAGGGCATACGCAGCGCTGCACAGACATGTAAGAGACAGTCCCTACCCATCAGAGCTCACAATCTAGTCATGTCAGACAACTTAGGAGGTGTAGGCTGAGATAAAACAAGGGGGGAAATGAAAGGAAAAGGAGAGCAGGTGAGTCAAGATCCAAAAGCAGCAGCAGAGAGGTGAGAGCACAGCCAGGATTTGAAGAGGACCAGAGAGGGTACCTGGCGTACAGACACAGGTAGTTTGTCCCAGGCGTAAGGTGCAGCACGATGAATGGAGACATGTCTGGAGGTAGCAATAGAGGGGAAGGGCACTGATAGAAGCACCTTGTCAGAAGAGCATATTCCCCAAGAGGGGTTGTAAGGAGAGATAAGAGAAGAAAGGTAGTGAGGAGCTGCAGAGCGAATGCATATATAGGTCAGTAGGTGAGGTATGAACTGGGTGCGGAATGGATAGGGGGCCAGTGGAGTGACCTGACAGGAGGAGTAATATGGGCATGACGAGGTTGGTGGAAGAGTAGCCATGCAGCAGAGTGTTGAACAGATCGAAGGGGAGAGAGATGATGCAAGGGGAGACCAGCAAGAAGTAGGTCACAGTAGCCAAGATGGGAGGTGATCAAGGAGTGGATAGGCGTCTTAGTAGTGTTTTAGAAAGGAAAGGACAGAGGTTGCCGATACTATAGAGAAAGAAATGGCAGGTCATAGCTATCAGACAAACGTGTGCAGAGAAGGAGAGAGAAGGGTCGAAGACAACCCCTAGATTGCGAGCTGAGGAAACAGGAATGAGTACAGAGTAACCCACAGAGATGGGAAAAGGAGGAAGAGGGGGGAGGGTATAGGGGGAAGGATAAGAGGACCAGCCCTGGCCATGTTCAATGTCAAGTGGCGCTGAGACATCCAGGCAGCAATGTCAGAAGGGCAGGCAGAGATCCGGGTCTGGATAGCTGGAGAGATGTCAGGTGTAGAGAGGTAGATCCGGGAGTCATCAGCATAAGGATGGTACTGAAACCCATGGGACGAGAATAGCGCACCAAGGGACTGGGTATAGAGAGAGAGCAGGAGCAGACCCAGGACAGATCCTCGGTGTATACTGACAGGGAGTGGGATAGCAGAGGAGGAGCAGCCACAAGAACACACTCCGAAGGAGCGATGGGAGAGATAGGAGGGGAATGAGGATAGTATAGAGCCCTCAAAACCAAGCGAGGACAGTGTATCAAGGAGAGGACTGTGGCCAACAGTGTCAAGAGCAGCAGAGAGGTCAAGAAGGATGAGGACAGAGTAAAGGTCCTTGGATTTCATCAGAAACAGGTCACTGGGGACGTGGGAAAGAGCTGTTTCAGCAGAGGGTAAAGGATGAAAGCCAGACTGTACAGGATCCAGGAGGGCATGAGAGGAGAGGACATCAAGGCTGCGGCGGTGAACAGCACGTTCAAGTAGTATAGTAATGAAGGGAAGGAGAGAGATGGGCCAAGAATCAGAGGGACAGGCGTGACAAAGTGAGGGTTTCCTGAGGAGAGGTGTGACCTATGCATGTTTGAAGGCTGCAGGGACATTTGAAGTGGAGAGCAAAAGGTTGAGAATATGAGAAATGGAAGGGACAACAGTAGAGGAGATGGGGCATAGGAAGCGGGAAGGGATAGTATCAGAGGAGCAGGTGATGTGCTTGGAGGGTGAACAAATGTGTGCAGGTTCCCCTTCGGAGACCACAGGAAAGGAGGAGAGGGTAGCAGAGGTAGGGGAGGTAAGCTGGGAGGGAAGAGGGGGAGGAGGGTACATAGCTGACCCTGTGGGGAATTGGAGGGTGATCCTGTGGATATTGGTATGGAAATAGTCTGCCAGGGTCTGGGCACAAAGTGAGGGAGGGATCAGAGGTGGAGGCACCCTGAGGAGAGAGCGGAGAGTTGTAAAGAGATGGCGAGGGCCAGAAGCAAGAGAGTCAGTCAGAGGGACATAATAGTACTGTTTGGCAAGAGCTATGGCTGGCAGGAAAGAGACAAGCAAGTACCTGAGGTGTAGAAAGTCTTCAAGGGAGCGGGATATGAGCCAAGCAGCCTCAGCACAGCGAGCACAGAAACGTAGATAGTGGGTAGTGGATGAAAGACAGGGCTGTGGTGCAGAGGGCCCACAGGACATGGCATGGGAGGAGCAAGGGCATCCAGAGCAGAGGTGAGTGCGATGGTATAGGACAGTGATGGCTAACCTTTTTGAGCCCGAGTGCCCAAACTGCCGCACAAAACCAAAGAATTTCCTCAAAGTGCCAGCACGTCAATTAAACCTTAACAACAAGATTTTAGTATCTAAAAACTCTTTATAAAGTTGCCTGAACTATGTAACATCATTTGTAAAGGTTGGAATCTTTGTATTGTCAGAGAATCAATTTGATTCACAATCCTTTGGTTTTCATTTCAATTTATTGGCAATTTATAATGTTTTAATGATTTCATTCAATTTAATGAATTTAGGAAGAATTTGATTCAGTTACACAATATATTTTAAATGTATTATTCACATAACATGTCAAATGTATCCTGAGTAAAAAAAAGATAAACTTCTTAAAACTGTTAACTGTGTCAGGACTCGGTGTGTATTCCCAAAGAATCTATACATGAAAAAAATTAATGTGATGTTTGTTGTTGCATGCATGCTGATAACTTGTCAAAGAGATATCTTTCTACCTTTTGTGCATTTTTTTTCAGTTGCAATTGCTCCAGCCACTTTCTTCTGGTTTCTTCATGTTTTCTGCTAACTCTCCATCATCTGCTGTCCATTTGTCCTTTCTTCTCTCTTCTAGTTTTTTTTTTCCATTCTCTCTCTCTACATCCGCTTTAACATACTAATCTTTCTCCTTTTGCTCTTTCCTCATTCCTATTTCATCCACTCAAATTTTACCCCTCCATCCTCAATCCCCACTTACTCTCCCAATACCCAGCCAATTGTAGATTTTTTATCCCTCCCACACAAAATATTTTTCCCCTCTCCATTTTACTCTCCCAGCCTCATCCCATTCTAATCCTCCCCCAACATCAGCTCCCTTCTAGTTCCAGCCTCACCCAGCATCCATTCCCTTCTAGTCCCTGCATTAGCCCATTTCCAGTCCTAGCCCCCCATCAGCCCATTTCCAGTCCTAGCAACCCCCCAACCCAATACCAGTCCTAGCCCCCCCATCAACCCACTTCCAGTCCTAACCCCATCAACCCATTTCCAGTCAGCCCCCCATAGCCCATTGCCAGTCCTAACCCCTCCATCAGCCCACAGCCCATTACCAGTCCTAACCCCATCAGCCCACCTCAAGTCCTAACCCCTCCCTATCAGCCCATTTCCTGTCCTAGCCCCCCCATAGCCCATTATCAGTCCTAACCCCCCCATAGCCCATTACCAGACAGCCCCCATCAGCCAACAGCCCATTACCAGTCTTAACCCCCCATAGCCCATTACCAGTTCTAACCCCCCCAACAGCCCACAGCCCATTACCAGTCCTAACCCCATCAACCCACCTCAAGTCCTAACCCCTCCCCATCAGCCCATTTCCTGTCCTAGCCCCCCCATAGCCCATCAGCACTCCTAAACCCCCCCCCCCAGCCCCCCCCATAGCCCATCAGCACTCCTAACCCCCCCCAGCCCCCCATAGCCCATCAGAACTCCTAACCCCCCCATAGCCCATCAGCACTCCTAACCCTCCCCAGCCCCCCATAGCCCATCAGCACTCCTAACCCCCCCAGCCCATCAGCACTCCTAACCCCCCCAGCCCCCCATAGCCCATCAGCACACCTAACCCCCCATCAGCAATCCTAACCCCCCCCCCAGCCCAGCCCATCAGCAATCCTAACCCCCCCCCCCCAGCCCAGCCCAGCCCAGCCCAGCCGAGGGAATTTTTTTTTTTAAGAGCTGTCTTCTCCCGCTGCCGGGGCCGCCGCGGCAGAATCGAGTGTGCCGCGGGGCCCCCCCTGCCCAGCACAGCCTGCCCTCCCCCTCTATCCGCTCTCTTGTCGCAGCTCACAGTGACACGCGCCGGCTTTCAGAGCGCGAAGGGATTAGTTTCCCTTTCGCGGCTCTGTTAAGCCCGCGGGGGCTGATGGGAACTTCCCATCAGCCCCCGCGGGCTTAACAGAGCAGCGAGGGAGAAACTCTTCCCTCGCTCTCTGAAAGCCGGTGCGTGTCACTGTGAGCTGCGACGAGAGAGCGGATAGAGGGAGAGGGCAGGCTGTGCTGGGCAGGGGGGGCCCCGCGGCACACTCGATTCTGCCGCGGCGGCCCCGGCAGCGGGAGAAGACAGCTTTTTTTTTTTTTTTAATTTTACTTGCGGACCTTCCCATGTGCCAGCTGCAAGGCCTTCGTGTGCCACAGCTGGCACGCGTGCCATAGGTTCGCCATCGCTGGTATAGGACATGACTGCGTTGACAACAGACCCAGATGACATAGTGGAGGAAAGAGATGAAGAAACAGTGGAAGAGAGAACCAAAGGATCATTAGCATGAGGATATCTGAATAGGTTGGAGGAGATAGGACAAGAATGAGGCAGCGGGTGATGAGGATTGAAGCATAAAAGGTCATGGTCAGATAAGGGAGGAACTGAGCTACAGAGGTTCTAGAGTAAGCAACGAGGGAAATCTCCCAGGTCAAGGCAGTGGCAATGCTGGTGAGTGGGAGCAGTGGAACAAAGCAGGAGGACAAATGTGGAGGTAAGAGAGAGAAGCCCCAAAGCATAGGGGACAGAGGGGTTATCAACATGAATGTCAGGACCCCTGAGAATATGAGTGGGGGAAGAGGACTCCAGAAAGAAGGAAAGCCATGAGTCAGTGTCAGTGAGAACAGTAGAAGCAGACCTGACAGGAGGTCGATAAATAACAGCTACCTGGAGAGGAGATGGAGTGAAAAGACAGAAGGAGGGAACAGCAAAAGAGGGTAAGGGGTGAGACTAGGCCAGCAGGTGGGGTTAGAACAGGCAGGAGGGAGAATGTAGGAGCCCAACACTACTACCACGGCCAGAAGGACAAGGCGTGTGGGGGAACCGATAGCCCCCATGACAGAGTGCAGCAATAGATGCAGTATCATCTGGAGGAGCCAGTTCTCAGTTACAGCAAGACGAGGTAGACCATTGGAGATAAGGAGATCATGAGTAAAAGCAGATGTATGGGAGACAGAGGCACATGAGAAAGGGAGAGTAGAAGGGGAAAGGAGAGAGATATGGATAAGAGTAGACATGTTGCGCGAAGATCTCCTCTCTGAGTGTGACAGAGGTCGGGAGGGCTATGGTTGGGGCTGACATCTCTGGATGAGAAAAGGTGAAGGAGTAGTAGAGTACAGGGCAGGGAGGAGACAGTACAGCGGAACCGAGGGCGAGGCTGCCTTAGTGAGAGGGGAGATGGATGAATCAGAGGCAGAAAGCGGTGCTGCACAGGAGCTGATGATAGGGTAGAGGACAGACTGGAGGGGGATGTGAGGATGGTAAACAGGAGGAAGAGAGGGGTGGGGTGAGGGTGCAGGTAGGAAGGGAGACAGGTGGTTAAAAGGAGGATAACAATGTGATGAGGAGCCATAGTGCAGGAGTAGAGAGGAAAACAAAGGCCAGAGGATATAGAATGTGGGAGAGACAAAGATTTGCCACTCCTGTGTTTGCGGTAGGTGATGAGCAGATGACAGCTATAAGAGACAGTGAGCCACGGGGTGGGTGGGTAGAGGGGAGGGGTATAGGTTTGGCAGCTGAGGAAGCTGAGCAAAAGGTGCAACAATAGATAAGGGGCAGAGTAGTTAGGGAGCACACTCCGACCCAATGATAGTTGGGTGGCACCGGCCGCAAAAAGAGGGGTAACATAGACCTGTACCTCCTGCCCCATGCCCCCCATCTGCTCCCCCCTTACCCGCACACTGCTGGACAACTTCCCAACCACTCCCCATGGCAGATGCCAATGGGGCCGTTCCCCCACCTGACAGGCCACCTGGCACAGCAAGCCCAACGCATACCCGTGTGGCTGACACCCACCCATGCACCCTCTCCACGCACCCACCCAATAACCAACACCAGTTATGGTGCTGGGGCCCCCACCACTCCAGGGCATGCACCCATGCACACAAATCACAGGGCGTCCCACAGGGCACACCTATCCCAGCCCACAGTAGGCCCATCACATCCAGCCCCACCCCCACAGGAATCCAGCCCCACCCCCACAAATGCGTGGAGACATCACCCGTCACACTGCCACATGCATGGGCCTGCCCCCCCTCCCGCCCAATGGACATGCTCACTGGCAGCGGAGGGCTATCCCACCTGTGCCCTGTGACAGCATACTAGGGTGCTATGTGAGGGTGGAAGAGGCTGCTGTTGCCTACTGTTTGCCATTTCTGTACGTAGGCCCTCTGATTAGCTTATCTGGACCCTGCGCTGGGCCTTGTATGGATGTGCGGCTGCTACCCTCCCTGTCTTTCCCATACCATCAGTCTGTGCTGCATGTAGCTCATTGTAACCACAGGGACATAGGTCTACGGTGGTACATACATCCCGTTAGATAACGGCATAACATAGAGATGTATGTAAATGGTCAGTTACGCCACTGCTAAAGAGTGTACCATATTCCTCCCCAGGTGACACACAGGCCATGGAGGTGGCGGACAAGGAGGGGCCACAGTTCACTGCAGAGGAGGCATCAGCAGGAGGCGGTGCACTGGGGGAGGAGGAGGTGCACAGCAGTGTCACGGAGGATGGCGAGGGTGGGGAGACAGCAGGAGCTGTGCCAGGTCATGCAGAGGGGAGCCCGGCACCGCAACCCGCTCCTCAACCCGCTCAGGCTGCCATGGGGGAGGTGCTCTCCAAAATGCGGGCCCACTGCATTCCATGCTGACTTGGAGGGAGAGTGACTGGCCAGACAGGTGCAGGTATAGGGGTGGCACCACAGTGTTATGGTGGCATGTGTAACCCATGTCTCACAGGTTCCACTGTGTCTCACCCACAGGCATACGGCAGGTGCTGCAGACCATAGTTGTGGAGCTCCGTGGGCAATGCGAAAACAGGCGTGAGCAGATGCAGGTGATGCAGGGTCTCCACCAGGATGTGCAGGGCCTCCGGGACGAGGTCGGCCAGCTGCGTGGGATGGCTGAAGCGATGGTGGCCGGGATTGGACAGTTGGCCAATGCACTGGAGGCCATGGCTGGCCGTGGCCAGCAGCAGCAGCACCCATGCCAAGGTGTGTAGTTGTGGGGGCAGGGGCACTGTGTAGGCCTGAATAAAGACCTCCAGTGCATCGGCCTGCGGGCACGTTTTCAGTGTTTCATTCTTCGCTCCTATGGTTACCCTGTCCCCCATGTGGTTACCCTGGTCACATATGCCTTGCCATGGTGCGTACACCCTTTAGCATGCCATTCCCTGTCTCCATCCCATGTCATGGGGGGGGCTCTGTCCTGCTACCATTTGGCACATATATGTTCTGACATGCCACCTGTGCTGTGCATCATGCCATGTATGCACTGCTGGCATGTCTGTGCCACCATGCATGTGCCCATGTCCGCTGGTAATACCAACACATCAGTACATCCCGGAGGCTGCGAGGGCTACATACTCCAGCACCCATGCCCATCCCCTACACCTGCTGTGGGGACTGTACCATGTATGTGACAGATGTCTTGCACCTATACACACAGGGACATGCTCACACGTGTCACTCTCAGTGCAATGGCATGTCAGGAAATGAGACACATGACCATTGTGATATAGTTACGTAAAATATATTTATAGTTCAGAAAACTATGTACATATTTACAGTCACCCCATGTGGTGCCTGTTTGGGGCCTCACCCCCTCTCTGACCCAGCAGTGGTGGCAGTCCCGGGTCACAGGACGGCACAGGGCAGAGGTGCCACATACCTGTGAGGTGCTCACAACCCCCTGGGGGACGCCCTGGCCAGATAGCTGATGAGCTGCGCTGCCCATGATAACCTCATGCAGCATGCACAGCTCATCAGCGATCCACACCATGGCATCTACCACCTGCTCCATGGTGAGGTCATGTGCCCGCTGGGAAATGGACATGGCACACACTGCCACAGACAGTCGGCATGCACACATGCCCCCACACAGACACACGGTGCCTGTTGTCTTTGTGGCAGCATCCGCACATGGCCTGTCTGCAGCAATGTATGCCGGTTCCGTGTCTAGACGGGTGGCATCCCCGGCCCCATGAGGCAGGTGACAGGGGCCCCCATTGCCCTGTGCAGTCCTGTGCCACTCGGGACTACCCACAACCTGCCCATGCCCCCGCTGCCCCCTCCCCTCCACAGCACCCTCCACCTCCCCGGTCTCCCACCCCTCCTGCCCCTCCCCGGCCTCCCATTCCTCCTCTGCCCCCTCCCCCACTCTCCCTCAGCAGGCTCCCCCTTCTCATCCTCCGCCATGCCATCTTCTTCCTCCTCCTCCTCCTCATCCCGCCATGTTAGCGAAGGCGCCGGGAGGCTTCCCAGCTGTGGCTGCTCCTGAGATGTGCCCTCGCCAGCCTCTGCGTCTGCTGTGGGGGAAAACCAGACATTACCACCATGGTCATGAGTTCGCTACATCAGGGAAACATAGTAGGTGGCCACATAGGCTGCTGGGCCACTGGAACATGCTGTTGTGCAACACACAGGCTGCATCACTCACCGTCCCCTTGGCACATTGCCTCTCGTAGCAGCCACATCAGGATGCGGGGGGACCGCTGCCCCATCCCCCTCCCCTTTTTGCAAAGATCCTCCACATGGGGATACAGCAATGGATAGGGACGGTTAGGGGACGGACATCCCTGGCCATCAGCTACTGCATATCACACATGGCTGTGAGCATCAGGGGGCTGCTCCTGCTGTGCACTGTCAATCCACTGCTAGCTGTTGCCAATGCCACCTGCATGTGTGCAAGTGCAGCTCGGCATGTGTGAATTGTCCCCCACATGTTCTGTGTGCTACCACCTGGACACCCCGTGCCTACCTGATGGCCTACCCTTGCGTGACATGGCTGCCCCATGGCATACATGACATTGTCATGCTGCAGATCATGTGCATTGTACAAGCAGTGTTGTATGATGCAGTTATCCATGTGATGGGTTGCCAAAGGGGAGTGGGGGCATGCGCCACATCCTACACATATGCGCAGGATCTGCATGTCTGCTACACCTTTCAACATTACTACAACATGTGGCTATCATATGCTGTGCCTGCATATTCTCATGTCACCATACTCCATGGCGACAGTGCTGCACATGTGGTTAGCCATTGTGGCATGTACATAGCAGCAGACGCACCTACAAAGGTCCAGGGGATATATAGCAGACCTCTGTAAATAGGCCTGAGGCCACCTGGGGATAGGGCAGACCAGCACACATTGACAGGCACACCTACCATAGTACCAGGATTACTGACAGACCTCTGTAAATAGGCTGAGGCCGCCTGGGGTTAGGGAAGACCTACGCACATCAACAGACACACCAACCATAGCACCAGGTGTAAACACAGACCTCTGTATAAGCCTGAGGCCCTTGGGGACAGGGCAGACCTGCGCATATCAGCAGACACACCTACCATAGCACCAGGATTAAACACAGACCGCTGTAGATAGGTCTGAGGCCACCTGGGGTTAGGGAAGACCAGTGCACGTCAGCAGGCGCACCTACCATAGCACCAGGATTAAGCACAGACCTCTGTAAATAGGGCTGAGGCCACCTGGGGATAGGGAAGACCAGCGCACATCAGCAGGTGCACCTACCATAGCACCAGGATTACTAACAGACCTCTGTAAATAAGGCTGAGGCCACCTGGGGATAGGGTAGACCTGTGCACATCAACAAGTGCATGTACCATAGCACCAGGATTACTAACAGACCTCTGTAAATAGGCCTGAGGATGCCTGGGGTTAGGGAAGACCTGCACACATCAACAGGCACACCTACCATAGCACCAGGTGTAAATACAGACCTCTGTAAATAGGCCTGAGGCCACCTGGGGATAGGGCAGACCAGCGCACATCAACAGGCACACCAACCATAGCACCAGGTGTAAACACAGACCTCTGTAAATAAGACTGAGGCCACTTGGGGATAGGGCAGACCTGCGCATATCAGCAGACACACCTACCATAGCACCAGGATTAAGCAAAGACCTCTGTAAATAGGGCTGAGGCCGCCTGGGGATAGGGAAGACCAGCGCACATCAGCAGGTGCACCTACCATAGCACCAGGATTACTAACAGACCTCTGTAAATAGGGCTGAGGCCGCCTGGGGATAGGGCAGACCTGCGCACATCAACAAGCGCACATACCATAGCACCAGGATTACTAACAGACCTCTGTAAATAGGCCTGAGGCCACCTGGGGATAGGGCAGACCAGCACACTTCAATAGGTGCACCTACCATAGCACCAGGATTGCTAACAGACCTTTGTAAATAGGCCTGAGGCCGCCTGGGGTTAGGGAAGACCTGTGCACATCAACAGGTGCACCTACCATAGCACCAGGTATAAACACAGACCTCTGTAAATAGGCCTGAGGCCACCTGGGGATAGGGCAGACCTGCGCACATCAACAGGTGCACCTACCATAGCACCAGGTATAAACACAGACCTCTGTAAATAGGCCTGAGGCCACTTGGGGATAGGGCAGACCTCCGCACATCAGCAGGCGCACCTACCATAGCACCAGGATTAATAACAGACCTCTGTAAATAGGCCTGAGGCCACCTGGGGATAGGGCAGACCTGTGCACATCAGCAGGTGCACCTACCATAGCACCAGGATTAAACACAGACCTCTGTAAATAGGCCTGAGGCCACCTGGGGGATAGGGCAGACCTGTGCACATCAGCATGTGCACCTACCATAGCACCAGGTTTAAACACAGACCTCTGTAAATAGGCCTGAGACCACCTGGGGATAGGACAGACCAGCGCACATCAACAGGCGCACCTACCATAGCACCAGGATTAAACACAGACCTCTGCAAATAGGTCTGAGGCCACCTGGGGATAGGGCAGACCTGCGCACATCAACAGGTGCACCTACCATAGCACCAGGTATAAACACAGACCTCTGTAAATAGGCCTGAGGCCACTTGGGGATAGGGCAGACCTCCGCACATCAGCAGGCGCACCTACCATAGCACCAGGATTAATAACAGACCTCTGTAAATAGGCCTGAGGCCACCTGGGGATAGGGCAGACCTGTGCACATCAGCAGGTGCACCTACCATAGCACCAGGATTAAACACAGACCTCTGTAAATAGGCCTGAGGCCACCTGGGGGATAGGGCAGACCTGTGCACATCAGCATGCGCACCTACCATAGCACCAGGTTTAAACACAGACCTCTGTAAATAGGCCTGAGACCACCTGGGGATAGGACAGACCAGCGCACATCAACAGGCGCACCTACCATAGCAGCAGGATTAAACACAGACCTCTGCAAATAGGTCTGAGGCCACCTGGGGATAGGGCAGACCTGTGCACATCAACAGGTGCATCTGCATTGCTCCCAGGTAAGCCACAGACCTCTCCTTTTCCCCTGCTGTACTTCTATGATATGTGTATTGATTGCTGGCTACTGTGTAGCACTCCTTGGTTTGTGTGACCTGCCCCTATGCACTTACCTCACGTGGGTAGTCTGCAGATGCATTAAAGCACCTGGTGACGTACCCCCAGGCCCTCCTCACCCTGCTGAGGTTCTGTCTGCGGGAGGAGCCAGGGAATAGGCGCCTCTGATTGCAGCAGATGAGCAGCCCAAGCAGTTCCAGGTCCCCGTAGGAAAACACGGGTTTCCTGGACCTCGTCGCCATTTTGTTTGCTGTGTGTACTGCGGGGCTTCATGACGCAGTAATGTCACATACGCGCAATGAGGCGCAGTAATGCACGTTACTATGCGCGCTACACGATGACACACCCGTAGCACGCGCAATAACACGTGTTAGTCTGTTTCTGGATGTCTCGTCCTCTGTGGCACATATTTCACAGCATTTTCATTCTTGACTACACATATTTTCATTCTTGACTACACCTGTCCTCTGAAGGTGCGCGTTCCACATTTTCATTTAGTTTACATCACTGTATAGTTTTCTGGAATTTGAACTCACACTGTGTTGTTGACTGGCAATTCCCCAACCCAATGCGCTACACACACCAGGCCATGTTGGGAGGACGAACCGGTATCTTGTGGGCAATGGGCTGTCAACGTGCGTTGGAAGGCGCCTTGGGCATTTCACGTACATTGACGGGACATTGCACATTAGGGTGACCAACAGGACACATTACAGCTGACAGGGCGCCTTAGGGGCCCCTAGGGTGCCTTAACGCAAAGCACCTTGAAGGCATAAAGTGCCGTAAGCTAAGGGACCATATGTAACAGCTAATATGTGATGGATAGGCTGCATGGAGGTCACACTGTAGTGCACAGTGAAGAGAGGGAAGGGCGTGTGGAGAGGTGACAAAGCTGCTACCATTGTATGGTAAGGTGAGCAGAACAAACAAAAAGAAAGAAAGGAAAAGGAACTTGTGGGAATCAAACCCACACCCTATGTTGGCTCCAAGCATGTCTGCAACCACTATCCCAAACAAGTACAATGCAAATATGTTCCACCAAGGGGCCATCGTGTCTGCTATATTATGATGCAGTATTGCGGCATACGTGTGTTGCGTCATACATGCGTATGCCTGTATGCCGCAACGCTTGTTGCACAGCCACTGACGCGCGACGTAACAGACATTCTTACATGCTATATGAGATACGTGTAGGCGCCTTAGGTTATGTGGGCAAGTTATGGCGTCTAACAACGCATGCCCCAAACAAACGCTACATGCGTTACTGTGTACGCTCCGTGTCTGCGGCACTGCAACGCACGTAGTGCCACAGTACTGCACATACTACAGTAGACAGGATGAGGCACCTTACTACCTGTCCATTGCCCTGTTCTTCTGCCTTCCAACTCATGCTCTTCAACCTGATGCAACATACACTCCATGAGGTACCTAAGACCTAAGGTGCCTTAAGCTGTGGATGTCATCAGGGGGATCAGACCAGATCTGGGCCTGTTGCTAGGCCTCTATCAGACCAATGGTAGTACTAGGAGCCTCCACAGCCCCCAACCATGGTATGACATTCACCAGCAGCAGGCACAGTCAGATTGTACCTTCTGCACCCCATCAGGTGTTCCAGCCATGCACAAACTAACTGCAGACAGTCCGCTAGTCAGTCTATATTGCATGTTCACAGAGGAACTATGCACACCCAGACCTGGGTTGTATGGCACAGACATATATATCACCTGAAACAGGTACTATGTAGCACTATGTGGGTACATAGCCATGCCATGGTCACTGTTCTGTCAGTGTGAGAGTGTCCTAACAGCAAGATGTCCTGTGGCCACCTTGTCATGCAGTTGGTGGTTGGACACTACTATGTCCCGGCCATTGCCCTACCCCCACTGCAGACACATCCTAAGTGATCCGGCCTCTCTGGTCCATATTCACAATACCTTACTCCTCAGTATGCAGATTTGCAGGCTGGCGCTGGCAACAGTGTATGTTTTGTGGGCCCAGTGCAGAGTAGGGTACCACACCACAATGGATGAACATGCACTCACCCAGCATTGTGCAAAGATAGGGGCGGTTGGCAAACCTGACCGCCACACTGGTCCCAATCACAGTGCCGGCATTGCTAAGGTGTGCAGAAGCTAGTAGTAGTGCTCTGGTGATAACTGCAGCTCCATGCTGGAGCCAACAGCCTGACTCTCCATGAAGCTATGGATAGTGGAGCCTGTGTGAGTGGGGGTTTATACCCCTGTTGGCCACTGCTCTGGGGATTGCACATATTGATGTATCTGCATTGTAGGGTAAAACATAGGGACATGCTCTGCATGATCCACAGCTGGAACCCAAACCTGTGACTCTCTGCTCTGGGACACACTGACTGTGTGTACTGTACCACACAGTTGCTAAAGAAGCACAGCACTCCCTGGGGCTACCTTTACTTTTCATCAGACAGACCTTTTCTGTTGCACTGCATACCACATACTGGAACAGGGCATGGCCTAGGTCCACTGCAGGCAGGTGCCACTGTCCCCTCCAGCACCAACACATACCCCCCTGCCATGCTGACATGCCCATATGCTGTCGGTGCTGGTAGCGCGCAGTCCCAGGCCATCAACTGTGCAGGTAGGCGGGTGACTAGGGTGTGGCGTCTACAGTGGGGAGGCATACATGGACATCCAGACATTCCCCCCCATCACCGCCTACCACTGTTATGTCCCTTCCACATGGGGGAGAGATGGCTGGGGATGTCAGGTTGATGCTCTAGCAACTATTGGCTAGGGTAGACCAGGTAG
The DNA here is from genome assembly GCA_033557465.1 of Ichthyophis bannanicus. Lineage (NCBI taxonomy): Eukaryota > Metazoa > Chordata > Amphibia > Gymnophiona > Ichthyophiidae > Ichthyophis > Ichthyophis bannanicus. The sequence goes on along the minus strand of CM066038.1, from coordinate 273,549,243 downwards.
ATGTAGGTAGATTGTGTTATGACAGCAGACTGTGGACAGCCTAGGGCATGCAACTCAGGTACTGTGTACCCAGTTTGGACTACTGGGTGTATATATGTTTCCAACAACATGTGGTCACACCCTGCAATGCCTTACTGGGGGCTGCAGTAAAGGGTGTTCATTTAGCTGGGTTTACGAACTGTTTGGGACACATCCTGGGGAAGGTCTGTGGACCCTTGTTAGAGTAGTCCCCAGATGTGCACTGATTGCCCTATTACAAGCATAGTGGTACCTGTGTGATCTTTGGGGTAAATGCTGGGTAACGTCCCCTGGATGGGACACTGTGGAACACAGACTACTGGGCATGTTTGGCCTTGGTCAGCTGCTGTCTTGCTGATTTCCAGTTTCTGTGTTCCTATGTGCCACCTAGGTGGTGGCCTAGTCCACCCTGTGTCCAGCTGCCCCAACTGCATGTCCCGCCTGCAGCCCCCTATGCCCCATTTGCACCATCACCATAGTGGCCTTTCATACTTGGGCACTATGCTGTTGCTGCAAATGGAGCATTACTATCACTTTTCTTGGGCTCCCTGCCTATGCTGTACATTGCTGACACTGAAATGGTTTCTCTCTCCTGCAAATGTGCATCTAATGACAGGTTTTCACTTGTCGTAATGTTCGGCCCTTCATTTCCCCACGTTGGTGTAGCAGGAGCCTCTCCCCGCCCACTCCCCGCCCATTGACCCCTTCTCTCCACCCTCTCTCCACCCTCTGCAGGAGTTGCCATGGCCGGAGATGTTAACATGCATTAATGTTGCATCCGGTAACGTTAACACGCGTTAACATTGCATCTGGTAACGTTAACGCGTGTTAATGTTACTTAACTCGCGTTAACATAGCCGTTACTACGTTACGTGCTTTAGTAAACATACCCTTAGATCTTTTTCCTGGATGGTGGTTCCTAATGTGGAACCTTGCATCGTGTAACCATAGTCTGGGTTGTTCTTTCCTAGGTGCATAACTTTGCACTTGTCCACATTAAATTTCATCTGCTATATGGATGCCCAGACTTCCAATTTATAAAGGTCCTCTTGCAGTTTTCCACAATCCTCATGGGTTTTAACAACTTTGAATAGTTTTGTGTCATCTGAAAATTTGATTACCTCACTCGTAATTCCCATTTCCAACTCATTTACGAATATGTTAAAAAGCAGCAGACCCAGCACAGATCCCTGGGGTACTCCACTATTCACCTTTCTCCATTGGGAAAATTGACCATTTAGCCCTACCCTCTGCTTTCTATCTTTTAACCAATCCTGATCCACAATAGTATACTGCCTCCTATCCCATTACTTTTTAACTTCACCAAGAGTCTCTCATGAGGGACCTTGTCAAAGGCTTTCTGAAAATCCACATATACTATATCAGCCAATTCACCTTTGTCTATCTGTTTATTCACACCTCTGTCCTTCCTCACAACCTTATTACACATCCCCACAGAAACTAGATCTAGAAAGACAAATACTCAGGCGTAGCCTCACAATCCTCCAACTATTCGAAAGACGAAACAAAACACAAACACCACAGCATTCACCTACACTGCCCCCAGTCTATGGAACTCCCTCCCAAACACAATCCGTTCAATAAAAGACCTCCAAATATTCAGAAGAGAGATCAAAAACTCTCCTCTTCAAGGAATACTACTACTGTAGCATTGTAGACAATACTAGCACATACCCCATCACCCCTGATACACCCTGACGTCCCCATACAGTCATAAATTATGACATCAGAACCGCAACTCCCATTACGCCCATGTTTACAAAGTGAATTTGCCACCCTGACATATGTAAATCATGTATATAGTTGATATATAAATAGTTGCCATTCTGTTTAACATTTATACTGTTATACAGTATGTAACTTGTTTGTTCTGTGTAAATTGCCCCTGATTTCTGGAAGGGGCAGTATAGTAAAGTGTAACAAATAAATAAAATAAAAAAACATGACAGATTAGTAAGACAAGACCTTCCTTGGCTAAAGCCATGTTGGCTTTCTCCCAAGCCATAACTATCTAGGAATGTACAGTCTCAGCATAAAATGGCTTTTTATATATTAATTCATGGGTGATTTTTTTTTTATTTATTTGTGCTTATTTACCGCTTTTCATGAATCAAAGCAGTTTACAAGGAACTCAAAATTTAGAAGTTTACATTGAACAAAGTTTGATATAGTGCATTTAACAATATTAACAGGTTTAACAAACTTAACAAATTTAACAAATTACCGGTAAACTAAACAAAACAAATTATATTATATTCAAGAATGAAGTAAGAGCATCTTAATAATTATTGTGGAATGTGACTAATAGTTTTGGTGGGGAGCTGAAATTCTTTGGGACTGTTTGGTATTACAACTAGCCTTTAATATATGTTTTTTAAATTAGGTAATTATTTCCCCAAAGTGTTCCTTGAACAAATATGTTTTTAGTAGTTTGAGGAAAGTGTTTGGGTCCTTAGAGTTTTTTAAGCTTTCAGGCAGTGAATTCCACAGAGTTGGTGCATAGAGGAAGAAGGCTTTCTGTGATGTAGAGGACTTGCATATCCTGAATTCGGTGGGTACCACAAGTGAGCTTTTGTTTCCGTTTCTCCGTGGTCTGTTATCCGGGGTGGTTAAAATAAGCGTCTTCAGGCAGTTTGGTGTTTCTGATTGGAGGGTTTTGAATATTGTGTGGATAGCTTTGAATTTTATTCTGCTTTCAACTGGTAGCCAATGGAGATGTTTTAATATTGGAGTAATGTTTTTTTATTGGGGCTTGTGTAATTACTCTAGCCACTGTATTTTGTGCTAGTTGAAGTCGGCGGATGACTTGTTTGGGTGATCTATTAGTAATGCATTGCAGAAATCTAGGTGTGGGAAGATCATTGCCTGGACTGCTGTTCTGAAGTCACTTGTGTGAGAGGTCTTAGATGTAGCATATTTAACTTTGAGTAGATGGACTTGGTTATGTTGCTCACATGTTTGGAGAAACTGAGTTGGTGGTCTAGCGTGACTTCCAAGTATCTCACCTCTTTTTTAACTTCGATATTTGCATTTTTTAACTTGATTGATTCTAGTGGAGTGAAGAAGTTGTCTTTTGTTATAAATAAAATTTCTGTTTTTTTATAATTTACTTGAAGGTTGTGGTCCTCCAACCAAGATATGATGTTGTTGAAGCATTCTTCTATTTTTTCCGCAGTTTTTTCTGGTGATGGTTGTTTGGTGTTGATTTGGGTGTATAACATAATATCATCAGTATACAAGTGATAATATATGCCGTGACTCTTGATTATGCTGCAAATAGGCTGGATGTATAGGTTAAAAAGAAGAGCTATTAATGCAGAACCTTGGGGTATGTTTATCATTTGATAGAATGGGTTTGACATGATATTACCCATTTTTACTTGGATGGTTCCGTTTGATAGGTAGGACTTAAACCATTGCAATACTTTATCTTTGAGACCAATTTCTTGTAATCTGACTATGAGATAATCATGTAATATGGAGTCATATGCAGCTGTAATATCCAAGAATATTAAGATGAAACCGGAGGTAGGGGTTTCTTTAGGAGCTTGTCTGTTAATGTCAGGAGGAGGGTTTCTACTCCATGTCCAGTTCTAAATCCATGTTGTTGTGGATCAAGCGGGGCGAGACTGTCTACATGGCTTTGTAGTTGGAGATGAACTGCTTTTTCTAGGATTTTTGTCATAAATCGCAGACTTGATATTGGTCTGTAAGATCTTGGTGTAGATTCGTTCAGGTCCTTGCCTTTAACACTAGAAGCCCCAAAAGGAATTTTACCTAGAAACCCCAAAGTGCGTCAATTGACGCATTATCGTGACAACTGCGTTTAGCATGAAATGCAGATGTGAATTAATGTGAAGCTACTTATTTGTTAAATACGTGCAATATGTGACATCATTGTGTGTTTACTATTTGTAATGCCAGAGAAACACTGTAAACAGTGATTGAGATGCGCCACCTAGTGGGAACATAAATTTATACCTAGAAGCCCCAAAGTACGTAAATTGATGCATCCAAGACAATTGAGTGTGTCAATTGACGTACTTTGGGGCTTCAAGGTATAAATTCATTTTCCCGCTAAGTGGTGCATCTGTCATTAATATTCGATGCACATATTTGAACATCTTGACCTTGCTAACAAAGTCATGGAAAATGACTGACATGGTTCTAGCAGTGGCGCTGGTATACAACTTTGAAGATGCATTTGCATCAATTGACGCACTTTGGGGCTTCTAGTGTTAAAGATGGGACGGACAGAGGCACTTTTTAATTTTTCTGGAATATAGCCTTGCTCTAGGGAGGAATTGATTAGATTCAATATATGTGGGGCCAGCCAGTCGCGAGACAATCGTATCCATGTGGCTGGACAAGGGTCAAGTGCTGATGTATTGTTTAAAGATTTGATTATGTCATCCAGCTGCCTTTCAGTGATAGGAGTAAATTGTTTCCAGCCCTTTTTAATTGGAGAGGAGGTTGTCTTGAATTTGTGATTACATTGTACTGTCCTCCCTATCTTTTCCTTGTAATATTTGGCCATTGCATTGACATCAGGGGCTATCATGGAGTTATCTTCCTTTGGGTTGCTTGTTAGTGATTTTACAATGTCAAACATTTCTTTTGGTCTATTCAGTGCAGACATTGGTGTGGTAATCCCATTTGTTGTTGTTTATTAATGAATTGTAATCTTCCAGAGTGATAAGGAATGATTCCTTGTCATCCACGTTTTTAGTTTTTCTCCATTTTCTTTCTTACTTCCTTAGTTTTCTTTTTAAGGCTCGTACTTCTTTTGTGTACCAAACTGCGCTTTTCCTTGGATGAGTGTTGGGAGTTCTGGTACTGGTGGAAACAGTGGCTGCTTTGTTTATTGTTAAATTCCATCTGTTTATGAGTAATTTGGTGTCCTTGGTGTCTATTTGAAGTTGTGGTAAGACTTCTTATAAGAATTTGTCCTTGTCAAATTTGCAGAATTTCCTATGTTGATAGCTGATTTGATTTGTATTTGCTTTACTGGGAATGACCGGGATGTTGAATTGGATAGTTTGGTGGTCAGACCAAGGAATTTGATGGATCTTATGATACAGTGGCCAGCACAGAACCCCTGGGTACAGGAAAAAAGGAAGAGCTTACCTTGCAGTCACAAGGGCAGAAAGCATGTTCAGGTTATGAGAAGCCAGAGAATGGTGGAACAAGCTTTCCCTGCACTGGGTGTGACGCAGCAGAAAGCCAGGAAGCATATTCAGGTTGTAAGGTTCCAGAAAGTAATAGAACAAACTTTCCCTACACTGGCTGTGATGCAGTAGAAAGCCAGAAAACTAATCACGTCCACCTGGGTCAGGAAGCACATACAACGTGCAGGAGCCAGGAGGATAAAAGTGTCTGGGAAATCCCAGTAGCGGGAGGTGCATTGGAAGGCAAGGGAGGAGCAGTGAATGGAGGTGCATTGAGAGGTGCTCGTGCACAGGTCTCCCAAGCCAGAGGGGGCATCGTCCCAAGGAGAGTGAGTAAGCAGCTAGAGGGCAGAGGTCACAAGCAGGAGAGCTTGCTGGGACCAGGAAGCATCGGGTGTGTCCCTGCAGTAAGGAACAGCAAAAGGGAAGCCTTTCCTGGAGGTTACCACAGCCCAGACCAGTCAATTGCTGAAGGGAACTCTCATGGCAAAGCAGGCTACAGCCCAAGTAAAGGTGCCTGGTTGAGAGAGGAAGGAGTGGAAGCTGGTTATCCAAGAAACAAAGCTAAGTACACTAATTTCTCCAGAGGGCAAGAGGTGGGCTCGGCTAGAAAAGCAAAGGCTAATTGCTGGAAGGAAAACCCTTGGTGGAAGGAGGGGGGAAGCCTCAGAGAAATAGGCTCCAGTACAGGTCCCCAGGACTTCCCTTATACAGGACGGTTCCTTACCCCAAGACCTTCTGCCTCTCGAGAGAGTTCTGTGAATGATAAATGTGGAAAGTGTTATCCACTTACAAGTTTAGACACTGAGCAGATGCAATGGGAGAGCACTAATCAGGACATTGATTATAGCCCAATGGATTGCACACTCTGTATCTCGGATGAGATTACCTCTTTATGTTAAGCAAGGAAGCAAGAGCATTGTTATACCTGTTTTTGAAAGAAGGTGCATTTTTGGTTATTTTGCTGTGAAGAAACAGTTTGTTTAATCCTTTGTTTGCTGTATGAGAAAAACAGAAATCCACACGGGAAAGGGAATAAATCCTCACCATTATAATTTTGCCTTAAACATGGCTACAGAGTTTTCTTTATCAAGGCAGCTTGCACCACATGCCCTAGGCGACCGCCTTATAAGGACTATGGTAGTAAGCGTCTGACAAATGGCATAGTTTTTCGGATTTCTGGACAAAGAATACAGCGGAAGACCAGCAGAATTACCAGCGCCGGAGAGCAAGACACCTGTTTGCTGTTGACCACGCCCGGAGGATTCCAGAATCCGGAGAGGCAAGAGTACCTTCTCAAGGCTGGAATCTCCACCTGAGTCAGGTAATAAGTATCTGGGCACAGGCAGAAGGGGATTCTGGTGAGAAGGGATACTAGGCACCAGAGCCAGAGCATAGTGCATTTTGGAAAAAAAGTGCCACACTTGGTGTTTGTGTTGTCTGTTTGTGTTTCAGTGTTCGGAGATGGAGAGTCCACAGGAGATACTACGATGGATCAGTCTCCAATTTGAAAAACAGCATGAGTTAGCCCAGCAGAGCCAGGAGCAAGCATTGACAGCCATGCAGGTTCAACAAAAAACGCTGACCGACCTGATTCAAACTTTGCCGGCGGAGAGAGCGGCAGAGAAGACGCCAGAGGAACATTGTTGTGGGGTAGGCCCACAGACTTGTGGGGTATTATCCTTTGGACAATTGACAAAAGATGATAACATTGATGACTTCCTGGAGGCTTTCGAGTGAGTAGCCCATAGTGCCGGCTGGCCCTATGAGCAGTGGGTGGTTAGATTAGCCACATCCCTGATGGGAGAAGCCCTAGTGGCGTACAAGGCTATGCCCGCCACCAAGTCGACAAAATATGAGGAAGTCAGAGCAGCCATACGGGACAGACTAGGCTTATCGCCTGTAGTATACTGCCGTATGCTGCGAGCGACCCAACTCCAGACAGGTGAAACCCCTAAGGCACTTCGCCAAAGGATCCATAACCTGGTCTGGAAGTGGCTCATTCCTAAGGGGAGAACCATGGAAAGTGTACTTGATATGCTTGTCTTAGAACAATTTTCAGAGGCTGTTCCAGCCGAGATACGCTCAATTTTGACTCTGCAAAATTGTCAGACCTCAAGCGAGGCAGCTCACCTAACGGAAAGGTTCATGGAGGCTGGATTAGCCCATAAAACGCCGAGAGGCACTGGCAACACTTGTGGGGTAGCCAATTTTGGAAAGGCAGAAAAAGACCCTATGTTTGGTGTACCAGCTGTTATGAGAAGTATGCCTAGAAATGAGGTTAGGGACGCACACATTAAATGTTTCAAATGTGAAAGGCGGGGTCACAGGAAGGATGAATGGGTTGTACGAACAGCCTTGATGAGTAAGGATGAAAAATACAGGCAGGCAGGCTTTCGCCTAGAATTGGAAGTCCAAAGTGTGGTAGCCAAGGCCCTACTTGACTCGGGGGCGGACCAAACAATGATTTCAAAGAAATTCTGGCGCCTCTTACAGGCCAGGAATGTGTCCACCCCGACTCAACCCGAGAGTAGGTCTAGAATACGCTGTGTGCACAGGTCCTCCACCTACTACCCTCTCTATAAGGTTACGATAAAAGTTTTAGGAACCTGGAGAAAGGTCCTAGTGGCAGTGATACCCAGGTTGCCTTATGACCTAGTTTTAGGCCGAGATTGGCCGCTCTTCTATAAGAGCCTAGGAGAGGGCATACAAGGAAAAAAAGGGATGGTATCTACGAGGTCCCAGGCCCAAGGTTCAGGGGAGCAGACGGAGCCCCCGGAGGACACTGCCCACTCTGCAGAGGAGGAGACAGAATCTCTGGAAGGGGAGGATAGGCCCCTAGATGAAACTTTAGGAGAGCTGCCCCAAACACGAGAATTTGGTCAGTCCCCCTGCAAAAAGCTGTAAGAAAAGTAAGGGAGAAAAGCAACGGGAACGCCACCACAGGGCTCAGTTGAGGGCTGGAGCCGAGGATGGGTTAGGTTTTCCCTGGGTCCCGGCTGATCTAGTCGAAAGATTCCCATCGTTCCCAAAAGAACAGATGGCGGATCCCGCGTTAAAGCGCGCCTTCGAATACTCCCAGTCGGATAGAGATATTCTCCCCAGATTCCTAATGGAGGGAGATATTTTATATAGGGAGAGTAATGATCCCCAGACGGGAGCTGTTAGAAAGCAGCTAGTGGTACCAACAGCCTTTAAAGCCGTGGTTATGAGACTGGCCCACGATCACCCGGTGGGTGGGCACAAGGGTGTTTTAGGTACCCTCGATCAGATACTGGCCCGCTTTTACTGGCCCGGGGTATTCAAAGAGACCAAACGCTTTTGCGAGGCCTGCCCCTCGTGTCAGAGGGTATCGGCCGCAAAACCAAAAGGTGTCCCTATGATACCTACCCCTACTATATCGGAACCAGTGCACCGGATGGCGATGGATATAGTAGGTCCGCTAGTGAAAACCCCTAGGGGATTTCAGTACATCCTAGTAATTATGGATCAGGCCACCCGTTTCCCCTGGGCAGTGCCACTAAGAAACATTTCGGCCAAGACCATAGCGGAGGAATTAATTAAATTGTTTTGTGAAATAGGGTTTCCGAAGGAGATGTTAACAGACAGAGGCAGTAATTTCCTGTCGCAATACCTGGCGCAGGTATGGGACGCCTTCGGAATACAACACATAAAAACAGCAGCTTACCATCCACAATCTAACGGGTTGGTAGAATGTTTCAACCAGACCTTCAAGCAAATGTTGAGGAGGGGGCTGGATGGGAAAATGGCTGACTGGGACATAATGCTCCCATTCGTTTTATGTTCAAATATATTTTATTGTTTACAGTAGGAAATTCAATACAACTGTCAAGGCAATAACAAACCAATGGAACAATAAAACAATGAAACAAACAGCACCAACTTTGGGCATACATAGGCAGTAGAACCAATAGAACCTCCCTCCCCCCCTATAAAAGGGGGGACATCTCAAATCAACACTGCACATGTAAAGAATGAAACCACAAGGGTGCCATAGGTGCAAAAAGGACATGAAATAATACCATCGCTATTCCTAAACCATGTGGACCCCCCCCCCACCCCCTTATAGCTACCGCTGGCTATTGAGTACAGATCCAGGGTTTACTCTTCTCCCAGATCTGTATCCTTGCAGAGTAACCTAACTAAGACCCCCACCCTAGCCTCCCAACCCCCCCCCCCGACCCCTTCTTGATCGTCCCCTAGTGTGTATAAGAGGGTAAGAGAATGGAGGGAGCAGAAAAAGCAGAAGAGGCTGAGCACCCTCGACTTTCCAGAACCTCCAATCATCGGACAGTCTAGTGACCTAGCTGGATTCAAAAAGAGAAGAAAAGATATAAGAAACAAACAAAAGACCCGGACAAAAAACACCACAAATAGACCCCCCAGTAGAAACGCTCCAAGGCCTGAACCCTACCCCCCCCTGCCACGCTCGTGGCAGGATCAGTGATTTGCGTGGCCTCCCATAGAAGAATGGCAGCTTAGCATCCCCCCAAGACTCGGCGGTGGGCCCCAGCAGGTAACAGCTGTAGGTGGGGCCCCCAACCCCGAAGGAAGCGAGCCCAGCGACGCTCGTTACCAGCCGCCACTAGTCTCTCCATAAGGAGGAGCTTATGGAGTCTAACCCTCCATACCCCATATACCGGACCCCTGGCATCTAGCCAGTGTTGCATAATAGTCATTCGTGCAGACATCAGCACCAAGCGCAGCCAACGCAACACCCAGCTCCCTAGAGTAGCCCCCCAAGTAGCTTCCCAGATGTCCAAAACCAAGTGGCGTGCGGTGAGTGGTACCATATGCGGCACACATCTACCAAGGTGTGATACTACCCGCCCCCAAAACAACTGGACCTTGGGGCAGTGCCAGTACATATGTCCCAGCGTCGCCTTGGCGGCCCCACACCTGGGGCAGCAGTGATTTGCCACAAGCCTGGCTTTCCATGCCCGAACGGGAGCAAAATAGAGGCGACGCACCAGGCGATATTGGGTGTCCCGATGCAAAACCTGAGTACTCACAGTGGAAATGGCCGCCAGCCCTTCCAACAGGGATTCCTCTCCAATGTGTTTACCTAAGTCTGCCGTCCAAGCCGCCGCCAAAGCATCAATAGCACTCGGTAGCAGCCCCTCCCACAGCATCTGATAGAGTAACGACACTCGAGTTTTCTGAGCACCCCCCAGAAGGGCCAGCTCAAGGTCCGAGCATATTGATCCTTGCAATGCTTCTTCCGGGATCGTACGAAGATAGCTCCGGAGCTGCGTATATTGGAACACATCCCAAACCCCTAATGGGCACCTTCGGCGCAGCTCAACGAAAGCCACCAGCGCACCCTCTGGAGATAACACATGTTCGAGGTTCACCAAGCCCAGGTCCTCCCAGGCTCGGAAACGGCTCCGCCCCATGCCGGCTGCAAAATCCGCATTACCCCGTATGGGAAGGTATGGTGTACAATAGGCGGAAATCTTACGACCCGCACAGAAAAATTGCCACGCCCTCCGAAATGGGGCCAAAAAAAGATCTCTAATAATCGGCGGCACCCCTCGCAGAAACCGAGCATGCAGAAGATACCGAGGATGCAAGGGCGCCAACAGAGCCACAAACTGCTCCGTCGGAGTCCAATCAGATAAATCCCACAACCAGTCCCGAACGGAGCGTAATAGGCAGGCCATGTTATACCGTCGGACATCGGGAAATCCCACCCCTCCCAAGGGTCGGGGTTGTTGTAAAATAGCCAAGCGAACTCGGGGTTTACGGCCCCGCCACAAGAATCGATTGAAATAACGTTCTATCTGACGGAGATCCGCCCGCCGTAAAATCAGTGGGAGGGTCTGGAGGGGATAAAGAATCTTAGGAAGCAAGGTCATTTTACATAAAGCCACCCTCCCCCCTAACGATAAGGGAAGATCCTTCCAACGATCCACACAAGAGGAGATCTCACCCAGGATCTTAGTAACATTCAGCTGGTAAAGATCCTCCAATCGCGCCGGCAGATAAACACCGAGATATTTAAAATGGCCTGTCGCCCATCGCAGCGGAAACGGTCCCTGCCATCCCAGTTGTCCTGCAGAGTTTAAGTAAAGAGCCTCAGATTTGTCTAGGTTAAGGCGTAAACCGGAGGGAATGCCATACTCCTGGATAAGCCGCAGCAAATGAGGCAAACCTTTCTGCGGGTCCCCCAAATGCACCAGCAAATCGTCGGCGAAGGCGGCCACCCGAAACTCGCCGGTTCCCATCCGAATGCCCCGAAATTGGGGGTCAGCTCATATACGCAAAAGCAGGGGCTCCAGCGAGAGTACAAAAAGCAGAGGCGACAGCGGGCAACCCTGACAGGTCCCCTTTTGAATGGCAAATACGGGGGACATAACTCCATTGACCATTATGGCCCCTAAAGGGTCAGCATATAACAGTTTAACCACATCAACGAAGAGGCCAGTAAACCCCATCATCTCTAGGGTCTGATGCATAAAGACCCAACTAACACGATCGAACGCCTTCTCGGCATCGAAGCTAACAAGCAACGATGTCTCCCCAGCCAGTCGCCCTGCACTAATAGATAGTAGAATCCGCTGTAAATTATATGCAACCTGTCGCCCCCTGACAAACCCGGCCTGGTCTCGGTGTATCAGGGAGGGCAAGAGGTGTGACAGCCGATCCGCCATAATCTTGGCCAAAAGTTTGATGTCAACATTTAGTAAAGAGATGGGGCGGTAGGATCCGGGCAGAAGAGGGTCCCGCCCCGGTTTAGGCAGGATAGTAATCAACGCTTTATTGGGCTCAAACGGAAATTTCCCGCGACACAATAGATCCTCAAAGTATCCAATAAGCGGGACAACAACTGCGTCGCTCAGGGTCTTGTAAAATTCACTCCGGAACCCATCGACCCCCGGGGCTCGCCCATTCTTGAGGTGCCGAATGGCTGTTTGAACCTCCCGGCCGGACAGGGGCACGTTAAGGGCTGTCACTTGCTCCTCCGTCAGCTTAGGGAGCTCACAGCCCTCAAGGAAGGAGCGCCCCACCGAGGTCCCCGTCTTCTCATGGGCATATAACTGCTGATAGAATTCAGTGAAAACCTTTTCAATTTTAGCAGAATCACGGGTGACAGTTCCATCAGGTTGTCGTATGGCCCCTATTTGCCGAGAACCACCAGGGGGTTTCAATAATGAAGACATCAGCTTACCAGCCTTGTTCCCAAACCGATAGAGTTTATAGCGGTAATACAGCAACGATTTGTACGCTCGTTGATGAAGTAACGCCTCTAATTCTGTTTGTACCTCCCGGAGTCTTCGTATGTGTACTCCCCTATGCGAGCCCGCAGCCACCCGGCGTACTCGGCCCAATTCCTTCTCCAACCTAATGATCTGTTGGTTAAGTTGCCGTCGTCGGTGGCTCTGGTAGCTAAGAATATCCCCCCGGAGTACTGCCTTGCCAGCCTCCCAGAAGAGGGCGGGGGAGATATCCAACGAGGCATTGAAGATTTCATACTCCTTCCAGCGCTCCTTCAGAAAGGATTCAAAACGCGCATCGCCACAAAGCTCCAAAGGATATCGCCATACTCTACCTACAGTATGGCAGCTCCTTCGCAGGTCCAATATTACCATAGCATGGTCCGAAATAACAAGGGGGCCAATAGTGGCCTTGGAGACCCGACTAAAAAGAGACTCAACCACCAAGAAGAAATCGATATGTGACCACGTGCCATGTGCCCGAGACAAGTGTGTGTAGTCCCTATCGCCAGGGTGTAACACCCTCCAGATGTCCATAAGATCATACGCGTCACAGAGGCCCCGGAGCCTACGGCGCGCCCGAGGGTTCCCACTTTCCAAGGGGCTCGACCTGTCGAGACCACTATCCATAGTAACATTAAAGTCACCACCTATGATGGCCTCATAACCACTAGAGTCAGCTAGCAACTGAGAGAGGTCCTGAAAAAAGGCGGCCTCATAAACATTGGGACCATACACAGAACAGAGAAACACCTTCCTCCCTGCCAGACTTCCCCACACACCAACATATCGGCCTTGCGGGTCTGTAACCACCTTTTCTTCTTCCCAGGGAGTAGATTTGGCCACAAGAACCGCCACCCCCCGCTTCTTCCCCACAGCCGGGGCCCCGTAAACATGGGCTTTAAATCCTAAGCCCAATTTCTGGTGCTCCACCCCGTTTTGATGTGTCTCCTGCAATAAAATAATGTCCGCACGATGGCGCTTTAAATGTTGTAGAACTTTGGAATGTTTCACCGGAGAGCCCAGCCCACAAACATTCCAGGAAATGACTCGGGTAATATCAACCATAACAGTTGAAGAAATCAGCAAACCAGTACGTACCCACCCAATAATATAGAAAGGAGGAACCCCCCCAGCCAAGAACCCCCCTCTGTATCGTTCCACACCACAGACTACTATATAGCCAGTCTCCCCTCATCCTCCAGCTAACCCAACTAAGACTCACACACTTACTCGCTCCCCAGTCAATCAATCCAATTTCCCCCCTCTCTCCATACGCACTTCCAAGTTCCAATTCAAATCTTCTCCCCCCTTCCCCACTTCCTCCCTCCTCCCCTTCCCTTGGCGCCCCCCCCCCAACCCCCCCTCCCCTCACGATCACTTCCTTCATTTCCGCACCAGCCAAGGCTAGTCCCACCTAAACGTCTGTGGCATGTAAGCCCCCCGCCCCTCCCCATCTACACTCGGTGCCAACCCCTGTGTCCTGCTAAACCCAGCCCCACCCCCCAAGGCCATCCATTACAGGAAGGCAAGAATTGCCATGGTTCAGCAACGGACAACCAGACCAACAAAGTTGTCTGCTGCGGAACGGCACCCCAGACTCCCTTCGCCCATCTTAAACACAAGACCAGGTATAAACACAGACAAATCCAGGCAGAGGGAGTCAACCTGTAATGCTTGTGACGCAGTTGGCGTAGACGTCCTGCCCCCCCCCACCCCTCTCCCGCCCCACCACAACCACTCGGCTATTGCTGAGATTAAACCACGTTGGAAACCGGGAGGGCCGTACAGCAGCTCTCGCGACATCCAAAGCGTCCCACCGGTGTGGGAATAATAAAATGACCCAATCGGCTCCCCTGCAGCATGCCCCCACAGTCTACAACGCGGCAGTGGGGCTCTATGTATACATTGACATGATCAAAGCACAGAGCATCAGAGCGCCTAAAAAAACTCTTCCGCGCTGTTCCCACAGTATCATTATTGTTGGGCAAGGGACAAGGAACAGACCGTAAGTAATAAGAACAGTGGAGTAATGATATCAATATCAGAGGAGCAGCGACCCACCGGCGCCCTCCACTGATGCATGGTAGTTCCACCACTCCCCCATCCCCTACCTCCCAAGAGCCCCTCCCCCGGGTAGGCACCTTAGATCCGAGACCCAAGCTTTTCCGGCGCACCCAGAAACAGATACAAATTACAGTCAATACCATTAGACTAGGAACAAATAACAAAATGAAACCTTGAACAAGTACAAATTGTAACCAACCAGAGTACACGCTTCAGTATCAGAGTCCGAGTACAAAGTAACGCATTGAGTCCTGGGCTTTCCAGTGAGGCAGGCCTGACATCCCTCGCTCTCCTCGGGCACCAAGAAGTTAGGGCCATCATTGATACTGCGAATTTAGGTAAAGTTAGTAAATGTCCCAGAGGGCCGGGGTGGCTGCATGGCCTCAGTCCAATGCTCGCCGCCCTCCAGCCAGGTCAGCATGGCACTCACCCATGACCCAACATACTAGTTGGGGGGAATCCATGTATCACATAAAGTAGTATCATGCAATGTCCATGTAAATCGCAGTGATAGTATGTTCACACCACCTCTTTAGCCCAAACAGCTGTAAAAGTGCAATCCTGTTGCCCTTAAGGCAGTAAAATATAATATTTGTATATTTGCGGTAGTATTATATTCTCACCAGCCCGTTAGCCCAAACTATTGCAAAAGTCCCGGGCTTCTTCAGGAGAATGAAACACGAGGTTCCCTTTCTCACCATAAATTCGCAGAACTGCTGGATAAGCTAGAGTGAAGCGAACCCCGCGTTCGATGAGTTTGCTGCAAATATCTTTGTAGGCCTTGCGTTTGAGGGAGACACCTGTAGAGTAGTCTTGGAAAACCAGGACCTGGTTGTTGGAGGCTTCCCTCCGCCTCAACTGTCGGGAGGCCCTCAGCACTTCGTCTTTTTGCATGGAGTTGAGAAATCGGGCGATCACCGCCCGCGGGCGACGATCCCCCGGCCTAGAGGGCCCTAGTCGATGGGCGCGCTCCAGCACTATCCGCCCGACGTCCTCAGGTAAAGTCAGAGAGGTGGTAATCCATTGTTCCAAATGTCGTCGCAAATCTCTTTCTGCAATGGCCTCCTCAATTCCAATGAACCGCAGGTTGTTTCGACGACTACGGTTCTCAAGATCTTCTAATTTTTCCTGGTGTTGAGCTATGGTCTCCTCCAAACTTCGAATCCGGGCGATGTCCTGCACGTGCTGGTCCTCCAGGGAGCCGATCCGACTTTCAGCATGCTCAACCCGCTTCGTAAAATCCGCCACTGCTTGGACCACCTCCTGCATCTGAGTGGACAGGCCTCCCAATCGTTCCTCCAGGGCTCCCACCACCGCCCTCGACACCTCCACCACCAGCGCCGGAGTTTCTGGCGGACCCGGGGGCTCCTGCCTGCTCTCCGCCATCTTGTCTTCCCCACCGCGTGTCCTGGTTCTGCGGGGGATTCTCGTGGCCATACACCAGATTGCTGTTTTAGGGGAGAATTAATACTTCCTCCGAGTCCCCGCAAAGTTGCTCCCCCTCGTTGGCACAAAAATAAGGATATTAGCGCAAATATTCGGTAGGGGGGGAGGGCGCGGGCTCCGGAGCCGAGACGGACATGTCCACTCAGCTCATCATGCCACCGGAAGTCCTCCCATTCGTTTTATACGCCAATAGGGAGCGCACACAAGCCTCATTGGGAGCCTCTCGCTATGAGTTAATGTTTGGCCGTGCCCCAAGAGGAGTCCTGGATATTTTAAGGGAACAGTGGGCAGAGCCAAAAGGGGAAGAGGTAGGAGTACCGCAGTTTCTTCTAGAATTAAGGTCCCGATTACAGAGAGCTTCACAGGCCGCTGAGCGTCACTTACAGGACAGTCAACAGCAGCAGAAGGGATACTATGACCGGGGGAAGAAACCCCGTCAATTGGCCATAGGTGAAAGGGTAGTTGTAATGGTGGCAGACCCTGGGCCAAAATTCGAGGCCTAGTGGAGGGGGCCCTACACCATAGTGGATCATAAGGGACCGGTTTCCTATGTGGTAGAGACCGACAGGGGGCGCTGTCAGGTGTACCACATTAATGTTTTGAAACCCTGGCGAGACAGGACAGCGACTTTTGGCCGGGTAAAGGTTAAGCTCCAGTCCCATTCGGTTATTACATGCTGTAAGGACATGAGTCCCCCAGCCCGTAATATCTTAAGGGGGGGGGGATATGTGATACGGTGGCCAGCACAGAACCCCTGGGTACAGGAAAAAAGGAAGATCTTACCTTGCAGTCACAAGGGCAGAAATCATGTTCAGGTTATGAGAAGCCAGAGAATGGTGGAACAAGCTTTCCCTGCATTGGGTGTGACGCAGCAGAAAGCCAGGAAGCATATTCAGGTTGTAAAGTTCCAGAAAGTAATAGAACAAACTTTCCCTACACTGGCTGTGACGCAGTAAAAAGCCAGGAAACTAATCACGTCCACATGGGTCAGGAAGCACGTACAACGTGCAGGAGCCAGGAGGATAAAAGTGTCTGGGAAAATCCCAGTAGGGGGAGGTGCATTGGAAGGCAAGGGAGGAGCAGTGAATGGAGGTGCATTGAGAGGTGCTCGTGCACAGGTCTCCCAAGCCAGAGGGGTCATCGTCCCAAGGAGAGTGAGTAAGCAGCTGGAGGGCAGAGGTCAC
Source organism: Ichthyophis bannanicus (assembly GCA_033557465.1). Classification (NCBI taxonomy): domain Eukaryota; kingdom Metazoa; phylum Chordata; class Amphibia; order Gymnophiona; family Ichthyophiidae; genus Ichthyophis; species Ichthyophis bannanicus. The sequence goes on along the minus strand of CM066038.1, from coordinate 273,532,101 downwards.
AAGCAGGAGAGCTTGCTGGGACCAGGAAGCATCGGGTGTGTCCCTGCAGTAAGGAACAGCAAAGGGGAAGCCTTTCCTGGAGGTTACCACAGCCCAGACCAGTCAATTGCTGAAGGGAACTCTCATGGCAAAGTAGGCTACAGCCCAAGTAAAGGTGCCTGGTTGAGAGAGGAAGGAGTGGAAGCTGGTTATCCAAGAAACAAAGCTAAGTACACTAATTTCTCCAGAGGGCAAGAGGTGGGCTCGGCTAGAAAAGCAAAGGTTAATTGCTGGAAGGAAAACCCTTGGTGGAAGGAGGGGGGAAGCCTCAGAGAAATAGGCTCCAGTACAGGTCCCCAGGACGTCCCTTATACAGGACGGTTCCTTACCCCAAGAGCTGCTGCCTCTCGAGAGAGTTCTGTGAATGATAAATGTGGAAAGTGTTATCCACTTACAAGTTTAGACACTGAGCAGATGCAATGGGAGAGCACTAATCAGGACATTGATTATAGCCCAAGGATTGCACACTCTGTATCTCGGATGAGATTACCTCTTTATTTTAAGCAAGGAAGCAAGAGCATTGTTATACCTGTTTTTGAAAGAAGGTGCATTTTTGGTTATTTTGCTGTGAAGAAACAGTTTGTTTAATCCTTTGTTTGCTGTATGAGAAAAACAGAAATCCACACGGGAAAGGGAATAAATCCTCACCATTATAATTTTGCCTTAAACATGGCTACAGAGTTTTCTTTATCAAGGCAGCTTGCACCACACGCCCTATGCGACCGCCTAATAAGGACTATGGTAGCAAGCATCTGACAATCTGTACATTTGGATTGAAGATATCGTTTGTCAGCTCTTGAAGAATAAAAATGAGGTCCAAGGTATTTCCCTTAATATGCGTAGGATCTTGAATTATTTGCTGAAAGCCTAGTGTGTCCATTGCCTCCATAAATCCTTGGGCTATATGTGGTGATGTGGAAGGTAGGTTTAGGTCACCTAGAACAATTGTGAATCTATTGGAATTATTTATGTTACATAGGTAATCTGTTATGTTGGGAAGCTCTTCTCCTTTTCATGAAGGGTGCCTGTAGATTAGACATATGTGCATGTTTGTATTTTCCACTAGGATAATGTCTGTATTTTGTGAGATTTCATTTGAGGTTTTTGAGAGTTGTAATTCTTTCTTTGCTAAGATGGTTACTCGTCCTCCTCTTTTATTAGACCTATGGTGGTTGAATATGTCATATCCTGTTGGTTTTATTTGATTAATCAACACTGTGTCATTAGCCGTTAGCCATGATTCAGTTATGAATAGAATGTCCAGATTATTATCAGTGATGTGGTCAATTATCAGTGGGATTTTATTCCTGATAGAGCGTGGGTTGATTAGAGAGTATTTTAGAGACAGAAAAAAACCTATTTGTCAGGGTCAAAATACTAAGCACCACCAAAACCCCGTCTGTTTAAAAGAACCAACTTAACAGATCAAACAAATTGTTTTTGTTGGAGTTGCCAGCTCAGTAAATAGGAAACATCCTATCACCACTGTGGCCCTTCCATTTTATTAAAGAAAAAATATATATTTTAGTCAACAGCTTTACTTAGCTGGTAAATGGCTTTATCAAGGCTGCTCCCATTAACACCGGATTAGCTGATTACGGTGTTAATGGGAGCAGCCTTGATAAAGCCATTTACCTACTAAGTAAAGCTGTTGACTAAAATATATTTTTTTTCTTTAATAAAATGGAAGGGCCACAGTGCTGATAGGATGTTTCCTATTTACTGAGCTGGCAACTCCGAAAAAAACAATTTGTTCAATGTGTTGAGTTGGTTCTTTTAAACAGAGAGAGCATTTTAAACTGAGTGAAGAGTTGCTGGGAATGGTTTTGGATTGTTCCTCTTCGCTGAAGTTGATCTGAATAAGGCGTTGTTTGCTCTCTACTTGTTTACTAAATAGATTGAAGGCTTTTTGTTATGATATTTAGTCGGTGGGATCTGGGAATGTCAAATATTGGGTAGCCGGATGAAGAAAAGGCTTGTGTTGTGGTTGGTAATGTCAGGGAGACAAGCAGGCCAAGGCCATTAAAGTATAAATGAGATGCTTTTTTTTTTTTAGATGAGTAGGTTTATGCGTGTAATGGAACTTGTCTAGGGTTCCCTTTAAGTAGTTTACTTGCTGAGGTCCGATATTACAACTCCTTTGAGCTGCTCGCGGTCTTTTTAATGGGGTTGAGTAATGTATGAGGATTAATAACTTTGTGGCAAGTACTTTACATTAGTGTTGGGATAGTAAGTTTGACCTGAACACTAAGAACTAAAGTAGCGTACCTCTCCGAGTGCAGAAACTTTAATTCTTCGGTGCTGTGGATGGTTGTCGGTTATATTCTTGTCTATGGGTTCTTGGTGGTCTTGGGCTAAGCGCAGAGATCTTCTTTAGCTGCTTTATTGGGGGCTGCGACTGGGTTGGATGAAAGAGATATGGTGTCCAATGTTTTGGATAATCGGAAGATCAGCTTAGATCTTAGAGTTGTGGTTAGGAAACTTTACCACGCAGGACCACGCTTAAGGGCCACATCTAAGGGCCCTCTGGCGAGGGTATGAAGGAGTTTTCTTATTTGTACATCCCATTTTTTCAAGATCTTGAAGAGGCCCATTTACAATCCCAAAACTGTATGAGAATATAGTAATTGTCATCTATTTAATGACTTGTATGTTATTCTGTGATGTTAAAGCACATTTCAGTATTGATTTTAATCTCCTATAATATTCTCCTAGTAATTATTTGCTTGATTGTCATTCCTTCCTCTACTCCTAGGTATTTATATATATCTTCTTGTTCAAGTTCCTTGATGTCACTGTCCTCAGAAATGGAAATTTCAGTTTTCCTCAATTTTCCTCTAAAGAAGGTTGTTTTAGCACATTTCTCAAGGCCAAAAGTCATCTTGATGACATCTGAGAAGCTTGTCACTATGAAGAGTTGTTCCGCTAGTTGTTGGTTACTGGAACTTTAGAGCTTCAGGTCATCTACAGACAGTAAGTGTGATGTTACCTCTAGGTTCTCAGCCAAGTGATCAGGACACATCTAACCACTCTGGTTTTCTGGATAATTTCAATGAATATGCATGAGAGAGATTTGCATGCACTGCCTCCATTTTATGCAAATCTCTCATGCATATTCATAGTATACTGTATAACATATGACAGCAGATAAAGATCAGCATGATCCATCTAGTCTGCCCAGCAAGGTGGCAACAGTAGGTGCACCTGCCGCTCCATGCAGGTCACCCCTCCTCATGCCTTTGTTTAGGGGTGTCCCACCACTCCATGCAGGTCACCCCTATTTGTGAAATATATGAGATAGTTAAGTTTATTTAGATTTTATCCTGTTGCTATAAAGGGATCCACTGATATATTGACTTCCCCGGGCTGAAGACTGTGCTCAAAGGAACTCATTTCGCCTCTGTAGAAAAGATCAAGGCCACCGTGACGAGGGAGCTGAGGGACCTCAAGGAGGAGGACTTTACCGAGTGCTTATTGTATGTGGCAGAAGTGAATGCAGAAGTGCATTAACTCTGGGGAGGATTACTTTGAAGGGGACAATGCGTAATTTATCTGTAGATTTTGTAATAAAACATTTATGGAACAGTCTCATTTCTTTTTTGTCACACCTTGTATATAATGATCAAATGTTTTAGAAAAGTCAAGCCCTATTACGTTATATTACATGTGACATAAAAAATATGTATCGGACCAAGAATTTTGTGATTGCATTTAGAATAAGAACATAAGAACATAAGAAATGCCATACTAGGTCAGACCAGAGTCCATCAAGCCCAGTATCCTGTTTCAACAGTGGTCAATCCAGGTCACAAGTACCTGTCAGATTCCCAAAAAGACACATAGGTTCCATAATGGTTGTATTGGGGCATGCAGTGGATTTCCTGGGTGCCCTTTAATAATGGTTTATGGATCTTTCCTCCAGGAACTTGTCCAAACCTTTTTTAAACCCAGCTATACTAACAGTTTTTACTACAGCCTCTGGTAATGAATTCCAGACTTTGATTACATGTTGAATGGAAAAATATTTGGTCTTATTAGTCTTAAACAGGTTACACTGTAGCTTCATTGCATTCCCTTAGTCTTTCTACTTTTTGATGGTGTAAAGAATCAATCTACATTTACCCATTCCACTCCATTCATTCATTTATAGACTTCCATCATATCTCCCCTCAGCCATCTCTTTTCCAGGTTGAAGAGCCCTAACCTTTTAAACCTCTCCTCATAGGGGTATCCTTCCATCCTCTTTACCATTTTAGTGACTCTCCTCTGTACCTTTTCTAATTCCACTATATCCTTTTTAAGATATGGCAACCAGAATTGAATGCAATATTCAAGGTGTGGCACACCAAGGAATGACACAGAGGCATTATAATATCCTTTGTTTTATTCTCCATTCCTTTCCTTAATATTTTCTAGCATCCTATTTGCCTTCTTGGCTGCCGCCATACACTGGGCAGAGGGTTTCAATGTGTTATCCACGATGACATCTAAATCTTTTTTCTGGGTGGTGATTACTAATGTGGAACCTTGCATTGTGTAACCATAGTTTGGGTTGTTCTTTCCTAGGTGCTTAACTTTGCACTTGTCCACATAAATTTTCATCTGCCATTTGGATCCCCAGTCTTCCAATTTATCAAGGTCCTCTTGCAATTCTTCACAATCCTCTTGGGTTTTAACAACATTGAATAATTTTGTGTCATCTGCAAATTTGACCACCTCACTCGTTATTCCCATTTCCAGGTCATTTAAGAATATGTTAAAAAGCAGAATACCCAGCACAGATCTCTGGAGTACTCCACTATTCACCTTTCTCCATTGGGAAAATTGGGCATTTAGCCCTACCCTTTGCTTTCAATCTTTTAACCAATTCCTGATCCACAATAGTATACTGCCTCCTATCCCATTACTTTTTAACTTCGCCAAGAGTCTCTCATGAGGGATCTTGTCAAAGGTCCCTAGTAAAACCATGCTGCCTCAAATCCTGCAATCCATTGGATTTCAGAAACCTCATCATCCTCTTGTTTAGCATAGGGATCTTTGTTCACCCATATCTGGATGATTGGCTCATTTGAGCCAGTTCAAAGTCAAAAACATCTTGAGTATCAACCCGTCTAGTGCAGGTCCTGGAGAGTCTTGGCTGGATGATCAATTATGGAAAGAGTTTCTTTGATCCTTCCTAATTGCTGGCATATCTTGAAGTGTGGTTCAACATTCAGGTAGGCAGGGTCTTCCTATCTAAGAAAAAGGTAACATTGTCCCAACTGGCAGCCTTCTGGACTCATAGACTCCTAGATTTTGGGAGAATCTGTAACTTCTTGGCTTGATGGAGACATCGATCAAAATGGTACCATGGGCATGAGTTCATAGGAGACCACTGCAGAAGTCCTTGTTGTCTTGTTGGTCTCCAAGCTCTCAGTGTTTTGAGGCCAGGCTTCCCCTCCAGTTGGTGGTGATATCCAGCCTGTGGTGGTGGAAGCAGCCCCAGCAACTGAGGAGGGACATTCCACTGGACAAGCATTTGTGGTTCCTTCTGTTTAGCTGGAGAGCCCATTGCAAAAGCCAAACAGCTCAGGGCCATTGGAACAGCTAGGATTGGCATAGCCCATCAACCATCTTGAAGCAAGGGCCATTCATTTGCACTTCCGGTCCCTAGTCTGGGTCAGAGTGGTCTGGGTGTTCTCGGACAATGCCATGGCAGTGTTATATATCAACCAGCAAGGGGGTATGAAGATTGCCAGAGTGACCCATGAGATGACCTTCCTGATCTCCTGGGTGAGAAGGAACTTCCTGGCTCTTTTGACACAGCACATTGTGGGAATCGACAACATGGAAGCAGAATTCTTCAGTCACCATTCTCTCAATCCTGGGGAGTGGGACCTGAGTCGGGTGGCATTTTAGCAGATTCTGTTCCTCTGGGGTCATCCTAAGACAGATCAGATGGTGATCCAATCCAATGCCAAAGTGCACAGATTCTAGGGAGAGGCTCAGAAAGCTGACGCATGCTAGCTGTGCTCTAAGCAGTTCCGGACTTCACTTCTTTTAATTTAATTACCTGTTTTCAAAATGCCTCAGAAGTGGAAGGCAAAGTGGCAAGAGCTGCTGAAGGGCGCACAAGTGGTTAAGGAGCTGCTTGATGCATTTATGCGGTCCACTAGTGCAATTGGAGATAATCCTCTCAAGGAAGGCTTGCTTGGGATAGCGGGAGCGGAAGGTGGCTCCTTGCATCTCTTTGAGTCTAACGTCACCTTGAGCCCAGAGGAATGGTTTGCTCCAACACAGCCCTCATCTCATGGCATGGATCCATCGTCGGAAGACCTCCCCGGTATTGGGCAGGTCTTGGCTGAGATGCCAACAGCGAGGGAGGGCCCTGCTGCTATGCCCCAACAGGCACAGATGGCTATGTTTTCAGTTGGAACTCTGGTGTGTGCAGGAACTGCAGCAGTAGGACCCTCACTTCCCTTAGGCTCAGAAGAGGTATTTTCCTCAGTTCCTCAGCTGACTTCTGATGGTGTTTTGGAGTCCAAGTCCTCTCTGGTGAGACTTACAACTTTCAACTTTGAGACTATTCAGGATGGTTTGCAGGTGTTGGAGTCTTCTTTCTCCTTCTAATTTGTCTTACTTCAAAGTATTCTTTCTTGGGTAGTACAAGCTGTCAATCAACAGAAGCAAGAGGTGGCCCAATTGACTTCAAGGGTGGCCCAGGTGGAGGTCACATCAAAAGATTCAACTACGTTTACAGGTACTGTTGTGAAGATATATCCAGCATCCATTTAAAATTGAAACCCTAGAGAATTCTGAAAGGAAGAGACATTTGCGCCTATTGAACTTTCTTCGGGTAACTTATGTCTCCCAATGAAAGTTGTTTAATTCATATCCTACCTCTGTATTGAAGATTCCTATAGAATCTGTCCCTCCTTTGGCTAGGATATTCTATCTCCCCACAGCCTAGTGAAGGAACCTGGACTTTCTTCACCTACTCAACTACGTCCATTTGACTCTGGATTTAAATGGGTTCCTGGAGACCTCAGATCTTGAATCAATTTCACGTGCCACTCTCTTGCTCACGTTGGCCCTCGAGCCTGATTGAGACTCATTGTTAAAACTGTATTTTAAATCCAGGAATAAATCATTCATGGGAGCTTCCATCCGTATGGATCCAGTGTCTCCAAAGTGATCCAGAAGTATAGATGGCAATTTTTACTGGTGCGTCATAAGGTCTTACAGTTAGGGGGCTTGTTTTTCTTGAAATATCCATGCAAGTGGTGTTGGTGCAAGGGGTAGTGGTGTTTAGTGACTCTTCTGAGGGGTACTGAGGCATCCGTCGACCAGACTTGATGTCCAAAGAGGTATGCTGTCTGCCAGGTGCCAATATCCAAGAAGTTACGGAGAGTTTATTGAGACTCATCAAGCCTACAGACTATTACCGATGTTGCTCATCCATGTTGGCACAAATGATGCTATAGTGGGAGATCATTTTTCATCCAGTGATCACCAGATTGTGTGGTTCAGTATTAGGACTAGGGCTGTTAGAATCCATTCAAAGGTGAGGGTCTTAGACTTTAGGAAGACTAACTTTGCCAAGATGGGCCAATACCTCATGAAGTCATTAGAGGGATGGGAACAGCTGGGGGGTGTAGAAAAACAGTGGGCAAAACTGAAAGGGGATATTTTAAGAGCAACCAACCTTTTTGTTAAAATGGTAAATAAAGGTAAAAGGAAAAGGAGACCGCTATGGCTTCTGAAAGAAGTAGCTGAAAAGGTGAAGAAAAAGAGGGAGGCCTTCATGAAATACAAGAGATCACAGAGATAGGAAGATAGGCATCTATATTTGAAAAAACTTAGAGAAGCTAGCAAAGTAGTCAGGAAAGCAAAGATTCAAAAAGAGGAGGAAATAGCCAATGCAATAAAATGGGGGGATAAGACATTTTTCAGATATGTTAGTGAGAAGAGGAAGGGCAAAAGTGGTATTGTCAGACTCAAGGGTGAATGGGAGGAATATGTAGAAGCTGATGAGGATAAAGTGGAATTGATTAACAAATATTTCTGTTCTGTGTTCTCAGATGAAGAACCAGGAGCAGGACCTCAGAAAACACCCACAAATTGGAACAGAAGCAAGGGACATCTTAAACAATTTTCAGTAGACTGTTCGTGAGAAATTAGCTTAACTTAAAGTAGACAAATGGATGCGACCGGATGGGATACACCCTAGAATACTGAGGGAACTTGGGGACGTTCTAGCATCTCCACTGACTGACCTTTTCAATGCCTCGTTGGAGTCAGGAGTGGTGCCAAAGGACTGGAGAGAGGCTCATGTGGTGCCTTTACACAAAAGCGGAAGTAAGGATGTGGTTGAAAACTACAGGCCGGTTAGTTTAACTTCGGTGGTGAGTAAATTATTGGAAATGCTGCTGAAAGAGAAAATAGTGAGGTTTCTGGAGTCCAGCGGATTATAGGATCTGAGACAGCATGGATTCACCAGAGGCAGGTCTTGTCAGACAAATCTGATTGATTTCTTTGACTGGGTGACCATGGAGTTGGACTGAGGGAGAGCCCTAGATGTAGTGTATTTAGATTTCAGTAAATCCTTTGACACTGTTCCTCACAGGCGACTTATAAACAAACTGAGCACCATAGGGATGGCCCCTAAAGTTACTGCTTGGGTTAGAAATTGGTTGGCTGGGAGGCGAACAAAGAGTACAAGTAAATGGAGCTCACTCTGAGGAGAAGGATGTTACCAGTGGTGTGCCCCAGGGATCTGTCCTTGGTCCGATTCTTTTTAACATCTTTGTTAGTGATATAGCGGAAGGGCTGTGGGGTAAGGTATGCCTCTTTGCGGATGATACCAAAATCTGCAATAGAGTAGACTCCCAGGAAGGTGTAGATACCATGAGGAGGGATCTAGCTAAGCTTGAAGAATTGGTCTAGAATTTGGCAGCTGGGATTTAATGTTAAAAAATGTAAGGTCATGCTTTTGGGCTGCAGCAATCCAAGGGAGCAATATAGTTTAGGGGGTGAAGTACTTTTGTCCACTAAAGAAGAGCGGGACCTAGGTGTGGTTGTGTCTGATGATCTTAAAGTAGCTAAACAGGTAGAAAAGGCGACGGCAAAAGCTAGAAGGATGCTTGGGTGCATATGGAGAGGAATGGCTAGCAGAAAAAGGGAGGTGATAGAGCCTCTGTATAAGTCTTTGGTGTGACCTCATTTGGAGTATCGTGCAATTCTGGAGACCGCACCTTCAAAAGGATATAAACAGGATTAAGTCAGTACAGAGGGTGGCTACTAAAATGGTTAGTGATCTTCATTATAAAGCATATGAGGACAGACTTAAGGATCTTAATATGTACACCTTAGAGGAAAGGCGGGATAGAGGTGATATGACTGAGATGTTTAAATACCTCTGTGACATAAATTTCCAGGGGAGAGCCTCTTTCAATTGAAAGCATGTTCTGCTATGAGGGTCCATGGGATGAGGGTGAAGGGGGATAGATTCAGGAGTGATATGTGGAAATCAGGGCCGGATTTACCTATACGCCAGTTATGCCGTGGCGTAGGGCCCACAGCTGGCAAGGGCCCACAAAAATTGAATACTGGCTTATAGGTAAATTGAATAGTTTATAAAAAAACGCTGGCTGCTGCCGCGGCAGCATGGACTGTCCCGCGGGGCCCCCTCTGAATCCCTCCCTCCCTCCGCGACAGCTGAGCCCCTCCATGCCGGCTTTGAGAGGCGCGAAGGGAGAGTGTCTCCCTCGCGTCTCTGTTAAGCCCGCAGGGGCTGATGGGAAATTTCCCTTCTGCCCCTGCAGGCTTAACAGAGACGCGAGGGAGACACTCTTCCTTCGCGCCTCTCAAAGCCGGCACGGAGGGGCTCAGCCATCGCGGAGGGAGGGAGGGAGAGAGGGATTCAGAGGGGGCCCCGCGGGACAGTCCATGCTGCCGCTGCCGCGACCGCAGCGGCAGCAGCCAGCGTTTAATTTTATTAAATTTTACTTGAGCCGATGGGGGGTAGGACTGGTAATGGGCTGGGGGGGTTAAGACTGGAGGTGGGCTGGGGGGGTTAGAACTGGTAATGGGCTATGGGGGGGGGTTAAGACTGGTAATGGGCTGTGGGCTGATTGGGGCTGTCTGGTAATGGGCTATGGGGGGGCTATAACTGTAAATGGCCTATGGGGGGGTTAAGACTGGTAATGGGCTGTGGGCTGATGGGGGCTGTCTGATAATGGGCTATGGGGGGGCTAGAACTGGTACTGGGCTATGGGGGGGGGTTAAAACTGGTAATGGGCTGTGGGCTGATGGGGGCTGTCTGGTAATGGGCTATGGGGGGCTAGAACTGGTAATGGGCTATGGGGGGGTTAAAACTGATAATGGGCTGTGGGCTGATGGGGGCTGTCTGGTAATGGGCTATGGGGGGGCTAGGACTGGAAATGGGCTGGGGGGGTTAACACTGGAGGTGGGCTGATGGGGTTAGGACTGGTAATGGGCTGTGGGCTGTAGGGTGGGGTTTTGGACTTCTAATGGGCTATGGGGGGGGGGCTAGGACCAGAAATGGGCTGATGGGGGGGAGGCTAACACTGGAGGTGGGCTGATGGGGTTAGGACTGGTAATGGGCTGTGGGCTGATGGGGGTTTAGGACTGATAATGGGCTATGGGGGGGTTAGGACTGATAATGGGCTATGGGGGGGCTAGGACAGGAAATGGGCTGATGGGGAGGGGTTAGGACTTGAGGTGGGCTGATGGGATTAGGACTGGTAATGGGCTGTGGGCTGATGGGGTGGGGTTAGGACTGGCAATGGGCTATGGGGGGCTGACTGGAAATGGGTTGCTGGGGTTAGGACTGGAAGTGGGCTGATGGGGGGTTAGGACTGGTAATGGGTTATAGGGGGGGCTTAAACTGAAAATGGGGTGATGGGGGGTTAGGACTGGAAGTGGGTTGATGGGGGGCTAGGACTGGTATTGGGTTGGGGGGTTGCTAGGACCGGAAATGGGCTGATGGGAGTCTCGGACTGGAAATGGGCTGATGCAGGGACTAGAAGGGAATGGATGCTGGGTGAGGCTGAAACTAGAAGGGAGCTGATGTTGGGGGAGGATTAGAATGGGATGGGGCTGGAAGAGTAAAATGGAGAAGGGAAAAATATTTTGTGTGGGAGGGATAAAAAATCTACAATTGGCCGGGTATTGGGAGAGTAAGTGGGGATTGAGGATGGAGGGGTAAAATTTGAGTGGATGAAATAGGAATGAGAAAAGAGCAAAAGGAGAAAGATTAGTATGTTAAAGCAGATGTAGAGAGAGAATGGAAAAAAACTAGAAGAGAGAAGAAAGGACAAATGGACAGCAGACGATGGAGAGTTAGCAGAAGACACGAAGAAACCAGAAGAAAGTGGCTGGAGCAATTGCAGCTGAAAAAAAATACACAAAAGGTAGAAAAATATCTCTTTATTTTGAATTTATTAATTGGAATATGTCAGCTCTGGTAAATGTGCATCATTAACGTCTGCGCTTTGTTTAGTACAAGAGCAAATTAATGTATAGTTTTATTTCTACAGTGTTGTACATTCCAAGTTTGGCTTTTGGGATTTCCAGTTTAATTATGACGTCAGGGCCAACAGCACGCAGCTGATCCAGCGTGCTCGTTTTTATCTTTTCTGGGGGCCCACAGTTTTTGTTGGCGTAGGGCCTCACTCAAGGTAAATCCGGCCCTGGTGGAAATATTTCTTTACGGAAAGAGTGGTGGATCCGTGGAATAGTCTCCCAGTGGAGGTGGTAGAGATGAGGACAGTATCTGAATTCAAAACAGCATAGGACAAACACAGAGGATCTCTAAAGGTAAAAAGGGGACTGTTGTAGTTGTTGATATGGAAGGACAGACTAGATAGGCCATGTGGTCTTTTTCTGTTGTCATTTTTCTCTGTTTCTATGTTTCTATGCTGCCAGGTATCCCTCTGAGCATATAAAGAGTGACTTCATGGCTCTGGGACAGAGGGTGAAGCAGATAGGGGTACAAGTGGTGTTTTCTTTAATCCTCTCTGTTGAGGGTAAAGGCCAGGGCAGAGAAATTTGCATGCTGGAAATAAATGCATGGTTTCGTGGCTAGTGTCATTGAAACCGTTTTGGTTTCCTGGACCATGGGATGATATTCCAAGGGCTGCAGAGCAGAGACGGCATCCATCTGTCCAAGAAGGGTCAACATGTCTTCAGTAGCAGACTGGCTAACCTATTGAAGAGGACTTTAAGCTAGATTCATTGGGGATGTGTGAAGAAAGCCCCCAGGTAAGTGAAACATTAAATACCTTTATAGAAATAGGTAAAAGGGTCAACATCTGGAAAGCAGTGTCTATATAAGCTCGTAGCATGGGAAATAAGATCCCTGATGTTGAGGCTTTAATGGCAGAGGCTGACTTGAATTTAGTGGCAGTTACAGAGACATGGTTCACGGACATCCATGACTGGGATATAACTATAACAGGCTATACATTATAATGTTAAAACTATGGAAATACGGGGCTTAAAAGTGAGGGATGAGGCAGTGTGAGTTAAACTAGAAAGAGGGAAAGAGAAATCCATTTGCATTGGTGTGATATACAGATCTCCCTCACAGGGAGAAGACATGAATGGAGATTTAATAGAAGACACACAGCATTGCCAGGAAAGGGGAAGTGCTACTGATAGGGGATTTCAATATGCCGAATGTTGATTGGTGCATCCCTGCTGCGGTGTCATTTAGAAACAAGGAGATCCTGGATTCTTTACAGCTGGCGGCTGTTTCAATGAAGTGTGCTGAATGCTGGAAAAGGTTATAGGTTATTTCCCGGCACTCGCGCATCTCACAGAAACAGCCGCCAGCATAAGGGAAAACACTCTTCACGCTGGCAGCTGTACAGAGGGAGCCGGGGCCTTGCATGGGCTTCGCCGGCTCCCTTTGAAGCTATCCATTGTGCGAGTTGGAAGTTCACGCCGGGCACCCTGACGCACGGAGCCCTGTGCGAACAACATTCTCGCACAATGGACAGGCCGGCCCTGCCAGTGGAGGTGGTAGAGATGAGGACAGTATCTAATTTCATAAAAGCATGGGATAAACACAGAGAGTCTCTAAATCAAAAAAAGGAGGTGCTTGTAGTGGGTGTTATGGAAGGGCAAACTAGATAGGCCATGTAGTCTTTTTCTGCCATCATGTTTCTATGTTTCTATGTGTTGATAAAATTCAAGAGGGTTAATTATATCTTTTTTGATCCCACTCATTTAACTCAGTTTGTTGCTGTAAAAAGTGTGGGTCTATCTCCATAGCCCTTGGATTCACGGGGCCCGCCTCCTAGGAGGGGGATAGTTGACCGATTATAGTGGATATCTGCACCAGTATGTGTCTTTTATTTTATTTATTTTTTATTTATTTACAGTCTTTATTATACCTTGCTATTCAACATCAGTGCGGTTTACATGAAACAGAAACTTATACGGTGCAGGGGACTGTTCGGTATTTACAATAAACAGGTGCTTAAAACTTGGATAAACTGGGGTAACTATTTACATATAGGCTTCATCTCAGGTCCTATCATAGATTAATGATGGTGGGTTGGTATAGGTGAGATGGTTGTTGGTACACCTACGTCTAGGTAGTGTTTGAGGAAGAGGTGGTGTTTTAAAGCCTTCCTGAATTGTATTAAGTCAGGGATTGCCCGGATGTCAGGTGGTAGGGCATTCCAGCATCTGGGTATGCAGAATCTAAATGCCCTGTTTACTGTTGCCTGGGTGCATTGAGTTACTGTCTTAGGGATTAACAGTGTGTTTATTGCTGCAGATCTTCTGGCCCTGTTGGGGGGAGTCATGTGGGTGAGCTCCGTGAGTGAGGCGGAGGAGAGCCCGTTGATGGCCTTGAAGGTCAGCAATAGTCTTATTGCCAGCAGTCTTATTACCTATGTACTTACCTTTGGTGATGGTTTTGGCCTCTCTTGTTTAGTAGTGGGCTAGTGAACCATTGTTTGTACTTATTTCTTGTCTCAGTGCTATGAGACTTGGTACTGTTTTCTTTTTCTTTTATAACATAGTTCTTTACTATAGCAGTGAATTATCTTGTGTTTATGTTAAAAATTGCATAAATCAAAAATTTTAAAAAAGGGAACAAAAAGTGCATAGATTCTTCAGTTGCCGAAGGGAGGCAGGCTCCAAGGGTCAGTCGTGGCAGTGACTATTGTATGTGTTTCCTCGTTGGCCACTCATGGGGCATATGCTTCCCTGCATAGAGTGACACCTGGACTGGGTTGCCTGGTGGCACTGGACTGGCCACAGAGGCTGTGGTTCAAGGACCTGATGCAGCTCCTGCAAGAACTTCCTCTGTGACATTCTCCAGCCCAGGGGCTGTTGCGACAGGGACCAGACTTCTGGACGATCCAGCTCCCTTCTTATTTATGGCTTTAGCTTTTGAGAGGTATCATTTAGCAGGTAAGGGCTATTTTCCTGCCATGGTTTCCATGCTTCTTAAGGCAAAGAGTGGTTCTACCAACCTTGCCTATGTGTGTGTCTGGTGCCTCTTTGAGCTTTAGTGCCGTGAGCTTCAGGTTGGTCCTAATATGGCGGACTTGTTTTCCTAGGTTGCCTTTCTTCAAGATGGCCTAGACAAGGGTCTTTCCTTTAGTTCCTTTTATTTATTTTCTCCAAATCCTGGGGCTTTCACCAGAATCATTCCCTCTCTTAACCTCCTGAATGGGTTTCATATAAATGACAAGAACTTGAAATTCCAGACGTTACATCAGCAATACAAACAATATTCAAAACATAAATTACTCAAATCCTACCAGTTCATAAATGTTTGAAAAGAGAGTAATGCTACCTATATTTAATTTAACTACAGACTCTGTAAATATGTCTAACTGAATAAATGCATTTTCAAATTCTTTCAAAATTCTTCAATATGAGGAATCATTCTTATTTCAGCAGGGAGGAAATTCCAAAGTTTTGGTGCTGCAATCGAGAACATACATTCATATAATACTTTTAAATGAATGGTTCTGAAGGATGGAACGTCAAGTAACAATATCCTAAGATCATAAGGAACATGGTAGACAATATATTTTAAGGATTGATGAGATACTCAGAGGTGGTTCATGATTCAAGGCCTTAAATATCAGTAGTAATTTATTTATTTATTTATTTATTTAACAATTCTTTTATACCGCGCTATTACAATCAGTGCGGTGTACATTGAACAAGAACATACTACAATGCATACAAGTAACATTGAGTTTTTACATTGAACAGGGACTTTCAACAATAGGACAACCTATTTAAAGATAATTTGCCACTTGAAAGGTATCTAATGTTTGAAGCATAAGTATAATATGTTTCCTTCAATTCATACCGGTGATAATTCAAGATGCTGAGTTCTGGATTATTTGCAAACCATGAATAATTTGTACAAGGACACCTAAATATAGACTGTTACCATAGCAGTATTAATATGCAGGGCGCTTTCATTAATACATGAGAACCAATGTGCAATTTTAGGAGGCAATGAAAAAGGTGCCTGTACTCCGTACCACCATGCACCCCTCAAAAAAAAAAACTGCTGTAAAGTATGTATATAGGTGAATATGTCTGAGTACAGGAGTAAGCGGTAACTGGCCATAGAGAGACATGATAGATAATGATAAAGAAAACCAGAATTTTCTGATATAAAGTTAGTGAGATATTCAGAATGCTGCCCATAGCTGACCCTCTTTAACCCTCCCCCACTGCCATCAGCTGATTTTTTTTCTGCTTACTGTGTGATGAAGTGCCTGCATTATCTGGCAGGTTTCTATCACACTGGAATCTGCTTGGTGCAGGTCAGGGAGTCTGCAGGCTCAGCTCTTCCCCGCTCTGCCATTGAATTACTTTCTCAGGGCACAATGGCAGCTGAATGGCTGGTTGCTTTGTCATTTAAACTGCATAAAGAGGCAGAAATGGATTTTTATTGTGGATCTTCATCTCTAATAAAGCTCGGAGGAGTTCCTTTCTTTCTGGCTGAATGGTTTCAATCTAGCTCTGTGTTTCATGGTTTGCACTGAATAGCAGCAGGGAAGGAAAGAAATGGGAAAAGGAGCCGAAGCTGCCACATGTAGGGGCTTGAAGTAAAATAACATTTAAAAATCTGGGAAAAACAGAAAATGATAGGAACAAAATAAAGTCTTTTGGTACTTAAGGACAAAATGCCTGCAGAGCAGAGTATCTGTGTGCGTGTGTGCTTGCGAGCACGCAAGTTTTCATTGTATTTATGTCTATGCGTGTGGGGGGGGGAGGGGGAGGGGGAAATCTGCTTGTCTGTATCAAAGATTCTGTCTTTGCAAAAATGTGAATGGGTGTGTGAGTGTGTGTGTGTGTATAAAATAGGAATGGTGATGTGTGTGTGTGGGATTGGTCTTCCATATGGCTATTTATGTGTATATGTAGGTCAAAGTCATATAATGACTGCCTAAGTTCATGGTGCATCAGAAAACTTGCTGTTCCAACTTGATTCAAGAAAACAAATTAAGTGCATACTGTTTTAATAAAGATAATGACCTGCTAAGCAAATATCCTGTTACACTAAAGTGTGTTAATCTTTTCACAGACCTTTAGGTTGTAAAGGGGTTTACAAGAAATATCTAGTCCTACTTAAAAGGCAAGAGTCTGGCCCACATTTAGGGACTCAGTAAGGTTGCCAACTGGCTCCAGATGCGCCCGACAGGCTTGATCCAGTCCTGTGTTTACCCCATTGCATGCAGGGACCTGTAGTCTTGCTTTTCTGATTGAGTGCAATGGAGAAATCAGAACTACATGTCCCTGTATGCAATGGAATAAACCCAGGACTGGATCAAGCCTGTCGGGCGCATCTGGAGCCAGTTGGCAACCCTAGGACTCAGAGCTAGGAAACCTGGGGAGATGGGCTAGGCCCAGGTAAAACTCTCAGCCTAAAGTGAACAAAAGAGAGGCCCAGACTGAAAAGAAGAAGCCCCAGGAAAGCTAAGAGAGTTGTAGCAGCGAAGTGCAGACAATGAATAAATCCAGGAGTCAATTGCAGGGTCCAAGCCAATTTATTGTGTACAAGGCTCAGAGAGTCAAGCTTCAAAAAGGACTGAGCAAAGTTCTTACAGAGACATATTCATTTTATACATTTCTTTTCATTTTGATACATGCAGACTTTCTATTGGTTCCAACGCCCCCTACATTTGTCCAATCGGAGATCCCTCCTGGGCCTAGCACCCAGCTCCCTCCTCTAGCATTTTTCTAACAATGGTACAGTTTCTAGGTATGGATACAATTCTATTGCAAGGTCGTTTCTGGCTCTAGGAATGCAAGCATTGAAACATTTCTATCCTCAGAACACAAGAGAATAATGAAAGATTTATGAATTCATGAAAAACTTCTTATTAAGCAGTTTGAAGCAATTTTCCCAGACTTTCTCAGATTTTTGGTCCTTTACTAAGATGGGGGTTGGAATCAGGGCCTAACTTACAGGCCTTTCATATTTGCAGACTATTATAGGCCATAGCCTACTACATTCCCCCCTTTGATTATTCTCACCCGCAGGAGGGAAAGGGTGAGAATTAAATCACATATTATACTCGTGTAACAGCATCAGCTTGGGGTATAGGGTAATATTGCCACATAGCTAAAACTTTTGTAGCTGCCTTCCGTTCTACATTGTTATCAATTACTGAGGTTATCATCCGTAAGCAAAGGGGTAATAGACATGGGAGCAATAAGCATACAGCTAATATGAATAATACAATAAACACAAGGGTTTTTAGACCACCTAACCATGAAAATGCTGAACCAAACCACCCATCAAGCTTCAGGCCATGCCATGTCTGAACAGGCACATATGTTTGTTTTCGCATTTGAGTAGCTATATCTTCAACAACTTATCCATTATTATCAATCTGCAAGCAACCGTTGGTTAAATTCAACTTTCCACATACTCCACCTTCAGCTGCTAACAAATAATCTAGAGCTAAATGATTCTGATAAATAGCTGTACGCATTTGTGTACTCTGCTTAGCTAAAAGAGTTAGTGCTTTACTGGTTTCATTGGTTATTATTTCAACAACAGCTTGTAAACGTATAATACGATTTATCATATATACAGGAGTGTGATATCCCCATGTCCCATCTTGTGTCCAAGTAGCAGGTCCATAGTATGAAATGATTCTCTCAGGTGGCCACTCCTCATCATTCCACTTGTCCCATTGGCCTATTTTCAAGACCTCTCGTTTCTGTCGACTCCTGTACACGGGGAATCCCAGTTGTTCTCCATGGGAAATGGGCAGAAGAAAGAAGGAAGGTCATATAGTTCCCAATGCACATGCTCCTCCCCAATGGGGAGGAAGCCTAGCATATGCTCGGGTTCCACAAATCCAGTATAGTCCAGGTAGTGCTTGCCAGGTACCATAAAACGCTAAATTAGTCCAGATGCTGGCAAGATTAGGAAAGAGGACTAAAGGGTTGGAGGGCTCTGGAGTGTTGACCCCGACCACCAGGACGTTTTCCTAGTGGTACTGTTGTAGAACGTCTGATTGAGACAGACCAGCTGTCCAACCTGCATAGTAAACTGTGGTCCAGAGCGAGCAAAACACAAGTTACCAACAATAGGGTGGGCCAGTACCCACTCACTAGTAGTGTTATGTAAAGCAGTCTGATTATAAGGAATGGAATAGTTCACTTCTTGCGCCTCCCAGGGCCATTGGTCTCCCATCTTAGTTCCTCCACAGAAGAAGCAGTCCGAGATGTGGAGACTAGATCCTACTGCCCCAGCAAGCTCAATGAACACGTTTTGGGAGGTATGAGGGACTTCAAATTCTGCCTTCATGGCTTCATAAAAAGAGTGATGTATCTGATAAGGTGTGGATACATGACTCTTGGTATTTAGCTGTATATGTATAAAAGTTCCAGGATCTATGCCTCCTCCTGCTATCCGCAATCCAAATCTGAACCCCTGCTTCCACTGGCTGGGGTTAAGTATGAGGAGCTGTAGAGGATTGCAGGCACCTTTCTTGCACTTCCAAGGTTCTGGTAAGGATAATCTTTCCAGGCTGGCTATGCGTTTATCTCCCTCTCGTCCAGTAGGCCCACCAGACCAAGTGGCATAGTACACGCATTCCCACTTTGGACAGTAGTAAGCATCTTTAGATGATGTGCTGTAGACAGTTGGGGAACTCTTTCCAGTACACTGTCCCCATCCGTATGCTCCCTCAGGACACATATATTTATCATCATAGTAGTAGGCTTGCTCCCACTATCCACACTTGTGATAGGCATTTCTGTTTATCACATCACAGGCATCAAAGGTCAAGACAACATATTTTGTGGGATTGGAGAGTTGTTGTGTAGCATTTATGAGGGTTCCCTCCTCGTTATTCCATCGTATCTCCAGTACATAATAAGGAGGGGTTCTGCCGAGGGTTGTAGCAAGTCTTAATTTTCCCCTTCATACAGATATTCAACTCTGTACCATTATACACGCACCAGCTAACTATACCAGTGCAAGTATAGTAGGAATGATAAAGTAAAGTCTGAGTGACCTTTATGCCAGTTCGGGTGGTAGTTATACAAGCTGCACAAGGGGGTAAGGCAAAAGTCTTTTCCAGGAGTCCCAGGACTATCACTCCCATAAGGCAATAGTGGAGGAACATCATGGTTACAGTCTTTGGAGATGAACTGAGATATTGGGTATGATGAACTTGTAGAGTCTTTTCTTCTTCTCCTTCTCTGCTTCAACTGCCACTCCTGCGTGACAGGGGTGGAATTGTAGATTCTGAAGACTCTTACAACGCCGGTTGTCTCCGCAATGTAAGTCGCAATGGAGTTTCAGGGTCATTTACTGAAGTCCATTGACCAAGTTCAGGAGCGGCTGCCGGCTTCACTCGACTGTGATGGATCCAGGATTCGAGTTCTGCAACTTTTACTGCAGTTGGGGTTGATAAGATGACAACATAAGGTCCCTTCCAATGCAGTGCCAGTGGGGTCTTTCTCCACTCTTTGATCCACACCGACACTCCTGGCTTGAAGGGATGTAGAGGTTCTATCAGATTGATGGGCAATCGATCTTGCACCCAGGTATGAAGACTCTGCAAAACAGAACCTAAAGCCAATACTTCTTGTCTAGTTATTTCAGATCCAATTTGTTTCATATCTCCTTTTATTCCCTGTACAATAGGTGGAGGTCGTCCATACAGAATCTCAAAAGGGGAAACTCATAAAGCCTTGGTTGGAGCAGAACGTATCCTAAGAAGGGCTATAGGGAGAACCTGGAGCCACTTTAGGTGTGTTTCTTGACAAAGCTTGGACAACTGAGATTTCAGGGTTCTATTCATGCGTTCTACTTTCCCTGAACTCTGGGGTCTATAGGCAGTGTGCAACTTCCATTGTATCTGTAGAGCTCGAGCTAACTGTTGAGTCACTTGGGACACGAATGAGGGTCCATTGTCTGATCCTATAGTCAATGGTATTCCAAATCGAGGAATAATCTCATGGAGCAGTATTTTAGTGACTTCTCGAGCTTTCTCAGTTCGGGTAGGACAAGCTTCTACCCACCCAGAAAATGTGCAAACTAGAACTAACAGGTGATGATATCCATTTGCTTGTGGCATTTCAGTAAAATCCACTTGAATATCACTCATAGGGGTCACCCCTACTGACTGAACTCTTGGAGGCGGAGTGGGACCCTGCTTAGCATTATTCTTGGCACACGTCAAACATTGCTGTGCCACTGATGCGGACAGGGGTCCTAGTAATGAGATACAGAAGTGGGGTCTTAGGGTTCTTTCCATGGCCGTTTTCCCATAATGTGTGGCCTGATGAAAAGCATGAACAAAGGCTGGTCCTAGTGCTTTGGGAATCACTGTGGGACCTGGAGGTGAGCTACCCTCTGGAGGTGGCAGCACTATCCAACCTTTTTCCGTTAGGACACCTCCCTCCTTCTCACAGAAGTAATCTAACTCTTTTGTGGTGTATCGGGGAGCCCATGAGCTAAGGGGCACAGGGAATAAGGCTGCATGTACTGAGGTATCTTGGGTCACAACTCGTCCAGTCGTGGCTGCTTTTCGGGCAGTGGCATCAGCAAATCTATTTCCTCTGGCAATTTCTCCTACTCCTGCCTGATGACCTCGACAGTGCATGACTGCAACTTGTTTAGGGGCCCACACAGCATCTAATAATATTAATATCTCGGGCCCATACCTAATGGACTTGCCTCCTGAGTTGATCAACTCTCGTTCTCTATACAGGGCCCCGTGTGCGTGCAAAGTTGTAAAGGCATACTTGGAATCTGTGTACACATTTAATCGGAGTCCTTCTTCTAATGTCAGTGCCCTAGTGAGAGCTATCAGTTCAGCCTTCTGTGCTGAAGTTCCTGGGGCCAGAGCTGAGGACTCAACTACCAGATCAAGGGTCACCACTGCATATCCGGCACAACGATGTCCACTGATGACGAGACTGCTTCCATCTACGAAGAAAGTTCGTTCAGGGTCCTCCAGAGGGACATCAGTCAAATCTGGGTGACTTGAAAATACAGTGTCCATAGTTTCTAGACAGTCATGATCAGGAGGGCCAGGACCAATTGGGAACAATGTAGCAGGACTCAAAGCTTGACTGACCTTCAATTGTATCTGGGGGTTTTCACACAGCATACTCTGATATTTCAACATTTGTGAATTTGTTAGCCAGAAACTTCCTTTGTGTTCCATGAGGGTCAGAACAGAATGTGGCACAGTAACTTGTAGATTCTGTCCCAGAGTGAGCTTGTCTGCTTTGCTCACTAGAAGGGCTGTCGCTGCAACAGCTCTCAAACAAGGGGGCCAACCTCTTGCTACCACGTCCAACTGTTTTGACAAATAGGCCACTGGCCGTTGCCAAGATCCAAGAGATTGAGTCAGCACCCCTAGAGCATTTCCTTGTGACTCATGAACATAGAGATGGAAAGGTTTCTGGACATCTGGTAGACCCAGAGCTGGTGATGACATCAGGGCGGTTTTGAGAGACTGGAATGCTGCATCCTGTTCAGGTCCCCACTCCAGTGGAGACTTTTCCATTCCTTTGGTAGCTTGATACAATGGTTTTGCTAGCAGTGCAAAATTGGGGATCCATATGCGACAGTATCCTGCGGCCCCCAGGAAGGCTCTTACTTGACTCCTGGTGGTTGGAGTGGGACTACTGCACACAACTTCCTTGCGTTCCGGTCCCAAGCGTCGAATCCCACTAGGCAACTGGAATCCTAGATATTTAACTTCAGTCTGACATAATTGCGCCTTGGCTTTGGAGACTTTGTATCCAGCCTTGTTCAAAAGATGCAAAAGTTCACTAGTGGCTTGTAGACATTCACTTTCTGAATTTGTGGCTATGAGCATACTGAAGAAGAACCCTTTGTCCTGGGTTCACTGAGTAACTTGAGAGATCTTGATTCAAAGCAGCACTGAAGAGAGTAGGTGAATTCTTGAATCCTTGAGGTAATCGAGTCCAGGTGAGTTGGCCCCGCCTTCCTGTTGTGGGGTCTTGCCATTCAAAGGCGAACAAAGGTGGACTGGTGGGGGCTAGGCGTATGCAGAAGAAGGCGTCTTTCAGGTCCAGGACGGTGAAATGAGTAGCCTCAGCGGGGATCAGTCCCAAGAGTGTATAAGGATTTGGTACCGCTGGGTGTATAGTTTCAACTGCATCATTTACCCGCCTTAAATCTTGTACTGGGCGGCAATCCCCTGTCCCAGGTTTCTTAACTGGGAGAAGAAGGTGACTGTCACTCTCTGAGAAGTCCATACTTCAATAGTTTCATCAGATGGCAGTGGATACCTTCAATGGCTGGTCGGGGAAGAGGATACTGCTTCACATGCACTGGTTCCGCTCCTGGCTTGAGGGTGATGATGACAGGGGCTATGTTCTTCGCTAGGCCAGGTGGATTATCTTCTGCCCATACTTCAGGCGGGGCTAAAAGGTTAGGAGGTATACAGGAACTGGCTGACTTGGTTGGAGATACGCTGTAGAACCGCCACTCTTCTTCTCGGGGAACAGTTAGCACCATCAATCCAGCAGGCTTTGGGTTCACAGTCATTTGCATTTCTCCCCCTTCAGCAAAGGATATTTGTGCCTGAAGCTTGGCAAGCATATCTCGGCCCAAAAGTGGAATAGGACACTCAGGCATATACAAGAACTGGTGCATTATTTTCTGTCCCCCTAGTTCACACATGCGGTTCTGCAGGAATGGCTTGGTGGTCCTGTTCCCAGTGGCCCCAATAATGGTGATAGATCGAGAGGAAAGAGGAGCCACTGGCTTTGCCACCACTGAATGTTCAGCTCCTGTATCTACCATAAAGTCCATATATTGGTCCCCTACTTTCAAACTGACCATAGGCTCCTGGGGACCCATATTTTAGTGACTTCTCGAGCTTTCTCAGTTCGGGTAGAACAAGCTTCTACCCACCCAGAAAATGTGCAAACTAGAACTAACAGGTAATGATATCCATTTGCTCATGGCATTTCAGTAAAAATCCACTTGAATATCACTCATAGGGGTCACCCCTACAGACTGAACTCTTGGAGGCGGAGTGGGACCCTGCTTAGCATTATTCTTGGCACACGTCAAACATTGCTGTGCCACTGATGCGGACAGGGGTCCTAGTAGTGAGATACAGAAGTGGGGTCTTAGGGCTCTTTCCATGGCCGTTTTCCCATAATGTGTGGCCTGATGAAAAGCATGAACAAAGGCTGGTCCTAGTGCTTCGGGAATCACTGTGGGACCTGGAGATGAGCTACCCTCTGGAGGTGGCAGCACTATCCAACCTTTTTCCATTCCTCCTGTTCTCCAAGGACTCCCTCCTCCCTTCCTGGGGGCAGAGTCCAGATGCGGGCATTCACTTCTCCAATGTCCTTCTTCTCTGCAATGGGCGCACTGATTCGCACCCAGTGTGGTCCAATTACTCTCGCGACCCCTTCCACGTCCTCTGCTCCTTCGATTAGGAAAACCTCCTTCACGTCGTTCAACTAAAGCAGCAGCAAGACGATCTGCTTTCTTCTTCATCTTTCGTTCACTTTCTTTGTTCCATTCATTTTCACGATTCACAAACATTTTCTGAGCAACTTCCATTAACTGTGCTGTATTCATGCCCGCAAATCCATCCAGTTTCTGTAATTTTCGTTTTATGTCTCTCTGGGACTGACTGACAAAGGCTGCATTTACCATGTGCAAATTCTCCTGAGCGGCGGGATCGTATGGGGTATATAATCTATAGGCTTCAGACAACTGCTCATAAAAGGCCGCTGGGCTCTCATATGGACCCTGGATAACTTCTGATACCTTCCCGATATTCATGGCCCTCTGGCCTCCCTTCCTCAGGCCCTGCAGCAAGGCCTGGCGAAATTGCGTTAGGGCCGCAGCCCCCCTTTCATCATTTGGATCTCATCTAGGATCTTCATTTGGGAAAGCTGCGGCGGCTGCTTGTGGGAGATTCATTTCTCCCGCCTCTACGGGATTCTCTTCTAACCAGCGGATGGCTGCTTGCACAATCCGCGCTCACTCCTCAGTAGTAAAGAGAGTGGACAGGAGCTGGCGACAATCAGTCCAGGTAGGCTGATGAGTTTGCATTATACTAGACATTAACTCTGTCAATTCTTGGGGCTTCTCAGTATAGGATGCATAATGCGATTTCCAGTTTAATAAATCAGTAGTGGAAAAAGGCACGTAGATTAGACTAGTTGGTCCTGGCGCCATCTGGCCCTGATCATTTAGGATAGGCAAACCAGGCACTTGACGCAATGGCATTAGCCGCCCTGCTTTCTCCTTCTTCTTTGGGGTTACACTTCTTAAATCATACGGCTCCCGGGTATAGGCTTCCTTGGTGGGTGACCCTGAACTGGCAGGAGAACCTCCGCTCCCAGTATCGTCGGAGGATCCTGGTCCCCCTGGTGTACTTGGGCCGGACTCAGGGCTATCACTCGAGGAAGTGGGCTTCTTTTGCTGCTGCAGAGGTAATTGCTGCGGAACCTCATCAGGTTCAGCTTCAGGTGGCGGAGCTGGCGGAACTAACTTACATGGGTAGTGGGGTAAACGGGCCAGGATTTCTTGGGACTCTGAGGTGGAATACACAGGCGGCTTCCCCTCCTCAAACTTCCGGGTCCCCCTAGTGATTGCTACTAGTATTCTACATTGTTCCTCATAGCAGCGCCTTACCCAAGAGGGCTGCCTTTCGCAAACACCCAGCCAGGAGTCTATGTAGGGGAACTGATCAGGGTACGCTTTTTGTACAAGCTGATGAATACGGGAAACTATTTCTATATCAAGAGTGCCCCCACGGAGCCATGAAGTAGCTAGCCCAGGCCACTCCCTATCACATAACATTCTTAATCGAGACGGAGACATTCTTATTCCGTAGTCTCCTGAAAATCCTTTACAGAAATTCTTGATCATACATTCCAACGGAGTTTGCGTGGACTCCGCCCCTCCCATAATCGTAATGGCGTACACGTAATGATGTACACGACAACAGACAGTAAGGGTAGGTAGTTTGGCTGTAGGTAAGGGGTCCGTACAGCCCACAGAACACGCCGCATGCTTCCTCCTTTTCGCGACCTGGGCGCGGTCACCCGGCCAGGAACTGCACTACTCAGGAGTCTGCTCTCACTCGGTCTGTATTTCAAGACCTCTCAATCACACAGGCAGTCATACTATCACAAGAAATCATTTTTCAAATGCCCAAGGTTTTTCTGACTAACTGACTTTCCCAACCAAAGGGTCGATGGCTTCAGCTTCTGCTAACCCTTATGCGGAGCGTACTAGGACCGCCCTTATGAGAGGTGATCAAGCTCTCTCATCTTTGCGCACTTATGCAAGACGTTCCCAGTTAGTCTATACCAAATTTGTCTCACATACTCATGCAAGACTTTCCCCAGGTTTCACTGACTATCGAACAAGAAAATGTCTACTCACCGGATCCGGTTCACGACACCAAACCAGCTCTTTCCTAACCAGGGCTCCACACATCAAACAGGGAACTTTTACTTGAGCACAGTTGGTTGCTGAACTCTGTAACCTCCTCAGGTTCAGAAACTGCTAACACCTAATCAAGAGTTAGTGGGCCTGTTTCCTGAGTGCAGTTGAAGCCTGCATAAAAAGCTCCTGTGCCCTGCCCTTTTGAGGCTTTCCTAACCAGGGCTCCACACATCAAACAATACCTAAGCTCCACAAACAGGACAATGGCTGGGAAAAATCATATTGCTAAAGCTGTTGCCCCCGTTACAGCTTCTGCATCGGTCCAGACAGAGGTCCTAATGCCAGTTGAGGAACCGGTTCCATGTGCAGGGTGCCTGCATGCTGAAGCTCTGAGGAAACAAGTGGAGGAACTCAGAGAGGAGGTGGCGAGGCTGAGGAGCATTCAAGACAGTGAGAAGTACATTGATGAGATGCTTCTTGCAGCAACCAGGCTCTCCAGCACAGGAGAAGATGGGTGCCAACAGAATGTCGATGGTTGGACAAAAGTCACCAGAGCCTGCAAAATCACCAATCCAACTTCTCCAGCCCTTGAATTGAAGAACCATTATGCAGCCCTGGAAGTGGAGGAGGTGAAAGCATCCCTGGAAAGGGAAGAACCAGAGTTCAAGTACCCCATAGTTGCGGAATCAGTGACCAGAAGGAAACGAAGGGTAGTGGTGGTTGGAGACTCTCTTCTGAGGGGTACTGAGGCGTCCATCTGCCGACCAGACTTGATGTCCAAAGAGGTATGCTGTCTGCCTGGTGCCAAGATCCAAGATGTTACGGAGAGTTTGCCGAGACTCATCAAGCCCACTGACTATTACCCAATGTTGCTAATCCATGTTGGAACAAATGATATTGCCAGGTATACCTCGGAACTTATCAAAAGTGACTTCATGGCTCTGGGACAGAGGGTGAAGCAGGTAGGTGCACAGGTGGTGTTCTCTTCAATCCTCCCTGTTGAGGGTAAAGGCCAAGGCAGAGAGGCTCGCATCCTGGAGATGAATGCATGGCTGCATGGATGGTGTCTTCGAGAGCGTTTTGGTTTCCTAGACCATGGGATGCTGTTCCAAGGGTTGCAGAGCAGAGATGGCATCCATCTGTCCAAGAAAGGTCAACGCATCTTTGGTAGTAGACTGGCTAATTTACTGAAGAGGGCTTTAAACTAGATTCGTTGGGGATGGGTGAAGAAAGCCCCCAGGTAAGTGAAAGCCCCCAGGTAGGTGATACATTAAATACCTTTATGGAAATGGGTAACAGGGGTAACATATGGAAAGCAGTGTGTATTAATGCCCGTAGCATGGGAAATAAGATCCCTGAAGTTGAAGCTTTGGTGGGAGTGGCTGACTTGGATTTAGTGGCAGTTACAGAAACATGGTTCACAGAAAACCATGACTGGGATGTAACTATACCTGGCTATATTTTATTCAGAAAGGACAGGGTAGGAAGAAGGGGAGGAGGAGTGGCACTATATGTAAAAACTACTATTAAAGCTTTGGAATTACAGAGCTTAAAAGGGAGAGAGGAGGCATTGTGGGTTAAACTAGAAAGAGGGAAAGAGAAATCTATTTGCATTGGTGTGATATACAGACCTCCCTCACAAGAGGAAGAGGTGGACAGAGAGTTAATTGAAGACATACGCAGCATTGCTAGGAAAGGGGAAGTGCTACTGCTAGGAGATTTCAATATGCCAGATGTTGATTGGCACATTCCTGCTGCAGTATCATCTAGAAGTAAGGAGATCCTGGATTCTCTACAGGGAGAACTATTCAGGCAATTGGTAACAGACCCCACACGTGAAGGGGCCATACTGGACTTGGTGCTTACCAATGGTGAAAGTGTTTCTGATGTTGTAGTGGGAGATCATTTTGCATCCAGTGATCACCAGATGGTGTGGTTCAGTATTAGGACTAGGGCTGTTAGAATCCATTCCAAGGTGAAGATCTTAGACTTTAGGAAGACTAACTTTGCGAAGATGGGCCAATACCTCAGGGAGTCGTTAGTGGGATGGGAACAGCTGGGGGATGTAGAAAAACAGTGGGCAAAACTGAAAGGGGGTATTTTAAAGGCAACCAACCTTTTTGTTAAAATGGTAAATAAAGGCAAAAGGAACAGGAGACCGCTATGGTTTTCGAAGGAAGTAGCTGAAAAAGTGAAGAAAAAGAGGGAGGCCTTCATGAAATACAAGAGATCACAGAGAGAGGAAGACAGGCATCTGTATTTGGAAAAACTTAGAGAAGCTAGCAAAGTAGTCAAGAAGGCAAAGATTCAAAAGGAGGAGGAAATAGCCAATGCAATAAAATGGGGGGATAAGACATTTTTCAGATATATTAGTGAGAAGAGGAAGGGCAAAAGTGGTATTGTCAGACTCAAGGGTGCAGGGGGGGAATATGTAGAAGCTAATAAGGACAAAGCGGAATTGCTTAACAAATGTTTTTGTTCTGTGTTCACAGATGAAGAACCAGGAGCAGGACTTCAGAAAACACCCACAAATAAGAACAGAAGTGAGGGACATCTTGAACAATTTTCAGAAGACTGTGTTCGTGAGAAACTAGCTCAACTTAAAGTAGACAAAGCGATGGGACCAGATGGGATACACCCTAGAATACTGAGGGAACTTGGGGACGTTCTAGCAACTCCACTGACTGACCTTTTCAATGCCTCGTTGGAGTCGGGAGTGGTGCCAAAGGACTGGAGAGAGGCTCATGTGGTGCCTTTACACAAAAGCGGAAGTAAGGATGTGGTTGAAAACTACAGGCCGGTTAGTTTAACTTCAGTGGTGAGTAAATTATTGGAAACGCTGCTGAAAGAGAAAATAGTGAGGTTTCTGGAGTCCGGCGGATTACAGGATCCGAGGCAGCATGGATTCACCAGAGGCAGGTCTTGTCAGACAAATCTGATTGATTTCTTTGACTGGGTGACCTGGGAGTTTGACCGAGGGAGAGCTCTAGATGTGGTGTATTTAGATTTCAGTAAAGCTGCAGCAATCCATGGGAGCAATACAGTATAGGAGGTGAAGTACTTTTGTCCACTAAAGAAGAGCGGGACCTAGGCGTGGTTGTGTCTGATGATCTTAAAGTAGCTAAACAGGTAGAAAAGGCGATGGCAAAAGCTAGAAGGATGCTTGGGTGCATACGGAGAGGAATGGCTAGCAGAAAAAAGGAGGTGATAATGCCTCTGTATAAGTCTTTGGTGCGACCTCATTTGGAGTATGGTGTGCAATTCTGGAGACCGCACCTTCAAAAGGATGTGAACAGGATGGAGTCGGTGCAGAGGGTTGCTACTAAAATGATTAATGGGCTTCATTATAAAGCATATGAGGACAGACTTAAGGATCTTAATATGTACACCTTAGAGGAAAGGCGGGATAGAGGTGATATGATTGAGATGTTTAAATACCTCCGTGGCATAAATGTTCAGGGAGAGAGCCTCTTTCAATTGAAAGCAAGTTCTG
Source organism: Ichthyophis bannanicus (assembly GCA_033557465.1). Taxonomy (NCBI): domain Eukaryota; kingdom Metazoa; phylum Chordata; class Amphibia; order Gymnophiona; family Ichthyophiidae; genus Ichthyophis; species Ichthyophis bannanicus. Next base: position 273,502,651 of record CM066038.1, on the reverse strand, counting down.
CTACGAGGGGACATGGGATGAGGGTGAAGGGAGATAGATTCAGGAGTGATATGCGGAAATATTTCTTTACGGAAAGAGTAGTGGATCCGTGGAATAGTCTCCCAGTGGAGGTGGTAGAGATGAGGACAGTAACTGAATTCAAAAAAGCATGGGACCAACACAGAGGATCTCTAAAGGTAAAAAGTGGACTGTTGTAGTTGTTATGGAAGGACAGACTAGATGGGCCTTGTAGTCTTTTTCTGTCATTATGTTTCTATGTTTCTATGGATCCTGGACTTCCCTCGGGTTCGGAGGTGTTGGCCGGCCGGACCCAGTGGTCCGCTGAGGCAGGGCAGAACCCTCTCCGACACAAGAGGATCGGTGGCGCCTGAGGTTTCCCCCACGGTCGGACAGACACGGTTCCAACCTATACCATTCACTATCCGCACATTCCCGGCCAATGCACCAAGAATATGTAGCAGCGAAGTGCAGACAATGAATATTGCAGCTAAAGTTAATTTGAAAAGGAAAGACAACCTGTGAGGAGCCCGCCCCCATGACATCACTTCCTCTGGCTCTGCGATGACCGGAGAGCTCCTCACACAGTTTATCTTTAGTTTTCAATGTAAGTGTATTGCAGCCGCTGCTCTGTACAAAGCAGAAACAGCGGCTGCACTGCTATGGGGAATCGCGTTCGCGTTCGTGCCGCGGACTTCGGGACAAAAGCCGTTTTTTTGCTCTGGCCGCTCCCGATCTTGCGGCCAGAGCAAAAAAACGGCTTTTCAATGGCCGGTTTTACATCTGTGCCGGCAGCCGGCCTGGCCATGGAAAAACCGGCCAGGCCGGCTGAAAACCGGCCGGTTGGCAACCCTACTTACAGGCCTTTCATATTTGCAGGCTATTATAGGCCATAGCCTACCACAGAGTGATATACAAATCATGTATTGTAAGTTTGAGTTTGCAAAGTCAGCTATACGTATTTTTTTGCTTGATATAAATGTTTTTCTTTTAGGTTAAGATTCTGGGCTTGGCTGCCTTTATTTCTGTTCACAAGCCTCACTACAGGCCCAGAATTTTATTTATTTATCTAGGCCTATATACTGCTTTTCTACTAGTCCAGGTGGTGTACATTCAGTTATTGCGTATATATATTTTTCCCTTGTCCCCGAAAGACTCACAATCTATGTTTTTGTACCGGAGGCAATGGAGGGTTAAGTTGCTTGCCCAAGGCCACAAGGAGCACCTGTGGGACTAGAAACCCCAGTCCTTCTGGCCCAAGGTTGCTGTCCTCTAGTGGGATTCAAGCCCCTTGCCCTCTGGCCTGAGGTGGCCTGCCCCAATTACTGGGCTATGCCTCCCTCCTCCCTCCCAGTAGCCCAAACATATGCTATTAAGAGGGAGGGTGGGGGGCTGATAAGTCTCTAGCCTTGTAATGAAACAGAAAATGCCAGGCACACTGTGGTTCTGGAGGTCCGAATGATCTCTCTGCAGTTGTGTTTAATTTGTCTGATCATGTGATGCAAGATTGGTATACTAGTCTTTTCCACATCACTACTGCTCCCTGGTCTCATTAATTTTCTTATACCTATGTATGGGGGGGGGGGGGGGGGCTGATAACTCTCTGGCCTTGTAACGAAACAGAAAGCTACGGACACGCTTCAGTTCCAGAGGTCCGAATGATCTCTCTGCAGGTTTGTTTGTTTGTTTTATAACAAACTGCAGAGAGGTCATTTGAACCTCCAGAACTGAAGTGTGCCCTTAGCTTGCTGTTTTGTTACAGAGCCAGAGAGTTATCAACCCCCCCTCCCCCATATATTATATAGGTATAAGAAAATTAATGAGACCAGGGAGCAGTAGTGATGTGGAAAAGGCTAGTCTACTAATCTTGCATCACATGATCACTGTGTTTACTACTTTGTCAAGCAAAATGAAAAAAAAAAATCCAGTGCTTGAACTCTTCTAACACTGTGGTAGGCTATGGCCTATGATAGCCTGCAAATATGAAAGGCCTGTAAGTTAGGCCCTGATTCTAACCCCCATCTGAGAAAAACCAAAGAAAATCTGTAAAAGCTTGAGAAAGCTGCTTTAAACTGCTTAACAAGAAGTTTTCCATGAATTCATAAATCCTTTATTATTCTCTTGTGTTCTGATGATAGAAATGTTTCAGTACTTGCATTCCTAGAGCTAGAAACGACCTCGCAGTAGAATTGCATCAATACCTAGAAACTGTACCATTGTTAGAACAATCCTAGAGGAGGGAACTGGGTGCTAGGCCCAGGAAGGGTCTCCGATTGGGCAAATGCAGGGGGCGTTGGGACCAATAGAAAGTTTGCATTTATCAAACTGAAAAGAAATGTATAAAATGAATATGTTTCTGTAAGAGCTTTGCTCAGTCCTTTTGAAGCTTGACTGTCTGAGCCTTGTGCACAATAAATTGGCTTGGACCCTGCAATAGACTCCTGGATTTAGTCATTGTTTGCACTTCGCTGCTTCAACACAATCAAAAAACTTAAAAATATAGACAGTATTTCTTATCAATTAATCACAATTATGAAATACTATAGTATGTATTTCTCTTTATATAAAAGGAAAATCCATTAATATCTCCTCTAATCACATTTAAAGCATTCACCCTGAGCATCAGGATATAAATCCAACATTTCTAACAAAGGGTATTTTTTAATCATCCATCAAAAAACCTCCTGAATTAATTCTTATCTCAAAAATGTATCTTTCATCTATTATTGCCAATCTAATTCAATTTTTCAATATTGCAATATTAGCAATTTTAGTCAAAAGCAGTCATGAAAATAGCTGTGATCTAATCAAGAATGTTTCTAAATGTTCAATAACTTATTTCTAAGGGATCTCCTTTAAAAAATCTGCTGTAATCAATTTAGAATTATCACTATCAATATCGACCAGTCTTTTTCCATCTTTGCAGCTTCAAGGAGTCTTCCAAAAAAATTTAAGCTGTGGCATGAATGCCTACATCTACTACTACTACTACTACTACTACTACTCAGCATTTGTAAAGCGCCACGCACGCAGCGCTGCACAGCTAACCTACAAGAGGTAGCCAACATACAAGAGACAGTCCCTGCCTGTCAGAGTCATGCTCATCGGAGCTTACAATCTAGTTAGAACAGTACATTAGTTAGAATAGTACAGAGCATTACATCATTGTGAGAAAAGTAACATAACCAAGGAAAGGTAGTGTTGAGGAAAAGGCCAACACTGCATCACAGGGTCACCATGTTAACTACTTTGACAACCCTTCCAACAAAAGAAAAGAACATCTCTTGCGTTCATGATAGAAAATATAACTTGAACAGACCACTGTTGCTCCTCTAGCACAGCAAGGTTGCAGAGAGCTCCAGGAAGCCGATCCTAGCCTCCAAGATCCTATTGCTCCATACTTTTCTGCAGTCAGAAAGAGGAGTATTTACTTCAGTCTGCAGAAAACAACATTCTGAAATTATGATTTACACATGTATGCAATCTACATGTGTAAATGTCACTATTTACACATGTAGATGCTAAACAAGGCTCTGAAATTATCTCATGAATGTGAAAACTGACACACAAGGAGAAATATAATCCCAACTATAGGCACAAAATGTTGCTTTACCACCCAATAAAGACCTTGGAGTCATTGTGAACAATACATTGAAATGTTCAACTCAGTGGGCTGTGGTTATTTAAAAAACAAATAGAATGGTATGAATGATTAGAAAAGGAACAGAGAGCAAAACTGAGACCATTACTATGTCTATCAGATCATCATGAAACCTTGCCACGAGTATTGTGTGCAAATCTGGTCACTCCATCTCAGAATGTATACAGCAGAAAAAGAAAAGGTTTAGAGAAAAACAATACTGATAAAAATCTGTAACTCCTTTGTTATGAAAAAAAGGCTAAACAGATTTGGGTTCTTTGTATTTATTTATACAAATGTAACAATAATCTCACAAATATCCACTTGTCAAAAAAACACAGAGAAGAAATTATTATTATTATTATTATTATTAAAGATTTATAAAGCGCCGCAACATATGAAGCGCTGTACAAACATAGAAGAGAGACAGTCCCTGCTCATCTGAGCTCACAATCTAATAAGACAGAAAACAAAAAAAGTTACATAATACAAATAACAAAAATTTACAGGACAAAGTAAGCAAATGTTGATAGAGAGATCAAGATAGGGTAAGACAGGAACGGAAAGCAATAGTGAAGAGGTGGGATTTTAGTCTGGACCTGAAAATGGCCAGGGAGGACACCTGGCACACAGAGATAGGAAGAGTATTCCAAGCAATGGGTACGTCTAGTTGGAAGGAGCGAAGTCTGGAATTGGCAGTACGAGTAAAGGGCACAGATAAACGAAGACTGTTAGAAGAGTGAAGCAACCAAGAGGAGGTGTAAGAAGAGATGAGAGATGAAAGGTACTGGGGGGCAGAAAAGTGAATGCATCCCGTTCCACGTGCAGGACCCAAAAGGCAGGCAGAGCTCTGGAGTCTCAATGTGTGGATGAGACGATGGTGCAAGGATGAGGGTTTTGGATTTGTTAAGAACTGGAGAACATTCTGGGGAAAGGAGGGGCTCTTCCGAAGGGATGGCCTTTACCTTAACCAGGATGGAACCAGACTGCTGGCATTAAAGGACTAGAAAAGGGGACTGTTACTTCTGGAGAGAGATCTGCAATTGTGAGTATATACTTCTGGGAATTTTCTGAAAGGAATTCTTTCTATTAAAGCTAATTAATCTGTGAACCACTATCTTTTGTTAAATCAGTCAGGGCCTAGTAGCAGCAGTTTAAGTTTAAATTTAAAACACAGAAGAAAACTTTCTGGTTACATTTCATAACCAGCAGCGAGCTTGTATTTTAAATTTAATAATCACTCAGGGCCTAGTATCAGCAAAGTACTTTTAGTTTAAATTTAAAACACAGAAGAGAGCTTTCTGGTTAAATATGGAACTCAGCAGAGAGCTTGTAGTTTAAATTTAATAATCACTCAGGGCCTAGCATCAGCGTCAGCAAAGTACTTTTAGTTTACATTTAAAACACAGAAGAGAGCTTTCTGGTTAAATTTGGAACCCAGCAGAGAGCTTGTAGTTTAAATTTCATAATATGTTAGAGCCTAGCAGCAGCAAAGAGCTATAATTTAAATCAAATCAGAATATAGCTTACCTCAGCAGCACAGGACAAGGTACTGTGTAGCAGCCCTCTTATAATAAGTGTTATTTCCCTCCCTCCCTACCCAACACCCACCCACCCCTGGGATAATCATAGGTTTATAGGTACTTACACATCTTAAAGGACAGGAGGTGCTCTCAGGTGAAGCTCGTTACCCAAATCAGTCATACACTAAGGACTTGAGATTAATTAAGTTTCAGATGAACAAGGTATATTAAACGTATTAGGTACAGTTTTATTAGTATAAATATCCATAGCAACCCTTAGTAAGTAAAGAACTTAAAGATCTAAACACAAACTTAAAACTAAGATGCAGACAGCAGTCCAGCAGTGAGATGGGGGCTTTCCAGTCTTTTGCATTGAGTGTCACATGTATGATTTTCTCCCAGTTGGTGAGAGGTCTTACATGTGTACTAGGTGCAAGGAGCTCTTTGCTCTCAGGGAATGAGTCCGTTCTCTAGAGGCTAGAGTAGTAGACTTGGAAAACAGAAGAAAGACAGAGAGATACATAGACGAGACCTACAGGGATATAGTCCTGAAGTCCCACCTCCAATCTGGCAGAATCCCTGTTGCCATGGAGGAGAGAGGTCACGTGACAGGAGAGCATCACCCTGTTGTGGCAGGAAGTGATCCTCTAACTAGGACCTGTCCTCCAGGTGATGTAAAACCCTCTCGTAGCAAGGAGGTTTCTCCAGGGCCATGTGTCCATGAGGGAAGGGTTAGGACAGACGTTATAGTTGGTGATTCGATCATTAGGCATGTAGATAGATGGGTGGCTGGTGGACGTGAGAATCGCCTGGTATCATGCCTGCCTGGTGCGAAGGTAGCAGACCTCCCGCACCTCCTAGATAAGGTCTTAGATAGTACTGGGGAGGAGTCTGCTGTCTTGGTACATGTCGGTACCAATGACATAGGAAAATGTGGTAGGGAGGTTCTGGAAGCTAAATTTAGGCTTTTAGGTAGGAAGTTGAAATCCAGAACTTCCAGGGTAGCGTTCTCCGAAATGCTTCCCGTTCCATGCGCAGGACCCAAAAGGCAGGCAGAGCTCTGGAGTCTCAATGCGTGGATGAGACAATGGTGCAGAGATGAGGATTTGGGATTTGTTAGGAACTGGGGAATATTCTGGGGAAAGGAGGGGCTCTTCCGAAGGGATGGGCTTCACCATAACCGGGATGGAACCAGGCTGCTGGCATTAACCTTTAAAAAGGAGATAGAGCAGCTGTTAAACTAGATAATAGGGGAAAGCCGACAGTCGCCCAAGAGCGGATGGTTCAGAAGAATGTATCCTTGAAGGATACTACCAAAAGCAGAGAGGTTCCAAAAAAGAGTAAAGTAGCCCAAATGCCTTCGAGTATGGAGCAGACAGAGCTTAAAGATCCCAAATTACCCATGTCTACCAATAGCCAAATTAATATGAATAAAATACAATCTCTAAAATGCTTGTATGCAAATGCTAGAAGTCTAAAAAATAAGATGGGAGAGTTAGAATATATAGCGCTAAATGAGAGGTTAGATATCATTGGAATATCGGAGACATGGTGGAAGGAGGACAACCAGTAATGATAGAGCTGATCAAATTGGTGGAGGGGTTGCGCTCTATGTTAGAGAGGAAAAAACTAAAAGGAGCAGTTGCAAAGGTTAAAGACTTATATCAAGCTTGGGTGTTGTTGAAAAATACTATCTAAGGAAGCCCAGACCAGCTGTATTCCATGCTTTAAGAAAAGTGGAAGGAAGTCCAAAAAACTACCAGTATGGTTTAAAGGTGAGGTCAGAGAGGCTGTTGTTGCCAAAAAAGCATCTTTCAGGAAATGGAAAAAAGAACCAAATAACGAAACCTGGAAACAGCACAAGCACTGGCAAGTCAAATGCAAGGCATTGATAAGGCAGGCAAAGGGAGAATTTGAGAAGAAGCTTGCTGAGGAAGCAAAAACGCGAAATAAAGAGTTTTTCAAGTACATTCGTAGCAAAAAACCTGTGAGAGAGTCAGTTGGTCCATTAGATGATAGAGGGGTTAAAGGGGCACTAAGAGGCGACAAGGTGATAGTGGAGAGACTGAATGAATTCTTTGCTTCGGTCTTTACTGAGGAAGATGTAGGGATGTTACCCATGACTGAAGTGGTATTTAAAGGTGCAGAATAATTGAAGGAAATATCGATGCATCGGGAAGATGTATTACAGCTATTAGATAAACTGAAGAGAAGCAAATCACCTGGGCCGGATGGTATACATCCAAGGGTGTTGAAAGAACTGAAATATGAGATTGCAGACCTGCTATTAGTAATCTGTGAACTATCATTAAAATCATCTCTAATACCTGAAGATTGGAGGATCGCCAATGTAACACCAATTTTTAAAAAGGGTTCCAGGGGTGATCCGGGAAACTACAGACCGGTGAGCCTGACGTCAGTACCGGAGAAAATGGTAATCTGTTATGTTTTTTTGAAGGTGTGAATAAACAGGTGGACAAAGGTGAGTCGGTTGATATAGTGTATCGGGACTTTCAGAAAGCCTTTGACAAGGTCCCTCATCAGAGAGTTTTGGTAAAACTAAAAAGTCATGGGATATGAGGCAGTGTACTATTGTGGATCAGGAACTGGTTAAAAGACAGAAAGCAGAGGGTAGGGCTAAATGGCCAATTTTCCCAATGGAAAAAGGTGAATAGTGGAGTACCCCAGGGATCTGTGCTGGGTCCGCTACTTTTTGACATATTCATAAATTACCTGGAAAAGGGAATAACGAGTGAGGTTATCAAATCTGCAGGTGACACAAAACTGTTTAAAGTTGTTAAAACCCAAGAGGACTATGGAAAACTGCAGGAGGATCTTGATAAATTGGAAGACTGGGCATCCAAATGGCAGATGAAATTTAATGTGGACAAGTGCAAATTTATGCACATAGGGAAGAACAACCCAAACTATGGTTACACAATGCAAGGTTCCACATTGGGAACCACCACCCAGGAAAAAGATTTAAGAGTCATCATGGATAACATGTTAAAACCCTCGGCCCAGTGTGCAGCGGTGGCCAAGAAAGCAAATAGAATGCTAGGTATCATAAGGAAAGAAATGGAAAATAAAACAAAGGATATTATAATGCCTCTGTTTCGTTCCATGGTACAACCGCACCTTGAATATTGTGTGCAATTCTGGTCGCCATATCTTAAAAAGGATATAGCGTTATTAGAAAAGGTACAGAGAAGAGCCACCAAAATGGTAAATGGATGGAAGGCTACTCCTATGAAGAGAGGCTACAAAGGTTAGGGCTCTTCAACCTGGAAAAGAGACGGCTGAGGGGAGATATGATAGAGGTCTATAAATTAATGAATGGAGTGGAACGGGTAAACGTAGATTGACTATTTACGCTATCAGAATATAGAAAAACTAGAGGACATTAATGAAGCTACAGGGTAAACTATTTAAGACAAATAAGAGAAAATATTTTTTCACTTAACGTGTAATCAAACTCTGGAATTTGTTACCAGAGGATGTAGTAAGAGCTGTTAGTGTAGCTGGGTTTAAAAAAGGTTTGGACAAGTTCCTGGAGGAAAGGTCCATAAACCATTATTAAAAAGGGACCCAGGATATCAGTGCTTTATCCAATACAAGCATTGTGGAACCTGTGTCTCTTGGGGATACTGCTAGGTACGTATGACCTAGATTGGCCACTGTTGGAAACAGGATACTGGGCTTGATGGACCTTGGTCTGACCCAGTATGGCATATCTTATGTTCTTACATTTATAGGTCAGGAGGAGAAGTTTAAATTGGATATGGAGACGGATGGGAAGCCAATGAAGTGACATGAGGAGAGGAGTGATGTGGGAAAAACGAGACTGGCGGAAAATGAGTCGAGCAGCGGAGTGTTGAATTGACTGAAGAGGAAAGAGGTAGCTTGCAGGGAGGCCGGCAAGGAGAACGTTACAATAATTAAGACGGGAGGTGATTAAGGAGTGGACAATCAATTTAGTGGTGTCAACAGAGAGGAAGGGGCAAATTTTGGAAATATTGTATAGAAAGAAATGACAAGTTTTAGAAATGAGCTGGATATGTGAAGAGAAAGAGAGAGAGGAATCAAAGATAACATCAAGGTTACGTGCTGAAGAGACAGGGAGGAATACAGAGTTATCAACAGAGAGAGAGAAAGGGGAAAGAGTAGGGGCAGCATCCGAAGGAAAGATAAGAAGCTCAGTTTTGGCCATGTTCAGTTTTAAGTGGCGGTGGGACATCCAGGCAGCAATGTCAGAGAGGCAGAGTGAGATCTTAGACTGGATATCAGGAGAAATAACAGGTGCAGAAAGATAGATGTGAGAGTCGTCGGCATAAAGATGATAGAGAAAGCCATGGGAAGAGATAAGGGTGCCAATGGATTGGGTATAGAGAGAGAAGAGGAGTGGACCTAAGAAGGAACCCTGAGGAACTCCTACAGGTAGTGGGGTTGAAGAGGAGGAGGAGCCATCGAAGCACACACTGAAAAAGCGATGGGATAGATAGGAAGAGAACCAAGATAGTACAGAGTCTTTGAATCCAAGTGAGGATAGGGTGATAAGAAGAAGGTTATGGTCAACAGTGTCGAAGGCAGCAGAGAGATCAAGAAGAATGAGGACAGAATAAAAGCCTTTGGACTTTGCCAAGAACAAATCATTTGAGACCTTAATAAGAGCAATTTCAGCGGAGTGTAGGGGACGGAAGCCGGATTGTAAAGGATCCAAGAGGGTATGAGAGGAGAGTTAATCAAGACAATGGTGATAGACTGCACGCTCAAGTATTTAGAGACAAAAGGAAGGAGAGAGATGGGACGATAGTTAGAAGGACAAGTGGGATCAAGTGAAGGTTTTTTGAGGAGGGGTGTAACCACAGCATGCTTGAAAACAGAAGGGAAGGTTGCAGTAGAGAGAGAGAGGTTAAGAATATGAGAAATAGAAGGGATGAGGGATGAAAAGATGGAGCTAAGGAGGTGGGTGGGGAAGGGGTCAGAAGAGAAGGTAGTAGGTTTGGAGGAAGAGAGAAGGAGCGACGTTTCCTCGTCAGAGACCATAGGGAAGGAAGAAAGGGTGGCAGAAGTTTGGGGAGGGGAGAAATGGGAAATAGGGGGGGGAAGAGGGGGAGGACGGGAACTTGAGGGTGATTGTGTAGATTTTATCATGGAAGTAGTTAGCTAAGGTTTGGGCAGAAACAGAGGGAGTGAGGAATCAGGGGTGGAGGCACACTGAGGAGAGAATTGAGTGTGCTAAAGAGATGACGAAGATTAGAGGAAAGAGAGTTAGTCAGATTGAGGAAGTAAATTTGTTTGAAAAGCGCAATGGCTGATTGGAAGGAGGAGACCATGAATTTAAAGTGGAGAAAGTCAGGATAAGACGGGATTTGAGCCAGGCATGCTCAGCAGAGCGGGCACAAAAGCAAAGAAAGCGGGCAATAGGGGAGAGCCAGGACTGAGGAGAAGAACGCCTAACAGGACGGGGGATGAGGGGGGCAAAAGTATCAAGGGTGGAAGAGAGTGCAGTGTTATAAGAGGTCACAGCCTGATCAATAGAATTGGAAAGCAGAGTGGATGAAAGAGATAAGGAGAGAGAGGAGGAGAGAGCTAAAGGATCAATGGCAAGAAGATTTCTAAATAGGTTAGTGCAGACAGGACGAGGCTGGAGTGGGGGATGATGAATAGTAAGGCTCATAAGGTGGTGGTCAGATAAGGGAAGGACAGAGTTACAGAAATTGGAAGGTGAGCAGTAAGAGAAGAAAATTAAGTCAAGGCAGTGACCATGTCGGTGAGTAGGGGCAGTGGAACAGAGTTGAAGGTTATGTGAGGAGGTAAGGGAGAGAAGTTTTAAAGCAGGGGGATCAGAAGGGCTGTCAACATGAATGTTGAAGTCACCAAGAATAAGAGTGGCGAAGGAAGGGTGAATAAAGGTAGAAAGCCAAGAATCAAAATCAGAAAGAAAAATAGAGACAGAAATGTCAGGAGGACGATAGAAAACAGTGACTCGGAGTGGAAGAGGAGAGAAGAGGCGGATGGAGTGGAATTCAAAGGAGAGAGGGGAATGAGAGTGAGGTGGAATGAGGGTCTGGAAGTGACAGGAGGGAGACAACAGAAAGCCAGTACCCCCACCGCGACCAGTAGGATGAGGAGTGTGGGAAAACTTATAGCCGCCATGACATAGAGCGGCAATGGATGCAGTGTCATCAGAAAGAAGCCAGATCTCAGTTAGGGCAAAGAGGTGAAATGAGCGGGAAATAAAAAGGTCATGAACAAAATCAAGTTTATTAGAGATAGAATGAACGTTCCATAAGGCGCAAGAGAAGGGGAGGGCAGACGGGGAGAGAAGAGGAATCAGAACAAGGTTAGATAAGTTGCGATAAGGCCTAGACCTAACGTGAGAGAAATAATTAGGGAGCGCAGGAAGCCTAAGAGAGCGAGAAGTACGTCTAGGGAGACCAGAACTAGGGAAGACATAGATAAGGTTTGCTAGATTACGTAAAGGCCTCATTATAACAATATAAGACTTGGGAGTAATGTACCCGAAATGAGGAAGAAAGGAGGAGCAGAGTATGAAAGAGACAAGAAGGGCAAATCAAATGTAAATAAAGAATCAAATATAGGGATGGGAGCATATAGAATCAGCAGGTTAGGGAACACGAGAAAGTCACAAAGTAGAGAGAGCATAGTTCAAGTTGCCCAGCATACCAGTGGCGTAGATGTCGCTGGAAGCGGCTAAGGTCCTGCGCCTAAGGGCCACGCCAAATAAAAAGCAAAAGGAAAAAAAATCTATTCACATTACACAAGCTATTGATACACTAAATATCAATTATTTCTTCCCCTATTAGTCCATAGTCTAGGAAAAGGAGGAGAATTAAAATTAAGGTGGATTACAAAAAGAAAACAGGATATCAATCTAATAGCAACATCAGAAAAAATTCTACCTGGTTTTCCCAAAAATTGCTCTTTCATCTTCTTAAAGTGCAACCGTAAAATCATACTCAAATCTTGTTCAAAAACCAAGCTAGGACTTCCAGTTGAACAAGTACGAGAGTGGAAATGAATAAGTGCAGCTCTTGACTGACATCCCAATTTAGAAGAGATTTGGCCAATTTCAGAACATAACTGCACATTTAACATGCTGATAGCCATACGGGCTAAAGCTTCAAAATCAGTTAAAGAACTTATGTGGCAAAAGCCTGAGCTGTGGAAGAGTTAACTTCCATAACACTGCAACAGCCATCACCAACCTCAGTCATAGGTGATGTATATCATCCATTACGGGTGATTTGCTACTCTTCAGTTTATCAAATAGTTGTAATACATCTTCCCAGTGTATCAATTCTTCTGTGGCATCACCTTTAAATACCATTTCAGTCATGGGTAACAGCCCTAAATCTTCCTCAGTAAAGACCAAAGCAAAGAATTTGCTATGGCCTTGTCCCCTCTTGGTGCCCCTTTTACCTTTCTATCATCTAATGGTCCAATTGACTCTTTCACAGTTTTTTTTTTTAATATGAATGTACTTGAAAAAGTCTTTATTATGTGTTTTTGCTTCCACAGCAAGCTTCTTCTCAAATTCTCTCTTTGCCTGCCTTATCAATGCCTGGCATCTAACTTGCCACTGTTTATGTTGTTTCCAGTTTTCGTCATATATTTATTTATTTAGCTGTGCTTATATACCGCTTTTCACTGGGTCAAAGCAATTTTATAGATATATGCTAACAGGCACTTTTTATTCCCTTGTCCCTGAAGGGCTCACAATATAAGTGTACCTGAGGCAATGGAGGGTTAAGTGGATTGCCCAAGGCTACAAAGAGTGGCCATGGGACTAGAGACTCCAGTCCCTCTGGCCTGAGGTTACTTGTCCCTACTATTTGGCTCCTTTTTCCATTTCCTGAAAGATGTTCTTTTGGCAACAACAGCTTCTTCGACCTTACCTTTAAACTATCCTGTCAGTTTTTGGGACTTTGTTCCAGTTTTCTTAAAGCATGGAACACAACTGGTCTGGGCTTCCAAGATAGCATTTTCAAACAACACCCATGCTTGATGTAAATCTTTAACCTTTGCAACTGCTCCTTTTAGTTTTTTTTCTTAACTATTTTCCGCATTTTATCATAGTCTCCCTTTTGAAAGTTAAAAGGTAGTACTGTGGATTACCTTGCCGTCCTTCTTCCATTTATTAAATCAAATGCAATCATGCTATGGTAACTATTGACTAGTGACTCCAATACCCTTATTTCTTGCACCAGATCTTGTGTTCCATTAAGGACTAGGTCCAAAATGGCTTCCCCTCTTGTCGGTTCATGAACTAGCTGCTCCAAGAAGCAGTCATTTATTTCATCTAGAAACTTTATCTCCCTAGCATGTCCTACAATGACACTGACCCAGTCGGTACCAGGGTAATTGAAATCACCCATTATTACTACTGTGTTGTAACTTTTGTTAGCTTCCCTGATTTCTTTGAGCATTTTATCATCCATTTGTTCATTCTGGCCAGGCAGTTGATAGGACAGCCCCACTGCAATCGCTTTCCCCTTCTCCTTTTTACATGAATTTTCAATCCATAGAGATTCTAGTGTATTTTGTTCCCTGCAAGACTTTAATCCTTTGTGGCTCAATGCCCTCTCTAACATAGAGTGCAACCCCTCCACCAATTTGATCTGCTCTATCATTACAATATAGTTTGTACCCAGGTATCACAGTGTCCCACTGGCTGTCCTCCTTCCACCATGTTTCTTAGATACCAATCATATCTAACCTCTCATTTAGTGCTATATATTCTAACTCCTCATCTTATTTTTTAGACTTCTAGCATTTCCATACAAGCATTTTAGAAGCTGTATTTTATTCATATTAATCTGGTAGGCAGGGGTAATTTGGAATCTTTAAACTCTGTCTGCTCTGTACTTAAGGGCATTTGGGTTATTTTGCCTGTATTGGGATCTCTCTGGCGATATGCCCTAACTTCAATTTTTTGCTAGTATCCTTCAAGGATACACTGTTCCAAATCATGTGATCTTGGGCAGCTGTTGACTTTCCCCTATTATCTAGTTCAAAAGCTGCTCTATCTCCTTTTTAAAGGTTAATGTCAGCAGGCTGGTTCCATCCCGGTTAATGTAGAACCCATCCCTTCGCAAAAGCCCCTCCTTTCCCCAGAATGTTGCCCAGTTCCTAAGAAATCCAAAACCCTCTTCCTTGCACCATTGTCTCATCCATGCATTGAGACTCCAGAGCTCTACCTGCCTTTGGGGTTCTGCGCATGGAACAGGAAGCATTTTGGAGAATGCTACCCTGTAAGTTCTGGATTTCAACTTCCTACCTAAAAGCCTAAATTTGGCCTCAGAACCTCCCTACCACACTTTCCTATGTCATTGGTACCAACATGTAACAAGACAGCAGACTCCTCTCCAGCACTATCTAAGACCTTGTCTAGGTGGTGCGTGAGGTCTGCTACCTTCGCACCAGGCAAGCATGTTAACAGGCGATCCTCGTGTCCACCAGCCACCCAGGTATCTATCTGCCTAATGATTGAATCACTATCTATAACGGCTGTTCTAACCCTTCCCTCGTGGGCACATGACCCTGGAGAAACCTCCAGGGTCATCTCCATCCTTGCTTCAGTCTTTACTGAAGAAGATGTAGGGAAGTAACCCATGCCTGAAATGGCATTTAAAGTTGACGTATCAGAAGAATCAAAAGATATATCGATAAACCAGGAAGATGCATTGCAACTGATAAATTGAAGAGTAGAAAACCACCTAGACCGGATGGTTACGGAAAGAGTAGTGGATCCGTGGAATAGTCTCCCAGTGGAGGTGGTAGAGATGAGGACAGTAACTGAATTCAAAAAAGCATGGGACCAACACAGAGGATCTCTAAAGGTAGAAAGTGGACTGTTGTAGTTGTTGTTATGGAAGGACAGACTAGATGGGCCTTGTGGTCTTTTTCTGTCATCATGTTTCTATGTTTCTATGTATACATCCCAGGGTGTTGCAGACCTACTATTAGGAATCTGTGAACTATCATTAAAACCATCTGTAGTACCTGAAGATTGGTGAATAGCTACTGTAACACCAATTTTAAAAAGGTTCCAGGAGTGATCCGAGAAACTACAGAACAGTGAGCCTGATGTCAGTACCAGGAAAAATGGAGAAACCAATATAAAAATTATATGGTTTAATGGGAGAATGGCAACTTGGATTTAGCCAAGGAAAGCCTTGTCTTACTAATCTGTTATATTTTTTAAGGTGTGAATAAATAGATAGATAAAGATAAGCCAGTCAATACAGTGTATCTGGATTTTCAGAAAGCCTTTGACAAGGTCCCTCATGAGAGACTCTTGGTGAAATTAAAAAGTCATGGGATTGGAGACAATGTACTATTGTGGATCAAGAATTGAAAAGATAGAAAGCAGAGAGTAGGGTTAAATGGCCAATTTTTTCAATGGAGAAAGGTGAATAGTGGAGTAGCCCTGGGATCTGTGCTGGGCACACTGCTTTTTAACATAGTTTATAACCTGGAAATGGCAATAATAAGTGAGGTGATCAAATTTTAGATGGCACAAAATTATTCAAAGTTGTTAAAATGCAAGAGAATTGTGGTAAATTGCAAGAGGGCCTTGAAAAATTGGGAGACTGGGTGTCCAAATGGCAGATGAAATTTAATTCAGACTTGGAAAGTTATACACTTAGGGAAGAACAACCCAAACTACGGTTACACAATGCAAGATTCCACATTAGGAACCACCACCCAGGAAAAGATTTAGGCATCATAATAATATGCTGAAACCCACCGCCCAGTGTGCAGCGACAATCAAGAAAGAAAATAGAATGCTAGATATCATAAGGAAAGGAATGAAGAATAAAACCAAGGATATTATAATGCCTCTGTATCATTTCATGGTGCGACCACACCTTGAATACTGTGTACAATTCTGTTCGCCATAACTTAAAAGGGAAATAGCAGAATTAGAAAATGTACAGAGAAGAGCCACCAAAATGGTAAAGGGGATGGAAGGATGCCTCTGTGAGGAAAGGCTTAAAATGTTAGGGCTCTTCAACTTGGAAAAGAAACAGCTGAGGGGCGATATGATAGAGGTCTATGAATAATGAATGGAGTAGAACAGGTAAAGCATAGTTACTCACCTGTAACAGGTGATCTCCGGGAACAGCAGGAATTTAGTCTTCACATATGGGTATCATCGGTACTGACGGAGCCTGTGCGGGAACACTCCCCAGCGTCCAATTAGAAAGCTTTTGGGAGCATCCCACAGCGCCTGCGTGCTGCCTTCTGGCCTTTCCAAACTGCCTCTCTCCAGTTGAGTTTAAAGCTGAGACAAAGAGAGAGAGAGGGAAAGAGAAAGAGATAGAGAGATACAACTCCTACGGAAGGTGGATGGGTTGTGAAGACTAAATTCCTGCTGTTCCCGGAGATCACCTGTTACAGGTGAGTAACTATGCTACTCACCTGTAACAGGTGATCTCCAGGAACAAGCAGGAATGTAGTCTTCACATATGGGGACTCCCTAGCTTTAGATGCCAGGGAGAGACCCCAGATGTTGTGTGTCCCTGTGAAAGGGCTCCACTTCCCCCCATGGATCTCTGGCATCCAACCAGGGATGGCGGGTAGGAGTTGATTAGGTATGGAACAGGTGTTGGAGAACAACCTGACCAAACAAGGCATCCCGGTGGGAGTCCTTGTCCAAGCAGTAATGGGCTGTGAAGATATGAACCGAGGCCCAAGTGGCTGCTCGACAGATGTCGTCGATAGACACAGAGTGTAGATGAGCCATTGAAGTTGCCATGGCTCTCACATTGTGAGCTGCGACATGGCCCTCCAGAGGAAGATTCTTACTCTGATAAGCAAAGGAAATACACTGTGCAATCCAGCTGGACAGTGTTCTCTTGGAGACTGGAAGTCCCAAATGAGAAGGATCAAAAGCAACAAAGAGTTGAGAGGACTTTCTATGTTGCTGTGTTCTTTGCAAGTAAAAGGGTAAAGCTCTTTTACAGTCCAAAGTATAAAGCTTCCTTTCTGCATTTGATGCATGAGGTCTTGGAAAGAACACAGGCAGGTAGACCGCTTGGTTAAGATGAAAAGGTGAGACCACCTTTGGCATAAAGTGTGGATGAGTCCTAAGGACTACCTTGTCATGATGGAACCTTGTATAAGGTGGATCAGCCACTAGTGCCTGCAACTCACTGATGCGACGTGCTGATGTGAATTGCAATGAGAAAGATAACTTTCCAAGAAAGGAATTTCAATGAGGTAGTAGCTAAGGGTTCGAAAGGTGGCTTCATGAGCTGACCAAGAACCAGATTTAAGTCCCATGCCACCGGTGGTGGCCTAATGGGGGGCTTAGTTAGAAGAAGGCCTCTCATAAATCTTGTTATAAAAGGATGGGAGGAAATAGGTTGTCCATTTAGAGGCTTGAAAGAAGCTACACTAGCACTCAAATGGACTCTTACTGAGTTAGTCTTAAGTCCTGCATTGGATAAATGAAGGAGATACTCCAGTAATGATTCCAGAGGTATCGCAAGGGGGTTAAGACCCTTCTGCGAACATCATATGGTAAACCTCTTCTACTTAAAAGCATAAGAGCGTCTTGTGGAAGGCTTCCTGGAAGCATAAAGGACATCCTTTACTTGCTGAGGAAGGTTAAGATCACAAAGATCTAGGCCTTCAGAAACCAAGCTCTGAGATGCAGAGACTGGGGATTGGGATGCCATAACGTTCCGTCCTCCTGTGACAGGAGATCTGGAGCAGATCCTAACTCCAGGGAGGGAGCTTGAGAGAGATGAAGAAGCAGAGGGTACCACACTTGCCGCGGTCAATGTGGAGCTATGAGAATCATATGCCCCCTGTCTCTCTGAAGCTTGAACAGGGTTTTGGGAATGGGTGGAAAGGCATAAAGGAAGTCTTGACCCCAGTGAAGGAGGAAAGCATCCCTGGCCTGAGAGCCCTGAGCCGGAATTCTGGAACAGAACTGGGGAAGTTTGGCATTCAACGGACTTGCAAATTTGAAAACTCTTGGCCACCTGGTCTGTATGTAGAGATCATTCGTGTGGAAACAGAACTCAACTGAGTCTGTCTGCCCAAGAGTTTTGAATTCCTTTAAGATACACTGCCAGGAGATGAATCTGATGCTCTCTGGCGAGGGCTCATAGTCACAAAGCTTCGTTGCAAAGCGACAGAGAGCCTGTTTCCCCCTGTTTGTTCACGTAGAACATGGCTACTTGATTGTCCATATGAATGAGGAATGTCTTGTAGCTGAGCAGGGTGTGGAACACTTGAAGAGCAAGGAAGATTGCTCTGAGCTCCAAGAGATTGATATGTAGATAATTCTCCTGTGGAGTCCAAGTGCCTTGGGTGGAGAGGTCTTGCAGATGAGCTCTCCAACCCATTGGTGAAGCATCTGTTGTGAGAGTTGCCTGGGGTAAGGGTTGTTGAAATGGGGACCCCAGCAACAGGTTCTGAGTGGACTGCCACCTTTGGAGAGACAAAATAAGGCGATTTGTGTTTGCTATTTTGTCTGACAGGCACCTTGATGCCTGGGTCCATTGAGTGGATAAAGTCCACTGGGCTGCTCTCATATGGAGGCGAGCATAAGGAACCACATGCACTGTAGATGCCATGTGGCCTAGTAGCTGTAACATTTCTCGGGCAGTGAGATGAGATTTTAGCACTGCTTGAGAAGCTAACTGCACCATGGGAAGGCAACAGGTCTGAGGAAAATAGGCCCTTGCTTTTCTGGTATCCAGCAAAGCTCCTATGAACTCCAGAGACTGAGTGGGATTTAGACTGTATTTTGGGATGTTTATGACCAGACCCAAATACTGGAGGATACGCATTGTGCAAGATAGAAAAATCCTGGCCTCTGACTCTGATGGGGCTCGAATGAGCCAGTCGTCTAAGTAGGGGAAGACGAATATTCCTAGAGTGTGGAGAAATGCTGCTACCACAGCCATGCACTTCGTAAACACTCTTGGTGCTGAGGCCAGGCCGAAAGGAAGCACCCTGTATTGGTAGTGCTTTCCTTGAAAAAGGAACCGAAGGAACTTTCTGTGAGTTGGATGGATGAGAACATGAGTGTACACATCCTTGAGATCTAGAGAACAAAACCAATCCTGACTCTGAAGGTATGGCAGCAGAGTTCTCAGAGAAACCATTTTGAATTTCTCTTTGAACAGGAATTTGTTCAATTCTCTGAGGTCTAAAATAGGTCTGTGTCCCCCTGTTTTCTTTGGGATAAGGAAATAGGGGGAGTAAAACCCTGTACCCTGTTGATGAATGGGTACTTCCTCTATTGCCTCTTGGGCAAGAAGCATAGTGACCTCTTGACCTAACAGGTTGATGAGAGAGGTCTGAGAATTGAACTGTCTTACCATTGTGAAGCTTGTACCCCTCTTTTATAATGGAGAGTGTCCAATGTTCTGCTGTTATCTGCCCACATCTGGGGGCAAAGTGACACAACCTTCCTGGAATGGTAGAAGGCTCTGGTCCATTGAGGGCCAGGAAGGCTAAGTTCTCTAGATGAAAGTCAAAGGCCTTGTGGAGGCTGAGACTGCTGAGATGGTTGAGGCTTAGCAGTCTTTGCTTTCCTTTGTTTAGGTGGTTGTTGACTCTTTCGGGCAGGCTGACCTGCAGAACATCCCTGCTGGGAATAAGAGGGATAAAACCTCTTTTTTTTTTAGAAGAATGGTTTCTTGAAAGATTTCTTTCTTGCAGGATCAGCTGTGGCTTTGGATAACCTATCCAAAGTGGAGTTGTCAGCATCCAACTCATTAGCTTTCTCTTGCCAATTTTTGTCAAATAGATTCTCACCTGTACAAGGGATATTGCCCAGTTTGTCCTGCACCCAGATCTCCAAATCGGATGCCTGGAGCCAGGCAATTCTACGTGCACCTATGGCAATGGCAGAGGTTCTGCTTATGCACTCAAAATAGTCAAAAGCTGCACGATTGACAAACTTAGAAACATCCTGGGCATGTTTAACCAGTGTGAGAAAATCCTGCCTCTTGTCATCAGGAAGGAGAGGGCTTAAAATCTCCAAGTCTCCTGTGACTTCTTTAAGGAACATTCCCATATATAAAATATAGGAACTGATCCTGGAAGAAAGCATGGAAGCCTGGAAAGTACGATGCCCAAAGGCATCCAAGGTTCTACACTCACGTACTGGAGGATTAGAGGCATGCCTCTTTGCACTCCTGATCCTTCTCATAGCTGATTGCACTACAATAGAGTGGTGAGGAAGCTGAGTTTTCTGGAAACCAGGACAAGGAGGGACTCGGTACATGGTATCCAATCTGCGAGAGTGAGGAGAGGTGGTAAGAGGTGTCTCCCACATTCTCAACATGAGATCATGTAAGATCTCATGGATAGGCAGAGTAGCTGCCTCCTTAGGAGCTTTGGGATATTGCAAAATCTCCAACTCCTTAGCTCTGGGCTCTGTTTCAGGAGCTACAGTAATGGACAGACCTCGAGCCACCTCCCTGATAAAATCCTGAAAGGAGATATCTTCTGGAGGAGACATCTTACGTTTAGGAGAGGAAGGCTCCTCCGGGAGAAGTATTACGGTACCAGCAGAGCTGTCAGAATCCTCGGAGTCCTCCAAGGATTCGAAGTACCTCCTGTCCGGATGCTCTTGAAGAGCCCGATACCCGCACCGACCGAAGTCGGTACCGGGGGCATCGGTACCGGTGTATCGGCACCGGAAGGCATCGCATGACTGGGTGCTGGCAAAGCAGACACCGATGTCGATGCCGATGCTATCGGTACCAGTATCGATACCGGTACCGGCGTCGGTACCGGTACCGGTTGAACTGTCTGACGCAGTTCCGAGGGTGTCGATGCTGCAAGGAGAGCCGCCAGACTGCGTTCAATAGCCAGGAACCTCTGGTCTATCGACGCTGTCGGTGCCTGGGTATTGGTACCAGAAGCAGCCAGTACCCCAGAGCATGGCACCAGTAGTTCTGCCAAGGTCGAGACCTCGAGAACATCCTGGAGCCCCAATAATGCTTTGGAAGCCGAAGCCTCCCACCGGGGCAATTTTGCCGGTACAGAACCCTCAAGGGCAACGCCAGAGGCATCTCGATGTTTGGAAGGAGATCTACCCTTTGAGGACCGGCTGGACTTATGTTTGGTTACCTGAGATCCATGGGAGGAAGATGAAGCCCTGGAAGACGTTGATGCCACAGAAGCTGCATTGGAAGGAAAAAGGGCGAAGAGCTTAGCAGTTCGGTTTTGTCAACCCCTCTTGGACATCATGGCACAAGCCATACACTCAGAGATGGAGTGGTCAGGACCTAAACATTTGAGACACCACTCATGGATGTCGGTGACGGAGATGATACCGCCACACTTGGTGCACTTTTTGAAACTCGAAGCGGGTTTTTCCATACTGGAGGAAATTTTGGGCCTAAGGCCCAAAATGGCGCGTGCACCTGGGAAGAAAAGTTTTGAAAAAAATAGAATATATATATATTTTTTTTTTTTAAAACAAAAAAAGAAAAGAAAAGAGAACCGGCGGTACCAGTATAGCGTCGAGGAAGGCAGACACGACCACAAAAAAGAAGGAATAAGGAAAAACTTTCTGTGGTGACAGGAACAAATATCTGCTGGCTCCACGGAAAACGAAGAACTGGAGAGAGGCAGTTGGGAAAGGCGGGAAGGCATTACGCAGGTGCTGTGGGATGCTCCCAAAAGCTTTCTAATTGGATGCTGGGGAGCGTTCCCGCACAGGCTCCTTCGGTACCGACGATACCCATATGTGAAGACTACATTCCTGCTTGTTCCTGGAGATACGTAGATAAGTTGTTTACTCCATCATAAAGCAGAAAGACTAGGGAACATGTAATGAAGCTACAATGTAACCTAATTTAAGATTAATAAGACATGGTAAGGCTGATACTTCTTGAAACATCCAAGCTCTCTGACAGAGGTGAAGATGGAAGGCTACAGAATGAAGTGTTGGACACTAGTCACCAGAGCCCACAGAATCAACAATCCAACTCCTCCAGCCCTTGAATTGAAGACCCAGTATGCAGTCCTGGAAGTGGAGGAGGTGAAAGCATCCCAGGAAAGGAAAGAACCGGAGCTCAAACACCACAAAGTTGCAGAATCACAGACCACAAGGAAGTTAAAGGTAGTGCTGGATGGTACTATGTTCTGAGGGGTACTGAGGCGTCCATCTACCAATCAGACTTGATGTTCAAATAGATGTGCTGCCTGCCATGTGCCAAAATACAAGATGCTATGGATGTTCTGTGTTCACAGATGATGGGCCAGGCGCAGGACTTCAGATAACACCCACAAATAGGAACAGAAGTGACAGGGATCTTGAACTATTTTCAGAAGACTGTGTTTGTGAGGAACTAGCTAAACTAAAAGTAGACAAAGCGATGGGACCAGATGAGATACATATAAGAACATTGAAGGAACTTGGGGACATTTAAGCAGCTCCGCTGACTGACCTTTTCAATGCATCTTTGGAGTCGGGAGTGGTCCCAGAGGCCTGGAGAAAGGCACACGTGGTCCCTTTACACAAAGGTTGTTTTTTTTTTTTAATTTTTCATACTGGGTCAGACCAAGGTCCATCAAGCCCAGTATCCTGTGTCCAACAGTGGCCAAGCCAGGTCACAAGTACCTGGCAGTTTCCCAAAAAGACACATGGGTTCCACAATGCTTGCATTGGGGCAAGCAGTGGATTTCCCGGGTCAAAAGGATATAAAAAGGATGGAGTCGGTACAGAGGGTGGCAACTAAAATGGTTAGTGGTCTCATTTTAAGGCATATAAGTATGGACTTAAAGATCTTAATATGTATATGTTAGAGGAAAGGTTGGATAGAAGAGATATTATAGGGACATTTAAATACCTCCATGGCATAAATGCACGAGAGCTTCTTTCAATTGAAGGCAAGCTCTGCTATGAGGGAACAAGGGGGAAAAGGGACTATTGTAGTTGATATGGAAGAGCAGACTAGATAGGCCATATGGTCTTTGTCTGCCATCATGTTTCTATGTTTCTATATTTTTTCACTCAACATGTAATCAAACTCTGGAATTCATTACGAGAGGATTTTGTAAAAACTGTTAGTGTAACTGAGTTTTAAAAAGATTTGGACAAGTTCCTGGAGGAAAGGTCCATAAACCGTTATTAAAGAGGACCCAGAAATTCCACTGCTTACCCCAGAACAAGCATTGTGGAACCTATGTACATAAACAATCTCCCCCAGTTCAGATAAGCCCTCAAACACCATCTATTTCTTCAACACTTCCATAACTCCAACAACATCACCTAGGCATCATCACACGAACCAACAGTCTCTCAAACCATGCCGCCTAACCAATCTCCAATGATAACTTTTTCACTACGTTTATTCATCCCTTATAGGGCTTGTATCAAAAACCCTTTTTGTACATAGTGTATAAAGTTAACATGTTATCCAGGTTTAAATTCCCTGTTATATGTAAGTTCAATGTCTGAGCGTTCTACATTGTACAAACCTGTTCCTTGTAAACCGCGCTGAAGCCGAATAGTGCGGTATAGAAAAACAATAAATAAATAAATAAATAAATAATATGTACCTTTTGGGAACCTGACAGATACTTATAACCTGGATTGACCACTATTGGAACAGGATACTTGGATTAATAGACCTTGGTCTGAACCAGTATGGCATGTTCAGCATTGGACAAATGCTTGGGTGTGTCCAAGGTAGCACCACTTTGTTTCCTATGCAGAACACACAACTCAAAGACAGCCTGCTTGTGAAGACAGAAGGGGAGTCAGCCCAGTGGAATTATCAAAGAAAGCATACTACCATGTGGCACTGGTGGCTTCGGTGTTTCAGATCAGTGGCTAGCGATGACTTGGAATGCTAGGAAAGGCCATCAGAAGTATAATGGGTATACCTCTCATCAAACTGACAGGTTATCAACAGTCAATCAGATTTCACTTCCAGGTTAAACCATGCCCAAGCTCCACCCATGCCCTGCCTCCTCCCTTAGGCATGAATGGGGTTAGCTCTGCCCAAGCCCAGCCCACATCCTGCCTCCAGTAAAACCCCTTTTCTGCCCACACCACACCCACTCTCACCTCTACCTACACACCCACTCCACCGCTAACCACACCCTTTCCCTGTGGCATCATCAGAAATGGACCCTGATGCTTTTTAAAAAAAAAAAATTAAAGGCTTTCAGACAATTACAACAAGAAATGTCCGTACAAACTGCACACGCAATACATGCACAATATAACAACACAAAATCCTCAACCAGAACAATTGCAACATCACAGCCTTATCTCTTTGATCTTTGTTCGCTGAACCTTCTTATCACCCATTTTCCCACTTTCAACCCCTCCCCTCTCCCCCCATTCCCTCACACCCCCACTTCCCTCTACCTCTTCCCTCCCTGCCCCTTCCCCCCATATCCCTCCATCCCTTCTCCACTGCCCCCTCCATCCATCCCTCCCTTGCTACAAACTCTATAGATTAAAGGCTTTCCTGCCAGATGAACAGCACTAGGGAAGGAGGGATGTTAATCCTCCACTTCAAGGGGAAGCTCTCATCCAATGTCTCCAGATAAATTATTAAAGACGTTGCTGGTCATAAGCCATATTTCAAAACAAAGGCCTCCCACACCTGCTCAAACTGGGGTAGGCGCATCCTCCCGACCGCCACCCCTCGTTCTATTGTGTATAGGTTCCACATCCGTTCTAACCAGCATGATAATGCTGGAGGCGATACATTACAGGAAACAGGGTGTCTGACTACCAGATACCCAAGTTAGTGCTACCGGGTTATATACAGTATGCAGTATGACATGGCAGAAAGTTTTTCTTTTCTGACAGTCTGCACATAACACAAAACAGTAACAGGAAACAATGCTTTAAAATATGTGGAGAGGCATTTTACATAGGATGTTGAAAGGGGAACAGGCAAAATATGTATGCAGTTTCAGAACTGGGCATGTGGACATTCAGGCCAGTAGTAAAATAGAATGGGGGAACTGTATTGAAATGGAGACACAACGCAGATGAGGCACCCGAATTCAGTGACGGGGATTCCTAGAGCATTGCTTAGGTAGCTGGGCACTGGGCATCCAGGTGCAAGTGATGATATGCAAGCATGTACAGCAATGTAAGGCCAGAGCATGAGGGCCAGTGGAGAAGGTAGCAGTATGTCAGGTAGGGTCCTCAATTCTACTGTGTGGAGAAGAAACATCTGTACCGCCTCATGCTTGTGAGCAAGGATTTCCTCTACTCACCCCATGGAACATGGTCAGTCCGGCGAGAGGTCCAAGCTACTTGGAGAGTGATCTACCAGACTCTGCACCAGTAAGCGCCATTCAGAGATAGGGTGAGGGTTTCAACAGGGGCAGGAGGGAACTGCATGGCAAGGAAAAGCAGCAGCAGTTATGTAGGTCGTATCCATAGGGAACGCAGCATAGGGCAAGCTAAAACGGTAGGGGGTGCAGGGGCACACAAGGACAATGAGTGAAGGCATGACAATAGGTGATTGACCATGGCAATGACAGCAGTACACAGCCAGCTGAGTGATGAAATAGCAGAGGCAAACACAGATGTAGAGCGCTGATAGGTACACTGGAAAGATAGCAGGTGAAAAAGGCTGAGAAGCATTAACCATGGCACATCCATTCAAAGGTACTACAGGATCCGGCAATCCATCAAGGTACTTAAATGCCACTACCAGGCTGTGAGGCACAAGAGGCCATGGCTTCTGGAACAGCTGTGATGGCAGTTCCAGGAACAGCAAAGTAAGGACACACAGCAACAGCATTGATGATCCAAGGGCCAAGTGCATGGCCATTCCCAGCATGGTGATGACACAAGGTAGGAGATCAGCCTGTCAGACAATGGTGAGCAGCAGCATAAGTGGGAGGTAAAAGAGAAATGCTAACATCATGCACCTTCCACCATGTAGGCCTAGATGTGTCAAAAGAAGGAGCTGGGGAGGTGCACACGCTCGCAGATAGGGCACACAAAAACACAGAAGCGACAATGGACACCTCCTGATCGACACCTCAAGGGAAGAGGAGGAGAAGGAAAGAGCAGAGCCTGAGCCCCCCACCAAGCCTATGATGCTGCATCTCTGCTACATCAGAGGGCCACAAATTCATGGCAGGCTGGCTTTCCTAGCCCAGGTGGCTGATCAACACTGCACTGCAGTAGAGGGGCATTCAGATTGTCAGGTGGAAGTAGCAGGCTCTAAACTGTGGGAGGCACAGTGGTTCACAGTGGGAGGGGGGAGGTGTGTGTGAAGAGGGAGGGAAGAAGGACCTAGAAGGGCAGAGAAGATGCAGGGTGAGGGAGAGGAGGTAGGCAGAGATGGTGAGGGAGAAGCTGTGGAAGCGGGTGGAGGGAGGTAGGGTGGGACGAGGCAAATGGGAGGGAGAAGTGGGATTGGTAGTAACCGGCTGCACCACTATGCCACAACTGTCTGAGAATGTGGCATAGTGGAGGCTCCCAGGTGCATCATCACAAATTCCCCAGCATGAGGATCCTCTGGGCCCTGACATTCCAGATGTCCTGTGTACCTACAGGCCCTGAGGCATGAGGTGCAGCAGGGCTTCACAGCTGTCGCCTGGGCCCAGGACCTTATGGTTGGGCATCTGGAAGGCATCAGAGTGAAGCTGAGAACGCTGGCACAGGCATTATTTGACCAGCAGGAGCTCAGCTCTGCCTTGATGCCACCCACTCTCAGAGGGGAGGACAGCAGGTAAGGGGAAGGGAAGAGACTGCTGTCAGGGATAAACTGTTCCAATGTCCGAGCCATTCTTCCCCTCTCCAGCACATGCATGCCAGTAGTCACTTTCACACAAGAGCCATGTGCTGAATGCCAATTCAGGGGCCCTACAAAGCTGACCACCACCCCTTGAGCCCTGTGTGACCATGAAGATATGTGCACACAGACTATAATGTATATCACACAGAGTGCTAATGCTGTACCCCACCGCCAAAGATGCAGAGCCATGGTGAGGGAAAAACATATGTAGGCCACACAAATGCCAGTTGATCTCACTTGCCCTGGCTGCCATTCTGACATGATTCCTTTGCTCTTAGTGCCACAATATCTCCCTCTCCCCATCAAATGTATTCATGCCAATGTAAATTACAACACTATAAAGCCTATATCGAGGCCTCAAAATGATACTTCATAAATATAAAATAAGAGACCTCACTCGATCTAACCAAATTGCAAAGCACTTTAAACACAACCCGCAAGTGAAAGCCTCAGAATTAACTCACTAAACAAGGCACGTTTAGGACATTGACTGGAGGCATGGCAGGACCTCAAGGCTTGGAAGTCAGTTCTGACTAATATGAAAAGGTTTCGTTTATAGTTGATGTGTTTTGTGTGTTGGACCCCCTTGATACAGCGATAGCGAAACGCTCACATGAGATGTCTAGAAAAGGCGTTGGGGCATTCACATTCCACCCTGATACATGATTGATGCATTTGGTGACAGTTTGTAATTTAGGTTGAATGTAATCATATGGAATCTGTTTGTATATCATGTATAATGGATGGTTGTTGTTAGCAAGTGAGAGCCATTGATGTTACTTTAACTCCTAAACGTGCCTTGTTTAGTGAGTTAATTCTGAGGCTTTCACTTGCGGGTTGTGTTTAAAGTGCTTTGCAATTTGGTTAGATCGAGTGAGGTCTCTTATTTTATATTTATGAAGTTTCATGCCAATGTAGACAAGGCCCATATACCCCGGACTGTCCCTCCTAGTGCTGGGTCCAACATCCAAACACATGCCCCACTGTTGTTTTGGTGCGACACATACAGCATGACCTCTCCTTGCAGTCGTTCTGCATGACCGACATTCACAACATCAAGAAGGGTTCCAGGGTCAAGGTGGAGGCTAACAGAGGAGAGCCTGCTGGACAGCCATCGCAGACAGCAGCTTATCCATTGTGGGGAGCGACTACTACACCAGAACGAATAATTCCTGGAGATGGAGCTGGCATACAGTGGCATCCTAGAGGGCATTCTTCACATGCTGCAAGAGAGAAACAAGAATGGTGAACATATACAGCACAGGCTGGAATACATCAGCCAGTCTCTAGATAATCTAGTGGCACATGTCGGCGTTCTGGCATCCCACATTACCCAAATGTGCTGGCCCCTGGCAATGAGCCTCCATTGTTACCTGTGGTAACCATAGCAATTCCTATGTATAGCATAGGTCCTAGGACCCACAGACAACATGAGCCATCCATGAGCAACATCTTTGGAGCACCACCCCCCTTAGGTTCCTCGATTACTGCAGCAAAGGATGCTGCAGGGTCAGGTGAGGAGGTTGCTAGCTCCTTAGAGTCCACCAAAAGCATCCAGGATACCTCACATGTTTGCACACAGGCATTGCTTGTTGCAGAGGTCAGGGCAGGGGGAGAAGCAGGTCATGAGGTTGCAGCAAGGGTAGGGGGAAGCGTAACACATAGGCAGCAACATGTCTGTGCTCTACATTTGTGGTTGTGCTGCAAGGGAAAGGGGGATATCACAGGACATGTTGTCAGGAAGGGTGATGGCAGCAAGGGTTTGAGGACAGAGTGCATGCAAAGGGATGCGTGGTCGGCAGCTGCTGCGGCAGGAGTGCTATGTGGGGTCTGCATGGTGGAGGGACCAATGTTAGGGTAGTGTGCTCAAGAATGAGATGTTGAGCTGTTATACCCTATGCTGGAGCTTGGAAGGGGGGCAAGAAGGGTGGGGGGAGCAGGCAAGAGGACAGGTGAGTGGATGCGTGTGAGGGGGGATAGGTAAGGAGGGGCAGGCAAGTGGATCTTTCTGTAATGCTCCAGAATAAAACATATACCTTAGGAAAAATGGCTCCATTTCAGTTTGTTTCTTGTTTGCTCCCCCTGGGTAGTGACATCTGCACCGCTGTCTGAGCCCTCCTCAGTATCATCATCCTTGGATGCATTTTCAGGGGGCAGGGGCTGCTGCCTCCTTTTGGTCAGGTTGTGTAACTTTTTAAAACCACAGATATAGGATGGCCTCACTGTGTGCTGGCAATGAGGTCTTGCTCTAGCTCCAGGCACAGTTGTTGTATGGTGGCTTTGTCAAAACAGAACTGCATCAGACACTGTTCATGAACTGGCTTCTTGGCTAGTTTTTCCTCTGCTATGGGTGCCCTCTGCACATCCTTCTGCTCTCCCTCGCCAGGTCCTCGTCAATGGCTTCTCCAAACCAGCAGTTCAAATGCTGCATGTCTGCCTATCTCCACCTCTACCTGTTGGTACCCATCACTGCATGCCCCTCTCACCCACCATTGCCAACCTCTGTGCTACCACTACCAACACAGTGTTGTGTGTTGTGTGCATAGAGGACATTGATGTATATGAACACATGCACAGGAACACACAGAAAATGGACATTCATAGCCCCCCTCTACTCCTCTTCTCCTGCATACACAGATCAGTGCCCACTACCACTCCGCATGCTCTTGCACTTGTGGAGACATTGGGATCAGGGATCCCAGTCTGGCAGTAGATAGATGAAGGTGGGACAAATGCCTGTGGCCAGGGTAAGTGGTGAGTGGCTGAGACAACCCCCCCCCCCACACACACACACACACACACACAAGTCCACCTCTATCTTTCACACCAACTTTGACTTCTGGTTCTCCTCCTGTCCGGATGCATCTTCCCCTTCCCTTATTCTTGGGGATTTTAGCATTCACATTGATGACCCTTCTGATCCTTATACCTTAAAGCTCCTTTCTCTAACCTCCTCATTCAACTTCCAGTTGTGCTCTACTGCTCCTACTCACAAGCATGGTCACTACCTTGACCTCGTCTTCTCCTCTAACTGCTCACCCTCAAACCTCTCCAAATATGTTTTGCCCTTATCTGACCAACTGCTAATCTTCACCCTTAACCACCCCCTATCTTGGTCTTGCAAGATCTCTACCAACATGTTTAAGAATCTTCACACAGTCAACCCTTCAGCTCTCTCCACTGCTATCTTATCACCACTTTCCTCCACTATGTCATCTGAGTCCATTGATGGGGCAGTATCCTCCTATAACACTATACTCTCCTCTGCTCTGGATGCATGTGCTCATCCCATTCCATGCCCTGTAAGGCGAACAGTATCTCAAGCCTGACTGTCCTCGACAATCCACTACCTATTTTCCTATGCCCGCTTATCTGAGCGCCTTTGGCTTAAATCATGTAATCTTGCTGACTACCTACATTTCAAAGTCATGTTAACCTCTTTTCAGTCGGGCATAGCACTTGCCAAGCAAGAATACTATGTTCATATGACTAACTCTCTTTCCTCTGACCCTTGCCATCTCTTTGCTATGTTCAAATCTCTCCTAAAGGTCCCTCCTCCCCCAATCTCTCCTTTAATGTCTGCCCAGACCTTGGATGACTACTTCCATGACAAATTCCAGATGATTAGTCTTGAATTCTCTGCAGAGTTACCTCCACCTCATCTTCCCCCTCTTCAATCCCAAATCCTTCCCTCATCTTCAGTCAGCCTTTCTTCCTTTTCTGAAATCTCTGAGGAGGAAACTGGAAATCTTCTCTCCTCCTCCAAACGTACTACCTGCTCCTCTGATCCCACCCCTACCTGTCTACTAAGCTCTATCTCTTCCAACATTATCCCTTCCATCTGTCATATCCTTAATCTATCACTTTCCACTGCAACTGTTCCTGTGGCCTTCAAATGTGTTGTGGTTACACCTCTCTTCAAAAAGCCTTCCCTAGATCCTACCCATCCTTCCAGTTATCAAACTATCTCTCTCCTCCCCTTTTCTTCAGAACTATTTGAACAAGCGGTTCACTGCCAATGTCTTGACTTTCTTTCCTCTCAAGACCTTCTGGACCCACTGCAATCTGGCTTTCGTTCTCTACATTCCACAGAAACAGCTCTTGCCAAAGTCTCCTGTGGCTTGTTCCTCGCCAAATCCAAAGGCTCTATTTGATTCTCATCCTTCTTGACATTGTCGATCACCACCTTCTCCTCAATACCCTGTCCTCACTTGGATTTAGGGGCTCTGTTCTGTCCTGGTTTTCTTCTTATCTCTCCCATTACACTTTAAGTGTGTGTTCTGGTGGTTCCTCTTCTACCGCCATCCCACTTTCAGTTGGTGCACCTCAGGGCTCTGTCTTCAGACCTCTCCTTTTCTCTACACTCAGTTCCTTGATGCACTTATTTCCTCCCATGGTTTTCAGCACCATCTCTATGCTGATGACTTTCAGATCTACCTTTCTGTGCCTGAAATCTCTCCAGGAATCCAGGCCCGGATCTCTGCCTGCTTAACCGACATTGCTGCCTGGATGTCTCACCGCCGCTGAAACTGAACATGGTCAAAACTGAGCTCCTTATCGTTTCCCCTAAATCCACCTTCCCCTTCTTCCCTTCTCTATTTCTATCGATGACACTACACTCCTCCATTTCCTCAGCTCACAAAGTTGGGGTCATCTTTAACTCTATCTTTCTCTGCACACATCTAACAGACAGCTAAAATCTGTCGCTTCTTTCTCTGTAACATTGGCAAAATCAATCTCTTCCTTTCTATACACACTACTAAGACACGTATCCACTCTTTAGTCACCTCCCGTCTTGACTATTGTAATCTGCTCCTCACTAGTCTCCCTCTGAATCATCTCTCTCCCCTTCAATCTGTTCAAAACTCAGCTGCACGGCTAATCTTCTGCCAGCCTCCATATGTTCATATAAACCATCTTTTCAAGTTGCTTCATTGTCTCCCTATCCATTTCCGCATCTGGTTCAAACTTCTTCTGATGAGATAAATGCATTCACTCTGCAGTTCCTCATTATCTTTCCTCTCTTATATTTTCCTACACCCCTCTTCTGGCAGATCCCTTCTATCTGTGCCCTTCTCTTCTGCCAACTCTAGACTTCAATCCTTCTGCCTTGCTGCTTCTTATGCCTGTAATAAACTATCTGAGTCTCTGCATCAGGCTTCATCTCTGGCTCTTTTCAAATCCAGGCTGAAAACTCACCTCTTTGAGGCCACTTTCCTGATCCGCTTAGTCTCCAATGTGTTTCCTTACCATTCCCCTAGATATATCCTTGCCCTCAGTTTTTGTGTTGTCTTTCTTGACTAGATTCTAAGCTCTGATGAGCAAGGACCATCTTTTACATGTGTCTGTTCAGCACTGCATACTCCTTGTAGCATTATACAAATGATCAGTAGTAGTAGTAGTAGTAGTAGTAGTGCCTATTGAGGCTGGGTCAACAAGGATGGATGTATAAGGCACAGGTTTGTGACACAGGGGTTCACTGGGTACAGCATGCAGCAGACAGACCAACAGGCAGGATCCTCTCTCTCTCTTTCTTTCTCTCTTCCCCCTCTCTTTCACTCTCACCTTCTCACCCTCCTCCTACAACAATTGCATTCATGGTCAGCATAGACCAGTGGTTCTCAATTGGTATGTCACAACACACTGGTGTATCGCAAGGCACCGGGAGGTATGTTGCTTGAAAATAGAAGTTGAAGAGCTGGCACAAAATATGCAAAGCAGCTCTCAGGAAGTATTGTACTTTTGAGTGCAAAGTCTACTTTAAAATAGGAGCAGCGGTGCTGCAGCAGGAGGCACAACTGTAGAGGAAATCTGGTGGGAGGAGCAGCTGCCCAAGCCCCAGCGCTTGACATTGCTATTTTTTTTTCCTGAGAAGTGGAGAATGAGAAATATGAGTGGACAGGGAGGCAGAAAAAAAAAGAAAATGAGGAAAGGGCTAAAAGGAAAAGATTTATTTATTTATTTATCAACTTTTTTTTATACCGCTGTATTTACCAGTCACAGCGGTGAACAGGTAACAAGTTTAACAAATATAACTTTACATTGAACATGGGTAAAATTAGCAGTTCAACCAAGTATAACCTTACTTGGAATGTGGATAATAAAACAAAATTTAACAATTGAACCAAATAATTTAAGAGACAGATGTAGGGAGGGAATATAAAAAGACAAGAGGAGAGATAAGCAAAAAATGTACAGCATACACTGGAAAGAGAGAAGACAAAGTAAAGCAGAAAAGAGAGGCTGGGGCAAACATCACTGGAAAAATAAAATGCCCGGAAACAAAAGTAGAAAAATATATTTTATTTTGAATTTATTAACTAGAATATGTTTCGTTTTGGAAAATATGGATTGCGGATGTTTTTATATTTTGTTCAGTACAGGAAGAGATGCGTTTGTGTTTTATTTCTCCAGTGTTCTTGAGGGTCTCAGTTCAATTTTTGTTTTCATATTTCTGTTTCTAATTTGTACTCCCTTGTTCTGTATTTGGTGAGAGTCTGGGTGTATAAATGACACATAGTGCGCATGAACTACACATTGCAATTGTTACATTCATTGTCAATGTTGTGATTAGCATGAATGCTCTTAACGTCTTGACAGGTGGAATTATGTGTCATTTTCAGTATCAGGTTCATTCTGTCCTGGACGTAGATCCCCTCTGTATATCCGTTCTGAGCCGGACATATAGAGGGGATCATGATTCGGATCTCGTGGGGCATATCTAGCCCTGCGGGAACAGAATCGCAAACAGTCTTGTATGCGCAGGCAGGGACTGCTATTCAGCCTGGCCTGCACATACAGGATCTTCTCAGGTCATTCAGTCAAGGCTCTTCAATGGAGTCACAGCGCCATGGCGTCATGTTGCCCTGGCACCGCATCCATTGAAGAGCCGTGATGCCAGCTGTTGGACTCCAACCTGCCAGGGTTGGGCTGTGGGGAATGTCTTTTGGCCCCCCCTGCCCCATCTGCACCCCATGCTGCCGATCCTGTACAAGTTGCCAGCCCTGGGCGTACAGGACTGATATTAGAATTGACCCTGTACGTCCAGGGCCGGCAACCGCCCACCTCCCACCCAGATTTCGCCCCCGAGCTGCCCCTTCCCTACCCCGTCTAACTTCCCCACACAATCGTCAGGGAGGTTAGACACGGCGAGAAAAGACAGAAATAGTGGGGATGGACATCCTGTTGGGATATCCATCCCCGCTATTCATGGCACAGAATAACCCCCTATGGAAATTGCCAGGAACATGCTGGTAATGCCTCCTACAGTTAGTGCATCACTTTTATATTTATCAAATGCTAATTTCTCAAAATGTGTGCAAGTGCAAAAACCGCACCTTAGTAAAAAGGCCCTAAGACTTCAGGAAAATTGTTCTATGATAAACAAATGCAAAATTAAATTCACACTAATCTCATCATGCGTGCCCTCAACAGGCCTAGAGAGCTATTTGACATAGCAAAATCACTAATAAGAGAACCCAGTCAAAGGAAGGACCATGACAGACTATGCCCACATGAAATGGCTAATCACCTTCAAAGCAAATTTAACACTAGTCATTCTAAAACAAATATAATATCCATCCAAACCCATCAGGATAGTTGCAAGAACATATGGAATACATTTGATACAATCACCGCTGAACAACTTGATAGTATCATCTCCAATCTTAAAACAAAAGCATCTTCCCTAGATCCTTGTCCAATCTTTTGGATCAAGCTGGCCAGAACTGACCTCACACTAATTCTATTTAAGATCATTCAGTTATCCCTCACACAAGGACACATGACTCCCAACCTGAAGCACACATGAGTCAGACCACCAAAACTGGACCCTAAATCTCCAAACTCATACAGATCCATCCCTAGCAATCCATTTATTGCAAAAATAATTTTAATGGCTGTACAAAACCAGCTGCAAAATCATATAAATGGCTTTGCGCCTTTAGAGCAGCAACAACATGGGTTTAAATTCTTTATTTTCATTTTGCAACAACAAAGGAAAGGAAGACATACAACTAAGAGACAAATACATACATGTAATATGATACATACACCAAAGCAAACCCCCACCACCCCCCTCCCCCCTGCTTCTTCTCTAGAAACTAACACATTCTCGAAGCGGACGTGTACTGACATTATTGTGTTACAAAACCTTCCAGCGGTCTGAAACATTATTATGTTACAAAACTTTACAGCGATCTGAGACATGATGAGTGTACATTAAACAGACATGTCGAAGCAATAAGCAGGTGGTACATGATCATTGAGCATCTGCCATTTAGACAAACAAGAATGAAATTGGGTATGGAAAATAGCCCTCCAAGATATCTGCTCATAGTTACTATATAAGCAGACAAGGTTCCACTATTCATTGACAGCAAGTCGAGAGCTATCCCTCCAAGTCCCCG
This sequence comes from Ichthyophis bannanicus, assembly GCA_033557465.1. Taxonomy (NCBI): domain Eukaryota; kingdom Metazoa; phylum Chordata; class Amphibia; order Gymnophiona; family Ichthyophiidae; genus Ichthyophis; species Ichthyophis bannanicus. The sequence goes on along the minus strand of CM066038.1, from coordinate 273,467,292 downwards.
TGATCAAACACATGGCTATACCCAGCATAAAATCAGGAGAAAACGACCCTTCTTAGGAAGAGAGGGGACCCCCGCCACTGAGCGGAGTCCCACAGTCGTCCGAGAAAGAGGCTCGTGAAGGTGCAAGATAAAGGAAATACGACCCCAGACCCGCCCCTAGTAAATCTGTAGTTAAGGACATTTACAAGAACATGAACGAAGGTTCCCACATCAGTATAGCGAGACCTGCGCGGGCCCCTGGCAATTGTGTTCCATTTGACTATTTTCTGGAATATGAGAACATCTTTTTGCAAAAGGACAAGAGTTGAGTTTGGTTTGGATAGCTGAAGCAGATCGGGAAACCCGCATTATGTTGCTCCAGAAACGCTCCAATGCACAGGGGTTAAAGTGGTTTGCGGTTAGCAAGCCCAGGCTGGTTGGATTCTACAAGTGACAGTATCTGTACCCTGACATAATAGGTTATAAAAAGTAAAGGCTGCTCCATGTGTACTACTAATAGAGTGAATTAGTTCTAAGAGCCCATCCTTAGTAGGGACAGAGGGCAGCATGATTGGAGCACTTTTGAGGCAGCATGTAAGCTGCATCAATTGAAAATAATGTTTCGCTAGGAACGCAAATCCCCTGTATAGATCAGAAATGGTTTTCCAATGAGCTGCAGAAAGAACTGTTGGGGTGTCCTGATCCCCCTGGAGGACCAGGGTCTGGAAATAGTCATACATGGCTGCTCAAATTTCAAACCGAAACTCTGGCTGAGTTAATAGGGCTCTATCAAAGAGCCAGGCCCCCGGATTCCCTTGAAGTGCCGTAGTATGGTAGTGAAAAGGAATAGCTGAGGTGAACGCTGGGCAATCTACCCGCTGTGTCTAAGCAAATCGCTACAATAGTAGCATGCAGAGATTTCCTATCCAATATAGCAACCCCACATTTCTTAGAAGCAGCTGGGAAGTAGGCGGCCACCATGTAAGGTTTAGTATTGAGGTGGAAAGTTTCCTTCGAATTGAAATGTGTTTCTGGAGGAAAATCAGGTCCGCAGCCTCATGATTCAGATAGCTTAGGAGTTTCCTCCGTTTTATCGGATTATTGATGCCTTGTACGTTCAATGAAAAAATCTTACATGGTGCCATCAGTCGATACTAGACATTTTAGGTAAAAGCGCTTGAAAACTTACAACATAATCAGCATCTGTACACTAATGACATAAGCACCAAATATGCTGGCCAATACACCATATTGAAGAGTATGTACCAAAGTAACTTAGAGAAGAAGCAAACCCCCAATGAATATGGCGACCAGATGTCTGCGGGAGGAGGCCCTAGAGAGGAGATAAGACATAATAAAAGAAAAGAAACACCAGAGTCCATAAGAAACACTGTCTCTGATATTCGTCGAGGCTACAATGGGTAGATGGAGTCAGGTCCCAGATATCTTCAAAATAAGGCGACAGACCTCCTTCGATAAACTCTTCGCTGAGCCGCGGTAAATCCAATATGGCAGGCACAGCGGATATGAGAGTACTGGCAGGAATATTCTGGAAATCAGCGCATCAAGTCGGCTTCTTTAGAGTCCAAAAACTCCGCTAGTAGCTCAGGGTCCTCAAATGTTCTTGTCTGATTGTGAAGCGTGACTCGGAGCTTGGCCGGGTACAGCAGACCATAGCGTGCTTGTAATTGTTGAAGCCTCGGCCGAAATTCCAGAAAGCGCTTTCGGCGGTCGACCGTGGGTTTAGCCAAGTCAGGATAGAAGGAGACCTTGTGGCTCTCAAACTCCATATGGCCCTTTGCCCGGGAGGCACTGAGAATTTGTTCCACATGTTGATACCTCAAAAGTCGAAAGATGATAGGCCGCGGGGTCTTCCTGTTGAGCGTTATGTTTGTGGGTACACGATGAGCACGATCGATCTCCAATTCTTTGGTGAAGGTGATTTGAAGCAAGGAAGGGAGGATTTTACTTAAAAACTCCTTCATGTCACCCAATTCCGCTCCCTCCGGTATGCCCACGAGGCGCAGGTTGTTGCGGCGCGCTCTATTGTTGCCATCTTCCACTTCTTTCTGCAAAGCCCGCACCTGGCGTTCAACTTTGTCGAGTTTGGACAGCCGGACCGCATGGGAGTCTAAGATATTCTCCATTTTGTCCTGACGCGAAGAGAGCCCCTCTAGCCTGCCTTGCAGTACACCAAGATCTTCCCTCAGCGCTCGAAGTGCTTCACCGTTTGACTGCACGAGGTCCTTAACCCCTCTAATTTCTGCGAGGATTTCCTGCTGCATTTCGGGGCCCTCGCGCAAAGCCAGCCCCTTCTGCGGGGACGGGGGTTCAGTTTTGGAGCGTTTACCATGAGAAGCCGCTGAAGAGCCAAAATCCAGGCGCGTGGGTTTGGTCCCCGCCATCTCACCAATGTGCCCCGGCAAGATCAGAGCAGAAATTCAAGTTTGTCCGGTGCTAATTCAGGATTCTGAGTAGGCCTCTCGGGAGCCTCAGCATTATGCGACCATCCCGCTGGACATCGGGCTCCGCCCCCCAACAACATGGGTTTAGACCAAACCACAGTGCTGAGACTCTACTCACTTCTCTAATAGAAAGACTAATTCGGCATTTTGCACAATAAAGTGGCAATAAGGAGGAGTGGCAATGTATGTAATAAGAAATATTAAAACTATAGAATTACAGGGCTTAAAGGGGAGTGAGGAGGCCTTGTGGGTTAAACTACAAAGAGGAAAAGGGAAATCCATTTGCATTGGTTTGATATACAGATCTCCCTCACAGGGAGAAGACATGGATGGGGATTTAATAGAAGACATATGCAGTATTGCCATGAAACAAGAAGTGCTACTGATAGGTGATTTCAATATGACAGAAGTTGATTGGCAGATCCCTACTGCGGTGTCATGTAGAAGTAAGGAGATCCTAGATTATCTACAGGGAAAACTATTCTGGCAACTGGTAACAGAACCCACGTATGGAACTTGGTGCTTACCAATAGGGAAAGTGTTTCTGATGTTATAGTGGGAGATCATCTCAATCATAGAGACAGAGAAAAATGATGATCAAAAAAGACCACATGGCCGGGCGGAGCCTGATGTCCAGCGGGTTAGACGCTTCGCGCTGAAGCTCCCGAGAGGCCTACTCAGAATCCTGACTTAATACCTACATAAACTCAATTTTTTGCTCCGAACTTACCGGGGTACCTCGGGGGGGATGGCGGCCCATAAACCAGCGCGCTTGGACTTCGGGTCTCCTTCTTCTTCACACGGAAAACGCTCCAAAACAGAGGTGTCTTCCCCACAGAAGATGGTTCCACTTCGGGAAAACCCCGAAATGCATCAGGAGCTCTTAGAGGAAATACGCGGAGTGAAGGAACTGGTGCAGTCCAACGGAGAAGCGCTTCGAGCCATGCGAGAAGACTTTGGTGTGCTCCAGGACCGACTTGAAAGCCTTTCATTACGGCAGGACAACATGGCGGGGGTCCTCGACTCGCACGCGGTGCGCTTGGTCAAACTGGACAAGGCTGAGCGCCAGATACAGAATCTTCAAAAAGAGTTAGAAGATAGCAATAATCGCGCCCGTCGCAACAATGTGAGGCTCCTTGGAATACCGGAGGGGGCGGAAGCAGGAGATATCAGAGAATTCTTGCTCAAAACTCTTCCCTCCTTGTTGAAGATCACATTTCATAGAGACCTGGAAATTGATCGAGCACATCGTGTTCCTACCCATATGGCGCTCAACCGCACGACCCCCCGGCCTATTATCTTTCGATTACTACGATATCAACAAGTGGAACAAATTCTAAATGCTGCCCGGGCGAATCGTCATCTGGAGTTTGAAAGTCATAAAGTCTCCTTCTTCCCTGATTTGGCAAAGCCCACAGTTGACCGTCGGAAGAGGCTCCTTGCTTTTCGCCCTCGACTTCAACAGCTACAGGCTCGCTTTGGCCTGTTGTATCCAGCGAAGCTCCGAGTGACTCTCCACAACCAAACTAGGACATTCGAAGATCCTGATCTACTATCAACATTTTTAGACTCCAAAGAAGCAGAGCAGATGCGTTAACCCAACAACTTGGACTTATTATTTGCCGGCTCTGTCCGCCATTTTGAAGGGCCCGACGTGGTGGTCATCGCCAAGCGCAGAGACTGCCTGGACTTTTCTTTCTGTCTTTATATGACTTACTTGGTCTTCTATCCCTCCATGATGTGTGCCTCGGTTGGATTCGGAGCACGCACAGTTATACAGGTTATATGTTTTCAATTTCGGCCTTCTCTGGGGTTTCTCCCCGCAGACACATGGTCGCCAGTAATTTCTGGGGTTCTGCTTCTTCTCTACCGCGCTGTGGTTCTTATTTTTTAATGTGGGGCGCTTCATTGTATTACATTAGCTTATTTTCTATCATGTCATGTGTACAGCCAGATACAGTTACTATGAGGGACATTGTGAACTTATGTGTGCTATCATGTTCTCTTTCAGAATTTTTAACCTTGCTCAATGGCCTTATGTAAGATCTTATCACTTAACGTAAAAGGCATCAATAGTCCAATCAAAAGAAAGAAAATTCTTAGCTATCTTAATCATGAGCATGCTGATTTAGTGTTTCTTCAGGAAACGCATCTAAATTCCGCTGAAACACTGAAACTCAATGCTAAACCTTATCTGGTGGCTGCCTATTCTCCCGCCGTTTCCAAACGGTGTGGGGTGGCCATTCTGGTTAAGAGGTCTTTGCAAGCTACTGTAATAGATACTAGCTCTGATAAAGAGGGTAGATGGACCCGTGCACATTTTAAGGTTGGAGATAGTGAATTCACGTGTATTTGTATTTATGCTCCGAATGTGGATAACCCTGCTTACTATGCAAGTATTGCGCAGTTGGCACAGGCCTCTGCCAATACTCCATTAATACTTGGTGGCGATTTTAATCAAGTGCTAGACCCTTTGATAGATAGACAACCGCCCAGAACGAGTAGTCCACCCAAGAGTCTTGCTACCCTTACAGCTCTAATGCAAGACCTTGCGCTAGTAGATATATGGAGGCTGCTTCACCCCTCCGACTTAGAGTACACCTTTTTTTCTGCCCCCCATCACTCACAATCTAGAATAGATTTTTTTCTCATTTCCAAAGCACTGATTTCTCAAGTGGACACGGCTAGGACTCATCCTCTTCATATTTCTGACCATGCTGCCATATCTTTTTCATTGCATGTCACTACGCGAGATGATCATCCCCGTGCTTGGTTTTTTGATAGATCCCTACTGGATCAAAAGGATTTTCAGGTTGACATAAAGGCCGCTATCCAAGATTATTTTCATTTTAACTCACCCCATGACACAGCGAGCTGGGCTTGGTGGGAGGGTTTTAAGGCATCTATCCGTGCTACTATAACCAGCTACCAAATTCGACAGGGGAAACAAAGAAAGCAGCACTTACTGATTCTAGAGCAACAGATACAAGCTGGGGAGCGTCTCCTTACGTCCCGTACTGACCCATGTATTTTACTCCGTTTACAACGCCTCCGCTTTCAATACAATCAGCTTTTATATACTGCTGCTGCTAAAAATAATCACAACAAGGGTTGTATTACCGGGAAAATAACCGTGCTGGCAAACTATTAGCGAATGCCCTGAAAGGTCAAAAAGAAGCCAAGCGTGTTACCGCTCTCCGTAATCCGTCGGGGGGGGGCCTGGTCACTAACGATACAGAAATTTTAGAACTCTTTCGTGATTTTTATACTCGGCTTTATCAATCTGAATGTGATTTTGAGCCAGAAGTATTTGAACGATTGCTCTCAGGGGTACAACGACCGACCCTATCTGACGAAGATAGAGAGGCCATGGACAAACCATTCACTTTATCAGAAATTCATTCTGCTCTCAAGAGATGTGCCACAGGTCGAGCTGCCGGCCCGGACGGTCTCCCTGCTGAATTCTACAAAACCTTTAACGCTGACTTAGCTCCAGTTTTGAAACTTTATTTTTCTGCTCTGGCCGAGGAGGGATCTCCTGCTGGGTCCTTTTCTATGGCAAATGTAGTAGTTTTTGAGAAAGAGGGGAGAGATCCGCAACTAACAGCCAATTATCGTCCAATTTCCCTTCTAAATGCGGACTATAAAATATTTGCCACCATTCTCTCCACCCGGCTCTCTGATAGGATGTCTACTTTGATACACCCAGATCAATGCGGTTTCATTCCCGGTAGATCAACCGCTGACAATGCTCGGACTCTATGTCATGTACTGACTACCGCAGTTAATCTTGATCGACCATTTGTCGGCCTCTCACTTGATGCTGAGAAGGCCTTTGATCGCTTAGAATGGCCTTTCCTGTTTGCAACTCTCCGCTGGTACGGATTCGGAGAAGGTTTTCTCCGTTGTCTCCACACCATGTACGCACAGCCTACAGCCAGTATCTGTGCTAATGCTTTAAAGTCTCAGCCATTTCCCCTTCAACGCGGTACTCGTCAGGGATGCCCACTGTCTCCACTTCTTTTCGATCTTGCACTCGAACCCTTAGCTTTACTAATCCGGCAATCGGAGGAGATTCATGGAGTCCCCTTCTCTCATAGGGAAATTAAAATTTCAGCATATGCTGATGACCTTATGCTCTTTGTCTCTTTAGACTCGGTGCCGGCTGTCCTAGAGCAAATCGGTAAATATTCACAACTCTCGGGGTATAAGATAAATTGGACCAAATCGGTAGCCTTCCCATTAAACTCTCTAATTCATCATGCAGATATGCAATCCTTTCCCTTTCTATGGCAACCTCGCATGGTCAAATACCTTGGGGTCCACTATTGCTCTCCTTTGGAAGATGCTATCTCCTTTAATGCCAAAGACTTAACCTCTAAAGTCCGGGCGCTTACTCACCGTTGGACTCCTTTAACACTTACCTGGTGGGGTCGCCTAGAAACCATAAAAATGATGATTGTTCCTAAAGTGAATTACATTTTAGAAATGTTGCCCTGTCTCCTACCTCGACGTACATATAAAGATTTAGAGGGCCTTCTGACTAGATACTTATGGCAAAACAAGACACCTAGGATAGCGAAGCATAAGTTGCAAGCTGATAAGGACAATGGGGGTGTCCGATTCCCTGATTTCCTGAAATATCACCACTCTTTTCTTCTCAAACAAGGCGCTCGTTGGCTGGAAGATCTAGCACCGAGTAGACCTGTGTGGCTAGATATAGAGGAGAACCTTTGCAAACCGTTTCCTCTTACTTCTCTCCCTGGTATGACTCTCCCATCAGACTCCCACTATCCACCAATGCTTTTAGACACTTTAGGTGCCTTTAATACTCTTATTCAATCTCTAGACTCCCAATTCTGTCCGTTAGACAGACTCCCGCTCTGGTACAATACTCGATTTCAAATACAAAATAAACCGATGGCGTGGAGCCCCTGGTACACTAGGGGCATTTGGACCCCTACCCAGTTGTTCCATGATGGTCGCTGGAAAACTTTTAGTGAATTGCAAATTGAATTTGGTCTCCCAGCGAAACACTACTTTCAGTTGGTGCAACTACAGCATTGTCTTCGGAGTGCTAAGGTGCTCCCGCCATCGGAATCCCCTACCCAAGACTTGTCGGAGACTATCCGATCTATCGGGAGCTCATCGGGTGTAGCATCTAACTTTTACAAAACCTTAAGTACTGCTGTAAATAGAGGTACACCTATTGCACAGAAAGCATGGGAGCGGGAACTGCATGTAACTTTGACCCCGGAGCAATGGAGCCTTGTCTGGAGTAGAGTGACACGGGTCTCCAGATCCGCCTCACTCACTCAGACACTCTTCTTTCTAGCCCACCGGTGTTTCTATACTCCTGACAGATTAGCCAAATGGAACACCTCCCAGGGCAATAAATGCTGGACATGCCATGCGGCCATTGGTTCACTATCTCATGTTATGTATGAATGTCCCGCACTACAGTATTACTGGCGTCGGGTCTGGGGTCGTATCCAATCTATTTTGCACTTTCAAGAGCCCCTGTCTTGGAGGATAGTGGGACTCCGCTCAGCTGCGGGGATCCCCTCTCTTCCAAAATCGGCTTACTTCCTTTTAGACTTTATGTTGGGCATTGCTATTTCCCTAATTACGAAATACTGGAAAAATAGCTCCCATCTGAGCCCCAATGAATGGTGGAATCATGTCTGTCTTTACAGTAAATATGAACAAATACCTCGTATGTTGGCTTCTTCCGTTCAGACCCCCCATCATCTGTCTAAATGGAAGATGCTCAATGACTATGTTCACACCGCTAAATGCTCTCATCTGACTGTTTAAATTTGTATAAATCTCTGTCACATGATTATTCTGTATCGCAGATGCTATTTATGTTCGTTTTGATGTACAATCACTGTTGTTTGGAAGCGCTCACATGCTGATACTGTCGACTTAGAGAAGAAGCAGGGGGGTGGGGGGTAATAGGGTTTGTTTTTCCTTATTGTATACTTGTTTTGTCTCCTTTGGTGTGTTGTTTTTTTTTTTTGTTTGTTGCAAAATGAAAATAAAAGTTTAAAAAAAAAAAAAAAAAAGACCACATGGCCTATCTAGTCTGTCCTTCCATATCAACAACTACAACAGTCCCCTTTTTTCCTTTAGAGATCCTCTGTGTTTGTCCCATGCTTTTTTGAATTCAGATACCGTCCTCATCTCTATCACCTTCACTGGGAGACTCTTCCACGGATCTACTACTCTTTCCGTAAAGAAATATTTCCACATATCACTCCTGAATCTATCCCCTTTCACCCTCATCCCATGTACCCTCATAGCAGAACTGGCTTTCAATTGAAAGAGGCTCTCCCCCTGTGCATTAATGCCATGGAGGTATTTAAACATATCAATCATATCACCTCTATCCCACCATTCCTGTAAGATGTACATATTAAGATCCTTAGGTCTGTCCTCATATGCTTTATAATGAAGACCACTAACCATTTTAGTAGCCACCCTCTGTACTGACTCCATCCTGTTTATATCCTTTTGAAGGTGCAGTCTCCAGAATTGCACACTATACTCCAAATGAGGTCGCACCAAAGACTTATTCAGAGGCACTATCACCTCCTTTTTTCTGCTAACCATTCCTCTCCGTATGCACCCTTCTAGCTTTTGCCTTTGCCTTTTCTACCTGTTTAGCTACTTTAAGATCATCAGACACAACCATGCCTAGGTCCCGCTCTTCTTTAGTGGACAAAAGTACTTCATCCCCTATACGAGGTACTATATTGCTCCTTGCATTTTTTAACATTAAATCCCAGTTGCCAAATTCTAGACCATTCTTCAAGCTGAATTAGATCCCTCCTCATGTTATCTACACCGTCCTGGGTACCTACTCTATTGTATATTTTGGTATCATCAGCAAAGAGGCAAACTTTACCCGACAGCCCTTACACTATATCACTAAGAAAAATGTTAAAAAGAATCGGACCAAAGACAGATCCCTGGGGCACACCACTGGTAACTTCCTTCTCCTCAGAGTGAGTTCATTTTACCTGTACTCTTTGTCGCCTCCCACTCAACCAATTTCTAACCCAAGCAATACTTTTAGTGTCCATCCCTAGGGTGCTCAGTTTGTTTATAAGTCATCTGTGAGGGATGGTGTCAAAGACTTTAATGAAATCTAAATACACCACATCTAGGGCTCTCCCCTCGGTCCAACTCCCTGGTCACCCAGTCAAGGAAATCAATCAGATTTGTCTGACAAGACCTGCCTCTGGTGAATCCATGCTGCCTCGGATCCTGTAATCCCCTGGACTCTAGAAACCTCACTATTTTCTCTTTCAGCAGTGTTTCCAATAATTTACTCACCACCAAAGTTAAACTAAAAGGCCTGTAGTTTTCAACCATATCCTTACTTCCGCTTTTGTGCAAAGACACCACATGAGCCTCTCTCCAGTCCTTTGGCACCACTCCCGACTCCAATGAGGTATTAAAAAGGTCAGTCAGTGGAGCTGCTAGAACTTCCCCAAGTTCCCTCAGAATTCTAGGGCGTATCCCATCTGGTCCCATCGCTTTGTCTACTTTAAGTTGAGCTAGTTTCTCATGAACACGGTCTTCTAAAAATTGTTCAAGATGCCCCTCGCTTCTGTTCCTGTTTGTGGGTGTTTTCTGAGGTCCTGTTCCTGGTTCTTCATCTGTGAACACAGAACAAAAATATTTATTAAGCCATTCTGCTTTATCTTCATCACCTTCTACATATTCCTCCCATTCGCCCTTGAGTCTGACAATACCACTTTTGCCCTTCCTCTTCTCACTAACATATCTGAAAAATGTCTTATCCCCCCATTTTATTGCAATGGCTATTTCCTCCTCTTTTTGAATCTTTGCTTTCCTGACTACTTTGCTAGCTTCTCTTTGTTTTTACAAATATAGATGCCTGTCTTCCTCTCTCTGTGATCTCTTGCATTTCATGAAGGCCCCCTCTTTTTCTTCACCTTTTCAGCTACTTTTGTCGAAAGTCATAGCGGTCTCCTTTTCCTTTTACCTTTATTTACCATTTAAAACAAAAAGGTTAGTTGCCCTTAAAATATCCCCTTTCAGATTTGCCCACTGTTTTTCTACATCCCCCAGCTGTTCCTATCCCACTAACGACTCCCTGAGGTATTGGCCCATCTTGGCAAAGTTAGTTTTCCTAAAGTCTAAGACCCTCACTTTTGAATGGATTCTAACAGCCCTAGTCCTAATACTGAACCACACCATCTGGTGATCACTGGATGCAAAATGATCTCCCACTATAACATCAGAAACACTTTCACCATTGGTAAGCACTAAGTCCAGTATGGCCCCTTCAAGTGTTACCAATTGCCTGAATAGTTCTCCCTGTAGAGAATCCAGGATCTCCTTACTTCTAGACGATACTGCAGAAGGAATGTGCCAATCAACATCTGGCATATTGAAATCCCCTATCAGTAGCACTTCCCCTTTCCTAGCAATGCTGCGTATGTCCACCTCTTCCTCTTGTGAGGGAGGTCTGTATATCACGCCAATGCAAATAGATTTCTCTTTCCCTCTTTCTAGTTTAACCCACAATGCCTCCTCTCTCCCTTTTAAACTCTGTAATTCCAAAGCTTTAATATTATTTTTTACATATAGTGCCACTCCTCCTCCCCTTCTTCCTACCCTGTCCTTTCTGAATAAAGTATAGCCTGGTATAGTTACATCCCAGTCATGGTTTTCTGTGAACCATGTTTCTGTAACTGCCACTAAATCCAAATCGGCCACTCCCACCAAAGCTTCAACATCAGGGATCATTTTTTCCATGCTACGGGCATTTATACACACCACTTTCCATATGTTATCCCTTTTACCCATTTCCATAAAGTTATTTAATGTATCACTTACCTGGGGGCTTTCACTTACCTGGGGGGGCTTTCTTCACCCATCACCAACGAATCTAGTTTAAAGCCCTCTTCAGTAGATTAGCCAGTCTACTACTTAAGACATGTCAACCTTTCTTGGACAGATGGACACTATCTCTGCTCTGCAATGCTTGAAACAGCATCCCATGGTGCAGTAAACCAAAACGCTATTGATGACACCATCCATGCAGCCATGCTTTCATCTCCATAATGCAAGCCTCTCTGCCTTGGCCTTTACCCTCAACAGGGAGGATTGAAGAGAACATAATCTGTGCACCTATCTGCTTCACCCTCTGTCCCAGAGCCATCAAGTCACTTTTTATACGCTCAGAGGGATACCTGGCAGTATCACTTCTTCTGAATGGATTAGCAACATTGGGTAATAGTCAGTGTGCTTGATAAGTCTTGGCAAACTCTCCGTAACATCTTGGAGTTTGGCACCAGACAGACAGCATACCTCTCTGGATATCAAGCCTGGTCGGCAGATGGACGCCTCAGTACCCCTCAAAAGAGAGTTACCAACCACCACTACCCTTCGCTTCCTTGTGGTCACTGATTCTGCAACTTTGGGGTACTTGAGCTCTGGTTCTTCCCTTTCCAGGGATGCTTTCACCTCCTCCACTTCCAGGGCTGCATAATGGTTCTTCATTTCAAGGGCTGGAGAAGTTGGATTGGTGATTCTGCAGGCCCTGGTGACTTGTGTCCAAGCTTCGTCATTCTGTTGGCACCCATCTTTTCCTCTGCTGAAGAGCTTGGTTGCTGCAAGAAGCATCTCATCAATTTACTTTTCACTGTCTTGAATGATCCTCAGCCTTGCCACCTTCTCTCTGAGTTCCTCTACTTGTTTCCTGAGAGCTTCAGCATGCAGGCACCATGCACATGGAACCGGTCCTTCACCTGGCATTTGGACCTCTGTCTGGACAGAAAAAGAAGCTGTAACAGGGGCAACAGCTTTAGCAATACGATTTTACCAGCCATTGTTCTGTTTGTAGAGCTTAGGTATCTTTGTTTGAAATATATAGCCCCTGTTAGGAATGGTGTGGTTCAGTATTAGGACCATGGCTGATAAAATCCATTCAAAAGTGAGGGTCTTAGACTTTAGGAAAAGTAACTTTTCCAAGAGGGACAGTACCTTAAGGAGTCATCAATGGGATGGGAACAGCTGGGGGATGTAGAAAAACAATGGGAAAAACTGAAAAAAGGAATGGATAACATGATGCGGGATCTAGCTAAGCTTAACGGTTAAGAATTTGGCAACTGAGATTTCATGTAAAAAATGCAGGGTCAGACATTTGGGCTGCAACAATCCAAGAGAGCTGTATAGTGTAGAGGGTGAAGTACTTCTGTCAACAAAAAAAGAGTGGGACCTGGGCATGATTGTTTCTGATGATCTCAAAGTGGCTAAACAGATAGAGAAGGCAACCGCGAAAGCTAGAAGGATTCTTGGGTGCATAGTTAGATCTGATAGATTTCTTTGACTGGGTGACCAGGGAATTGGACCAAGGGACCAAGGGAAAGCCCTAGATGTTGTGTATTTAGATTTCAGTAAAGCCTTTGACACTCTTCCACACAAGCGACTTATAAACAAACTGAGCACCCTAGGGATGAACCCTAAAGTTATTATTGGGTTAGAAATTGGTTGAATGAGAAGCAACAAAGGGTACAGAAAAATGGAGCTCACTCTGAGGAAAAGGAAATTACCAGTAGTGTGCTGCAAGAATCTTTCCTTGGTCCGATTCTGTTTAACATCTTTGTTAGTGATATTGCAGAAGGACTGTCGGTAAGGTTTACTTGTTTGCAGATGATACCAAAATCTGCAATAGAGCAGAAACACAGGAAGGAGTCAAGAACATGAGGAGGGATCTAGCTAAACTTGAAGAATGGGCTAGAATTTGGCAGCTGAAATTTAATGCTAAAAAATGCAGGGTCATGCATTTTGGGCTGCAAAAATCCAAAGGAACTGTTCAGTGTAGGAGATGAGGCACTTCTGTCCACAAAAGAGCAGGAACTGGGCATAATTGTGTCTGACAATTTTAAAGTAGCTAAATAGGTAGAAAAGGTGATTGCGAAAACCAGAGGTTTGCTTGGGTGCATAGGGATGGGAATGTCTGGCAGAAAAAAGGAGGTGAGGGATAGGAATGTCCAGCAGAAAAAAAGAGGTGATAATCCCTCTGTATAAGTCTCTGGAGCGACCTCATTAGGAATATTGTGTGTATTCTGGAGATCGCACCTTCAGAAAGATATAGGCAGGTTGGAGTCGGTGCAGAGGTTGGCTACTAAAATGGTTAGTGGTCTTTGTTATGAAGCATATGAGGACAGACTTAAAGATCTTAGTATATATATTTTAGAGGAAAGGCGGGATGGGACAATATGATAGAAACATACCTCTGTGGTGTAAATGCACAGGAGGGTCTCTTTCAATTGAAGGCAAAATCTGCTATGAGGGAACATAGGATGAGAGTGAAAGGGGATAGACTCAGGAGTAATATACGGAAATATTTCTTTACGAAAAGAGTGGTAGATGCGTGGAATAGTCTCATTGTGGAGGTGGTGGGCACGAGGTCAGTATCTGAATATAAAAAATCATTCGACAAACTCAGAGGATCTCTAAAGGTAAAAAGGGGACTTTTGTAGTTGATAAGGAAGGGCAGACTAGATAGGCCATGTGGTCTTTTTCTGCCATCATGTTTTAAAAAGATTTTGTGAGAGGAATGGCCAGCAGAAAAAAGGAGGTGATAGTGTTTCTGTATAAGTCTCTGATGTGACCTCATTTGGAGTAGTTTGTGCAATTCTGGAGACCATACCTTCAAAAAGATATAAACAGGATGGAATTGGTGCAGAGGGTGGCTTTGAGCAACTTTAACCTACTTGGATCAACTATCAATAAAGAAGCAACAAGCAGTCAAGAAATCAGACGACGCATTGCTCTTGGCAGAATGGCTATGAAAGACCTAGATACGATTCTCAAGAGCAGAGATGTCTCTCTCCATACAAAGATTCGACTTGTTCAAGCCATGGTATTTTCAATAACATCATATGGATGTGAAAGATGAACAGTGAAAAAGATAGACAGGAAGAAAATTGATGCCTTTGAATTATGGTGCTGGCGGCGAATACTGTGTATACCATGGACTGCCCGAAGAACAAACCAGTCGGTACTAGAGGAGATCAAACCTAAGCTTTCTTTAGAAGCTCAGATGACAAGACTTCAACTTTCATACTTTGGACACATCATGCGAAGAGAGAGATCATTAGAGAAAGACATCATGCTTGGCAAGATAGAAGGTAAACGCAAAAGAGGAAGGCCAGCAATGAGATGGATCGATACAATAACAGCAGCTACGGATACCAGTCTGTCAACAATGAGCCGCCTGACTCAAGACCGAACACAATTTAGGATAGCTATCCAGAGGGTCGCTATGAGTCGACTCCGACTCGACGGCACTTAACAACAACAGCATCACAACCCTAGAACAGTTTCAGTAATTCCTAATGGATCACAAGCAGAATCTAAAAGTAGGCTCAAAGAAATTAAATCCATTTATGCCACAACAAAGTGTGAGAGGGGTCTGCCCTCTCTTCATTACCCTTTAACATGTATTTATAGCCATTATTCATGATAATACACAGTTACAAAATCCTTTATCATATGTATGCCGATAATTTTATGATGTATGCTCCATTCTCCATGACTAGCCCAGTTTACACAATGATAACAGATTGCAGTAATACATTGGCTATATCAATACAACCTTTCCATTAACCATAAAAAGACAGAGGTCCTTTATGTGACAAAAGAAACAACTTTCAAACAACTACCGAAACTAAAGATTGCAGACATAGAACTTCAGCTCAAAATAGAAGTTAAATACTTGGGAATAATTCTCGAACAAAGATTAAGTTTACAAGCATAAATTAAGAATACCACAAGATCTGTATACTACAAAATAAAAACTTTGCAAAACCTATACCATTTCTCAAACCTGATAACTTCAGAACAGTATGTCAAGCCATTATAACTCTGCAGCTGGACTATTGCAATATAATTTATCAAGGAATATCTAAAATGCATTATATCCACTACAAATGGCTCAAAATACTGCATCATGAATCATAAATGGAGCATCTTGACAAACACACATCATACCCATATTATTTTTAAAGCAAAGCTACTTTCTTTTTGGTGCTTCAGTAGAAATATTTCCTTTAGCAGAGTAGGTTTTTAACCTCTAGTAAAATTCTCAGCTTTAGGGAACTGCTGACACCTAATCAGGAGTTAGTGGGCCTGATTACCTGAGAGCAGCTGAGGCCTGCATAAAAGGCTCCAGAGCCCTGCCCTGTTGAGGCATTCCTAACAGGAGCTCTACAGATTAAACAACGGTAAGGATTTGAGGGTTTATTTTTATTAAATTGCTAGCTCTCTAACTGGGAGCTCTTAAAAGGGTTTTTGTATATTTTTAAAGCAAAGTTACTTTCTTTTTGGTGCTTCAGTAGAAATAGTTCCGTTAGCAGAGTAGGTTTTTAAACTATAGTAACCTTCTCAGCTTTAGGGAACTGCTGACACCTAATCAGGAGTTAGTTCCCTCCCTACCCACCCCAACTTCCACCCACCCCTAGTGAGCAGTCTTGCTTTATAGGGCACCGCCCCATCTAACAAAGCACAGGGACTTGGAACAGCACATTTTGAATATAATTAAAGGGACTTAACTGCTCTCTGAAAGGACAGCTGGGAAAACAGCTGGTACTTTGGTGGATCTCTCTCTTTTGCTTTAACAGATACCTAAGCTCCACGAACAGAACAATGGCAGGGAAAAAATTTATCGCTAAAGCTGTTGCCCCCGTTACAGCTTCTGCCTCTGTCCAGACAGAGGTCCCAATGCCAGTTGAAGGACCGGTTCCATGTGCAGGGTGCCTGCATGCTGAAGCTCTGAGGAAACAAGTGGAGGAACTCAGAGAGGAGGTGGTGAGGCTGAGGAGCATTCAGGACAATGAGAAGTACATTGATGAGATGCTTCTTGCAGCAACCAAGCTCTCCAGCAGAGGAGAAGATGAGTGCCAACAAAATGATGAAGGTTGGACACAAGTCACCAGGGCCTCCAGAATCACCAATCCAACTTCTCCAGCCCTTGAATTGAAGAACCATTATGCAGCCATGGAAGTGGAGGAGGTGAAAGCATCCCTGGAAAGGGAAGAACCAGAGCTCAAGTACCCCAAAGTTGCAGAATCAGTGACCACAAGGAAACGAAGGGTAGTGGTGGTTGGAGACTCTCTTCTGAGGGGTACTGAGGCGTCCACCTGCCGACCAGACTTGATGTCCAGAGAGGTATGCTCTCTGCCTGGTGCCAAAATCCAAGATGTTACAGTGAGTTTTCCGAGACTCATCAAGCCCACTCACTATTACCCAATGTTGCTAATCCATGTTGGAACAAATAATACCGCCAGGTATCCCGCGAAGCGTATCAAAAGAAACTTCATGGCTCTGGGACAGAGGGTGAAGCAGTTAGGTGCACAGGTGGTGTACTTTTCAATCCTCCATGTTGAGGATAAAGGCCAAGGCAGAGAGGCTCGCATCCTGGAAATGAATGCATGGCTGCATGGTTGGTGTCATTGAGAGCGTTTTGGTTTCCTAGATCATGTGATACTGTTCCAAGGGTTGCAGAGATGACACCCATCTGTCCAAGAAAGGTCAACACGTCTTCGGTAGTAGACTGGCTAATCTACTGAAGAGGGCTTTAAACTAGATTCGTTGGGGATGGGTGAAGAAAGCCCCCCAGGTAAGTGAAAGCCCCCAGGTAAGTGGTGCATTAAATACCTTTATAGAAATGGGTAACAGGGTTAACATATGGAAAGCAGTGTGTATAAATGTCCGTAGCATGGGAAATAAGATCCCTGAGGTTGAAGCTTTGGTGGGAATGGCTGACTTAGATTTAGTGGCAGTTACAGAAACATGGTTCATAGAAAACCATGATTGGGATATAACTATACCTGGCTATACTTTATTCAGAAAGGACAGGGTAGGAAGAAGGGGAGGAGGAGTGGCACTATATGTAAAAAATAATATTAAACTTTGGAATTACAGAGTTTAAAAGGAAGAGAGGAGGCATTGTGGGTTAAACTAGAAATAGGGAAAGAGAAAACTATTTGCATTGGTGTGATATACAGACCTCCCTCACAAGAGGAAGAGGTGGACAGAGCGTTAATTTAAGACATACGCAGCATTGCTAGGAAAGGGGAAGTGCTACTGATAGGGGATTTCAATATGCCAGATGTTGATTGGCACATTCCTGCTGCAGTATCATCTAGAAGTAAAGAGATCATGGATTCTCTACAGGGAGAACTATTCAGGCAATTGGTAACAGACCCCACATGTGAACGGGCCATACTGGACTTAGTGCTTACCAATGGTGAAAGTGTTTCTGATGTTTTAGTGGAAGATCATTTTGCATCCAGTGATCACCAGATGGTGTGGTTCAGTATTAGGACTAGGGCTGTTAGAAACCATTCAAAGGTGAGGGTCTTAGACTTTAGGAAGATTAACTTTGCCAAGATGGGCCAATACCTCAGGGAGTTGTTAGTGGGATGGGAACAGCTGGGGGATGTAGAAAAAAAGTGGGCAAAACTGAAAGGGGATATTTTAAGGGCAACCAACCTTTTTGTTAAAATGGTAAATAAAGGTAAAAGGAAAAGGAGACCACTACGGCTTTTGAAAGAAGTATCTGAAAAAGTGAAGAAAAAGAGGGAGGCTTTCATGAAATACAAGAGATCATAGAGAGAGGAAGACAGGCATCTATATTTGGAAAAACTTAGCGAAGCTAGCAAAGTAGTCAGGAAAGCAAAGATTTAAAAAAAAGGAGGAAATAGCCAATGCAATAAAATGGGGGGATAAGACATTTTTCAGATATGTTAGTGAGAAGAGGAAGGGCAGAAGTGGTATTGTCAGACTCAAGGTGAAGAGGAGGAATATGTAGAAGCTGATGAGGATAAAGCGGAATTGCTTAACAAATATTTCTGTTCTGTGTTCACAGATGAAGAACAAGGAGCAGGACCTCAGAAAACACCCACAAATGGGAACAGAAGCAAGGGACATCTTGAACAATTTTTAGAAGACTGTGTTCATGAGAAACTAGCTCAACTTAAAGTAGACAAAGTGATGGGACTGGATGGGATACACCCTAGAATACTGAGGGAACTTGGGGACGTTCTAGCAGCTCCAGTGACTGACTTTTTCAATGCCTTGTTGGAGTCGGGAGTGGTGCCAAAGGACTGGAGAGAGGCTCATGTGGTGCCTTTACACAAAAGCGGAAGTAAGGTTGTGGTTGAAAACTACGGGCCAGTTAATTTAACTTCAGTGGTGAGTAAATTATTGGAAACGCTGCTGAAAGAGAAAATAGTGAGGTTTCTGGAGTCCAGCAGATTACAGGTTCTGAGACAGAATGGATTCACCATAGGCAGGTCTTGTCAGACAAATCTGATTGATTTCTTTGACTCGGTGACCAGGGAGTTGGACCGAGGGAGAGCCCTAGATGTGGTGTATTTGAATTTCAGTAAAGCCTTTGACACTGTTCCTCACAGACGACTTATAAACAAACTGAGCACTCTAGGAATGAACCCTAAAGTTACTGCTTGGGTTAGTAATTGGTTGGGTCGGAGGCGACAAAGAGTACAGGTAAATGGAGCTCACTCTGAAGAGAGGGATTTTACCAGTGGTGTGCCCCAGGGATCTATCCTTGGTCCGATTCTTTTTAACATTTTTCTTAGTGATATAGCGGAAGGACTGTCGGGTAAGGTTTGCCTCTTTGCGGATGATACCAAAATCTGAAATAGAGTAGACACCCAGTAAGGTGTAGATAACATGAGGAGGGATCTAGCTAAGCTTGAAGAATCATCTAGAATTTGGCAGCTGGGATTTAATTTTAAAAAATGTAAGGTAATGCACTCGGGCTGCAGCAATCCAAGGGAGCAATATAATATAGGGGGTGAAGTACTTTTGTCCACTAAAGAAGAGCGGGACCTAGGCATGGTTGTGTCTGATGATCTTAAAGTAGCTAAACAGGTAGAAAAGGCGACGGCAAAAGCTAGAAGGATGCTTGGGTGCATACGGAGAGGAATGGCTAGCAGAAAAAATGATGTGATAGTGCCTCTGTATAAGTCTTTGGTGCAACCTCATTTGGAGTATGGTGTGCAATTCTGGAGACCGCACCTTCAAAAAGATGTGAACAAGATGTGGTCGGTGCTGAGGATGGCTACTAAGATGATTAGTGGTCTTCATTATAAAGCATATGAGGACAGGCTTAGGGATCTTAATATGTACACCTTAGAGGAAAGGCGGGATAGAGGTGATATGATTGAGATGTTTAAATAGCTCTGTGGCATAAATGTTCATGGAGAGAGCCTCTTTCAATTGAAAGCAAGTTATGCTACGAGGGGACATGGGATGAGGGTGAAGGGGGATAGATTCAGAAGTGATATGTGGAAATATTTCTTTATGGAAAGAGTGGTGGATCTGTGGAATAGTCTCCCAGTGGCGGTGGTAGAGATGAGGACAGTAACTGAATTAAAAAAAGCATGGGACAAACACAGAGGATCTCTAAAGGTAAAAAGGGGACTGTTGTAGTTGTTGATATGGAAGGACAGACTAGATAGACCATGTGGTCTTTTTCTGTCATCATGTTTCTACATTTCTAAAGCAATTACATTGGCTTCCAATACTCATCCAAATCAAATATAAGGTAATACTTAGTACATTCAAGATATTACACAAGCTATCAGCGGAACACTTACAAACATTATGAAAACCACAGATAACAGATCAAGAAGGCAGAGCACACAGAACCTACTCATAATACCAATCTTTAAGGCAAAAACTAGAGAAACTGCACACAATCACAATTTTTTGATATATGCGCCAACTATCTGAAACTCTCTCCTGGATTTAATAAGATCTAATGAGGAACTAACAGAATTTTGGAAAAAAAAAATCAAAACTCACCTGTTCTTAGGTGTCAAGACACCTAACATTATATAATCCTATGCTAAGAAAAAGAACAATTCCATATCCATTCATTCCAATGGACAATAACCATTGCTCTACTTCCAATAATTAAAGCCAGGTGAAGACACACCCCTCACTGTACTATACCTATAACCACAATTATATTGTATATAATAATCTGAATAGTCAATGGCATAAAAATTAACTGCTTCCAACAAGATTACGTTTAATGTTGAGGTTTACTGTTGCCAAACTGTGCATACTTTAAATATTAACCATTTCTTTAAATTGTTAGCCATCTCTATTTGGTGCAATCTTCAGAGTATTTATTAATTGTACACTGCTTTGACTGTCAGAAAAGCAGTATAAAAAAGTGTTAAATAAATAAATAAGTTTCTCTGGTTGAGTTTTATTAGATAGGGAGTAGGGATACAGTTTGGAGCAGATTTAAGGAAGAGCCTGGAACTGATCAAATGCTACGAGGAAGAAGATCCGACATTTTCAGTGTGGGCCTTAATGCAAGACAGGTCGAGGAAAGCTAAGTAATGTTTAACCCTGTGAGTACTGATGGGGTCAAAAGTGACCCCATTGCAAGTTTCACAACATGTATCTCGGAAGCTAGTTGTTCAAGAATGCAATATTTTTATGACTTTTCACATGTCAATATTCTCTTTATATTGCGCCATGAGAGGAATAATTTTCATTCACTAGGTGACGCTAGTGATGAATTACAGCAGAGTACCAGTGGGGTCATTTTTGACCCCAGTTGCTTACATCCAGTTTGGATCGTGATACAATTTGCAGTTTTGTGAATTTTTTGATCTGACAAAGGTATTATCATTAATTATGTATCATTTATTTTTTTTACTCTTATTTTATGAAAATTACACATTTTCTGTAATTGATATCATACATTCTCTCACTATTTCCGATGAAATCTAAAGGCTTTCAGCTCATTCATCATGATTATTGTACACCTATAGTAAAACTGCTTTGCGTTTTACTCAACTTTATCTTTGTTTATTTATTTTAGGCTATTGTTTATGATGTCAAAACAAAAGTATTCAGCTGCCCAAGTAAGAGAAATATTGCAACGAGATGCTGACAGTGACGGCTCTGAGTCGTCTGATGATGCAGCATATTCAGCAAGCGAAGAAGCATATCAGCCAAGTTCGGGCGATAAATCTGATGATGACAGTCATGATTCAGATGGCGACAGCAGTTGGTCGCCAAATGAATGTGAGACTGATGTTGAGCCGGTAACATCGCCTGCAGCAAAGAGTCAAGTTACAGGTCGAGGCAAAGGTCGAGGCTTTGCTGGACGGGGAAGAAGGCAGGAGTCCTCGGTGTCAGTATCATCTGTGAGGAATCTTAGTTGTGGTCATAGAGGACCTAAGAGGTCATCAACTATAAGCACAAATGTTGCCATTGAAGCCTATGTATCTAAGGATGCCACATCATGGAACAGGAAACCTATAAAGCAAGCTGCTGGAAGGTATGCCAGAGCTAATTTCATGCCCTACAACAAGGTCCTACAAGGTATGCTGTACGAAATGTTGATGGCCCTCTCGCAGCATTCCACTTGTTCATGAGGAAGAACTTATTGAATGAAATCATGATGTGGACGAGCAAACAAGGAAGACACATTTATGCCGACACCTGGAAAGATTTGACAGACGGAGAATTTCAACGTTTTCTTGGACTTCTGATCTGCTCAGGCGTGTACAAGTCACAAAATGAATCCATAGTTCTGTTGTGGAACCTTGAAGATGATCGTTCTGTTTTCGGCAAAAATATGGCCTGTAACCATTTTCAGCAAATTTCTTGTGCTCTCAGATTTGATGATGCAACCAACAGACGTGAACAATGAGGCGTGGATAAGCTTGCTCCAATCAGACACGTTTTTGATACCTGGGAAGCAACTAAGTGACGCCTTTGTTCCTGGTGAAAATGTTACCGTGGATGAGCAACTGCTTACATTTTGTGGCCGTGTTCCGTTCAGACAATATATTCCCAGCAAACCTGGGAAATATGGCATAAAGCTATGGATGTTTTGTGACAGTGCAACGTCATATGTTCTGCGTCTTCAAGTATATACAGGAAGGGAACTCGGACAAAACAGGGAACAGAATCAGGGTGAAAGGGTTGTGCTGCAACTCACTGAAGGATTGACGCGATCTGGCAGAAATGTTACTGTTGACAATTTCTTCTGCAGTTTATCCCTGTCACAGAAATTGCTAGAAAAACAAATGACACTTCTGGGGACAATTTGAAAGAACAGAAATGAATTACCTCCAGAATTTGTAACAGCAAAGGGCCAAGAGGTATTCACTTCACTGTTTGCCTTTCGCGATGACGCCATTCTGGTTTCCTATTGCCTGAAGAAAGGAAAAGTGGTTGTTCTTCTGAGCAGTTTGCATGATCAAGAAGAAGTAGATAACACACGTCCAGACAAAAAACCACGCATGATCTTGGACTATAATTCTAGTAAAGGTAGAGTAGATAGGCAGATCAAATGTTGCGCACGTATACCATAAAACGAATGACAAGACGCTGGCCAGTGACAGTCTTCTACAACATGTTGGACATCAGTGCTTTGAACGCCTTCATTGTTTGGATGTCACTAAATCCAGAATGGCAGTCCAAGTCAAAGCACAGACGTCGTCTATTCCTCTTGGAATTAGGAAAGCAGCTGCTTCAGAGTAATTGCAGCGAGACTTCTTCCAGCATTGAAGAAGCCACCAATGCTGTTTGCAATGTCGGGATCCCAAAGAAAATGGCAAGGTGTCACTGCTGTTCCAGAGAAAAAGACAAGAAAAGCAACATAGTTTGCACCTCCTGCAAGCGCAATGTTTGCAAAGAACATTCAGAAATTGTCTGTGCCTCATGCAAATGGCTGTAGTACTTTACTGTGTTTATCAAGTGCATGCAAAATCTGCTTTCATGGCAACTCTTCTTCATGTACTTTTATGATAAAGCATTAAATTTCAAAACATTTAACCTTCATATAATAAATAATTAATTCAGAATAATATTTTGTCTGTTTAGTTTAAATTTTTCATGGTTAAAAATTAAAATTTGTCGTGGGGTCATTTATGACCCCAACGGTATTCAGTGTGTGCAAAAAATCTCAGTAATTCCAGGGTTAAAAGACAAGAGACAAAGGATAGGATGAAATGGTCACCTTTCCTAATGGAAATAGTCAATAGTAGAGTGAGCTAACTGAACTGTGCTGTTTAACATATTCATAAATGATATGGAGAAAGGAACAATGCCTGAGGTAATCAAATTTGTGAATGACACAAAATTATTCAAAGTCATTAAAACAGGACAGGGTTGTGAATAAGTTCAGAAGAATATTGTGAGACTTGGAGAATGTGCATATAAATGATAGATGAAATTGCGGCCTATTTACTAAAGTAGTAAGTTTTTGCACTTACTGCATGATAGCAGCAAAAATGAATGCATGGTAAGTGCAGTGGTTGTATGCTAACAGTTGGTGGCCTGGCCAGCATGTCCTCTGAAGTTACTTTACAGAAAAATTCCTTACGATGCATTAAGTTCATTCACGGTTAGTGTGGGTGCATGTAATGCTTCTTCTTAAGGAGGTGTTAAGTGCACCCACACGAACACCAAATGCTAACTGCAATGTGTAGTCCATGCTTGATCTTCACCCATAAACCACTCAGTCCCACCCAGGAGTTTTTTCTAACCCATGATGGTTGAATAATTACTATACCCTCTAATGGCAAGAGATACGTTTTAGGAAATAAGCCGGGGCTGGTAAAGGGATGAAAAGTAGAAGGTGATAAAAGAGTCTGGGGAGGAGATGAATACAGAGGGAGGAAATGGCAGTCTAGAAAGTGGGTAAAAACAGGGAGTGGGGGGGGGGGGGGGTTGCATGTTGGTAAAGGAATTAGACAGATGTGGAATGGATGAACTAGGGAAGTAAAATTAGGAAATGGAAAGCTGGTAAGTAGGTGAATGAAAAGAGGAAGACTGAAGATTGAAAGAAGGAGAAAGAGGAATGAAGTAAAAGGCAAATGGGAGAAATAGAAGGCTCAATGCAAAGGAAGGGATGAAGAAGACAGGAGTTTGAAGAAACAGAAAATGAAAATGGGATCTTGTAAAAGGACTTAGACAAAAACCATCAAGAGGAAGTAGAAAAGAGAGACTGGGACCAATCCAACTGGAAACATGATCAGACAAGAAAGGTGCAACAGAGTGCAAGTTTTTAAAGAATAAAAAGTCAGCTTTGAAAATGTGCATTTCTTATAGTTCATTACAGGAGCAAAATGCATTTCTATTTGTCTTTCTTCTATGTTTCAGAGTTTGGTGTCTAATTTTGGGGTTTTCCATTTCAATTTTTTTCAGTTCTTTAATTGGTGATGGTCTGTGTTTTTTATGTGCAGCCAAGATAAGGCATTCGGTTAACATGTAGGTTCTCTCTAGAAATCTGTTGTAGTTTAGCTCATTCTCTTTTCCAACTGGGGGTTACTGATGTTCTAGAATATTTGCAGTGCTGATTTTCCATAAGTAGGGTTAGTGCAATTTGAGTTCTTGATGCTGGTGTTGAGTGTCCATTTGCAGGGTTTTGTATTATAATGCATAATGTCAAGCTGTGAAGGGAGTTAGTGGTGTCACTGATGTGAGACTAAAAATTGAATAGAATATTTTTGTATGTTGAGAGATAAAGTGAAACACTCTGCATCTGCTCTGCATCTGTTAACAGGAGTGTTTTATTGGTGAGTCTGGGAGTCTGGGAGTATTCCAAATGAATGGTTATGCCCTATCAAGGCAATTAGGTATTCACTGGTAAATGCATAATTAGCCTAACCATATTTTTTCAAAAAATATACAGATAATATCAGGCTTTTAAATTGAAGATTGGCCAGATATTATCTGTATACTTGCGAGGCATGTTATGGGAGGAGCAAGAGTAGGCCAGAAAATTATTCAGATAGTGACGATATTCAGTCACTATTCAGGTAAGTTACACATTTAGTTTAGGTCTGCAGAATATAAGGCCTAGCTTAAACAGATAATACAGTGACCACATCCTCACAGTCTGTATATTCAACACACTATATATATGGATAATGACACAGAATACACAGATTAAGTTAAATGGAAGAGTGGCATTTAATAAGCCAGTGGGCTGAAAATGTACCCCTGTTTGCACAGCTTGCACTGCATGATTGGACCCAGAGGTGAAGGAGGGCACAAAAGCAAAAGTTGGCTCAGGGTGCTACAGTCCCTTAAGCCGGTCCTGTATCACACCTGTGATTGAACCAACTAATTGGCTCAGCAATATGGTGATAATTTAAAAAAACAAAACAAAACAGAGAAGATGAGAATTTGTATTGATCCAAAGTTTCTAAACCTCAAAGATGTCTTATACAAACTGCTCAAAGCTTGCCTAATGGTTACAGCAGTGGGCTAAGAACCAGGGAATCAAGGATTGAATGCCACTTCCATGCTCCGTGGGCTTCGGCAAGTCACTTAATCCTCCATTGCCTCATATACAAACTTAGATTGTAAGCACTCTGGGAACAGGAAAATACCTACTGTATCTGAATGTAGCTTGCCTTCTAAAAAAGGAATGAGCTAAATTTAATTTCCCTTTCACTTTGCTGATGCATGTAATGTTGTGATGCATTCCTGAAATGTAACTTAGATGAGAAAAGCAGTCTTATAGGTTAAATTCTGGGCCCCCTGGGTCAGCAAAAGATGACTACCATCTGTAGCACCAGAGGTGCATCAGCAGAAGCAGCATGAACATTTGGATTAGCTCAGTGCCATTGAATCAATAGCAGATGATCTCCTCATCACTGATTGTGGTAACTCTGATGAGAAAAGAGCATGACCATGACAGTAAGTTCTTAGCCCTAATGGATCACTGCAGGCAGATGAAGCTATGGCTTAGTGTGAAGAAATTAAAATTCAAGGTGAAAGAGGTCCATTTCCATGTACATATCCTGTCTTCACAGGGCCTGAAGACAGACCCAGTTAAGACTGAAACCATACATGATATGCCACTGCCTGAAAATATACAATCTGTGCAATATGTTATTGGTTTTGTAACTTACCTAGCACAATTCATGCCATGTGTGTCTGAGATATGCAAGCCCTTGAGAAGAATTTTGGATAGGGATGCAGTTTGGCATTGGCTTGCAAAGCATAACCAGGCACTGCATGAGATAAAGCACTTGGTCACTGATGTCCCTGTGTTGTGATACTGTGATGTCACGAAGCCCATTGTGATATAGAATGACTCTAGCAAAAATGGGTATTGCTGTTTCTTAATGTAAGAGGATCAGCCAGTGGCTTATGCATCTAGGGCACCCCAGCTGAGCAAAAATATGCACAAATAGAAAAGGAATGTTTCAGCATTATTTCTGCCTACTAGCAATTTCATCATTACCTTTATTGTGGCAGGCTATGGCCTAGCATGGCCTGCTACTATGAAAGGCCTGTAAGTTAGGCCTGGATCCTAACTTCCATAATAGCTAGAAAAAGAACCAAAAATCTGTGAGAAATGAGAAAACTGTTTTTAAAATGCTTAATAAGAAGTTTTACATGAATTCATGTCTTTCATTATTGTGTGTAATAGAAAGAAATGTTTCAATACATGCATTCCT
The DNA here is from genome assembly GCA_033557465.1 of Ichthyophis bannanicus. Lineage (NCBI taxonomy): Eukaryota > Metazoa > Chordata > Amphibia > Gymnophiona > Ichthyophiidae > Ichthyophis > Ichthyophis bannanicus. The sequence goes on along the minus strand of CM066038.1, from coordinate 273,440,324 downwards.
GAAGCTAGGGATAGCCTTGCAGTAGAGAAGTATCAAAATCAAGAACTGCACCATTGTTAGAACAATCCTAAGGGAGGGGGCTGGTTGCTAGGCCCCGGAGGGATTTCTGATTGGGCAGGTGCAGGGAGTGTGGAACCAATGAGAAGTTTGCATGTATCGAGCTAGAACCAATAGAAAGTTCTCATGTATCAAACTGAAAAAGAGGTATAAATGGTTATGTCTCTGTAAAAACTTTGCTCAGTTCCTTTTGAAGCTTTGACTGATTGGGCCTATGCACAATAAACTGGCTTGGACCCTGTCAATTGACTCCTGGATTTATTCATTGATTGCACTTTGTTGCAGCATACTCTTGGTGCGTTGGTATTCAAGTGAATAATCCACGAAATTCGCCTTGAGGTTTGGCCCGGTTGGAACCGTGTCTGTCCGACCGCGGGGGAGACCTCAGGCGCCGCCGGCCCCTTTGTGCTGGAGAGGGTTCCGCCTGCCTCGGCGGGCCATCGGGTACAGCTGGCCAACACCTCTGACCCGGGGGAGTCCAGGTTCCAACTCGGGAGCTGGTGTGGTATCGGGGACTGGATCCAGTCAGTAGACATTTTTGTGACTTGATAGTCAGAAAGTACAGCCTGGGACAACGTCTTGCATGCGCAGGACTGATTTGGTATATTTGGTATAGACTAACTGGGAAATCTCGCATGAGAGATTGCGAGACAAGGGAGCCTGATCACCTCCCATAAGGGCAGTCCTAGTAAGCTCCGCATAAGAGAAAGCGGAAGCGGAAGCCATCGACCCTTCTTGTTTGAAATAGTCAGTTAGGGGGCGGAGCCTGATGTCCAGCGGGTAAGACGCTTTGCGTTGAAGCTCCCGAGAGGCCTACTTAGAATCCTGACTTAATACCTATACAAACTTACTATTTCGCTCCGAACTGACCGGGGTACATCGGGGGGATGGCGGCCCATAAACCAGCGCGCTTGGACTTCGGGTCTCCTTCCTCTTCTCACGGAAAACGCTCCAAAACAGAGGTGTCCTCCCCACAGAAGATGGCTCCATTTCGTGAAAACCCCGAAATGCACCTGGAAATTTTGGAGGAAATACGTGGTGTGAAGGAATTGGTGCAGTCCAATGGAGAAGCGCTTCGAGCTATGCGAGAAGACTTTGGAGTGCTCCAGGACCGACTTGAAAGTCTCTCATTACGGCAGGACAACATGGCGGGGATCCTCGACTCGCACGTGGTGCGCTTGGGCAACCTGGACAAGGCTGAGCGCCAGATACAGAATCTTCAAAAGGAGTTAGAAGATAGCAATAATCGAGCCCGTCGCAACAATGTGAGGCTCATTGGCATACCGGAGGGGGTGGAAGTCGGAGATATAAGAGAATTCCTGCTCAAAACTCTTCCCTCCTTGCTAAAGATCACTTTTCATAGAGAACTGGAAATCGATCGTGCATACCATGTTCCTACCCACATGGCGCTCAACCGAACGACCCCCCGGCCTATTATCTTTCGCTTGCTACGATATCAACAAGTGGAACAAATTTTAAATGCTGCCCGGGCGAATCATCATTTGGAATTTGAAGGTCACAAAGTCTCCTTCTTCCCTGATTTTGCAAAGCCTACCGTTGACCGTCGGAAGAAACTCCTTGCTTTTCGCCCTCGACTTCAACAGCTACAGGCTCGCTTTGGCCTGTTGTATCCAGCGAAGCTCCGAGTGACTCTCCACAACCAAACCAGGACATTCGAAGATCCTGATCTACTGTCAACATTTTTGGACTCCAAAGAAGCAGAGCAGATGCGCTAATCCAAAAACTTGGACTTTTATCTGCCGGCTCTGTCCGCCATCTTGAAGGGCCCGATGCGGCGGTCATAGCCAAGTACAGAGACTACCTGGACTTCCTTTCTTTCTCTATATGACCTTTTGATTTTGGTCTCCTATCCCTCCATGATGTGTGCCTCGGTCGGATTCGGAGCACGCACAGTCCTACAGGTTATGTGTTTTTTCCATTTCGGTCTTCTCTGGGGTTTCTCCCCGCAGACACATGGTCGCCAGTAATTTTGGGGTTTTGCTTCTTCTCTACCGCACTGCGGTTATCTTTTTTAATGTGGGGCGCTCCATTGTATTCTCTTAGCCTGTTTTCTTTCATGTCATATGTACAGCCAGATACAGTCAATATGAGGGACATTGGGAAATTATGTGTGCTATCATGCTCAGAACTTTTAACTTTGTTGAATGGCTTTATGTAAAATTTTATCACTCAATGTAAAAGGCATTAATAGTTCAATCAAAAGGAAGCAAATCCTTAGCTATCTTAGCCATGAGCATGCTGCTTTAGTGTTTTTTCTGGAAACGCATCTAAACTCTGCTGAAACACTGCAACTCAATGCTAAGTCTAACATGGTGGCTGCCTACTTTCCCGCCGTTTCCAAACGGTGTGGGGTAGCCATTCCGGTTAAGAAGTCTTTGCAAGCTACTGTAATTGATACTGGCGCTGACAAGGAGGGTAGATGGGCCCGTGTACACCTTAAGGTTGGAGATAGCGAACTCACGTGTATTTGCATTTATGCCCCGAATGTGGACAACCCTGCTTACTATGCAAGTATTGCGCAGTTGGCATAGGCCTCTGCCAATGCTCCATCAATACTTGGTGGTGATTTTAATCAAGTGTTCCATCACTCTTTTCTTCTCAAACACGGCGCTCGTTGGCTGGAAGATCCAGTACCGAGTAGATCTGTGTGACTAGACATAGAGGAGGATCTCTGCAAACCGATTCCTCTTACTTTTCTCCCTGGTATGACTCTCCCATCAGACTCCCACTATCCACCAATGCTTTTAGACACTTTAGGTGCCTTTAATACTCTAATGCAATCCTTAGACTCCTGACTCTGTCCGTTCGATAGGCTCCCGCTTTGGTACACTACTTGATTTCGAATACAAAATAAGTCCATAGTGTGGAGCCCCTGGTACACCAGGGGCATTTGAATTCCTAGCCAGTTGTTCCATGATGGTCGCTGGAAAACTCTTAGTGAATTGCAAATTGAATTTGGTCCCCCAGCGACACACTACTTTCAGTCGATGCACCTTCAGCATTGCCTTTGGAGTGCTAAGGTAATTCCGCCATTGGCATCCCCCATACAAGGTTGATCGGAGACTATCCGATCTATCGGTGGTTCACCGGGTGTAGCATCCAATTTTTACAAACCCTTATGTAATGCTATAACTTGCGATACCCCTATAGTGCAGAAAGCATGGGAGAGAGAATTGCATGTGACTCGGCCTTGGAGCAATGGAGCCTTAGCTGGAGTAGAGCGCCACGGGTTTCCCGATCCGCCTCACTCACTCAGATACTCTTCTTTCTAGCCCACCGGTGTTTTTTTTTCCTTTTTCTTTTTTTACACTCCTGACAGATTAGCCAAATGGAACACTACTCAGGGCAATAGTTGTTGGACATGCCATGCGGCCATTGGTTCACTACCTCATGTTATGTATGAATGTCCCGCACTACAGTATTACTGGCGTCGGGTCTGGGGTCGTATCCAGTCTCTTTTGCACTTTCAGGAGCCCCCTTTCTTGGAGGATGGTGGGACTTCGCCCAGCTGCGGGGATCTCCTCTTTTCCAAAAACGGCTTACTTCCTTTGGGGCTTTATGCTTGGCATTGCTATTTCCCTAATTAAGAAATACTGGAAAAATAGCTCCCATCTGAGCCCCAATGTATGGTGGAATCATGTTTGTCTCTACAGTAACTATAAACAAATACCTCGTATGTTTGCTTCCCCCGTTCAGACTTCTCATCATAGGTCTGAATGGAAGATGCTCAATGACTATGTACATTCTGTTAAATGCTCTCATCTGACTGTCTAAACTTGTATATACTTTGGTCCCATGATCATTCTGTATCGTTGATGCCCTTTGACCGTTTTTGATGTATAATCACTGTTAATTGGAAGCGCTCACATGCTGACATAATCGGCTAGAGAAGAGGCATGGGGGTGGGGGGTAATTGGGTTTACTTTCCTTATTGTATACTTGTTTTGTCTCCTTTGGTGTGTTGTTTCTTTTGTTTGTTACAAAATGAAAATAAAAGTTTCAAAAAAAAAGAAATAGTCAGTTAGTCAGAAAACCTGGGCACTTGAAAAATGATTTCCTGTTGAAATATGCTTGCTTGTGTGAGTGAGAGGTCTTGAAATACAGGCCGAGCGAGAGCGGACTCCTAAGTAGCGCAGTTCCTGGCCGGGCGACCGCGCCCAGGTCGCGAAAAGGAGGAAGCGAGTGGTGTTTGTCCCCCCCAGTGTTCTGTGGGCTGTACGGACCCCTTACCTACAGCCATACTACCTATCCTTATTGTTCGTTGTCTTGTACATCATTACGTGTACGTAGAGTACGTAGTGTACGTAGTTAGTAAAGTACGTAGTCAGTGTACGTAGTTACGTTCAGATTATGGGAGGGGCGGAGTCCACGCAAACTCCGTTGGAATGTATGATCAAGAATTTCCATAAAGGATTTTCGGCTGATTATGGTATGAAAATGACTCCGTCTAGATTAAAAATGTTATGTGAAAGGGAGTGGCCCGCGTTAGCTACTTCATGGCCCCGTGGGGGCACCTTCGATTTAGAAACAGTTTTTCGAGTTCATCAGCTTATACAAAGAGTGTATCCTGACCAGTTCCCCTATATAGATTCCTGGTTAAGTGCTTGTGAACAGCAGCCCTCATGGATGAAGCGCTGCTATGAGGAGCGCTGTAAAATATTTGTAGCTACTACTAGGGGAACCAGAAAAGTTAAGGAGGAGAAGCCGCCTGTGTATTCTGCCCCAGAGTCCCCAGATATCCTGGCTAGGTTACCTCAGTACCCACAGAAGTTAGTTCGCCCAGCACCATGGCCTGAAGTGGAGCCAGATGAGGAGCCCCAGAAAATACCGCTGCAGCAGCCTAAGAAGCACCCTACCCCAAGTGATAGTCCCGAGTCAGGCCCAAGCATGTCGGGGGGACTCGAGTCCTCTGACGAGATAGAAAGCAGAGGCTCTCCTGCCAGTTCAGGGTCACCCATCAAGGAGACTTGTGCCCGGGAGCCTTATGATTTAAGAAGTGTAACGCCCAAGAAGAAGAAGGAGAAAACAGGGCACCTAATGCCATTATGCCAAGTGCCTGGAATACCTGTGTTAAATGATCAGGGCCAGATGGCGCCAGGACCAACCAGCTTAGTTTATGTACCCTTTTCCACCACAGATTTATTAAACTGGAAAACGCATTATGCATCCTATACAGCCAAGCCCCAGGAATTAACAGAATTAATGTCTAGCATTATGCAAACTCATCAGCCTACTTGGGCCGATTGTCGCCAGCTCCTGTCCACCCTCTTTACTACTGAGGAGCGAGGGCGAATCGGGCAAGCAGCCCTCCGTTGGTTAGAAGAGAACCCTGTAGAGGGAGGAGGAATAAACCCTCCACAAGCAGCTGTTGCAGAATACCCAAATGAAGATCCCGGGTGGGACCCGAATGATGAAAGGGGGGCGGCGGCCCTAACCAGATTTCGCCAGGCCTTACTGCAGGGCCTGAAGAAGGGAGGCCAGAGGGCCATGAATATCGGGAAAGTATCGGAAGTTCTCCAGGGTCCAGATGAGAGCCCAGCGGCCTTTTATGAGCGGTTGTCTGAAGCTTATAGATTGTATACCCCATATGATCCCGCCGCTCAGGAAAATTTACGCATGGTATATGCGGCCTTTGTCAGTCAGTCCCAGAGAGACATAAAACGAAAATTGCAGAAATTGGACGGATTTGCGGGCATGAATACAGCACAGTTAATGGAAGTCGCTCAGAAAGTATTTGTGAATCGTGAAAATGAACGAGACAGAGAAAGTGAACGAAAGATGAAGAAGAAGGCAGATCTTCTTGCTGCTGCTATAACCGAACGATGTGGAGGAGGTTTTCCTAATCAAAGGACCAGAGGACGTGGAAGAGGCCGCAGAAGTGAAAGGCCTCAACTGGGTGCGAATCAGTGCGCCTACTGCAAGGAAGAAGGACATTGGAGAAATGAGTGCCCGCATCTGGACTCCGCCCCCGCGAGGGGAGGAGGGAGTCCCTGGAGGCCAGGCGGACGATTTCGAAGGAGGGGAGGAATGAACCGAACACAGTTCCAGCAAGAGAGGGAGGAAGCCATTGAGGGAGTGGCAGTAGCAACGGGCTATGACCTGGATGACATGGATGAAGACTATGCCAGACCGGGCTCCAAGTTCACCCTGGGTCCCCAGGAGCCTATGGTCAGTTTAAAGATAGGGGACCAATACATGGAATTTATGGTAGATACAGGAGCAGAACATTCAGTAGTAGCCAAGCCAGTAGCTCCTCTTTCCTCACGATCTGTAACTATTGTTGGAGCCACTGGAAATAAAGCCACAAAATCATTCTTACAGAACCGCATGTGTGAACTAGGGGGACAAAAGATAACGCACCAGTTCTTGTATATGCCTGAGTGCCCCATCCCACTACTGGGCCAAGACATGCTTGCTAAGCTCCAGGGGGAGAAATGAAAATGACTGTGAATCCAAAGCCTGCTGGATTGATGGTGCTCACTGTTCTCCGAGAAGAAGAGTGGCGGTTCTATAGTGCACCTCCAATAAAGTCAACTAGTCCCTGCATACCTACCAACCTCATAGCCCCACCTGAAGTATGGGCAGAAGATAATCCACCTGGCCTAGCGAAGAACATAACCCCTGTCATTGTCACCCTCAAGCCAGGAGTGGAACCAGTGCATGTGAAGCAGTATCCTCTTCCTCGACCAGCCATTGAAGGAATCCACTGCCATTTGATGAAACTGCTAAAGTATGGACTTCTCAAGGAATGCCAGTCACCTTGGAACACCCCCCTTCTCCCAGTTAAGAAACCTGGGACAGGGGACTACCGCCCAGTACAAGACCTAAGACGAGTGAATGATGCAGTTGAAACTATACACCCTGTAGTACCAAACCCTTATACTCTCTTGGGACTGATCCCCACTGAAGCTACTCACTTCACCGTCATGGACCTGAAAGATGCCTTTTTCTGTGTACGCTTAGCCCCTACTAGTCAACTTTTATTCGCTTTTGAATGGCAAGACTCCACGACAGGAAGGCGGGGCCAGCTCACCTAGACCAGATTACCCCAAGGATTCAAGAATTCACCTACCCTCTTCAGTGCTGCCCTGAATCAAGATCTCTCAAGTTACCCAGTGGACCCAGGAAGGAGGGTTCTTCTTCAGTATGTAGATGACTTGCTCATAGCCACCAACTCAGAAAGTGAATGTCTACAAGCTACTAGTGAACTCTTGTACCTTCTCAAAGAGGCTGGGTACAAAGTCTCAAGAGCCAAAGCACAACTATGCCAAACTGAAGTCAAGTATCTAGGATTCCAGTTGTCCAGTGGGATCCGACGTCTGGGACCAGAACGCAAAGAAGCTGTATGTAGTATCCCTACTCCAACCACTAGGAGGCAAGTAAGAGCCTTCCTGGGGGCCGCGGGGTACTGCTGCATATGGATCCCCAACTTCGCGCTAATTGTAAAACCATTGTACCAAGTCATCAAAGGAATGGAAAAATCTCCACTAGAATGGGGACCTGAACAAGATGCTGCATTCCAGTCTCTGAAAAATGCCCTGATGTCATCCCCAGCTTTAGGTCTTCCAGATGTTCAGAAGCCTTTCCATCTGTTTGTCCATGAGTCACAAGGGAATGCGTTGGGAGTATTGACTCAATCTCTTGGATCTTGGCAGCGACCAGTAGCCTATCTGTCAAAACAATTGGATGTAGTTGCTAAAGGATGGCCCCTTTGTTTGAGAGCTGTTGCAGCAACAGCCCTTCTAGTGGGCAAAGTAGATAAACTCACATTGGGACGAACTCTTCAAGTCACCGTACCACACTCTGTTCTGACCCTCATGGAACACAAAGGAAACTTTTGGCTAACCAATGCACGAATGTTGAAATATCAGAGCATGCTGTGTGAAAACCCCCAGATACAGTTGAAAGTCAGTCAAGCTTTGAACCCTGCTACGTAGTTTCCAATTGGTCCTGGGCCCCCTAATCATAACTGTTTAGAAACCATGGACACTGTATTTTCAAGTCGCCCTGATTTGACTGATGTCCCTCTAGAGGACCCTGAACGGACTTTCTTTGTGGATGGACATCGTTGTGCTGGATATGCAGTGGTAACCCTTGATCTGGTAGTTGAGTCCTCAGCCCTGACCCCAGGAACCTCTGCACAGAAAGCTGAATTGATAGCCCTCACTAGAGCCTTGACATTAGGAGAAGGACTCCGCATAAATGTGTACACAGATTCCAAATATGCTTTCACCACTTTGCATGCACATGGAGCCTTGTATAAAGAGCGAGGGTTGATCACCTCAGGGGGTAAGGCCATTAGGTATGGGCCCAAAATATTGATGTTATTAGATGCTGTGTGGGCCCCCAAACAAGTGGCAGTCATGCACTGCCAAAGTCATCAGGCAGGAGCAGGAGAAGTCACCGGAGGGAATAGATTTGCAGATGCCATAGCCCGAAAGGCAGCCACCACAGGACAAGTTAGGACCCAAGATACTGTAATGCAAGCAGCCCTATTCCCTGTGCCCCTTAGTTCCTGGGCACCCCAATACACTACAAGAGAGTTAGACTATTATTGTGAAAAGGAGGGAGGAGTCTTGACAGAACAAGGTTGGATAGTGTTACCACCTCCAGAAGGTAGTCCACCTCCAGGTCCTACAGTCATCCCTGAAGCATTAGGGCCAGCCTTTGTTCAAGCTTTTCACCAAGCCACACATTATGGAAAAACAGCTATGGAAAAAGCCCTGAGACCCCATTTCTGTATTTCACTGCTAGGATCCCTGACCGCCTCGGTGGCACAGCAATGTCTGATATGTGCCAAAAATAATGCTAGGCAAGGTCCCGTTCCACCCCCAAGAGTTCAGTCAGTAGGGGTGACCCCAATGAGTGATATACAGGTAGACTTTGCTGAAATGCCCCGTGCAAATGGATATCACTATATGTTAGTGTTAGTTTGTACATTTTCGGGATGGGTGGAAGCCTATCCCACCCGAACTGAGAAAGCCCGAGAAGTCACTAGGGTATTGCTTCATGAGATCAGTCCCACAAACCTCATGAGAGCCCAATCCAGTATCGGGCCCAATCGGGCGGTCAGTGTATGTTGCAGTTCTCACCAACCGGTCACGAAGGTTACGGCCACGCGAATATGCAATCTGCAATGGTTTATTCAAACTTGAACATAGTGAAAGTACCGGCCAATGTTTACGCAAAATCGATGCCACTTTGCCAGAATGACTCATATATGGCAGTATACCGGTCACCCGAGAGGGAGCCCCATCCACAACTGCAACATACACTGACCGCCCGATTGGGCCCGATACTGGATTGGGCTCTCATGAGGTTTGTGGGACTTGCAGTTACTGCACTTTAGCCCTAACAGGCACTACTTGGTCTGATGTGGCTACGGGCCGGGTTTTTCATCGTCGATGGCGAACTACATGTGCTTCGGCTTTTGTGGTCTATGCTTTTATTTGCCCTTGTGCCCAGTATTATGTAGGCAGTACTAGTCGAGTTGTGCGGGTACGACTGGGAGAACATGCATCCCGTTTGCGACATTTAGTATTGACAGCCCCGATGGTACAGCACTGCGTGGATTTACATCACAAGTTTGAGCAACTGCATTGGACAGTGATTGATTTTGTGCCCTGTGATCCCAGGGGAGGTGATCGCCTGGCTCGTTTGAGAAACCTTGAACAACGCTGGATCTTTACCTTAAATTCCATGGCTCCTGCTGGACTGAACAAGGACGTTGATTGGTTGACCTTATAAGGCTTTTTCCAATCCGTGTAGGGGTTCCCCTGCAGTGGGGTTTCCCTGCCTTTTGTGATTGGTTTAGCTTTAAGAGGGCGGTACTATAAATGGCCTATCTGAAACTTCCCCCTGACGTCACCCGCCAAAGTTTTTGGCGATTTTTGGAATTTGGAAGGATTGGACGCACTGCTTTGCCTTGGGAACACTTGATACAGAAGCTGGTTGCTTCGAAACGTGCACGTCGTGCTTGTGCAGATAAGTGTGAAGCCTTTCCCTGCTTTTAAGTTTTGAGAAATCAGAATTAATGAAATAAATAATAAAAAAAACAAAAGGGGCATGTACTGCGTGAGGTGTTGAGGGAGTCCTCTTCACCTTGCGGTTTATGCCCGACAAAAAGTATATAGCATATGGTGATTGCGGTTGGGGTTTGGGTATTCTTTTCATTATTGATACGTGTGGGAATACCTTTTTTTGGGACTTTTTTCCTTTGGTGTATTTATAATGGCACCGAACTGAATATTTGCACAAAGGGGAAAAGTAAGACTTTTTATAACCCCCGGCAAAACCCTTCATATTATACATTTGAGATATGTTGGAATGATGAAGATGGAGCCATCCTAAATGCGACAAAACCCCTTGCAAACCCCACAAAACCTATTATCTTGAACTTTGATGCTTGTGATGCAATTAACAGAAATGCTTACCACAGATGTGGGTCATGGGAGCGAGCATACTACCATGATGATAAATATATGTGTCCAGAAGGAGCCTACGGAATGGGATGGTGTACAGGAAAGAACTCTCCAACCACCACTTATACCACTGCATCTAAACATGATTACTTTTGCCCAAAATGGGACTATGTATATTTTGCTACATGGAAGAATGCACCTGTGGGACGAGATGGTGATAATCGCAAAGGCAGTCTGATGAAGATCAGATTACCTGAACCCAAGAAATGCCAGAAAGGTGCCTGTAATCCCCTGCAACTCCTCATAGTCAACCCCAGCCAATGGAAGCAAGGATACAAATTTGGGTTGCATATAGCAGGAGGAGATATAGATCCTGGGACTATCTTGTATCTACAATTAAACACCAAGACCCATGTATCCTCACCCTATCGTATACATCATTCCTTCTATGAGGCCATGAAAGCAGAGTTTGAAATTCCTCCTGCCTCCCAGAACTTGTTTCTTGAGCTAGCAGGAGCAGTTGCATCTAGTCTCCACGATTCAGACTGTTTATTTTGTGGAGGAACTACGATGGGAGACCAATGGCCTTGGGAGGCACAAAAACTGAACTATTCTGTTCCATATAATCAAACTGATATACATAATACCACAAGTGAATGGGTATTGGCCCACTCCATTGTGGGTAACTTATGTTTTGCTCGCTATGGACCATTGTTTAATATGGAAGTGGGGCAGCTGGTCTGTCTCAATCAGAGGTTCTACAACAGTACCACTAAGAAGACGTCTTGGTGGTCAGGAGTCAACGCTACTGAACCTTCCAATCCTCTAGTTCATTTCCCTAAACTTGCCAGTATCTGGACAAACTTAGCAGCATATAATTCCTGGCAAGCACCACCTGGACCGTACTGGATTTGTGGAACCCGAGCATATGCTAGGCTCCCTCACCATTGGGGAGGCGCATGTGTATTGGGAACCATACGACCTTCCTTTTTCCTTTTGCCTACATCGCAGGGAGAACAACTGGGATATCCTGTGTACAGAAGTCGACAGCTAAAGGAGGCCTTGAAAATAGGCCAATGGGACAAATGGGATGCGACATCTGAAGAATGGCCACCTGAGAGAATTGTCTCATACTATGGACCTGCTACTTGGGAGCAGGATGGGACATGGGGATATCATACCCCTGTTTATATGATTAGTCGAACAATACGTTTGCAAGCTGTTGTTGAAATAATAACTAATGAAACTAGTAAAGCACTAACCCTTCTGGCAACGCAAAGTACGCAAATACGCACAGCCATTTATCAAAATCGTTTAGCTTTAGATTATTTGTTAGCAGCTGAAGGTGGGGTATGTGGAAAGTTAAACTTAAGTAATTGTTGTTTACAGATTGATAATAATGGGCATGTAGTTGAAGATTTAGCCACCCAGATGAGAGAGCAGACATTTGTGCCTGTCCAGACCTGGCACAGTTTGAAGATGGATGGGTGGTTTGGTTCACTATTTTCATGGATTGGTGGTCTAAAGGTCCTTATGTTTATTGTATTATTCATATTAGCAATGTGCTTATTGCTCCCTTGTCTCCTACCCCTTTGCTTACGCATGGTGACTTCAGCAATTGATAACACAATAGAGCAGAAGGCAGCTGCGAAGGTATTAGCTATGTGGCAATATTACCCTATACCCCACAATGATGCTATTACACCAGTATAATGTGTTAAATGACTAATGAGTGATTTAATTCTCACCCTTTCTCACTTGCGGGTGAGAATAATCAAAGGGGGGAATGTGGCAGGCTATGGCCTAGCATGGCCTGCTACTATGAAAGGCCTGTAAGTTAGGCCTGAATCCTAACTCCCATAATAGCTAGAAAAAGAACCAAAAATCTGTGAGAAATGAGAAAACTGTTTTAAAATGCTTAATAAGAAGTTTTACATGAATTCATAAGCCTTTCATTATTCTCTTGTGTGTAAAAGAAAGAAATGTTTCAATACATGCATTCCTGAAGCTAGGGATAACCTTGCAGTAGAGAAGTATCAAAATCAAGAACTGCACCATTGTTAGAACAATCCTAAGGGAGGGGGCTGGTTGCTAGGCCCCGGAGGGATTTCTGATTGGGCAGGTGCAGGGAGTGTGGAACCAATGAGAAGTTTGCATGTATCGAGCTAGAACCAATAGAAAGTTCTCATGTATCAAACTGAAAAAGAGGTATAAATGGTTATGTCTCTGTAAAAACTTTGCTCAGTTCCTTTTGAAGCTTTGACTGACTGGGCCTGTGCACAATAAACTGGCTTGGACCCTGTCAATTGACTCCTGGATTTATTCATTGATTGCACTTTGCTGTTTCTTAATGTAAGAGGATCAGCCAGTGGCTTTTGCATCTAGGGCACTTACCCCAGCTGAGCAAAAATATGCACAAATAGAAAAGGAATGTTTCAGCATTATTTCTGCCTACTAGCAATTTCATCATTATCTTTATGACCTAAACATAATTACATTGACTACAAACCACTGATACTAATCTTCAAGAAGCACCCAAGTGACTTCAGAGCATGTTGCAAACTTTGCGACATTTCAATCTTAATGTCTTTTATAAGCTGGGCCCTGAGAAGATTGTTAGTAACATGTTCAACAGAGCCACTGCAGATGACCATCAGCAGTCCAGCCAGGGCCAGCCCATCCACTGTGCAGGAATGTTGCCTGCACATGGTCCTGCACCTCGGGGGGCCCCGCACCTGACTGGCCTCAGAGCGAGCCGGGGAGACCCAAAACCCCGGCTCACCTCTGAACAGCCTTCTCTCCCGCGGCTATATAAAAAGGAATCCTCCAACGTGCTGAGTGCCAGGAGGTTAAATGGGGCCGTAGAAGAGAAGGCAAATGCCACTCTTTACTCCCATGGCTGTTCAGAGGTGAGCCAGAGCTTTGGGCATCCATAGCTTCCTCTGAAGCCGATCAGGCACGGAGCCCCTTTTGGTGTATGGCTGGGGGTTCTAGGGGCTAGAATTTGGAATGGGGGGGGGGGGAAGACTGGAAATGGGCTGATGTTGGGGGATGGGGTACTGGGAATGGAAGGGAGCGGTTGCTGGGAGGAAATGGAAAAGTATCTACCTACTACAAAGAGCTCAGAACATATGTGCCAAGATGATCACTAAAGCTAGACTAACCGACCACGTGACTCCAATATTGTTAGATCTACATTGGCTCCCCATAAATAGCCACATAAAATATAAGATCCTACTAACAACCTTCAAACTCCTTAATGACATTTCCCCCTCACACCTATCCAGCCTACTACACCCCCCATCAAGAACAAGAACGCGCAGACGAAATGCAACCCACTCTCTCACCATAAATACAACTATCAGAAAAACAAAGACAACCACAAGCACTAGGGCCTTCTCCTTTGCCGCCCCCACCCTCTGGAACGAACTTCCACTAACTCTACGATTGATAAAAGACATACATCAATTCAAAAAGAACTCAAAACCTACCTCTTCACAATCCACTTTGAAATCCCCCACCAACAGAAAACCTCCCCCCAACATCCACCGAAACACCCCCACAGGACTCAAGACAGAACAAATGATTAACGTAAATAATTCTCTCATTACTATCCATTTACTCACTGCAAATGTCTTATGCAAACTGTTGTTTTACTGTGCCTTGTAAATAGTTCCTGTAATTTAGTTCAGTTAATGTTCCATGTAATCTTACCTGTACATAGTTTAAACACTGTTTTATGTAAAGTATACTGAAGTATACAAAATTGTTAACTGTTCCATGTAAACCGCCCTTGATCTCTGGAAGGGGCGGTATAGAAGAAATTTATAAATAAATAAATAAATAAATACTTTTCAGCTGCCACACCACCTTTGTGGAGTGCCTTACCATCACTATTGCACACCATGCTAAATTTTAAGACTTTTAAGAAGTTGCTCAAAACAAATCTCTTTGAATCTGCTTTTTCACCTTTAATCGCCCTCTTAACCACCTGATGTTTAGTGCCAGATTTAGCAGCAGTTGGTCTCAATACCCTTTTTAAGTGTTGGTGTATTTACATGTTTCTTTGGATGCTTCCAATCTTATCTTCTACTGTCACTATCCTGTCTTGCATATGGAGTTCTTTTCACTCTTCGTTCGATTTTTAGCTATTATAAACCACATAGATTGCTTGCATTGTTGTGGTATATCAAATAAAATTAACTATAACCATAACTGATACTGGGGGTTAGGACTGGAAATGGGCTGGGGATGAGAGATGGGGGACTGGGACTGGAAGGGAGCGAATGCTGGGAGGGACTGGAGGAGGACTGATACTGGGGGTTAGGACTGGAAATGGGATGATACAGGGGGATGAGTGAATGAGACTGGAAGGGAGTGGATGCTGGGAGGGTCAGGAACTAGAAGGGAGCTGATGCTGGGGGAGGAGCAGAAGGGGTGGGCTGGGATTGGTGTAAGAAAAAAAGAAGCTGGGAAAGTAAGGATGGAGAAGGGAACAGATATGGGAGGGAAGAAAAATCTATGATTGGCTGAGTATTGGGAGAGTAAGTGGAGATTGAGGATGGAGGAGTAAAATTTGAGTGTATGAAAGAGAAATAAAGAAATGGAGGAAAGAGCAAAAGAGGAAAGATCAGTATGTTAGAGGCAGACATAATATGGAAAAAAGTAGAAGAGAGAAAAAAGGACAAATGGACAGCAGATAATGGAGAGTTAGCAGAAGACACAAAGAAAGCAGAAGAAAGTGACAGGGGCAATTGCAATTGAAAATAAAATGCCCAAACAACAAAAGGTAGAAAAAAACTATTTTATTTTGAATTTATTAACTGGAATATGTCAGCTCTGGGAAATATGCATCACTAACATTTTGTGTTTTGTTTAGTACAAGAGGAAATTAATTTATAGTTTTATTTCTCCAGTGTTGTTGTACATTCCAATTTTGGCTTTTGGGGTTCCCAGTTTAATTATTGTCTTCATATTTCTAAATTGTGATCCCTTGTTCTATGTTTGGTGACAGACTATATTTTGCATGTGTAACCGAGCTGCAGTATTCTGTTAACTAACAGTCCCACTTGTTCTTTTTTTCCCAGCAGGAGATGTACTGATATTCTCTGAGATGGTTTTATATTTACAGTGTTGCCTTTTGATAGGTAGGGTTTGGTGCTTTGTGAGTCCTGGTAGTGCTGTTATGATACGGTGGGTTTGCTATGGATTCTAAATGAACAGGGTGTATAGTACTGACTAATGTGCCTGGCAGTTGACCCTGGAGTATAGTAATGTAGAAATCTGGTAGTCTATTTATCCTCACTGCTCATGCAAATGGTATTGAGACACTCATTAAAAGGCATGTCTACTAAAAGTTGATGCGCATTCACAAATGTTAATGTGTGCTAAGTACAACAATACCCATTTATTTTTATTGGTGCAGTGGTACTTAACACACATTAATATTTTTTAAACATGCCCCTAAGTCATTGCCAGGAGAAAAAAAGAGGCTTGTGAAGGGCTCCTTTGAAAGGCACCTACAATTTTAGATGGGCAACATATACATTTTAAAATAAAATAAATTTAGGCAAATGAAGTCCAGTAGCATGGAGGCCAATTCAGACAGGAGCACATCTGGGCTGTCTGGATGTCCAAAAAATGGATGGGGCTCATGTGTACCTGATTTTATTTATTTATTTATTTTATTTACATTCTCTTATATACCGTGCTATTATGCATCAGTGCGGTTTACATTGAACAAACTGAAATTACATTGAACAGGGCATTATTATAACTTGGAGATAACTATTTTACAGGGAACATGGGCTATGGAGGGTTAAGGGTTATACATTCCTGTGGTTGCAAAATCAGGGCACTTAGATGTCCCGGCATGCCTTTAATTCTGCCACCGGGAATGTACATGCTGCTGCCCATCCAGCCCTCCCAACGCTCCAGCTAGTGTGCCAGTGCTGTGGCGTCCCATCGCTATGGCACCCGCATATCCAACTGGAGGACCTGGATCGCCGGACCCCGAGCTTCCCCTTCACCCTGTTACACAACCCCCCACTGTGTGCTCCCATGACCAGGATCAGGCGGCCTGTGCACTCCCGCGGCAGCGTGAAGGGCTCAGGGGGAGCTGCAGGCCTCAATCAGCATGATGTCTGGCACTTATTCCACCTTCAATGCCCTTTAACCTTTCCCAGCATTCGCGGCTTCGCAGAAACAGCCACCAGCGTGAAGGAAAAGGATCTTCACGCTGGCGGCTGTACAGAGGGAGTCGGGGCCTCGCGCAGGCTTCCCCTGCTCCCTCTAAAGCCCCTCAGACAGCCGCGGTGCTGGTCGGGGGGGGGGGAGGCCAAGGACTGCATGGGCTGTGATGGGGGGGGGGGCTAGGACTACAAATGGGCTGTGATGGGGGGGGGGACCTGGACGGGAAAAGGGCTATGGGGGGGGACTTGGACTGTAAATAGGTTGTGTTGGGGGGGGGGGACCTGGACGGGAAAAGGGCTATGGGGGGGGACTTGGACTGGAAATGGGGGGTGATGGGGGGGACCTGGACTGTAAACGGGTTATGGGGGGGGACTTGGACTGGAAATAGGCTGTGATGAGGGGGACATGGACTGTAAAAGGGCTATGGGGGGGACTTGGACTGGAAATGGGTTGTGATGGGGGGGACCTGGACCAGAAAAGGGCTAGGGGGGGGGACTTGGACTGGAAATAGGCTGTGATTAGGGGGGCTAGGACTGCAAATGGGCTGTGATGGTGGGGGGGGGCTAGGACTGCAAATGGGCTGTGATGGTGGGGGGGAACTCGGACTGCAAATGGGCTGTGATGGTGGGGGGGCCTAGGACTGGAAATAGGTTGTGATGGGGGACTTGGACTGGAAATGGGCTGTGATGGGGGGGGGGGACATGGACTGGAAAAGGGCTATGGGGGGAGACGGACTGGAAATGGGCTGTGATGGGGGGGGGGTGACCCGGACTGTAAAAGGGCTATGGGGGACCTGGACTAAAAAACGCCTATGGGGGGGGGGACATGGACTGGAAATGGGTTGTGATGGGGGGGGACCTGGACTGTAAACGGGTTATGGGGGTGGACTTGGACTGGAAATAGGCTGTGATGAGGGGGACATGGACTGTAAAAGGGCTATGGGGGGGGACTTGGACTGGAAATGGGTTGGGATGGGGGGGACCTGGACCAGAAAAGGGCTAGGGGGGGGGGACTTGGACTGGAAATAGGCTGTGATTAGGAGGGCTAGGACTGCAAATGGGCTGTGATGGTGGGGGGGGCTCGGACTGCAAATGGGCTGTGATGGTGGGGGGGAACTCGGACTGCAAATGGGCTGTGATGGTGGGGGGGCCTAGGACTGGAAATAGGTTGTGATGGGGGACTTGGACTGGAAATGGGCTGTGATGGGGGGGGGGGACCTGGACTGGAAAAGGGCTATTGGGGGAGACTTGGACTGGAAATGGGTTGTGATGGGGGGGGGGGGCCTGGACCGGAAAAGGGCTAGGGGGGGGTACTTGGACTGGAAATGGGCTTTTATGGGGGGGGGACACGGACTGTAAAATGGCTATGGGTGACCTGGACTGTAAAAGGGCTATGGGGGGGGGGGGGGACATGGACTGGAAATGGGTTGTGATGGGGGTGGAGGGGACCTGGACTGGAAATGGGCTATGGTGGAGGGAGGGTGTACTTGGACTGGAAATAGGCTGTGATTAGGGGGGCTAGGACTGCAAATGGGCTGTGATGGGTGGGGGGGGGCTAGGACTGCAAATGGGATGTGATGGTGGGGGGGCCTAGGACTGGAAATAGGCTGTGATGGGGGACTTGGACTGGAAATGGGCTGTGATTGGGGGGGGCTAGGACTGGAAATGGCCTGTGATGTGAGGGCTAGCACTGGAAATGGGCTGATGAAGAGCTGGAATAGGACTGGAAATGGGCTGATGTGGGGGCATGGGAGAATGGGACTAGAAGGGAGTGGATGCTGGGTGGGTCTAGAACTATAAGGTAACTGATTTTGGGGGAGGACTAGAATAGATGGGGAATGAGAATAGAGAGGGGAAAAAATATTTTGTGTGGAAGAAAAGTCTATGATGGGCCGGATATTGGGAGAGTAAGAGGGGCTTGAGAATGGAAGGGTGAAATTTAAACGGATGATAAAGGAATAAGGAAAGAATTGGGGGAAAGAGCAAAAGGGAAACAATCAGTATGTTAAAGCAAAAATAGAGAGAGAATGGAAAACATCTAAAAGAGAAGAAAGGACAAATGGATAGCTCGCAGAAGACACAAAGAAACCAGAAGAAAGTGACTGGAGCAATTGCAACTGAAAAATAAAATGCCCAAACAGAAGGTAGAAAAATACTTTTTATTTTGAATTTATTAACTGGAATATGTCTGGTCTGGGAAGTGTGTATTGCTAACATCTTTGCGTTTTTGTTTAGTGCAAGAGGAAATTACTTTATAGTTTTATTTCTCCAGTGTTGTACATTTCATGTTTGGATTTTGGGGTTCCTAGTTTAATTATTATCTGACCAAGGAAGTTAGCCTACACGTATCCTCGGTAATTTTTGTGGGTGGGGCTGGGGGCGGGGCAGGGGTGGGACTAGGGGCGGAGAATGGGTGGAGCATGGCGAGCCACAGGTGTCGGGTTTTTCTCGGTGAAAAAGTTGGCAACCCTACCCTATTGGGACATCATTTAAATTGCTGGAAGCTGGGTACTTGTGTGCAAAAGGTCACACCACACTCATACCTAGTAGACATTGAAGGAAATCTCTATCGCTGTAATTGTAGGCCAGTTTCACAAAGGCAGCACATGCACAGCTCAGCTAAAGAGACAGGCAATTCTTCCTGCTCCAGTACATCCCCAAGCATGGCGAGTACAGGCAGTGTAGGAAACAGCAGTGATGAGAATCCCAAGCCTTTTTCACATCTGTCAGAAATAAGGTACCAAGTATGCTTGCCATGTTAGATAACAGCCCACCAATGCCAGACAGGGATCTGCAGCTGCATGTACAGAAAAGCCCTGTCTATACTCGCAGTGATCGGTTCTCAAAGACAACCACAGCCACTGTGGAATCTTCCGGCCTCTGCTATGGAACCCAAGCTGCTGCATCCCGCCCTCTCTAGTGTAACTTCTTGGGAGTGGGAAGCAGCAGCAGGGGTTCCATAGCAGAGGACGGAAGATTCCGCAGCGACTACGCACCTGTTTGCTTTTTTCATTATTATTTCTATTGCAGCCACTGCTCTGTAAGTTGCAGGAGCCGCGGCTGGATCGGCGAAGGAGAGGGTGCATTTTCTACAAACTTATTACTGTTGCAGCCACGGCTCTGTAAAGTGCAGGAGCTGAGGTTGGATTGGAAGAGAGAGTGAGAATGTTGTTTTTTAAAATCATTTCTATTGCAGCCGCAGTTGCTGAATGAGGGGATAAGGAAGTGAGAAGGGGGATATGGTGGATCAGTGAGGGGTAGGGAAGAAATGAAGTGATGCTGGATGGGGAGTAGAGAAGAGACATGAGGAGATGCTGGATCATGAGGGGTAGAGGAAGACAGAGGGGTGTGCTGGACACAGGGAGGGGGAGGGGGAAATAAGGAGACAGTGGGGATACAAAAGACTGAAGGGGGAAGGAACAAAGTTGATAGTGGCAGATGGTAGAGAGAGTGAAGATTCCTTATGCCTGGAACAAACTACCTGAGTCTATACGGCAGGCGCCTTCTCTGGCCCTTTTCAAATCGAGGCTGAAAACTCACTTCTGAGCTACTGCTTTCGGATCTTGACTCACCTGATCTCCTTTTGTGTTTCCTTACCATTCCCCCTAGATGTATCACATGTCTACAGCTGCTGTATTGTCTGTCTTGGCTAGATTGTAAGCTCTGATGAGCAGGACCGTCTTTTACTTTTGTCTGTGCAGTGCTGCATATGTCTTGTAGCACTTTAGAAAATATTCAGTTATAGTAGTAGTAGTAGTAGTAGTAGTAATAGTAGGTTGGAAGAATGAGGAAGCATGTTAGAAGGGTCTGATGCTTGGGGGTGACACAGGTAGGGTTGCCAACTGACTGGTTTTAGGGGCTGGAAGTCGGCGGCTGACAGGACTGTAAAATTGGCCAATGAAGGCCCAGTTTTCTGCTGACCACTGGCCTTGGCTGGGCTTCTCCCCTCCCCCTGCGCTGCCTGCCTGGATTGCCCTTGCTCCTCTGCCGCTTTTCCTGTTCCATTGGTGTTGATGCCAGCACCAACGGACCTCTAATTAAAAAAAAAAAAAAACAAAGGTGGGTCTTTGCGACTCCATGCTTGCAAGGCTGGTCTGGTACTTCCCTCTTCTGATGTACACTTGCATCAGAGGGGGCAGGACCAGACCACCCATCTAAGCACGGAGTCACAAAGACCCACTTTTTTTTTTAATTGGAGGTCCACTGCCACCACCAACAGAACAAGAAAAGTAGCAACAGGGCAAGGGCAAGCAGTGAGGGAATGAAAGCCAGCTGGGCCTGGACATGAGATGGGGTGAGAAGATACTAGACATGGGGTATAAAGACAGAAGGGGGTACTGGGCATTGGAGGGGATAGGGATGGGGTAGAAGGGGTATACTGGACATGGGGGTAGAGGTACACATGAGGGGATGCGGGACATGGGGGTATAGGTACAGTGGGGGGATGCTGGACATGGGGGATGCTGGACATAGGGGGAGGAAGAAGGGACAAAGTGGGGAGATGTTGGGCATGGGAGATAGGGACACAGAAAGAAGATGGTGGACATGGATGAAGGGAAGCAGGACATGAGAAGGGTTGATACTGGGTATGGGGGAGAGAGGGGGAGTTAGTGAAAGACTAAGAAATAAGAGGCTAGGGTTGAGATGAGGGAAAGAGATGGAAAGCAATAGCTAGATACATACAGTAAAAAGGGTGAAACTGAGGAGTGGTTGGTAAGAAGAAGGAGTGAAATATGGATAGAGAAGCAAAAAAATAAATGGACGAAAATTGTAAAGAAGTGATCAGTGTTAAAAATTAATATAAGGGGGGGGGCGGAGCCTGATGTCCAGCGGGATAGTCGCATAGCGCTGAGGCTCCCGAGAGGCCTACCAAGACTCCTGAATTTTGAACCGTTTTAATTCTGAATATTGCTTTGACTCTACCGGGGTACCTTGAGGTGATGGCGGGGACCAAACCAGCACGTCTAGATTTCGGGACCCCAACGAATTCCCATGGTAAACGCTCCAAAACCGAGCCCCCGTCTCCGCAGAAGCAGCCCGCACCGCGGGAAGGTCCCGAGATGCAGCAGGAGATCCTCACTGAAATACGAGGGGTAAAAGACCTTGTGCAATCCAACGGGGAGTCACTCCGAGCGCTGCGTGAAGATTTCGGCATGCTGCAAAGCAAATTTGAAGCGCTTTCCCTACGGCAAGACAAAATGGAAGGCATACTGGACTCACACACGGTCCGGTTGGCGAAACTTGACAAAGTAGAGCGCCAGATACGGGCCCTGCAGAAAGAAGTGGAAGATGGCAACAATCGGGCCCGCCGCAATAACATACGGCTCGTGGGCATACCGGAGGGAGCTGAGTCTGGAGACATGAAGGAGTTTCTTTGTAAGGCGCTTCCTTCCCTACTTCGGATCACATTTGCTAAAGACCTGGAGATTGACCGGGCTCATCGAGTGCCCTCAAATATGGCGCTCAATCGGAAGACCCCGAGGCCTATTATCTTTCGGCTCTTAAGATACCAACATGTTGAGCAAATTCAGAACGCCGCTCGCGCAAAAGGCCCCATCGAGTTTGAGGGCCACCGGATATCTTTCTTTCCTGACTTGGCCAAGCCCACGGTTGACCGTAGAAAGCGATTCCTGGAATTTCGACCGAGGCTACAACAACTGCAAGCTCGCTATGGCCTGATGTACCCGGCTAAACTTAGGGTAACGCTGCAAAACCAGACCAGAACATTTGATGATCCTGAATTACTTGCGGAATTTTTGGAGTCCAAAGAGGCAGATCAGATGCGTTGATCCAAGGAACACTTAGCTAATTGACCTTATATTGGTAAAACCCGCCATTTTGTTGTCGGACGCTCTCTACCTTGGAGACCGCCTTGGCAATTCACAACCTTGGCTTTCACTAGCCTTGATGGCCCTGCTCTATCATGCCCACAGCTACTTCGGTGGAGATCGGAGACTATAATAACAGAAGGGTTCGAATATTGCATTCGCACTCTCTTGGGCCTCCTCCCGCAGACATATGGTCGCCATTTATAGTTGGGGTTATGCTTCTTCTCTGGGGCACTTCGGTGCTTGTTATCTCATATGGGGTGTATCTGGTATCTTAATTGATGTGTATGAAATAGATGTACAGATGTGGTATATATTCCATACTCGCCTGCGCTTTTACGTCAAATGTATGACAATGTCTTATGGCCCTATGTAAGGTTTTTTCATTGAACGTAAAGGGAATCAACAACCCGATTAAAAGAAAGAAAATCCTTAGTTATTTGAGTCATGAAAAGGCGGATTTGGTTTTTCTTCAGGAAACGCACTTAAATTCTACCGAAACTCTGAAACTCAATATTAAACCTTACATGGTAGCTGCCTACTCTCCGGCTGTTTCTAAGAAATGTGGGGTAGCTATTCTGGTGAAGAAATCCTTGTCTGTCACCATTATTGCCACTAGCTCTGACACGGAGGGCAGATGGTCCCGCGTCCACCTTAAAATTGGTCACCTTGAACTAACATGTATATGTATATATGCCCCCAATGTGGATAATCCTGCCTTTTTTGCTACCATTGCTCAGGTTGCGCAGGCCTCTGCTAGCACCTCATTGATAATAGGCGGCGACTTTAATCAAGTCGTCGATCCTCTGATAGACAGGCAACCGCCTAGAACGAGTGGCCTGCCCAAGAGCTCCCTCACACTCACCTCCTTGATCAAAGATCTCGCTTTAGTGGATCTTTGGAGATTGTTGCATCCTGCTGAACTGGAATTTACTTACTATTCTCCCCCCCATCTATCACAGTCCAGAATAGATTTTTTCCTAATATCTAAAGTGTTGGTATCTCAGGTAGACACAGCGATGATTCACCCATTACATATCTCAGACCATGCTGCCATCTCCTTCCAGTTGCACGCTAACCTGCCCAGTGGGAATCCGGGAAATTGGTTTTTTGATAGGACCCTGTTAGAGCAACAAGAGTTTCAGTTAGACATTCGGGCCGCCATTCAGGACTACTTCCATTTTAACTTACCACATGATACCACGGGTTGGGCTTGGTGGGAGGGCTTTAAAGCAGCCATTCGTGCAACCATTACTAGCTATCAAATTCGCTTGGGGAAACAGCGTAAGCAACAGTTGTAATATTAGAGCAACAAATTAAAGCTGGGGAACGGGTTCTTACTTCCCGCACTGATCCTTGTGTGTTGTTACGATTGCAACGCCTACGCTTTCAATATAACTCAATCCTGTCTGCTGCAGCTTCTAAAAATATCGCATCGCAGCAAGGGATGTACTATCGGGAAAGCAACTGTGCTGGTAGACTCTTAGCTAATGCCTTGAAAGGTCAAAAAGAAGCCAAACGGGTAGCGGCTCTCCGAAACCCGGTAGGAGGGGACATAGTGACAAATAATACAGAGATAGTAGAGCTCTTCCGGGATTTTTACACTCGTCTTTATAAATCAGATTGTGACTTCACGTCAGAGGCTTTTGAGCGATTATTATCCGGAATCCAATGGCCGACCCTCTCCGAAGAGGATAGGGTTGCGATGGATAAACCCTTCTCTACTAATGAAATTCACTCCGCCCTTAAACGTGTGGCCTCGGGACGCGCCGCAGGCCCTGACGGTCTTCCGGCCGAATTTTATAAAACGTTCAGTGCTTATCTAGCCCCCCACCTAAAACTCTATTTCTCTGCTCTGGCTGAAGACACATCTTGCTTGGGATCCTTTTCGGCGGCGAATGTGGTAGTGTTTGAAAAAGAAGGGAGGGATCCGCTGTTAACAGCTAACTACCGCCCAATCTCCCTTCTTAACGCAGACTATAAAATTTTTGCGACTATCTTAGCCTCTCGACTCTCTGACCAAATGTCTACACTAATCCACCCTGATCAATGTGGTTTTATACCCGGAAGATCCACTGCCGACAACGCTAGGACTTTATGTCATGTTTTGACTAATGCTGCAAGCCTAGATCTACCACTAGTTGGCCTCTCCCTAGACGCCGAGAAAGCCTTCGACCGTCTCGAATGGCCCTTCTTATTTGCTGTTCTCCGTTGGTACGGCTTTGGGGAGGGCTTTCTCCGGTTTCTTCAAGTCATGTATGCCGAACCCACAGCCAGTATATGTGTGAATGCTATCAAATCTCAGCCATTCAGCCTTCAAAGAGGTACACGCCAAGGGTGCCCCCTATCCCCTTTGCTCTTTGACTTGGCGCTCGAACCTCTAGCCCTGTTACTTAGGCAGTCCACAGACATCCGAGGTGCCCCCTTTAGACACAGAGAGATCAAACTCTCCACTTATGCAGATGATCTTATGCTTTTTATAACTTTGGACTCGGTCCCAGTAGTCTTAGAATTACTAGACAGGTATTCGCAGCTCTCGGGCTATAAGATCAACTGGACCAAATCGGTTGCTTTCCCACTTAACCACCGGGTACATGCGGCCGACATGCAAGCCTTTCCCTTTCTCTGGCAGCATAGTATGGTGAAATATCTCGGGGTCCATTATTGCTATCCTCTAGAGGACACTATTAGTTTCAACGCCAAGGCGATAATCTCCAAAGTCCGTGAACTTACCAATCGGTGGTCTCCACTAACCCTTACATGGTGGGGCCGCTTGGAAACAGTGAAAATGATGATAGTTCCTAAAGTGAACTACATTCTCGAAATGCTACCATGTTTACTGCCCCGACACATCTACAAAGATATAGAAGGCCTTCTTATTCGTTATCTACGGCAGGGTAAAACACCCAGGATAGCTAAACAATACTTGCAATCTGATAAAGCGAGAGGAGGAGCTAGATTTCCAGATTTTCTCAATTATCATAAAGCCTTCCTCTTAAAGCAAGGTGCCCGTTGGTTGGATACCCCGGCAGCAGGCCGCCCGGTGTGGCTAGATATTGAAGAAGAGCTTAGTGGACCAGTTCCGCTGGCCTACTTCCCCGGAATGTGCCATCATTCAGACTCCCGCCATTCACCAATGGTTGTAGACACTCTAGTGGCCTTTAATGCCCTCATTCAATCTCTAGGTCCGCAGGCGTGCCCCCCGGACCATCTCCCGATATGGCATAACTCTCAATTTCAAATTAACAAAAAAACGATAGCATGGAGACCCTGGTACTCTAGGGGGATTTGGACACCTAAGCAGCTGTTTGCTGGGGATCGCTGGAAAACCTTTAATGCTTTACAAACGGAATTTGGTCTACCAGCGAAATATTACTTTCAATGGGTGCAGCTCCAACATTGCCTTAAAGGCGCTCGGGTCACTCCGCGCTCTGATACTAGCGTGGAAGGGCTGTCAGAGGTGATTCGCTGTATCGGGAGTTTACCAGGGGTGGCATCTAACTTTTACAAAATACTCACTCATAGTCCAGGCAGGGACACCCCTAGGGCCCAGCAGGCATGGGAGCGCGAATTGCATATCACTTTAACTCCCCAGCAATGGAAGATAGTCTGGAGCAAAGTGGTGCGGGTCTCTAGATCCGCCTCTGTCACTCAAACGCTCTTCTATTTTGCCCACAGATGCTTTTATACTCCTGAGAAGATGGCCAAATGGAATGTCAATACAAGCTATCGATGTTGGTCCTGCCATACAGCGGTGGGTACCTTCGCCCATGTTATCTATGAATGTCCAGCACTACAGCAATATTGGGGGCGGGTTTGGGACCGGATTCAAAGTATCCTACACTTCCGGGAGCCCCTTTCTTGGAAGATTGTGGGACTCCGCTCTGTGGCGGGGATCCCCTCTCTTCCCAGGACAGGCCGCTTCCTCCTAGATTTTATGTTGGGTATGGCTGTATGCTTAGTCACGAAAAATTGGAAGAATGGCTCCCGCCTAACTTTTACCGAATGGTGGAATTCTGTCTGCTTATATAGTACATATGAGCAGATACCCCGTTGGATGGCATTCCAGGTTCAGGACTGCTCTCACTTGTCTAAGTGGCAGATGCTTAATGACTATGTTCAGATTGCCAGATGCTCCAATATAGCCGTATAGCTACACTCATCATGTTGCAGATAATTATATTATCTCGAAAGATAATAATGTATATACACCCGATACTGGATTGTTACGTATCCCAGAGAAGAAGCAGGGGGGGAGGGGGGTGGTGGGGGTTTACTGTCCGTGATTGTATAATATTATTTGTCGTGTCTTTATTCTGTATGTCCTTTTGTTTCGATGTTCCAAAATGAAAATAAAAGTTTAAAAAAAAAAAAATTAATATAAGGGAGGAAGTGAAGACAGGAGGAGAGAGAAGAAAGCAAATGGAGAGGAGACCATGGAAAGAGAGCTAAGAGAAGACAGAGGAAAATAAAAACCAGAGACTGGGACCAACCCCATTAGAAAGATAAAATGACTTAACAGCAAAGGTAGAAAAAATAATTTTATTTCTATTTTTTAACTGGATATTGTTGGTATTTGTAAAGTATATCTGCCAGGATTGGTGTTGGACATGGCTGGGACCTAGCCCAAGGCAAAAATCTGAGAAAGGACACTAAAGCCCACTAGCCCTGGCTGTTTCCCGGTTGTTTCCCTCTTAATACTAATCCTGATATCTGCTGTCTTTTGTTTTGTACAATAGGAGGCCAATTCCGTAGGTGCACGTCTGGATGTCCAGAAATCCGGATGGCCCAGAGATGCACCCAATTTTGCACCCGTGGGGGCTAGACGTCCCCACAGGAGCAGAATTGTGGCATAGGGCCTAGCCGTCTAGACCATGCCCCAGTTCTCGCACCCCAGACATCCAGAGCCCTGCCTGGCTAACTCAACCTGGCTCCTGCATGGAGCCGTGGTGCCATGGTGGCCCATTGCCATGGCACTCTGGCTTCATGCAGGAGCCCCGATCTCCTGCACTGCACAAAATGTCCTATTCACCACCTCCTGACCCCCGATCGGGCCCTCTGAGGCTGGGATTGGGCAGCGGGGAACCTCCTGCAACTACCTACCTACCAGTGAACCCAGATGTACAGGGCCGTGACCAGAATTGACCCTGAACCTCTGGATTGTGCCCCCCTCCCCCGGACCGACCACTCTCTTCCCTGTTCCTGCCTGCTCCCATCCAGAGCTCCCCACACATCTCCTATGTACGTGCAGGGAGCTTTGGGTAGGGAATAGTGGCCCAAACAAATAGCGAGGATGTATGTCCAAATCGAACGTACATCCCCACTATTCTTCATTCGGAATGACACCCAACAGGGGGAAATGCATTTCTTTCTGTTTCTCTGGTGTTACACTGCACGCAGCATCTGGTTTTCTGAGGTTTTAGTTTAATTTTTGTTTATATATTTCTATTTTCACTTTGTGGTCACTTGAAGGTCTATCTGTAATATGTGTTTGTGTGTGTGTGTGACCAAGACTGGGTATTCTGTTAGCATGGAATTTCTGTTTAAGAATGTGTAGTAATCAGACTTGTTCAGCTTTCTTAATAGGTTTATTAATGTTTTAGGGCCCACTGCAATATTTATGGTGCTGCTTTTTTCTAGGTAGGGTCCTTGTGTGAGTTTTGGAAGTTAGTACTGGTATGGTAGATTTGTTCTTGGCCCCGGATGACTTTTTTGTATTAATTCCAGGACTGGTCCAACCATCAGGTGATCGCTTCTGGGGGTCGGCAGAGAATAGGGCATTCAAAACTAAACAATAATTTCTGACAGCCAGGGAGGACATACGGTTAAGATTTGCTTAGGGTGCCAACATTTTAAATCAACTCTGGGGCTCTCCCTGATTAAATTCACAATATGCTTGGTACTGAGAGAGATTTTTTCTTGGATGGTAAGTTTTATGGGTAAGGTTCTAGCTCTGTTCTGCTCTACCCTGCACAGATTGTCGGGGAAGGAGCTGGGGGGGAGGCAGGTTTGGTGTATGCAGAATATATGTTTGGATTTAATACTTTATTAGCGAGCACATCTCTTCAACCCTGGTTATCTTCAACTGCCCGCTATCTATGCTCTTGTGCACACTCAGCTGAGCGTATTTGGCTGAAATCCTGCTCCCTCTCTGACTTTCTTCACTTCAAATTCATGCTTACCTCCTTCAATCAGCCTTAGCTCTTCCCAAGTAAAACTACTATGTCCATCTGACTAACTCTCTTGACACAGATCCTTGACATCTCTTTTCAACTCTTAACTCTCTCCTCAAGGCACCTCCCGCTCTGACCGCTCCTACTTTTTCTGCCCAAATCTTAGCTATTTCCATGACAAAATATACAAGATCGCTCTTCAATTCCCCACTAAATCAGCTTCATCCCCTCTTCCTCCACCTCAATACCAACTTTCCCCTCAATCTCTGTTACCCTTTCTTCCTTCTCTAAGATCTCTGATGAGGAAACCTCTCATCTACTTTCCTCCTCTAAACTTACTATTCACTCTTCTGATCCTTTCCCCACCCATCTCCTTAGTTCCATTTCCTCCTCTATTATCCCTTCCATCTCACATATTCTCAACCTCTCGCTCTCCACTGCCACGATCCCTTCAGCCTTCAAGCATTCTGTGGTCATACCTCTCCTTAAGAAACCTTCTCTTGACCCTAGTTGTCCTTCTAATTATCAACCCATCTCTCTTCTTCCCTTAATTTCTAAATTCCTTGAGCATGCAGTCCTTTGTTATTATTTGGAATTTCTTTCCTCTCAAGTCCTGTTGGATTCACTTCAATCTGGCTTTCATTCAACCAAGACAGCACTCGCCAAATTTTCCAGTGACTTTGTCCTGGCTAACTCCAAAGGTCTTTATTCTATCCTCATCCTTAATCTTTCTGCAGCTTTTGACACCGTTGACCACTACCTTCTCCTTGACGCATTATCCTCTCTGGGTTTTAGGGACTCTGCCCAGTCCTGTTTCTTTTCTTATCTCTCCCATTGCTCTTTCAGTGTTTGTTCTGGTAGTTCCTCCTCTACTGTTACCCCATTCTCAGTTGGTGTACCTCAGGGATCTGTTCTCGGCCCTCTTCTTTTCTCTCTCTACACCCATCCTCTTGGTGCTTTTATCTCCTCCCATGGATTTCAGTATCATTTTTATGCTGATGATTTTCAGATTTATCTTTCTACACCTGATATCTCTTTGACACTCCAGTCTCACATCTCTGCCTGCCTGACATCGCCACCTGGATTTCTCACCACTATTTGAAATTAAACATGGCCAAAACTGAACTTCTTATTTTTCCCCCTAAACCTTCACCCCCCCCCCCCTTCCTCCTTTATCTATCTCTGTGGATAACACTCTTCTACTTCCTGTTTCCTCAGCCTGCAACTTTGGGGTCATTTTTGACTCCTCCCTTTCCTTTTCCTAACATATCCAACAGATAGTTAAAACCTTTTGTTTCTTTCTTTATAGGATTAACAAAATTCTCCCCTTCCTTTCTGTCCACTCACTAATTACTATCCTGTCTCAACTATTGCAACCTCCTTATTGTTGGGCTCCCTCTTAACCACATTTCTCCCCTTCAATCTGTTCAGAACTCTGCTTGGTGGCTAATTTTTCACCAGCCTTGATATTCTCATATAACCCCTTTTCTCAAATCACTTCATTGGCTTCCCTTTCATTTCTGTATCCAATTCAAGCATCTCCTTCTGACTTATAAGTGCATTCATTATTATGCTCCTGTAGCAGCAGATCACATACAAACCAATGATACCAGGAGTCTGTTCAGAAGGTCCAAATCATTTATTTGTGCACAAGACTCAAGCAGAATCAAATTCAAAATGGCTGAGCAATGATTTCTAGTAAAACAACAACTTTTATAGCTTTCTTTCCCATTCTAGACATAGGCAAACCTTTCATTGGTCCCGGTAACCCCTCGTACACCTTCTATTGGTCCCGGTACTGATATGGCTATCCAATTGGGACTCTGGTTTGGGCCCAGCACTTGCTCACCCCCCTTCTAGTCCCAATTACAATGGTCAGTGTCTCTAACTTGTTACATCTCTCCTCCAAGGTCGCTCAGCTAGTTAAAGCATATGGGAAGCAGGGCACTGTAACTTTTCTTTCAGCACAGTTAATTAATTTCACAGAAGCATAGCACACCTTATCAGTACCAATTAAACTTGTTTTTCTCTACTTTCTAAGTTTCGATTCTGCTTAGCTATACCTAATTGTGCTCAGTTAAGTTTCGTTTCTACAATAGCAGCATTTGGGGAAATGTGTAATCCCTTTGGGCCTCTCCACAGGCTCCACTTACAGGTCAAGCTGTTTAGGCCTCCCTGCTTACGTCAGACACCATGGATCATAGGCCTTCGCCTACCACATTCCCCCCTTTGATTAATCTCACCCTATTACTAATAAGGTGTGAGAGTTAAATCACTCAATTACACTGGGGTCGGGTTCTGACCATTGGCTATAGGATTAGGGTGCCATAAGGCCAAAATCTTAGTTGCGGTCTTCCGCTCCACGGTGTTCTCAATAACACTGTTGATAGATCGCATACAACATGGGATTATACATGGTAACATAAAGAACAAAGCTACAAAGATTAGTACTATCATAGCAAAAGTAGTGAATCCTCCTAACCCAGAAAAGATAGATGCAAACCAATTGGGTATCTGAAGATCATGCCAGGTCTGTACTGGCACATAAGTTTGTTTCCGCATATGTTCAGCAATTTCTTCAACAACCTGACCCTTATCATCTATCTTCAGACAACAATTTGTGAGGTTCAACTTACCACAGACTCCTCCTTCAGCAGCTAATAAGTAGTCTAGTGCTAATCGATTTTGATAGATTGCAGTGCGCATTTGTGTGCTTTGTCTAGCTAAAAGTGTGAGTGCTTGGCTAGTTTCATTAGTGATGAGTTCAACTACTGCTTGCAGGCGTATAATTCTATTCAACATATAAATTGGGGTACGATATCCCCACATGCCATCTTGCTCCCAAGTGGCAGGTCCATAATAGGCAATAATTCGCTCTGGTGGCCAATCTTCACCATCCCATTTCTCCCACTTGCCTATCTCTAAGGCTGCTCTTTTTGATCTCTTTGAATAAACTGGGTAGCCTAATTGTTCACCATGTTCTGTGGGCAACAGAAAGAAAGAGGGTCGAATAGTTCCTAAGACACACGCTCCTTCCCAAAAGATAGGGAGTCAGGCATATGCTCGGGTTCCGCAAATCCAGTATAGGCCAGGTGGGGCTTGCCAATTATGATGTCGGTCAAGGTTAGTCCATAGAGGGGCAAGCTCGGGGAACCGTGCTAAGGGATTGGTGGGCTCTGATTCATTAACTCCTGACCACCAAGATGTCCGTTTTGTGGTATCATTATAGAACTTTTGGCTAAGACAGACAAGCTGTCCTACTTTAGAGGTAAATTGGGGTCCAATTCGAGCATAACACAACCGTCCAACTATTGGGTGTGCTAATACCCATTCGCTGGTAGTCTTGTGTAGCTCTGTCTGATTGTAAACTACTGAGTAATTCAACTCTTGGGCCTCCCAAGGCCACTGATCACCCATCTTGGTTCCACCACAAAAATAACAATCTGAAATGCGGAGACTGGATACCACAGCTCCGGCCAACTCTAGGAATAAATTCTGAGAGGGATGAGGGATATCAAACTTATTTACATGCATAGTCTCATAGAAAGTGTTGTGTATGTGATACCTTGATGATCGATGAGCCTGGGTATTTAGTCTTATATATACTATAGTTCCTGGATCTGACCCACCTCCTGCAATCCGTAAGCCAAATTTATATCCTTGTTTCCATGCGCTAGGGTTCACTACAAGAAATTCTAATGGATTACAGGTACCTTTCTTACAATTCTTTTGTATATCTTTCACATATGGCTTTGTTAAGGAAGCCATTCGATTATCTCTAGTATTTTCTATCATACCAGTTTTCCAGGTTGCGTAAAAAACACATTCCCACTTCGGGCAGTAGTAGTCTGCAACTGGGGCTGTACTGTATACATTAGCTAACACCCGCTTACCTGTACATTCTCCCCATCCAGTAGTCCCTTCTGGACACATATATTTGTGATCTTGAGAATATGCTTTTTCCCAAGTACCACACTTGGAACGACTATCTCAATTGATGGCATCACAAGCATCAAAATACAACATAGCAGACTTCGTAGGATCAGTGAGTGGGGGTGTGGCATTAAGCAAAGCTCCATCAGCATCATTCCACCTTATTTCTAGGGTGTAATAAGATGGGTTCTGATGTGGGTTAAAGCAAACTTTAGTAGTCCCTGTATTACAAACATTCAGTTCAGTGGTGTTATAAATACACCGGCTTACCGTACCAGTACAGGTATAGTAAGAATGATAAAGCAAAGTCTGAGTCACTTTCGTTCCAGTTCGAGTAGAAGTAATGCAAGCAGTGCATGGGGGTAAAGCATGGCTCAGTTCAAGTCCCCCAATGCAAACAACCAAAGTAACATAGAAACAAAGGTTCATGTTGATTGTAGTCCTCTGGGATCTCCGCTGGAAAATCTTGACCTTGACGTTCTCTGCTGACCCGTTTGCTAATGAAGCAATTCAACGGGCATCAATGTTGATTGGAGATCCTCAAGCTTCTGCCGTACGTAGACCTACCAGCTAGTGTGGCAGGAGTAGGGCTGTAGATCTAGAAATGTCACTGTCCTCTGGGATGACTCAGGTGAGCAAATATTAGAACACAAAGATAAGGAGAGCAAGTTCTCTCTTGTATCAGGAACAACAATCCTCTTCGAAAGACTTGTCTTGTTACTACAAAACAGTGTAGGCCTTGGATGGCCCAAGAGGTGTCTTTAGGCTGCTGGTTGCCGCCTCAGGGTGAGACGCAAAGGGATGTCAGGATGTGGCTCTGCTGTCCACTGGTCCGGATCCGGAACTGCTGCTGGCTTGACTCTGCTGTGATGGATCCAGGATTCGATCTCTGCCACCTTTACTGCAGTTGGGGTAGACAGGATGATGGTGTATGGTCCCTTCCAATGGGGTTCCAGCGGTGTCTTCTTCCAATCTTTGATCCACACCGAGGTACCTGGCTTGTAGGGATGCAGGGGTTCCGTCAAGTTGATAGGCAACTGGTCCTGTATCCACGTGTGAAGAGTCTGCAGGACAGAACTAAGAGCTAGAAGTTCTTGTCTGGTTATCTCTGAACCAATCTGTGACAGACTACCTTTGACACCCTGCACTATTGGTGGAGGCCTGCCATACATAACTTCAAATGGGGAAAACCCTGATGACTTTACAGGGATGAGCGTATTCTAAGTAATGCTATTGGGAGAACCTGGGGCCACTTCAGGTGGGTCTCCTGACATAGCTTGGACATCTGAGATTTCAAAGTTCTATTCATTCGCTCAACTTTCCCTGAACTTTGGGGTCTGTATGCAGTGTGTAACTTCCATTGTATCTGTAAGGCTCTTGCTAACTGTTGGGTAATTTGAGACACAAAGGAGGGTCCATTGTCTGACCCTATTACTGCTGGAATTCCAAATCTGGGGACAATTTCTCTCAACAGAACTTTGGTAACTTCTCGGGCTTTTTCAGTCCTGGTGGGGAAAGCTTCCACCCACCCAGAGAAGGTACAGACTAGTACTAACAAGTAACGGTATCCATTGGCCTTTGGCATTTCAGTGAAGTCTATCTGCAGGTGGTGCATAGGGGTAACACCTGCAGACTGAACTTGGGGAGGTGGCGTGGGACCCTGTTTGGCATTGTTCTTGGCACAAATTAGACACTGGCGGGCTGTTGAAGCTGACAGGGCTCCCAACAAAGCGATACAAAAATGTGGTTTTAGTGCTTTTTCCATAGCACTCTTCCCATAATGCGTGGCTTGGTGAAAGGCTTTGACAAAAGCTGGTCCCAGTGATTCAGGGATTACTATGCGTCCTGGGGGTTGACTGCCCTCGGGTGGTGGCAGCTCAATCCATCCATCTTTCAGTACTCCCTCTTCTCTGTTACAGTAGTAGTCCAATTCTTTGGTGGTATATTGTGGTGTCCATAAATTGAGAGGTACCGGAAATAAGGCTGCTTGTATTGGTGTCGCTTGTGGTGATATCTGGCCTGTCATGGTAGCTTTGCGTGCTGAGGCATCGTCAAATCTGTTTCCTTGGGCAACTTCTCCTTTTCCTGCTTGATGCCCTCGACAGTGCATGACAGCAACACGTGTAGGGGCCCATACTGCATCTAATAGCATCAGTATTTCCAGGCCGTACTTGACTGATTTGCCTCCTGAGGTGATGAGCCCTCGTTCTTTATAGAGAGCTCCATGGGCATGCAAAGTGGTAAAGGCATACTTCGAGTCAGTGTATACGTTTAACAAGAGCCCTGCACCCAACACTAATGCTCTGGTGAGTGCTATCAATTCTGCTTTCTGGGCCGATGTGCCTGATGCAAGGGCTGATGATTCAACAACCTCCTCCCGGGTGACTACTGCATACCCGGCACAGCGTCGTCCATCAAGGATGAGACTGCTTCCATCCACGAAATAGGTCTGATCAGGATTCTCTAAGGGCACATCTGTCAGGTCAGGTCGACTTGAGAATACAGTATCCATGACCTCTATACAGTCATGTTCTGGAGGATCTTCACTGATGGGTATCAATGTGGCTGGATTCAAGGCATGGCTCACTTCTAGTTGTATTTGTGGATTCTCACACAACATGCTCTGGTATTTCAGCATTCGGGAGTTGGTGAGCCAATGGTTTGCTTTCTGTTCCATGAGGGCAAGTACTGCATGTGGTACAGTGACACGTAGGTTCTGTCCTAAGGTGAGCTTGTCTGCTTCACTTACTAATAATGCTGTAGCTGCAACTGCTCTCAAACATGGTGGCCACCCTTTGGCCACAGTGTCCAATTGTTTCGACAGGTATGCCACAGGTCTCTCCCACTGTCCTAGTTTCTGAGTCAACATGCCTAGAGCATTTCCTTGTAAT
This sequence comes from Ichthyophis bannanicus, assembly GCA_033557465.1. Taxonomy (NCBI): domain Eukaryota; kingdom Metazoa; phylum Chordata; class Amphibia; order Gymnophiona; family Ichthyophiidae; genus Ichthyophis; species Ichthyophis bannanicus. The sequence goes on along the minus strand of CM066038.1, from coordinate 273,404,809 downwards.
TCATGTACAAATAAACGGAAAGGCTTGTGGACGTCTGGTAATCCAAGTGCTGGTGACGACATCAACTCTTCCTTCAGGGTCCTGAAAGCTGCATCCTGCTCAGGTCCCCACTCCAGTGGTGACTTTTCTTCTCCCTTGGTGGCTTCATATAATGGCTTAGCAATCCGAGCAAAGTTGGGTATCCATATCCGGCAGTACCCTGCAGCTCCCAGAAAGGCTCTGACTTGCTTTCTGGTCGTGGGGGTTGGGATACTGCACACGGCTTCTTTTCTCTCTCTTCCTAATTGTCGGCTCCCTTTGGTCAGGCGGAAGCCCAAGTATTTTACTTCTTTTTGGCATAGCTGTGCTTTTGCTCTGGAAACTTTGTATCCAGCTTTATCCAATAGTTGCAAGAGGTCAGTAGTGGCTTGTATACATTCACTTTCTGATGTGGCAGCTACCAGTAGGTCATCTACATATTGGAGGAGTACTCTTTTCTCAGGGGCCACTGGGTAGCTTGAAAGATCTTGGTTTAATGCGGCACTGAAAATGGTGGGTGAATTCTTGAATCCTTGAGGCAATCGTGTCCATGTGAGTTGGCCCCGCCTTCCTGAGACAGGGTCCTCCCATTCAAAGGCAAACAATAATTGACTAATAGGGGCTAATCTTATGCAGAAGAAGGCATCTTTCAAATCCAAAACAGTGAAGTGGGTAGCTTCAGCAGGGATCAGTCCTAAGAGTGTGTAGGGATTTGGCACAACTGGATGTATAGTTTCAACTGCGTCATTTACTCTCCTTAGGTCTTGCACTGGGCGGTAGTCTCCTGTCCCAGGCTTCTTTACTGGCAAGAGAGGGGTATTCCAGGGTGACTGGCATTTTTCAAGTAGGCCATACTCCAGTAATCTCAACATATGGCGATGGATGCCCTCAATTGCTGCTCTTGGGAGGGGGTACTGCTTGACGTGCACTGGTACTACACTGGGTTTTAGATTCACAATTATTGGAGCTATGTGTTTGGCCAGGCCCGGTGGATTGCCTTCTGCCCATACTCCAGCAGGGGCATTGATACTTTTCAGAGTTGGCTCGAAATAAGTGTCTTTTATTGGCTCGGTACCTGGTTCGGTGCTGTAATATCTCCATTCTTCTTCTTGGGGAACTGTAAGAACCATTAGTCCAGAGGGCTTTGAGTTTACTGTCATTTGCATTTCTCCTTTCTCAGTAAAGGATATTTGGGCCTGCAATTTGGCTAGCATATCTCGTCCCAGTAGTGGCACTGGGCACTCAGGCATATAAAGGAATTGGTGTGTTATTTGCTGGCCTCCCAGATTACAGATGCGATTCTGAAGAAAAGGTTTTGTGGCTTTGTTACCAGTTGCTCCCACAATGGTAACTGTTCTTGCAGAGAAAGGGGCTATTGGCTTATCTACTACAGAGTGTTCTGCTCCAGTATCGACCATAAAGTCCATGAATTGGTCTCCTATTTGTATGCTGACCATAGGAGACCTAATGCGAATTCAGAGCCCGGTCTGTCCTATTCTACTTCTTCAAGATCATGGGTGGCTGATGCCACTGCCTGTATGGCTTCCGTTCGTTCTTGTTGATACCGCTCTCGATTGGTTCCTCTGCGGTTGTAGGGCCTGCCTCTCCCTCTCCGAGGGGCATCCTCGTCCTCCTCACGGGGACTGTCTTCGAGTCGCGGGCATGCATTCCTCCAATGTCCTTCTTCTTTGCAATAAGCGCACTGATTTGCGCCTAATGGGGTCCGGTTTTCTCCTCGGCCCCTCCCTCGTCCTCTGCTCCTTTGACTAGGGGGGCCTCCCGTTTTCTGTTCAACTATGGCCGCAGCCAAAAAATCCGCTTTCTTCTTCATCTTTCGATCACTTTCTCTCTGTCTTTCATTATCACGATTCACAAACACTTTATGAGCGACTTCCAGTAACTGAGTTGCATTCATGCCCGCGAACCCCTCTAGTTTCTGTAATTTGCGTCTAATGTCTGGCTGTGACTGGCTTACAAAGGCAGAATTCACCATGCATAGGCTTCCGGGTGCATCTGGATCATAGGGAGTATACATTCTGTATGCTTCAGCTAATCTTTCATAGAATACTGCTGGGCTTTCATCTATGCCCTGAATAACTTCACTTATCTTGGTGAGATTCATGGCCTTCTGGCCCCCCCTTTTCAGACCCTGCATAAGGCCTTGGCGAAATCGTGATAACGATTTAGATCCTGCTTCAGTGTTGGGATCCCACCGGGGGTCTTCATTGGGGAACTCCCTCTGCGCTGCATCACGGTTATCTATTCCTGCATTTACCCCTCCGTCTGCTAAAGGATTGTCAGCTAACCAATCAATGGCTGCTCGCTTAATTCGTGTCCTCTCCTCAGTAGAAAATAAGGTTGACAGGAGCTGACAACAATCTGCCCATGTAGGTTGATGGGTTTGCATAATTGTGTTCATTAAATCTGTGAGCTCCTGGGGCTTGTCAGTGTAGGAAGCATAATGCAATTTCCAATTTAACAGGTCGGTTGTGGAGAAAGGCACATAAACTAAATTTAGGGGTCCCGGTACTATCCGGTCATCTGCATCTCTCACGGGAACTCCCGGGACTTGCCGAAGGGGGGCTAATACTTCTGTGCGGGCTTTCTGTTTCCTAGTAGTGCCTTGCGATCCCTTAAGGGGGGCTGCTGCGGGGGCTGCTGTTTTCAGCTTTGTGACACGCCGAGTCTGGGGAGTCTTGCCTGCAGCTGCTGATTTAACGCTGCCAGTGGATTTCTCACTGCCTGTCTCAGTCTGGGAAGATGTGTCCTCCTCTTCCTGCTCTGACTCCTTTCTGCTTTCGGTCTCAGTCTCTGACCCAGATTGATCCGCCTCCTCCTGAAACGGCTCATCTAGCTGATCGTCTGGCTGGTGGGGGGGTGGACTCTCCCCGTCCCGGAGGGCTGCTGCGGGATGCAGTTGTACCCTTACGGGGCACAGAGCTAGAGGCTGTCTGATTATAACTTCTGGTGAGTCAGGATCCACAAGGATAGGTTTCTGACTAGGTTTCTTGACTTTCTTTGTTCTCTGAACTGGGTCTGCTTTGTTCCCTACTTTCGGGACTGGGTCTGTTACTTTCCCTATGTTCTGGACTGGGGCTGTTACTGCTAACATTATTCTGCACTGTTCTTCATAACAGCGCTGTGCCCAGGAGGGCGGTTTCTCACAAATGCTTAACCAGGAGTCTATATATGGATACTGATCGGGGTGCGCTATTCACACTTTCTGATGGACTGACTGAATAATTCCTATGTTAAAAGTTCCATCTCGGGGCCAGCTGGGGTCTATGACGGGCCATTCCCTAGTACACAAAAGCTGCAATCGTGAGGCAGTCATTTTCACTCCATAATCTCCTACATATCCTTTATTGAAATGCTTGATCATACATTCTAACGGAGTGTTCCCGGTAGACCCTGCCCCTCCCATTTCAATGTGTGTGCGTAACAACAAACAGAAGGGAAAAGGAGGGCGGACCGTGGGTGAGGGGTCCTCACGGCCCTAGAAACATTTAAGGAAAACAAATAACAAGACAAGACGACAGTCGCTTCCCCTTTTTGCGACCTGAACGCGGTCGCCCGGTCAGGAACTGCGCTACTCAGGGGTCCGCCTTCGCTTGGTCCGTGCTGCCAGACCTCTCATTCACACTTCAATCACACAGCATGCTAGCAACGTATCCCAAATGCCCAGTCCTGTCTCTTCTGACTAGGCTAACAAAATCAAAATCAAAAAGACGGTGGTTTGGCCCTGCGCATACTCATGCAGGGTTACCCGGACCGCCTTGAGAGCTCTCTTACCAAATGCAAATTCAAATTTCAAACGGCGGCAAGGTTACTTAAACCGCCTGCGAGAGTTGATCAGGCTCTCTTACCAAAATTTCATATCACAAGTTCCAAGCTGCAGATCTGACTCAGCTGTCTAGATATCAAAATCAAAACTATACTCACCGGATCCGGTCCTCACTACTCCCGAGCAAGCGCATGAGTTGGACCTCGGACTCCCCTCTTCTCGGGTTCGAGGTGTTGGCTCCAGCCAGGCCCAGCACCCGCCGACGTCCGGCCAGCTCCCTCCGATGCAAGGGACCGGCGGCGCCAAGGAGCGAGCCCACGTCGGAAGGGCGCGATCCTGGCAGGACCCAAACCTGTAGAGGCGGAAAGTCGTGGTATATTGCCCTATATACCCTCTATTACCACACCTTCCCAGTCCAACGCACCAAGAATATGTATCAGCAGAGCACATACAAACCAATGATACCAGGAGTCTGTTCAGAAGGTCCAAATCATTTATTTGTGCACAAGACTCAAGCAGAATCAAATTCAAAATGGCTGAGCAATGATTTCTAGTAAAACAACAACTTTTATAGCTTTCTTTCCCATTCTAGACATAGGCAAACCTTTCATTGGTCCCGGTAACCCCTCGTACACCTTCTATTGGTCCCGGTACTGATATGGCTATCCAATTGGGACTCTGGTTTGGGCCCAGCACCTGCTCACCCCCCTTCTAGTCCCAATTACAATGGTCAGTGTCTCTAACTTGTTACATCTCTCCTCCAAGGTCGCTCAGCTAGTTAAAGCATATGGGAAGCAGGGCACTGTAACTTTTCTTTCAGCACAGTTAATTAATTTCACAGAAGCATAGCACACCTTATCAGTACCAATTAAACTTGTTTTTCTCTACTTTCTAAGTTTCGATTCTGCTTAGCTATACCTAATTGTGCTCAGTTAAGTTTCGTTTCTACAATAGCAGCATTTGGGGAAATGTGTAATCCCTTTGGGCCTCTCCACAGGCTCCACTTACAGGTCAAGCTGTTTAGGCCTCCCTGCTTACGTCAGACACCATGGATCATAGGCCTTCGCCTACCACACTCCTTTCTACCTTTTCTCTCTTCTTTCTCCCTACACCTCTTCTTGTGAATCCACTCTTCTTCTGCTTGCTTCTCTCTTTGCCCATTTCTTCCACTGCCAGCTCTAGACTTTAATCCTTTCACTTTGCAGCTCCTTATACCTGGAACAAACTCCCTGTGTCTGTACGTCAGGCTTCATCTCTGTCCCTTTTCATGTTCATGTTAAAGGCTCATCTCTTTAAAGCTGCTTTTGGATCCTGATCCCCTTTTTCCTTGTGTCTCCTTACCATCCTTTTCCCTTATTCTTATCCTTTGTCTTGTCTGTCTTAATGAGACTGTAAGCTCTCAGGAGCAGGGGATGTCTCTATCTATGTTTGTAAAGTGCTGCATACGCCTTGTAGCATTTTATAAATTATTATTATTATTATTAGAGTAGTAGTAGTAGCATATGTGTACTGGAGAGGCCTGAGAAGGGTACTGTGGCTGAATAGGTGCTGAAGAGTCCAATCTCTTGTACACCCCTGGAAATAGCCTGCAGGCTCTAAAGCCTGCATTGTTGCCCTTTTGCAATTATTTTTTATGGTCTGGGCAGGGAGTGGAATAGGGTGGGTATAGGCAGACCATGGCTAGCCACAGGTAGCGGGTTTTTCTCTTTCAAAATTTGGCAACCTTAATCCTATCTTATATGCATGATATCTCAGGGATCTTTGTTGTGTTACTGACTCAGTATTGCCACTCAAATTACTTAAAATTATCTCAGCAAGCACTTTTGGTTATAGTGGCCTTAAAATTGGGCAGATTGATGAATACTAGGAACAATATTTTAGCTTACTTACACCTGCTAGTTGAAATGTTATTCAACTGAAATTAGAATAGAGTCATAAGAACATAAGATATGCCATACTGGGTCAGACCAAGGTCCATCAAGCCCAGTATCCTGTTTCCAATCTAGGTCATACGTACCTAGCAGTTTCCCCAAAAGACACAGGTTCCTCAATTCTAGTATTGGGACAAGCAGTGATATCCTGGGTCCCTTCTTAATAATGGTTTAGGGACCTTTCCTCCAGGAACTTGTCCAAACCTTTTTTAAACCCAGCTACACTAACAGTCTTTACTACATCCTCCAGTAACAAATTCCAGAGTTTGATTACATGTTGAGTGAAAAAATATTTTCTCTTATTAGTCTTAAATAGGTTACCCTGTAGCTTCATTTCATGTCCCCTAGTCTTTTTATATTCTGATGATGTAAACAATCGATCTACGTTTACCCGTTCCATTCCATTCATTAATTTATAGACCTCTATCATATCTCCCCTCAGCCGTCTCCTTTCCAGGATGAAGAGCCCTAACCTTTTTAGCCTCTCTTCATAGGACTATCCTTCCATCCCCTTTATCATTTTGGTGGTTCTTCTCTGTACCTTTTCTAATAACGCTATATCCTTTTTAAGATACGGTGACCAGAATTGCACACGATATTCAAGGAGCGGTTCCATTATAATATCCTTTGTTTTATTTTCCATTCCTTTATTCAGAGCTTTAAATACTTAAAGAGGAACAATGAACAAACAAACCTCTTCCAAAGACGGGAAAGCTGCAAAACTAGAGGGCATAGCATGAAGCTGCAAGGTGGAAAATTGAAAGGCAATGTCAGGAAATATTTTTTCACTGAAAGGGTAGTGGATGCTTGGAATGCTCTCCCGATGGAAGTGGTGGGGGCAAACACGGTGACAGAATTCAAAACAGCATGGGACAAGCACAGCAGATCCCTTTACAGTAACAGGATAAAAACAAAATAAACTGAACCCTCTAACTTCTCAACAAATAGATGTGTCCTACATGGAGTGGTGGGTCCACCCCTAAACAAAGATATGGGGAGGGGTGGCCTGCACAGAACGATAGGTCCACCTACTCTTGCCGTATTGCTGGGCAGACTGGATGGACCATGCTGGTCTTTATCTGCCGTCATTTACTATGTTACTATGATACCTAGCATTCTATTTGCTATCTTGGCTGCCGTTGCACACTGGGCAGAGGGTTTTAACATGTTATCCACGATGACGCTTAAATCTTTCTCCTGAGTGGTGGTTCCCAATGTGGAACCTTGCATTGTGTAACCATAGTTTGGGTTGTTCTTTCCTAGGTGCATAACTTTGCACTTGTCCACATTTTTTTTTAATTCTTTATTTACATTTTCAGACAAAATTAAACAGAAAAAACAAACAAGGTTACAATTAAAATATTCCATCCCTTTGAACATAAGGAAAAAAACGACCTTAACAGCCTACAACACCAAATCCCCCCCCCCCCCCCTTCATGCGACCATCTTAGAAAGGTATTAGAAAAAAGGAAGAAAGAGGCTTGCAAGGGCTATGGTGCCACAAAAACGGCCCTATACTTTGTGCAAACATGATTGATTGATTGCCCCCTAATTCACAGCATATTGTGCTTTCAATATACTGTATAACCATACAGGGGTTTCCATTTAAGCAAGGTAGAAAACATAGGAGTTGAATCATAACGTGGCATCTGCTCATATTTACAGCATAAAAACATAAACAATTCCACCATGTATGCCAACTGAGATTTGCCGTGTGTTTCCAATTTATTAATTTCACCAAAACTCGTTGAAATTATCAAAATACCATAATCTATCAAATTTCAACAAATGTGTAAGACCCCAGAACAAACTATACTGGGGTCTAAAACTATACTAAATTAGTATAGTTTGTTCTGGGGTCTTACACATTTGTTGAAATTTGGTAGATTATTGTGTGTTTCCAATTGGCAATTACGAGATGCAGCACCACTCCCATCATAAAGTCAAACAGGAAATGACAATCCCTCTGTAACAACGAGATGTCAATTGTTGAACAGAAAACAATAATAGACGAAGAGAGAGTGGCCCTGAATCCCAAGACCTCTTGGATTCGGTTCCAAATCGAAATCCAGTAGGACTGAACTTTAGGGCAATCATATACCACATGCCTTAAAGTGACAACATCCCTCTGACAAGACCAACACACATTTCCAATTGACTTATCCCACTTGGAGACCTTTATCGGGGTAAAATGGGCTCTGTGCGCAAAGAAGTATAGTGCCTCGGAGACAGAGGCAGATTGAGAAACTCTAATTAGTTTACTCCAAAATTTCCCCCACAATTCCGGAGAGAGAGTATCCCCAGTATCATGCTCCCATACCCATTGAGTGCCGATAGAATGTGGATAGGGACGATGGGATACCAACTGATAATAGTAGGAAGCCACCCCTGAGGCCTGTTGGGCTGTTCCTATAATATTAAGTAGCCCCCATTCCTCAGGTAAAGATCTGATATCGATAAGGGATTTCTCTATACAGTGTCTTAATTGAATCCACTGAAAGTATAAGGATTTAGGCAGGTCAAATTCACGCTGTAGACACACAAAAGGCTTCCACCTGCCTTCAGATATCAGCTGCCCTATAGACCAAATGCCCCTGATAAACCATTGCTTCCAGGTGAATGGACTTTGATGAATTTTTAAAAAAGGACTATACCAAATGGGAATAAGCCCCGACAAGCATTTCCCCCGAGGAATTACACTCGCTAACTGCTGGAAAGCCTTTTGGGTGCCCATTATAACCCTATGGAACTTCAATCACTCTGAAGACACCATGCCAGGGAGGAGACTCAAGGGGAACGGAGCAGTCAAAGCCTGGGCGTTGACCCTTATCTTTTTCCACCCTTCCTGACCCCTGTTTTAACAGAAAGTGCAGTTATAGGCCTGAAAATCAGGAAAATTCACACACCCCTTCTCCTCTTTTTTAGACTTAAACTTCCTAACAGCAATTCTAAGCAGTTTGTTTTTCCATAAAAACTGGACAAAAAGTCCTTTCCACTTTTCGGTATGTTTTATCTGAAAGGAAAACTGGCAGCATTTGTAAAACATAGTTCACCTTAGGAGTGATAGTCATCTTTATTGACCCCACCAAGAAAAACAAACAGGCAACCATCTTGCAGTCATATTTCGTACCGTAGTAAGGAAAGTCTCTTCATTATATTGCAGAGTTTCAATAAGTGGATGGCAATAATGAACTCCTAAATATGTTACCATTTTGGGTTCCCATACAAAAGGGTAGTCATTCAAGTCTACACTACAAACTCATGAATTTAAAGGGAACGCTACAGACTTTGTCCAATTAATTTTATATCCTGATAACCCTGAGTATTGATCTATCAACTCTAGAACAGCCGGAATTGAACTGGGCATAGTGGACAGCAATAAATCATCAGCGTAAGCAGAAAGATTAATTTCCATACCAGCTATGGGCACACCTTTAACTGCAGAACTTTTTCTCAATAGTAGGGCCAAGGGTTCCGAGGCCAGATTTATTTATTTATTTATTTGAACTCATTTTTATACTGCTCCTTCCAGCCATCATCAGCGGTTCACATTTAACATTTAACTCTGCAAAGATAGCAGTTACATATAACAGTAATAGGGAACTTTGAAAATGGAAAGGGTAACATTAGGTTCAATAACTCAAACTATTTACATAATAGGAGAATATATATGTTAAGACATATATGGTTAATATTAACTATATACAAGGTTTATGATGTGATACAGTAAGAGATATTACATGCATGTGGGATTTATAGTTTAATTAATTCATTGAGGATTTTCATATGATAATGGAGGAGTTAAGCTCCATCATATTTGTTTTGTGTATAAATTTGCTTTATGTTATTTCTGCCAGATTGTAGTATTCTTGAAATAGGTGTGTTTTAAGTTTTTTTCTGAATGATTTGAGGTCTTTGTTAGCTCTTAAAGTGTCAGGGAGTTTGTTCCATTGTGTGGGGGCTAAATATGTGAATGCTCTATTGCTAGTATTTATTTTTACCTTGCAAATAGAAAGTGGAATTTGTAGTGTATTTAGATTGTGTGTACGCCTTTTTTTGTCAGGAGGTTGAGTTTTAATGAGTGTGGCAAGGTAAGATGGGGCGATATTGTGTATTAACTTGAATTTTGTAATTATTATTTTGTATCTTATTCGTGCTTGTATGGGTAGCCAGTGAGGTTCTCTTAGTATGGGTGTGAAGTGATCAGAGAATGGTACATTCATCAAAATTCGAGCCGTGACATTTTGGGCCATCTGGAGTATGTTTGATGTTTTTTTAGGAAGTCCTTGTAAGATGCCATTACAATAATCTAGATGTGGGGTGATGAGTGTTTGTATTACTGATCTAAAGTCTGGTAGATCAATAATGTTGCGTAAGGGCTGTAAGGTTCTTATTTTGTAGAAAATCATTCTGTTTAAAAGTCTTAGGTGGGTTTCCATGTTAAGTGTCATATCAAGGGTGACACCTAGGTCTTTTAGCTCTTGTTTAATGTTGTAAGCTGTGTTATTTAGTGTGATTGTTAGGGGGAGTTTAAATTCTGGGTTTTTAGAGATAAACATTACTTCTGTTTTTTTATGATTGATATTCATGTTGTTATTTTGGAGCCATAGCTGTGCTTCTTTAAGACAAGCTTCTATGTGACTGTAATCTGGGTTACATATATCCAGTTGTGTATAAAGCATAATGTTGTCTGCATACAGATGATAGTCGATTTTGTATTTTTGGAATATTGTGCAGATGGGCCTTAGGTATAGGTTAAATAGCATGGCAGATAATGCCAAGACCTGTGGAATACCTTGTGTCTGTGGGAAGGTATTGGATATATTTTGGTCAAAGTATACTTGTTGAAACCTATTAGATATATAGGAAGTGAACCATTTTAAGGGAGTTCCTATTATTCCTATTGATTCTAATCTCATTAAGAGGGTCTTATGATTCACTGAATCAAAGGCTGCTGTTATGTCAATGAATATTAGGACGAACATTTTCTTGCAGTTTTAAATGCCTCTATAAAGTTTGTCATATAGTACGAGTAGAAGTGTTTCTACTCCGTGTGATTGTCGAACACCATATTGATGAGCATCAAGTGCATTTGTGCTATCTATATGATCTTGTAATTGGTATTGTACAGTTTTTTCGATGATTTTGGCTATGAATGGTATACTTGATATTGGTCTGTAGGCAGATGGGTCTGCTTTGTTTAGAGATTTGTTTTTTAGTATAGGATGTATAAGGGAACGTTTTAGTTCAGCTGGCATGGTTTCTTGTAGTAGGGATAGGTTTACTATGTTTAGTATTATGGGTGCAATTTCTGTTTTTGTAGTCTTAATCCATGAAACTGGACAAGGATCTAGAGGGGAAGTGGTGGTGTTTATGTTTGTAATTGTGTTTAGTAATTGCCTACTATCTATTATGTGAAAGTCTTCCCATAATATTGTGGAATTACTATTTTGTGTTACCTTTTGAGATGTGTTGTTTTCAGTTTTATGGGAGATTATTTCTTCATTAGAGTTTAATTTTTTTGAGTAGTGATCTGCAAGTGTTCGTGCATTTATCGGATATTTTGTATTGGCGTCTTTTAGGGGTTTGGTAAGGGATTTTACAAGCTCAAATAATTCTCTTGGCCTATTTAAAGCATTGTTTAGTTTTTTTGTGTGGTAATTCTTTTTTGCCATGTTTATTATTTTTTTGTAGGATTTGAGTAATATCAGGTATTGTTCTTTGATCTCTATTGATTTTCTAGTTCTCCATTTTTTTCCATTCTTCTGAGATCTTTCTTTGCTTTGTCTATGTCTGCTGTGTACCATGGTTCAGTTTTTATTCTTGGTTTGTTGCTTTCTTTGGGGGCTGTTTTGGGTGGTTGTTTTGAAACTGTTTCTATTCCATTGTTTTATTAAGTCATCCAGATTTGAAGTTTCTGTATTTACATGGGAAAAAATCAATTTTATTAGTATTTCTTTGTCTAGGGTTTTAAACATGCTTTTTTGTGCGTTGGTATTAGTTTCTATATTGGGTGATTGTTTTGGCATGTCAAATGTGAATTGTATCAAGTGGTGGTCTGACCAAGGCACCTGCGTTATATTTTTGGAGTTGTACTTGTTACTATGTTGTTTGAATGTTTTCTGGGAAGGAATACCATGTCTAAGACATTTCCCTTGTCATGTGTGGGTGTTTTGATTATTTGTTGGTATCCCATTTGATCCATGGCTTCGATGAATGTGTTAGTGTGTGTATTGTTAAGTGATGCGAGGTTTAAGTCCACTAATGTCATCTGGTATTTCTTTATTAAAGTTTCACATATTGTTTCAAGAACTGTTGCTAGGGCTTCATGTTTTGTAGAAGGCGGTCTGTAAATGAGGGAAATAGCAAAGGTTTTATTCTCCACCTTGAGTATGTCTATTCCTTCAAATGATTTCTGAGCACTGTAAGATAGTGTTAGGTTGTCTCTTGCTATTATTAACACTCCCCCTCATCTTCTATTTGTACGGGGGCAGGTAAATAGATTGTATCCTGGTGCACTTAATAAGTTGAGGAGGGCCGTATCTGTTTCGGACAGCCATGTTTCTGTGATACATAATATATCTGGCTTTTCGTCAGTAATTAGGTCCTGTATAATATGTGTTTTGTTTTTGATGGACCTTGTATTTATTAGTAGACATGTTTGGAGGATTAGTGTGTTAGGTTTATAGGGTGGAGTCATAGGGGTAGTTTTAATTGTAATTAGTCTTGAGCGTGGTTTCATTGTTTTTGGGTTATGTTGGAGTATATTCGATTTGATTTTGTTTGGTGTCAAGTGAAAGCATTGTGTTAGTTGATATATGTGAGTGTGGCCTGGGGGTGAATATATGGGATATGCATAGGGGTAAGATTAAGATGTTTTTGCATACAGGAAAACACATAGCAAAGTGATCAATAGCATATTAAGGAATTCCATTGTTTGATTTTGGTGTGTTGTGTAGCACCTGAGTGATTGTGAGGCTAAGGGATTGAGATTGATACTTTGTATGAACTGTGTTGTAGCAGTATTTGGTCTTTGATATTTTGTGTGTTATTGTGTAGACAAAATGTATCTATTAAAGATTCAATATTGTTTCTACTTTTTGCAAATTGAATATTGTATCCCCTTTTCAGTAAACAATAGCTCATTAGAAAGGAAAGCAGTATTTCAATCAAAATTATTATGTTAAGCATGAGTTGTAAACATTTTTTGAGCTCTCAAGCATGTATCAATTTGGAATTACTAATAGCTTATACGTCAAAGGACAGCAGCAAGTACCTGATAGGATAGAGCTGGATACGGTTATGTTCTGTCTTTGAGAATCTCTTTGAGCTCAAATATGGATTAGATCTAGCTTAGGTTTAGGTTGTTCACGTTTCTTGGTAGGTAGTGGTCTTCCTTTTTCTTTAGAGGACCCCGCCTAAGGGCCACACCAAAGGGCCCTCTGGTGAGGTCCTCAGGCGTGGGCCCGCCAGGCGTGGGCGCACCCGATGGTGCCTTCAATTTAAAGTTCTTGCTCTGCCCCGATTGGGCAGAGCACATTGTCTGGGCGGCCTCCGGCTCTGGCGGGCTCGATCCCTCCTTGGGAGAGCAGAGCCGGAGCGCTGGAGGAGCTGGAGCAGAGAGGTTCGCGCCCAATGGTGCCTTCAATTTAAAGTTCTTGCTCTGCCCCAGGTGAAAGGGGGCTACCCTAAGAGAAAATCTCTGGATTGAGTCACATTCACAAAAATATTAGCACTTGGTCTCGCATACATAAGTTTAATTAGTTTAAGGACTCCTTCACCAAAACCAAACCACCTCAAGACGGAAAATAAGAAAGGCCGCTCCAGTAGATCAAAAGCTTTCTCAGCATCCAACGATAATCCCACCAGTGGGCCCTCCACTCCTTCCGCTCCTTCCAAGACATGGCAAAACACTCTGGCATTGTCAGCTGTAGAGCATCCCTCTGTGAAGCCACATTGATCCGGGTGGATCAAAGATGGAATTAATTTGGAACGACGACCTGCCAAGGTGGCAGCAAATATTTTATAGTCTGCAATGCATTTAGTAATGAAATTAGGTGATAATTACTGACCAGCTGAGGGTCCCTCCCAGTTTTTTCAAGAACCACAATGTTCGCAGAGGCGAACGCTCCAGTCTGGGCATCTGCTTCTGAGAGAAGCCTGTAGTATTGTTGAAGATATGGACCTAGCGCTTTGGAAAAGGTTCTATAAAATTCAACCGGAAGGCCATCTGGTCCGGCAGCCTTGCCCATTTGCATAGAATCAATGGCCTGGATAATTTCCGTGACCGTGATCTGCCTATCAAGAACTGCAGCTGTTTCCTGATCCAGAATAGGCCTCTGAACATCGGCCAGTAGTCTCTCAAAAACTTCCTCAGAGAATTCTATCTCCAGGGAGTACAGCTGAGCATAAAATTGACAGAAGGTTTCTGCAATTTCAGTGTCCACGACAATCAATTATTGCACCTGGGGATCTCTTAAAGCAGTGATGCGTAAAGCTTCTTGGTGACCTTTTAACGAGTTAGCTAGTAACCGTCTGGCCCTATTGCCTTCCAAATAATACCGCCCTTTCTGTGCCTGAATATTCTGTGAAGCTTCAGTAGTTAGGATCGAGTTATATCTAAATCTAAGGCGTTGTAAACGTATCAGAATGTTAGGATCAGTTTTCTGACCTAGGATGCGTTCCCCCACTTTGACCTGTCTATCCAAAGCTTCTAGTTCTGCTTTATGTTGTTTAGCCTGCCGTATAGCAAAGCTGGTTATGGTGGCCCGTATGTTAGCTTTGAAACCCTCCCTCCACGCCCATCCCGAAGTATCCTGGGGCGAGTTAAACTGAAAATACTCCTCTATGGCCATTAGAATGGTTCCACAAAACTCCTGATTGTTAAGAAGAGTTCTGTCAAAATGCCATCGTGTATGAGATGGTCAGCTCGTTGAGTCTAATAGGGAGAATGAGATTGCGGTATGATCAGAAATATGAGCAGCGTGAATATTGGATTCACTGATTCTGGAACATAGTCTGTTAAGAGACTAGGAAAATATCTATGCGCGATACCGAGTTATGAGGGGGAGAGAATAAAGTGTACTCCTTATCAACAGGATGCTGCAATCGCCATATATCTACTAGGCCTAATCCTTGCATTAGTGACAAAAGAACAGGGTGTGCTTTGCGGACCTTATTAGTTCTCACAGGACTTCTGTTCAACAAGGGGTCTAGTGTGAGGTTGAAGCCTCCCCCCATAATAATCGGGTATCTGGATACCTCTTGCGCCTGAACCACTATGGAGCTAAAGAAAGTAGGGCAGTCTACATTGGGGGGCATAGATATTGATGAAGGCCAGTTCAGTGGATCCTATCTTGATAACAGCCATTGCCCAGCGCCCTTTGATATCAGATCTGGTTTGCAGCCCAGTAGGGGATAAAGATTTCCTTACTAGAATGGCTACCCCATTTTTCTTATGATTAGCAGCTGAGAAAGCCACAAGTGTAAAGGGTTTCATATCTAATTTTAAAGACTCCTTTGCATTCAAATGTGTTTCTTGCAGAAATAGGATGTCAGCACATTCCTTGCGCCCATATAAAATATCTTTTTTCTCTTAATGGGATTGTTGATGCCCTTAACATTCAGTGAGACTATCTTAAAGGAAGACATAGAGACAATATAGCACTTGGTGATGTACAATTGTTACAGAAACATACCAGGTTGTAACATATAATTTTAAATTGTTAATCCACATCTTTGAAGCACCCAGAATTGAAGCAGCATCAATAACCCGAGGGAAAAAACACAAGCAGAAATACCACACCTTGACCATAGCCCTTATAGAAGATCGCCCAAAAAAGAACATGATTCTAAATACTAAAGGCCACCAAAACCCTGGGGGGCTATACCGAACTCTAAGCTTAGCAGATGAGCCCAAAAGGACAAGACAGGCACGGAGGGTATAACCAACTAACTCACTTCTTCTCCTCTGCCAAGTAAAACTCCTTACGTTAATCACTACCCACAACTAGAATAACTTCCCTAAACGCCGAAGCTCTAAAACACTAGAGCAGAACAGCCCCTCCCAATGCATTACATGATCACAAAAGGATAAATGTAAATATATGAGGGCCATCCTATCTTTCAATGCCCTGACGCCTTCTGATCTAGTCCAAATGCCACAGATGATGAGAGAAATAAAAGAAAGAAAGCAAAGAGCAAAAGAAGAGAACAGTGTGACCAGAGCAATACCCTGGAGTTACCCCAAAAGAGCCCCAATGAATGTCAGCTCTATATGATTCAAATCATGATTTCACGACCTTATATCCAGTCAAGGCACCCATATAAGGAAGATTAAGGTACTCTGCAAGCTTATGTCCACTGCTGAGTATAAAGCAGGGCTTTCACTGCATCAACGCCAGTTCTTTATTTTCCAAGAAAGCGTACAACTCCCCTGGATCGTCGAATGTCCTAATTTGATTGTGCAGCGTGACTCTCAAACGGGCAGGATAAAGCAGCCCGAAATGGGCCTGCAACTGCAGCAATCGTGGACGCAAAGCCAAAAACGTTTCCTCCGGTCTACCGTCGCTTTCGCAAAGTCCGGAAAGAAGAGGAGTTTATGCCCTTGATATTCCAATCGAGAATGCAATCTGGCTGCTTCCATAATTTGCGTGACTTGTTGAAATCGCAGAACTTTTAGTATAATTGGGCGTGGACGCTTGCCCAAGACCACAGACTGAGTAGGCATCCGATGGGCACGTTCGATCTCAAATGGCATAGCAAACTTTACTTTTAGCACACCCAGGATCATTGACTGCAAGAAAGCCATCATATCTGTGCCTTCAGCACCTTCGAGAACTCCCAGGATCCTAATGTTGTTTCTCCGAGCATGATTGTTACCATCTTCCAGGTCTCTCTGCAATGACCGGATCAGCTTTTCTTGCTTCTCAACGGCCCTGAATTGCTCCCCATGTGTTGCAACTATGTTCCCCACCTTCTCCAGTCTCAACGTGATCGACTCCAAACTGTTTTTTAAGGCAGCAATATCTACTTGCATTGTGGTCAGCAAGTCTCCATTTGATTTAACCATGTCTTTAACAGCACGGATCTCAGAGAGATGTTCCTGCAAGGCTTCAGTGCAATCTCGGATGGCCGACATTTTGTGAGGTGAGAGAGGCTCCGTCTTAATTCGCTTTGCACTGGCACTTTGTGTTCCTTGATAATCCAGATGCGTCGGTTTGGGGCCAGACATATCCGGAGTTGACTGCATCCAAAATAGGTAGGATCTGCTCTAATAAAAGCAGAAGTCAGGATTCTTGAGCTATCCCTCCGGAGCATAGCTCTCACACATCCATCTTGCCCAAAGTTAGGCTCCGCCCCCGCACTTGTCCACATTAAATTTCATCTGCCATTTGGATGCCCAGTCTTCCAATTTATCAAGATCCTCTTGCAATTTTCCACAATCCTCTTGGGTTTTAACATCTTTAAATAGTTTTGTGTCATCTGCAAATTTGATAACCTCACTCGTTATTCCCTTTTCCAGGCAGGGGCGGCCCAAGGGTGGTGTGGGGCCATGTGTGGAGATTAATTGTGGGGCCTCATTTGCATGGGGAGCTTTATTTGCATACATATTTGCATAATGTTAACATGCATTTTTATTAAACATGCTTCTTAATGAGTGTCTGGATAAAGAAAGACTAACAGATTTCTATGTTACTATATTCCAGTGCCAACCACCAGGCCCATTAGGAAGTTCTATAAACACTGACGATTTAGAACTCATAGCAAATCCACCATATCATAACAGTTCTGCCAGGACTCACAAAGCACCAAACCCTACCTATCAAAAGGCAACACTGCAAATATTAAACCAATACATCTCAGACAATACCAATGCATCTCCTACTGGGGAAAGAGAACAAGTGACATGGTCAAATAGAAACTACATGAACAGAATACCTCAGCTTGGTTAAAATGCAGAACATAGAGCGTCACCAAAGAACAAGGGATCCCAATTTAGAAATAGGAAGACAATAATTAAACTAGGAACCCCAAAAGCCAAACTTGGGATGTACAACAACACTGGAGAAATAGAACTATAAAGTAATTTCCTCTTGTACTAAACAAAACACAAAAGATGCTAATGATGCACATTTCCCAGAGCTGATATATTCCAGTTAATAAATTCAAAATAAAAAAGTATTTTTCTACCTTTTGTTGTTTGTGCATTTTCTTTTTCAGTTGCAATTGCTTCAGTCACTTTCTTCAGGTTTCTTCGTTTCTTCTGCGAGCTATTCATTTGTCCTTTCTTCTCTTTTAGATTTTTTTCCGAATTTTTTCTCTATATCTGCTTTAACATACTGATCTTTCCCCTTTTGCTCTTTCCTCCATTTCTTTCCTTATTCCTTTATCATCCATTCAAATTTCACCCTTCCATTCTCAATCACCACTTACTCTTCCAATACCTAGCCCATCGCAGACTTTCTTCCCTCCCACACAAAATATCTTTTCCCCTCTCCATTCTCATTCCCCATCCCTTTCTAGTCCTTCCCCAAAATCAGCTTCCTTATAGTTCTAGACCCACCCAGCATCTGCCCCTTCTAGTCCCAGTCTCCCATGTATACAGTCCTAGCCCCCATATGCTGTTTTCCAGTTCCATTCCAGCCCCCCCATCAGCCCATTTCCAGCCCTATTCCAACTCCCATCAGCCCACTTCCAGTCATATTCCAGCCCCCATCAGCCCATTTCCAGTCCTATTCCAGCCCATCACCCATTTGCAGTCCATGTTCCCCCCATCAGCCCATTTCTTGTCCTATTCTGTCTCCTCATCAGCCCTTTTCCAGTCCTAGTCCCCCATATGCTCTTTTCCAGTTTCATTCCAGTCCCCCATCAGCCCATTTCCACTCCAAGCTCCCCATCAGCCAATTTCCAATCCTAGACCCCTCATCAGCCCACTTTGTCCTATTCCAGCCCCCATCAGCCCATTTCCAGTCCTAATACAGCTCTTCATCAGCCTATTTCCAGTCCACGTTTCCCCCCTCCACCATCACAGCCCATTTCGTCTGTTCCCCCCTCCATCACAGCCCATTTTCAGTCCTATCCCTCCCAACATCACAGCCCATTTTCTGTCCGTTCCCCCCAATCACAGCCCAATTACAGTCTCTCCACCCCCCCATCAGAGCCCAATTGCAGTCTGTCGTCCCCCCACCATCACAGCCCATTTCCAGTCCGTCCCCCCATCACAGCCCATTTCCAGTCCATTTCCCCCCAATCACAGCCCATATGCAGTCCTCCCCCCATCACAGCCCAATTGCAGTCTGTTTCCCCCATCACAGCCCATCCAGTCCTAGCCGCCCCACCCTCTGAAGAGCCCCGC
This sequence comes from Ichthyophis bannanicus, assembly GCA_033557465.1. NCBI lineage: Eukaryota > Metazoa > Chordata > Amphibia > Gymnophiona > Ichthyophiidae > Ichthyophis > Ichthyophis bannanicus. Next base: position 273,385,719 of record CM066038.1, on the reverse strand, counting down.
ACCATCTAAGGGGCTGCAGAGTGAGCCGGGGAAGCCCGCGCGAGGCCCCAGCTCCCTCTAAACAGCCGCCAGCATGATCATAAGAGCATAAGATATGCCATACTGGGTCAGACCAAGATCCATCAAGCCCAGTATTCTGTTTCCAACAGTGGCCAATCTAGGTCAATATGTACCTAGCAGTTTCCCCAAGGGACACAGGTTCCACAATGCTTGTATTGGTTCAAGCATTGATATCCTGGGTCCCTTCTTAATAATGGCTTATGGACCTTTCCATAAGCCATTTACCTTCATGCTGGCGGCTGTTTCAATGAAGCCACGAATGCCGGGAAAGGTTAAAGGCAATTCTCCCAGCATTTGCGGCTTCATTGAAACAGCCACCAGCATGAAGGAAAAGGCTCTTCATGCTGGCAGCTGTTTAGAGGGAGCCGGGGCCTCGCACGGGCTTCCACGGCTCCCTCTGCAGCCGTCCATTGAGCGAGAATGTGGTTCGCGCCTGGCCCCCTGAAGCGCGGGGCCCTGTGCGAACAACATTCTCGCTCAATGGACGGGCCGGCCCTGTTTCAAGATCATTTATGAATATGTCAAAAGGCAGCGGACACAGCACAGATCCCTGTGGTACTCCACTATTCACCTTTTTCCACTGAGAAAATTGGCCATTTAGCCCTACCCTCTGCTTTCTATCTTTTAACCAGTTCCTGATCCACAATAGTACACTGCCTCCTATGCCATGACTTTTTAGTTTTCCAAAAGTCTCTGATGAGGGATCTTCTCAAAGGCTTTCTAAAAGTCCAGATATACTATATCAACCGACTCACCTTTGCCTATCTGTTTATTCACTCCTTCAAAAAAACATAACAGATTAGTAAGACAAGATCTTCCTTGTCAAAAGCCATGTTGGCTGTCCCCCATTAAGCCCTCACTATCTACGTGTTCAGTAATTTTGTTCTTTATGATGGTTTCTACCATTTTTCCGGGTACTGACATCAAGCTCACTGGTCTGTAGTTTCCGGATCACCCCTGGAACCCTTTTTAAAATTTGGTGTTACATTGGTGATCCTCCAATCTTCAGGTATTATAGATGATTTTAATGATAGTTCACAGATTATTAATAGCAGGTCTGCAATCTCATATTTCAGTTCTTTCAACACACTTGGATGCATACCATCCGGTCCAGGTGATTTGCTACTCTTCAGTTTATCAAATAGTTGTAATACATCTTCCCGGTGTATCGATATTTCTTTCAATTTTTCCACAGTATCACCTTTAAATGCCACTTTGGTCATGTGTAACATCCCTACATCTTCCTCAGTAAAGACTGAAGCAATGAATTCATTCAGTCTCTTCGCTAAAGACTTGTCCCCTCTTACTGCTCCTTTTACCCCTCTATCATCTAATGGTCCAACTGACTCACATGTTTTTTAAGAACATAAGAACATAAGATATGCCATACTGGGTCAGACCAAGGTCCATCAAGCCCAGTATTCTGTTTCCAACAGTGGCCAATCTAGGTCATACGTACCTAGCAGTTTCCCCAAGGGACACAGGTTCCACAATGCTTGTATTGGTTCAAGCATTGATATCCTGGGTCCCTTTTTAATAATGGTTTATGGACCTTTCCTCCAGGAACTTGTCCAAACCTTTTTTAAACCCAGCTACACTAACAGCCTTTACTACATCCTCCGGTAAAAAATTCCAGAGTTTGATTACACGTTGAGTGAAAAAATATTTTCTTTTATTAGTCTTAAATAGTTTACCCTGTAGCTTCATTGCCTGTCCCCTCATCTTTCTATATTCTGCTAAGGTAAACAATCGATCTACGTTTACCCGTTCCACTCCGTTCATTAATTTATAGACTTCTATCATATCTCCCCTCAGCCGTCTCTTTTCCAGGTTAAAGAGCCCTAACCTTTTTAGCCTTTCTTCATAGGAGTATCCTTCCATTCCTTTTACCATTTTGGTGGCTCTTCTCTGAACCTTTTCTAAAATCGCTATATCCTTTTTAAGATACGGCGACCAGAATTGCACACAATATTCAAGGTGCGGTCTCACCATGGAACGATATAGAGGCATTATAATATCTTTTGTTTTATTTTCCATTCCTTTCCTTATCATACCTAGCATTCTATTTGCTCTCTTGGCCGCTGCTGCACACTGGGCCGAGGTTTTTAACATGGTATCCACAATGACGCCTAAATCTTTTTCCTGGGTGGTGGTTCCTAATGTGGAACCTTGCATCGTGTAACCAAAGTTTGGGTTGTTCTTCCCTAGGTCCATAACCTTGCACTTGTCCACATTAAATTTCATCTGCCATTTTGATGCCCAGTCTTCCAATTTATCAAGATCCTCTTGCAATTTTCCACAATCCTCTTGGGTTTTAACAACTTTAAATAGTTTTCTGTCATCTGCAAATTTGACAACCTCACTCGTTATTCCACTTTCCAGGTCATTTATGAATATGTCAAAAAGCAGCGGACCCAGCACAGATCCCTGGGGTACACCACTATTCACCTTTCTCCATTGGAAAAATTGGCCATTTAGCCCTATCCTCTGCTTTCTATCTTTTAACCAGTTCCTGATCCACAATAGTACACTGCCTCCTATCCCATGACTCTTTAGTTTTGCCAAAAGTCTCTGATTAGGGACCTTGTCAAAGGCTTTCTGAAAGTCCAGATACACAATATCAACCGACTCACCTTTGTCCACCTGATTATTCACTCCTTCAAAAAAACATAACAGATTAGTAAGACAAGATCTTCCTTGTCTAAAGCCATGTTGGCTGTCTCCCATTAGGTCATAACTATCTACATGCTGAGTAATTTTATTCTTTATGATGGTTTCTACCATTTTTCCTGGTACTGATGTCAGGCTCACTGGTCTGTAGTTTCCCGGATCACCCCTGGAACCCTTTTTAAAAATTGGTGTTACATTGGCGATCCTCCAATCTTCAGGTATTAGAGATGATTTTAATGATAGTTCACAGATTACTAATAGCAGGTCTGCAATCTCATATTTCAGTTCTTTCAACACCCTTGGATGTATACCATCCGGCCCAGGTGATTTGCTACTCTTCAGTTTATCTAATAGTTGCAATACATCTTCCCGATGTATCGATATTTCCTTCAATTCTTCCGCACCTTTAAATACCACTTCAGTCATGGGTAACATCCCTACATCTTCCTCAGTAAAGACTGAAGCAAAGAATTCATTCAATCTCTCCGCTATCGCTTTGTCGCCTCTTAGTGCTCCTTTAACCCCTTTATCATCTAATGGACCAACTGACTCTCTCACAGGTTTTTTGCTACGAATGTACTTGAAAAGGTCTTTACTTCGCGTTTTTGCTTGCACAGCAAGTTTCTTCTCAAATTCTCTATTGTCTGCCTTATCAATGCCTTGCATTTAACTTGCCAGTGCTTGTGCTGTTTCCCGTTTTCGTCATTTGGCGCTTTTTTCCATTTCCTGAAAGATGCTATTTTGGCAACAATAGCCTCTCTGACCTCACTTTTAAACCATGCTGGCATTTTTTGGACTTCCTTCCACTTTTCTTAAAGCGTGGAATACAGTTGGTCTGGGCTTCCAAAATAGTATTTTTAAACAACACAAGCTTTATTTCCTTACCATGCCTCCTCCATTAATTAAATCAAACACAATCATGCTATGATCATTATTGCCAAGTGACCCCAACACCCTTATCTCTTGCACCAGATCTGGTGTTCCACTAAGGACTAAGTCCAAAATAGCTTCCCCTCTGGTCGGTTCATGAACCAGCTGCTCCAACCCCACTGCCATTGCCTTCCCCCTTTTACATGGAATTTCAATCCATAGAGATTATACAGCGAATTTTGTTTCCTGTAAAACTTTAATCCTTTGTGACTCAATGCCCTCTCTAACAGAGAGCGCAACCCATCCACCAATTTGATCAGCTCTATCATTACCATATAGTTTGTACCCAGGTATCACAATACCCTACTGGTTGACCACCTTCCACCATGTCTCTGAGATACCAATCATATCTAACTTCTCATTTAGTGCTATATATTCTAACTCTCCCACCTTATTTTTTAGACTTCTAGCATTTGCATACAAGCATTTTAGAGACTGTATTTTATTTATATTAATTTGGTTATCGGTAGGCGGGGGTAATTTGGAATCTTTAAGCTCTGTCTGCTCTGTACTCAAGGGCATTTGGGCTACCTCTCTGCTGATATGCCCTACCTTCATTTTTTTGGTAGTATCCTTCAAGAATACATTGTTCCAAACTGTGCGCTCTTGGGTGACTGTCGGCTCTCCCCTATTATCTAGTTTAAAAGCTGCTCTATCTCCTTTTTTAAAGGTTAATGCCAGCAGCCTGGTTCCATCCTGGTTAAGGTGAAATCCATCCCTTTGGAAAAGGCTCTCCTTTCCCCAGAATGTTCCCCAGTTCCTAACAAATTCAAAACCCTCATCCTTTCACCATCGTCTCATCCACGCATTGAGACTCTTGAGCTCTGCCTGCCTTTTGGGTCCTGCGCGTGGAACGGGAAGCATTTCGGAGAACGCTATCCTGGAAGTTCTGGATTTCAACTTCCTACCTAAAAGCCTAAATTTAGCCCCAAAACCTCTGTACCACATTTTCCTATGTCATTGGTACAAACATGTACCAAGACAGCAGACTCCTTCCCAGCACTATCTAAGACCTTGTCAAGGTGGCGCGTGAGGTCCGCTACCTTTGCACCAGGCAGGCATGTTACCAGGCGATCCTCAAGTCCACCAGCCACCCAGATATCTACAGTACATGCCTAATGATCGAATCACCAACTATAATGGCTGTCCTAACCCTTCCCTCATGGGCACATGGCCCTGGAGAAACTACCTCGGTGCGAGAGGGTTTTACATCACCTGGAGGACAGGTCCTAGCTATAGGATCACTTCCTGCCACACCAGGGTAAGACTTATTAAAAGCTGGCTACTTCACAGTACCATCTTGTGCTTCTAAGGTAATCTGTAACCAATCTCCAGGGGGAGTCCCACAGCCCTTGCTTGGATAGAGAGAGTCTTGGGTTCTAAATTTAACCAGAAAGCTCTCTTCTGTGTTTTACATTTAAACTGAAGGCTCTTTGCTGCTACTAGGCCCTGATTGAGTTTTAAATTTAAACTGGAAGCTCTCTGCTGGGTTCTAAATTTAACCAGAAAGCTCTCTGCTGTATTTTAAATTTCAACTGAAAACTCTTTGCTGCTACTATGCCCTGACTGATTTAACAAATACACTGGGTTCACAGATTAATCAGCTTTAATCTAAATAATTCCTTTTTCACCAAGATTTAGAAAAATTCCCAGAAGTAAATACTTACAATTGCAGATCTCTCTCCAGAAGTAGCAGTCCTTTTTTGTAGCACTTCTTTATTTCAAATTTGATTGTGTCTATGTGCTGTTTGTTCACAGGGACATAGTGTGACTTATCATGTGAGGGTGATAAACTCAACCCTAAACCCCTTAGTTGGAACACAGTGCAGCAGTAGCAGAAAATGGTCACCTACTAACTGATGCTGTACAATATCTGTATACAGGTAGAGGGTATGAAAACCGCCTGTGATATCTGCTTGAAAATGGGAACACTGTATATTAACGTTAGCTTCTACCCTGCAAAATGGTCGCCAAATCACCCTCTGCAGAAATAACAGACTTATCCTCTGATTTTATTAAGATTCTTCGTGTGTTGGGGTTATCAACAATTTGGGCCCAATATTCAAACCCCTAAACCAGATATTGAATGCCGCGGCGATGGTATTGAATATCCGATGATTGCCACCAGTGCCAGAAGCCACCAAAACTAACTGTGCTGCAGCAATATTGGATGCTGCCTGGTTAGCTTCGGCACCTTAAAGATAGGCGAGGGCTTTCTTCTCCTATTTTTGAGGCACCGATCGCTAACCGTGCAGCTTCCAATATCGCTGCTGCATGGTTAGCGCCATTCTCTGCCTCCATTCTACCTCAGACTGCTCCCAACATACCCCATTGCTAAGTGGATAGCATCGGGGCGCGTAGGGGATAGGGTTGCCAACTTTTTCACCGAGAAAAACCCAACACCTGTGGCCCACCATGCCCCACCCATTCTCCGCCCCTAGTCCCACTCCTGCTCCGCCCCCAGTCCCACCCATGCTGCACCCCAGCCCCACCCACAAAAATGACAGAGGAAAAGTGTAGGCTAACTCCCTTGGTCAGATAATAATTAAACTGGGAACCCCAAAAGCCAAACATGAAATGTACAACACTGGAGAAATAAAACTATAAAATAATTTACTCTTGCACTAAACAAAAACGCAAAGATGTTAGCAATACACACTTCCCAGACCAGACATATTCCAGTTAATAAATTCCAAATAAAAAGTATTTTTCTACCTTTTGTTTGGGCATTTTATTTTTCAGTTGCAATTGCTCCAGTCACTTTCTTCTGGTTTCATTGTGTCTTCTGCAAGCTATCCATTTGCCCTTTCTTCTCTTTTACATGTTTTCCATTCTCTCTCTGTATCTGCTTTAACATACTGATCGTTTCCCTTTTGCTCTTTCCCCCATTTCTTTCCTTATTCCTTTATCATCCACACAAATTTCACCCTTCCATTCTCAATCCCCTCTTACTCTCCCAATACCTGGCCCATCGTAGACGTTTCTTCCACACAAAATATCTTTTCCCTTCTCCATTCTCATTCCCCATCCCCATCCCCTTCTAGTCCTCCCCCAAAATCAGCTCCCTTATAGTTCTAGACCCACCCAGCATCCACTCCCTTCTAGTCCCATTCTCCCATGCCGCCACATCAGCCCATTTCCAGTCCTATTCTAGCCCATCACCCATTTGCAGTCCAAGCTCCCCCATCAGCCCATTTCTAGTCCTATTCCAGCTCCTCATCAGCCCATTTCCAGTACTAGCCCCACATATGCTCTTTTCCAGTTCCATTCCAGTCCCCCAACAGCCAATTTCCACTCCAAGCTCCCCCATCAACCAATTTCCAATCCTAGCCCCCTCATCAGCCCACTTCCAGTCCTATTCCAGCCCCCATCAGCCCATTTCCAGTCCTATTCCAGCTCTTCATCAGCCCATTTCCAGTGCTAGACCTCCCATCACAGGCCATTTCCAGTCCTAGCCCCCCCCATCACAGCCTCTTTACAGTCCTAGCCCCCCCCCCACCATCACAGCCTATTTCCAGTCCTAGGCCCCCCCCACCATCACAGCCCATTTGCAGTCCTAGTCCCCCCCACCATCACAGCCCATTTGCAGTCCTAGCCCCCCATCACATCCCATTTCCAGTCCAAGTCCCCCCTCAATCATCACAGCCCATTTGCAGTCCTAGCCCCCCTAATCACAGCCTATTTCCAGTCCAGGTCCCCCCCCCCGACCATAGCCCAATTGCAGTCCAGGTCCCCCCCATAGCCCAATTCCATTGCAGCCCCCCCATAGCCCATTTCCAGTCCAGGTTCCCTCCCATAGTCCAATTCCAGTCCAGGCCACCCATAGCCCATTTCCAGTCCAGGCTCCCCCCCCCCCATAGCCTATTTCCAGTCCAGGTCACCCCCCCATAGCCCATTTCCAGTCCAGGTACACCCCCCCATAGCCCAATTCCAGTCCAGATCCCCCCCAAACCCTATTTCCAGTACAGGTTCCATCCCCCCCCCATAGCCCAATTCCAGTCTAGGTTTCCCACCAATAGCCCATTTCCAGTCCAGGTACACCCCCCCCCCCATAGCCCAATTCCAGTCCAGATCCCCCCATAGCCTATTTCCAGTCAAGGTTCCACCCCCCCCCCCCCATAGCCCAATTCCAATCTAGGTCCCCCCCCATAGCCCATTTCCAGTCCAGGTACACCCCCCATAGCTTAATTCCCGTCCTTTCCCCCCCCCCAATAGCCTATTTCCAGTCCAGGTTTCCCCCCCCCAATAGCCCATTGACAGTCCAGGTACACCCCATCACAGCCCATCCAGTCCTTGGCATCCCCTCCGCCCCCATCAAAGCCCATTTGTAGTCCTAGCCTCCCCCCCCCCCCGACCAGCCCCGCGGTTGTCTGAGGTGCTTCAGAGGGAGCCGGGGAAGCCCGCGCGAGGCCCCAGCTCCCTCTGTACAACTGCCAGCGTGAAGATCTTTTTCCTTCACGCTGGCGGTTGTTTCTGTGAAGCCGCGAATGCTGAGAAAGGTTAAAGGGCATTGCCTTTAACCTTTCCCAGCAATCGCGGTTTCACATTAACAGCCGCCAGCGTGAAGGAAAAAGATCTTCACGCTGGTGGTTGTACAGAGGGAGCCGGGGCCTCCCACGGGCTTCCCTGAATCCCTCCCCCGCGGACTTCGGGAGATTGGAGAAAAGCCGTTTTTTTGCTCTGGACGCTCCTGATCTTGCGTCCAGAGCAAAAAAACGGCTTTTCAAGGGCTGGTTTTACATCTCTGCCAGCAGCCGGCCTGGCCATGGAAAAACCGGCCAGGCCAGCTGAATACCGGTCGGTTGTCAACCCTAGTAGCGGATATAGCCAGGAATATTCAATTGCTCTGTCCGTGTAGGTGCCATTGAATATTCCCATCTAAGATAGTTACAGGGGCTGTAAAGCATGTAACTACCTTTCAAATATTGGGCCCTTCGTGTTTATGCATGTTTATAAATGCTGCTAATGTCCTGATTCATGGATTCCATGAAATTCTGCATGGTCACATCATGTCCTTTCCTGATTGTACTATGGTATTGTGCATTTCCTACTCCAGAAGTGATAACATACTTTTGGTCTTACTTTACATTCTCCAATATTGGGATATTGAATTTCACCTAGCCCTACTTCCCATGGTCCTTGTAAGTCCAATGGTATTTTTTTTTATTATTATTTATAATTTCAAACAAAAAAATATGCTATAATATCACTTGCAGGAAATGGGAGCTCCCCCAGTAAATACAACACTCAAGAAATAAGATAATAACATTAAAAAAGACATATAAAGGGAGCTCATCCCCTAGCTCACAAAATGGAGAGATCCAAAAATAGAAAATAAAACATCTCATCCATTAAAGAAAGGAAATAGCAGTGCTTAAACAGCCAGAACCATTCTCACCCATGGTTCTCAAGGAATTCCACCCCAGTGGGACCCCTAGCATTCAAAAACAAAAGTAATTGTGAAGGATAAAGAAACACATAGGAATTACCCTGCAGCTTTACCAAACACTTGTAAGGGTACTTAAGGAAAAACAAACCCCCAACCTGTAAGATACAAGGACGCAGGATTAAAAACTCTTTCCTGCATCGATGAGCCTCCCTGGCCAGGTACGGAAATATACAGACCAGACAACCCTTAAACATTGTGGGCCTGATTCCATCCTGTATGTCCAGGCCCTCTGTGCATCTGGCCGGAACAGGACGCACAGAGGGAGTCGCGATTCTGATCCAGCAGGACACGTCTAGCCCCGCAAGATCAGAATCGCGAACAGGCCTGTACGTGCAGGCTGGGATCCTGATTTCATCCGGCCTGCATGTACAGGCCTTCCCCGGCTAACTCAGTCAAGGCTCTTCAATGGAGCCATGGCACCATGGTATTCGGTTGCCATTGCACTGCGGCTCCATTGAAGAGCCGTGATCCCCTTCCGCAGCTTCTGAAACTGATTCCCCACAGCCTGACCCCTGATCTGGCCTCCTAAGGCCAGGGTCAGACTGCGGGGAATATCCTCATTATAATTGGCCCTGTACCTCTGGGGCCGACGATCGCCCACTGCCTGCCCTAATGCCACCCCCGATCCACCCTTTCCCACCCCCGGCTACCTTCCACCGCTATTCATGCCTTGGAATAACCTCCTGTATGTCTTTTCCGGAAAAACAATCTCAGGAGCCAATCTCTATCAGACACAAGAGCCAGAGTCACTAAACTCATCACTGGTACAATATCATTAGAATCCATAGACTCCAACAAAGCTGACACATTCAATACATCCAGCTGCACAGGACCAGGGGACTCAGCACCAGCAGAGGACCTCTGGCCCATTGGTAAATAATACACTTTTGCAATAGCTGGACAAGTTTCCTCCGGGGCCCCCAACACTTCAAGTAAATATTGCTTAAATATCTCTTTAGCTGAAATACATGACAAACGCGGAAAGCTAGTCAAATAAAGATTCGCCAATCTAGAAAAATTGTCCAGCTATTCTAAACGGCTATTCAAATTATTAGTCTTTCATTAAAGCCTCTGAAAGATTCTCCACTCATTCATTTCTTACGGCTAAACTTTCCAAATCAGCTTTTATCTGTCCAATCTCACCAGTATTCTTAGATATTTGTTCAGAGTTCACTTGTACCTGCCCTTGGATCCTTTGCATCTGATTCATGATCGCCTTTCCTAGCTGGTTTGTAGCTGACCAGATTGACTCCACTGTGAATTGCCCAGGTCATTGCAAAGGAAATGCACATACCAAAGCCCCCTGCCCTACAGGAGCTCTCCAGATCAACCAACAATAAGGATTTAAGGGTTTGCTTTATTATATTAAATTGTTAGCTCTCTGACTGGGAGCTCTTAAAAGGGTTTTTTTGTACATTTTTAAAGCAAGGTTACTTTCTTTTTGGTGCTCTAGTGGGACTTTCCTAGAGCACAGTAGGTGGTTGAACTCCAGCAACCTCTTCAGCTTTGGGAACTGCTAACACCTAATCAGGAGTTAGTGGGCCTGATTACCTGAGAGCAGCTGAGGGCCTGCATAAAAGGCTCCATTGCCCTGCCCTTTTCAGGCTTTCCTACAGGAGCTCTCCAGATCAACCAACAGTAAGGATTTAAGGGCTTGTTTTATTATATTAAATTGTTAGCTCTCTGACTGGGAGCTCTTAAAAGGGTTTTTTGTACATTTTTAAAGCAAGGTTACTTTCTTTTTGGTGCTCTAGTGGGACTTTCCTTGAGCACAGTAGGTGGTTGAACTCCAGTAACCTCTTCAGCTTTGGGAACTGCTGACACCTAATCAGGAGTTAGTGGGCCTGATTACCTGAGAGCAGCTGAGGGCCTGCATAAAAGGCTCCAGTACCCTGCCCTGTTCAGGCTTTCCTACAGGAGCTCTCCAGATCAACCAACAGTAAGGATTTAAGGGTTTGTTTTATTATATTAAATTGTTAGCTCTCTGACTGGGAGCTCTTAAAAGGGTTTTTTTGTACATTTTTAAAGCAAGGTTACTTTCATTTTGGTGCTCTATTTATTTATTTATTTTTGGCATAAATTTATACACCGCTCCTTCCAGCGATCAGAAGCGGTCCTTAGGTGGACAAGACAAGGGAATATGTACAGCATAAATTTAGGAATACAGTAAGAATCCTCAAGGATGTGATGCAACAATGAGAAATAGGTTACTAATAACCTTATGCTTAAGAGGTAGGAAGGCAGCATGGGGAGATATAGTTGAGATCGGCTAGGTGATGCCGTAATATGATTGGAACAGGTGTGTTTTAAGCTCTTTTCTGAAGGTGTGTAAGTCTTTGGTCTGGCATAACTCGTGTGGCAGCCGGTTCCAGAGCATGGGTGCTGAGTACGTGAAAGCCCGGTTGCTCGTCCGTTCTTTGACTGATCTTATGCTGCTTGGAACGCAGAGTGTGTTTAGGTTTGCAGTCCGTCGGCATCTGTTGGAGGGCTGGGTGGTGATTAGTATATCGAGAAATGAGGGAGATATCTTATGGATAATTTTGAATGTCATTATCAGCATTTTGTAAATTATTCTTGCGGGTATGGGGAGCCAGTGGAGCTCCATAAGAACTGGAGTGATGTGATCTGTCAGGCTCTTATTCATAATAATCCTGGCTGATACATTCTGCGCCATCTGTAGGATGCTTATTGTTTTTTTCGGTAGCCCTTGTAATATAGCATTACAGCAGTCAAAGTGGGGAATGATGAGTGCCTGTGCTACTGTTCTAAAGTCTGAGTGGTCAATGATGCAGCGTAAGGGTTGTAGGACTTTCAGCTTGTGAAATATTGCTCTATTCGTTATCCGGAGGTGTTTGTCCATTTTTAGGTTAGCATCAATTAGTACTCCTAGATATTTGATCTCATTTTTGATTGGTAAGTGTTACCGTTCAGGGTGATAGATGCAGGAGGATTGAAGTCTTGTTTTCCTGATATGAACATCACTTCAGTTTTCTTGTGATTTATAGACATATTGTTGCATTGGAGCCAGTTTTGCAGTTCTTGTAGGCATTCTTCTAATTGGTTGAACTTGGGATCGTTTATGTCAAGTTGTGTGTACATCATAATGTCATTTGCATATAGATGGTAGCTGATATTATGCTTTTGGAAAATTGTACATACTGGCTTGATGTAGACGTTGAATAGCAGGGAGGAGATAGCTGATCCCTGAGGTATCCCTTGGGTTTCGGGGAATGGCTTAGCTTGCTCGTTATTGAAGCGTACCTGTTGCATTCTATTTGTTAGATATGATTCAAACCACTTTATCGGTGTGCCCGTTATACCTATAGACTCAAGCCTGCGCAAGAGTATTTGATGATGTACTGTGTCAAACGCTGCTGATATATCTATAAATATCAGTATGAACATCTTGTTTTTTGTTTTTAGTGGGACTTTCCTTGAGCACAGTAGATGGTTGAACTCCAGTAACCTCTTCAGCTTTGGGAACTGCTAACACCTAATCAGGTGTTAGTTCCCTCCCTACTCACCCCAACTCCCACCCACCCCTAGTGAGTAGTCTTGCTTTATAGGGCACCTCCCCATTTGACAAAGCACAGAGAATTGGATCAGCAAATTTTTAATATAATTAAGGAGATTTAACTGCTTTTTCTCTGAAAGGACAGCTGGGAAACCAGCTGGTACTTGGTAGATCTCTCTCTTTTGCTTTAACAGATACCTAAGCTCCACGAACAGAACAATGGCTGGGAAAAATCGTATCGCTAAAACTGTTGCCCCCGTTACAGCTTCTGCCTTGGTCCAGACAGAGGTCCTAATGCCAGTTGAAGGACCGGTTCCATGTGCAGGGTGCCTGCATGCTGAAGCTCTGAGGAAACAAGTGGAGGAACTCAGAGAGGAGGTGGCGAGGCTGAGGAGCATTCAAGACAGTGAGAAGTACATTGATGAGATGCTTCTTGCAGCAACCAAGCTCTCCAGCAGAGGAGAAGATGGGTGCCAACAGAATGTCGATGGGTGAACACAAGTCACCAGGGCCTGAAAAATCAACAATCCAACTTCTCCAGCCCTTGAACTGAAGAACCATTATGCAGCCCTGGAAGTGGAGGAGGTGAAAGCATCCCTGGAAAGGGAAGAACCAGAGCTCAAGTACCCCAAAGTTGCAGAATCAGTGACCACAAGGAAACGAAGGGTAGTGGTGGTTGGAGACACTCTTCTGAGGGGTACTGAGGCGTCCATCTGCCGACCATACTTGATGTCCAGAGAGGTATGCTGTCTGCCTGGTGCCAAAATCCAAGATGTTATGGAGAGTTTGCCGAGACTCATCAAGCCCACTGACTATTACCCAATGTTGCTAATCCATGTTGGAACAAATGATACTGCTAGGTATACCTCGGAACATATCAAAAGTGACTTCATGGCTCTGGGACAGAGGGTGAAGCAGTTAGGTGCACAGGTGGTGTTCTCTTCAATCCTCCCTGTTGAGGGTAAAGGCCAAGGCAGAGAGGCTCGCATCCTGGAGATAAATGCATGGCTGCATGGATGGTGTCATCAAAAGTGCTTTGGTTTCCTAGACCATGGGATGCTGTTCCAAGGGTTGCAGAGCAGAGATTGCATCCATCTGTCCAAGAAAGGTCAACGCGCCTTAAGTAATAGACTGGCTAATCTACTGAAGAGGGCTTTAAACTAGATTCATTGGGGATGGGTGAAGAAAACCCCCAGGTAAGTGAAAGCCCCCAGGTAGGTGATACTTTAAATACTTTTATGAAAATGGGTAACAGGGGTAACATATGTAAAGCAGTGTGTATAAATGCCCGAAGCATGGGAAATAAGATCCCTGATGTTGAAGCTTTGGTGGGAGTGGCTGACTTGGATTTACAGGCAGTTACAGAAACATGGTTCACAGAAAACCATGATTGGGATGTAACTATACCTGGCTATACTTTATTCAGAAAGGACAGGGTAGGAAGTAGGGGAGGAGGAGTGGCACTATATGTAAAAACTACTATTAAAGCTTTGGAATTACAGAGATTAAAAGGGAGAGGGGAGGCATTGTGGGTTAAACTAGAAAGAGGGAAAGATAAATCTATAACATTGGTGTGATATACAGACCTCCCTCACAAGAGGAAGAGGTGGACAGAGAGTTAATTGAAGACATGCACAGCATTGCTAGGAAAGGGGAAGTGCTACTGATAGGAGATTTCTATATGCCAGATGTTGATTGGCACATTTGTGCTGCAGTATCATCTAAAAGTAAGGAGATCTTGGATTCTCTACAGGGAGAACTATTCAGGCAATTGGTAACAGACCCCACACGTGAAGGGGCCATACTGGACTTGGTGCTTACCAATGGTGAAAGTGTTTCTGATGTTGTAGTGGGAGATCATTTTGCATCCAGTGATCACCAGATGGTGTGGTTCAGTATTAGGACTAGGGCTGTTAGAATCCATTCAAAGGCGAGGATCTTAGACTTTAGGAAGACTAACTTTGCGAAGATGGGCCAATACCTCATGGAGTCATTAGTTGGATGGGAACAGCTGAGGGATGTAGAAAAACTGTGTGAAAAATTGAAAGGGGATATTTTAAGGGCAACCAACCTTTTTGTTAAAATGGTAAATAAAGGTAAAAGGAAAAGGAGACTTCTATGGTTTTCGAAAGAAGTAGCTGAAAAAGTGAAGAAAAAGAGGGAGGCTTTCATGAAATACAAGAGATCACAGAGAGAGAGGAAGACAGGCATCTGTATTTGGAAAACTTAGAGAAGCTAGCAAAGTAGTCAAGAAGGCAAAGATTCAAAAGGAGGAGGAAATAGCCAATGCAATAAAATGGGGGGATAAGACATTTTTCAGATATATTAGCGAGAAGAGGAAGGTCAAGAGTGGTATTGTCAGACTCAAGGGTGCAGGGGAGGAAGTGGTAGAAGCTGATAAGGATAAAGCGGAATTGCTTAACAAATATTTTTGTTCTGTGTTCACAGATGAAGAACCAGGATCAGGACCTCAGAAAACACCCACAAATAGGAACAGAAGCAAAGGACATCTTGAACAATTTTCAAAAGACTGTGTTCGTGAGAAACTATCTCAACTTAAAGTAGACAAAGCAATGGGACCGGTTGGGATACACCTGAGAATACTGAGGGAACTTGTGGATGTTCTAGCAGCTCCACTGACTGACCTTTTCAATGCCTCATTAGAGTCGGGAGTGGTGCCAAAGGACTGGAGAGAGGCTCATGTGGTGCCTTTACACAAAAGCGGAAGTAAGGATGTGGTTGAAAACTACAGGCCGGTTAGTTTAACTTCGGTGGTGAGTAAATTATTGGAAACGCTGCTGAAAGAGAAAATAGTGAGGTTTCTGGAGTCCAGCGGATTACAGGATCCAAGGCAGCATGGATTCACCAGAGGCAGGTCTTGTCAGACAAATCTGATTGCTTTCTTTGACTGGGTGACCAGGGAGTTGGACCGAGGGAGAGCCCTAGATGTGGTGTATTTAGATTTCAATAAAGCTTTTGACACTGTTCCTCACAGGCGACTTATAAACAAACTGAGCACCCTAGGGATGGACCCTAAAGTTACTGCTTGGGTTAGAAATTGGTTGGGTGGGAGGCGACAAAGAGTACAAGTAAATGGAGCTCACTCTGAGGAGAAGGATGTTATCAGTGGTGTGCCCCAGGGATCTGTCCTTGGTCCGATTCTTTTTAACATCTTTGTTTGTGATATAGCAGAAGGGCTTTCAGGTAAGGTTTGCCTCTTTGCGGATGATACCAAAATCTGCAATAGAGTAGACACCCAGGAAGGGGTAGATAACATGAGGAGGGATCTAGCTAAGCTTGAAGAATGGTCTAGAATTTGGCAGCTGGGATTTAATGTTAAAAAATGTAAGGTCATGCATTTGGGCTGCAGCAATCCAAGGGAGCAATATAGTATAGGGGGTGAAGTACTTTTGTCCACTAAAGAAGAGCGGGACCTAGGCGTGGTTGTGTCTGATGATCTTAAAGTAGCTAAACAGGTAGATAAAGTGACGGAAAAAGCTAGAAGATGCTTGGGTGCATACCGAGAGGAATGGCTAGCAGAAAAAAGGAGGTGATAATGCCTCTGTATAAGTCTTTGGTGCGCCCTCATTTGGAGTATAGTGTGCAATTCTGGAGACCGCACCTTCAAAAGGATGTGAACAGGATGGAGTCGGTGCAGAGGGTGGCTACTAAAATGATTAGTGGTCTTCATTATAAAGCATATGAGGACAGACTGAAGGATCTTAATATGTACACCTTAGAGGAAAGGCGGGATAGAGGTGATATGATTGAGATGTTTAAATACCTCCGTGGCATAAATGTTCAGGGAGCCTCTTTCAATTCAAAGCAAGTTCTGCTACAAGAGGACATGGGATGAGGGTGAAGGGAGATAGATTCAGGAGTGATATGCGGAAATATTTCTTTACGGAAAGAGTAGTGGATCCGTGGAATAATCTCTCAGTGGAGGTGGTAGAGATGAGGACAGTAACTGACTTCAAAAAAGCATGGGACAAACACAGAGGATCTCTAAAGGTAAAAAGGGGACTGTTGTAGTTGTTATGGAAGGACAGACTAGATAGGCCATGTGGTCTTTTTCTGTCATCATATTTCTATGTTTCTATGCCACCTGCCAGGCAGCACTGGTGGGGCTATGGGCTCCACTAGGAGTAAACCATTGCCTTCACTCATCCTCGGCAAAGGAACTCCTCAGAACTCTACCCTGTCACTGATTTACCCTGAAAGCCTCCACTTCCACTTGCTGCCAGTCCTGCAGTCAGCCCCAGCTGGGACGCCGAAGAAACCTTGACAGGAGACTCACACATCCCACTAACTGCAAGAACCAAATCAGGGGAGATACGTTTCCAAGGTTGCTGCATCTCAGGAGATGTTAGATCACTGCTCAATAGAGATGCCGAGCCTTCCATCTTCACCCACCTTTCAGCCAAGCCTCTGTCTCCTGCACCTGGCTGCACTCCACTTGCTGAACAAAAGCATCCAAAGGACCCAAGGTAAGGGGGGTAGAGGTCCGCAGGTCAGCCTGGGGCAGTGCACCCTGCTTCCGCTTTCTCTTATTCCACATAGGAAAAAGCGGCTGAAGCTCATAACCTGCCAGTAGCCATCTTAGATCTCCCCACATTAAATTTTCCCAATGGTCTTGCTAGGTGTATGGTAAAATTAAAACTGGTATTTTGGGGAAACACACCTCCTGAGGCATTGCTAGGCAGTGTGATATAAAAACCCATATCATTCCTCTCTTTTTTAAAATGTTGCTTCAAAAGAAAAAAATCTTGAATCTCAGGTGCCTTTTCCCAACTCTTAAATTTATCAGGCCACCTCCTCCATTTTATGAGACACAGCTTGTTCCTACCCCGCACCTTTACCTTTAGAATCTTATCAATATGGTATATTGTGTCCTGTTGTGTGGTGATCTTCAATAATTCTTCAAGATAAAAAGAACCTTGCATGGCTTTGCCGCCATAATCATGTATCTTGTATGTTGTTTCCTGACCCCTGTTTAAAACGTCCATTATTAAAAATTTCTTGTCTGTCCATGTTTGCTCGTAACCTTTTTCAAATTTTCCTTTGGTTTTTGAAAGTCTTACATTATCTCCTTTTAAAAGAGGCCTTTGTTGTGTTCACATTTGATGTTATTGCCATAGACTGTTTTCCAGATCTGCAGAGGGTTTGTGGATGTCTCATCTTCAGGCCTAGTCTGTATCATTCTGTAAAACTATGATTATAGCTGTGTGCAAAAGTCTATATCACATCTTGATACCTAAAGGTGTTCTGTGCTATAGACTTTTGTACACAGCTATAATCATAGTTTTCACAGAACGATACAGGCTAGGCATGTAGATGAGACATCCACAAACCCTCTGCGGATCTGGAAAACAGTCTGTGGCAATAAGATCACATGTGAACACAACAAAGGCCTCTTTTAAAAGGATTTTAAAGTCCTGTTAAACCTTTCTTCCACTGCTGCTTTAACATTGTTATGTGTCACAAAATGATGAACCCCTCTTTGTTTTAATAAATTCTTCAGAGACCTATCTAAAAATTCTTTACCCTTGTCTGTTTGTATTTTTTCAGGTGTACTGTGGTAGGCTATGGCCTGTAAATTAGGCCTAGATCCTAACCCCCACCTGGGATTAGTGCTGAGAAGAACCAGAATTTGAGAATCTGCCTTAAACTGCTTCAAACTGCTTTTGAAAAGTTTGTATAATTTCTTTATGCTTATGATAGAAATGGTCTTGCATTCTCTGAGCTAGAAATGTCCTTGAAGTAGAAATGTATCTATGCCTAAGACTATGCCTTTGTTAGAATAACCTGAGAAGGGGGAACAGGGAGCTAGGCCCAGAGAGGGTCCCCGATTGGACAGGTGCAAGGGGCGTTGGGACCAATAGAAAGTTTGCCTTTATCAAACTGTAAAAATTGTATATAAGGAATTTGCTCCTGTATTCCATTGCTCAGTCTCTTTTGGACACACTCCTGTCTGAGCCTGTGCACAATAAATTGGCTTGGACCCTGTAACTGACTCATGGTTTTATTCGTTGCATGCACTTCACTGCTACATATTCTTAGTGCGTTGGCCGGGAATGTGTGAGTAGTGGATGGTATTCAAGTGAGTATACCACGTATTACTGCCTCAAGGTTTGGCCCGGTTGGAACCGTGTCTGTCCGACCGCAGGGGAAACCTCAGGCGCCACCGGTCCTCTTGTATCGGAGAGGGCCCCGCCTTGCCTTGGTAGGCTACTGGGTTCGGCCGGCCAACACCTCCGAACCCGAGGGGAGTCCGGGATTCAACCCATGAACTGGTTCTGTATCGGGTACCGGATCGGGTGAGTAGAAATTTCTTTGCTACTCAGATAGTTAGTATGGAAAATTTGTACGGGAATATGGTACCGAGAGCCTGATCACCTCTCAGGGCAGTCCAAGTACGTCTTGCATGAGGATGCGCGAGACCGAAACCACTGCCCTTGATTAGTCAGCAGTCCGAGTATGTCTTGCATGAGTATGCGCGAGACCGAAACCACTGCTGTTGGTTAGTCAGTAAGGCTTGGGAATTTGGGAAAACGTTGCTAGCATGTTTGGTTGTGTGTGTGCGAATGAGAGGTCTTAAAATATAGACCAAGCAAGTGCGGACTCCTGATTAGCGCAGTTCCTGACCGGGCAACCGCATCCAGGTCGCGAAAAGGAGGAAGCGTTTGGTGTTTGTTTACCTATCTGTTCCTAGGGCTGTACGGACCCCTTACCTGCAGCCCGACTACCTGCCCCTACTGTCTGTTGTTGTGTACGTCATTATGGGAGGGTCAGAGTCCATGCAAATTCCGTTGAAGTGTATGATCAAAAATTTTAACAAGGGATTTGTCGGAGACTATGGAATAAAATTGTCTCCGTCCCGATTAGAAATGCTTTGTGAGAGGGAATGGCCTGTACTGGCTGCTTCGTGGCCCCCTGAGGGTACCTTTGATGTTAGTATCATATCTATAGTACACCAGATGGTCCGAAAAGACCACCCTGACCAGTTCCCCTATATAGATTCCTGGTTAAGCATTTGTGAAAAGGAGCCCTCCTAGATAAAGCGTTGCTACGAGGAACAGTGTAGGATATTGGTAGCGACAACAAGAGGGGCCCGGAAGTCTGGAAAAGAGAAGCTGCCCGTTTATTCTACCCCGGAATCTCCAGATATTCTGACCCGTTCGCCCCAGTTCCTCTATAGGCCAGTCCCCTCAGCTCCGCCACCACCCCGGGCAGAGCCTGGCGTGGGGGGACACCCCCCTGCAGATTTACCCCTAGTCCGTCAACCACCTCCGCAGCAGGAGGATGCGCACCCCCTCCCGACCGGAGCCCCGGCTCCGTTCAGAGTGCCTTGGGAGGACTGCAGTCCACTGATGACACTGCAAGCAGGGATTCATTTGCCAGTTCAGGGTCACTTACTGCCGATGACAAAAGCCGGGGAGCCGAATTCCAATAAGCCAGACCACCTTATGCTTTCAGAAATACAACAGCAAGTCAGAGGAAGGGTCACGTTATGCCATTTGCCAGGTCCCAGGGCTACCTACTCTTAATGACCAGGACCAGGTTGTGGTAGGGCCAACCAGCTTCGTTTATGTGCCCTTTTCCACCACTGATTTATTGAACTGGGAGACGCATTATGCCTCCTATACTGAGAAGCCCCAGGATTTGATTGAATTAATGTCTAGTATTATGCAGACCCATCAGCCTACCTGGTCTGATTGTCGCCAGCTCCTGTCTACTCTCTTCACTACTGAAGAATGAGCACGAATTGTGCAAGCGTCCACCTGATGGTTAGAAGAAATTCTTGTAGGGGAAGGAGGCCTAAATCCCCGGCAAGCAGCCGCCGCGGATTTTCCAAATGACGATCCTGGATGGGATCCGAACAATGTAAATGGGGCAGCGGCCCTCAATCGGTTCCGCCAGGCCCTACTACAAGGCCTGAAGAAAGGAGGCCAGAAGGCCATGAATATCGGAAAGGTATCAGAAGTCTTCCAGCATCCAGACGAGAGCCCAGCGGCCTTTTATGAACGCTTATCTGAAGCTTACAGACTCTATACCCCATATGATCCAGCGGCCCAGGAAAATCTGCGCATAGTAAATGCAACCTTTGTGAGTCAGTCCCAGGGAAACATAAAACGGAAACTGCAGAAGTTAGAAGGATTTGCGGGCATGAATGCGGCCCAGTTAATGGAAGTTGCTCAGAAAGTGTTTGTGAATTGTGACAATGAGCGTCAGAGGGAGAATGAACCTAAAATGAAGAAGAAAGCTGATTTCCTTGCTGCAGCTTTAGTTGAACGACGAGGAGGAAGTTTCTCTAACCAAAGGACCCAAGGACGTGGGAGGGGCCGAGGAAATGGTCGGCCCCCATTGGGTGTGAATCAATGTGCCCACTGTAGAGAAGAAGGACATTGAAAAAATGAATGCCCGAACCTTGACTCCGCCTTCCGGAGGGGAGGAGGGAGCACTTGGAGAGCAGGGGGATGATTCCAGAATCATGGAGGAATTTGTCGCACACAGTTCCAACGAGAAGAAGCAACTATAGAGGGAATGGCAGCCGAGGGGGGCTACAACATTTATTTTATTTTATTTTATTTAACAGTATTTCTAAACCGCCTTATCATAATAATCAAGGTGGTATCACAGCAAACAATCTGGTAGTGTGAGTGTTGATACATGCAGTGAGGGTGGAAAGTTCGTTGGGTGTGTGTTGTCTTGTGTGCTAGATTGGTGTGAGCTATGTACAATTATTATAGCCTGCATATAACTTGTTTTACTGTAACGGTTCCTTGATGTTGCGTATCCCAATTTTACCTTCACTCTTTAGTTTAGTCAGTGTATGCCCCCCTGTCTCTGTTCTCCCTTCTTGTGTCTGGTAACCGCTTTGATTTAAGGAAAAGGCGGTATAGAAAACCTGTTAAATAAATAAATAAATAAATAAATGTGGGCTATTTACAGTGATGAAGACTAGGCCAGACCGGGCTCCAGGTTTCCTCAAGGTCCCCAGGAGCCTATGGTCAGTTTGAAAATTGGGGACCAATATATGGACTTTATGGTGGATACGGGAGCTGAACATTCGGTAGTGGCTAAACTGGTGGCCCCTTTGTCTTCTCGATCCATCACTATCATTAGCGCTACCGGAACCAGAGCCACTAAACCTTTCTTGCAGAACCGCACCTGTGAATTAGGGGGACAGAAAATAACACACCAGTTCCTGTACATGCCTGAATGCCCAATCCCCCTCTTGGGCCGAGATATGCTCGCTAAGCTCCAGGTGCAGATATCCTTTGTTGAAGGGAGAGGAATGGAAATGACTTTAAACTCAAAATCTGCTGGCCTGATGGTGTTAACTGTCCCCTGTGAAGAAGAATGGCGGTTCTATAGTGCATCTCCGCCCAAGGCAGCCAGTCCCCGTATACCCACCAGTATTCTAGCTCCACCTGAGGTATGGGCGGAGGATAATCCTCCAGGCCTAGCAAAGAATATAGCCCCTGTTCTTGTCACCCTCAAACCAGGAGTGGAACCAGTGCACGTGACAATACCCTCTTCCGCGACCGGCGATTGAAGGAATTCACTGTCATTTAATGAAATTATTGAAGTACGGAGTTCTCAGGAAGTGCCTATCACCCTGGAATACCCCCCTCCTCCCAGTCAAGAAGCCTGGGACAGGTGACTACTGCCCAGTGCAGGACTTGAGACAAGTGAATAATGCAGTTGTAACCATACACCCAGTAGTACCAAACCCTTATACTCTCCTGGGACTGATCCCTGCTGAGGCTACTCACTTCACCATCTTGGATTTAAAGGATGCTTTCTTCTGTATACGTTTAGCACCAACCAGTCAACTTATGTTCGCCTTTGAATGGGAAGACCCCACTACAGGGAGGCGAGGTCAACTCACCTGGACTCGACTACCTCAAGGATTCAAGAACTCGCCTACTCTCTTCAGTGCTGCTCTCAATCAAGATCTTTCAAGTTACTCTGTTACTCCGGGAAAAATAGTCCTTCTCCAGTATGTAGATGATCTATTGATAGCCACAAACTCTAAAAGCGAATGCTTGCAAGCCACCAGTGATCTCTTGCACCTCCTGAATGAAGCCGGATACAAGGTCTCAAGGGCCAAGGCGCAGTTATGCCAAACTGAAGTTAAATATCTGGGATTCCATCTGTCCAACGGGATTCGGAGGTTGGGACCAGAGCGTAAGGAAGCAGTGTGTTGCATCCCTACCCCAACCACCAGAAAGCAGGTGAGGGCTTTTCTGGGAGCTGCAGGCTATTGTCGAATATGGATACCCAATTTTGCGCTGTTGGCAAAGCCATTGTATCAGGCCACCAAAGGAATGGAGCGATCTCCCCTGGAAAGGGAGCCAGAACAGGATGTGGCATTCCGATCATTGAAGGCAGCCTTGATGTCATCAACCAACTTTGGGCCTGCCAGATGTACAGAAACCATTTTGCCTCTATGTCCATGAGTCAAGTGGAAATGCTTTGGGAGTATTGACTCAATCCCTCGGATCTTGGCAGCGACCTGTAGCTTATCTATCAAAACAACTGGATACCATCGCAAAGGGTTGGCCACCTTGCCTGAGAGCCATTGCAGCTACAGCCCTCCTGGTGGGTGAAGCTGACAAGCTCACCCTGGGTCAGAATCTCCAAATTACCGTACCGGATTCTGTCCTGACCCTTATGGAACACAAAGGAAATTATTGGTTCACAAATTCCCTAATGCTGAAGTACCAAAGCATGCTGTGCGAAAACCCACGATTGCAGTTGATCGTTAGTCAAGCTTTGAACCCAGCCACGCTGTTGCTAATCGGTCCAGGCCCCCCCGATCATGATTGCTTGGAAATAATGGACACTGTATTCTCAAGTCGCCCTGATCTAACTGATGTCCCATTGAATGACCCTGAATGAACTTTCTTTGTGGATGGCAGTAGTCTTGTCATCAACGGCAACGTTGTGCTGGCTATGCAGTAGTGACCCTGGACACGGTGGTTGAATCATCGGCTTTGGCCCCGGGAACTTCTGCACAGAAGGCTGAACTGATAGCCCTCACCAGGACACTGATAATAGGGACGGGGCTCCGCTTGAATGTGTACACAGATTCAAAGTATGCCTTTACAACATTACACGCTCATGGAGCCCTGTACAAGGAACGAAGGTTGATAACCTCGGAGGCAAGTCCATCAAGTATGGCCCTGAGATATTGACACTACTAGATGCTGCGTGGGCCCCCAAACAAGTCGCAGTAATGCACTGCCGAGGTCATCAAGCAGGGGAAGGAGAAGTTTCACGAGGAAATAGATTTGCAGACGTTTCTGCCCGAAAAGCGGCTACAACTTTACCCGTACCTGCCCCTAGTACCACAGTCCAGGCAGCTATATTCCCGGTGCCCCTCAGTGCATGAATTCCCCGATACACCTCCAAAGAGTTAGATTATTATTGTCAAGAGGAAGGGGGAGTGTTGTCAGAGACCGGATGGATAGTGCTACCACCGCCGGCTGGTGGCTTACCTTCCGGTCCAACTGTAATCCCTGAAGCCTTAGGTCCTGTCTTTGTTCATGCTTTTCACCAGGCCACACATTATGGGAAAACTGTGATGGAAAAAGCTCTCAGACCCCATTTCTGTATTTCATTATTAGGACCCATATCAGCCTCAGTAGCCCGTAGATGTGTAATCTGTGCAAAAAACAATGCCCGGCAGGGTCCCAACCTGCCCCCAAGGGCTCAATCAGTAGGAGTTACCCCCATGGGAAATATCCAGGTGGACTTCACAGAAATGCCACATGCAAATAGATATCATTACCTGTTGGTCTTGGTTTGTACATTCTCTGGGTGGGTGGAAGTTTTCCCCACCAGAACTGAGAAAGCCAGGGAAGTTACCAAAATTTTGCTCCATGAAATCATTCCCCTGTTTGGAATACCATTATCTATAGGGTCAGATAATGGGCCCTCATTTGTATCTCAGGTGACTCAGCAGTTAGCCCAAGCTCTACAAGTGCAATGGAAATTACATACAGCTTACAGACCCCAAAGCTCAGGAAAGGTAGAACGTATGAATCGCACCCTAAAGTCCCAGCTGTCTAAACTTTGTCAGGAAGCTCACCTGAAGTGGCCACAGGTTCTTCCTATAGCCCTCCTCAGGATACGTTCAGCCCCCACCAAGTCATTAGGAGTTTCCCCTTTTGAGATCCTGTATGGGCGACCTCCGCCCATTGTCCAAGGGATAAAAGGGGATATGAGTCGGATTAGGTCTGAAATCACTAGACAAGAACTATTGACTCCAGGTTCTGTTTTGCAGAGTCTCCATGCATGGGTACAAGACCAGTTGCCCATTAATCTGACTGAACCACTGCATCCCTTTAAGCCTGGAGCCTCGGTGTGGATCAAAGAGTGGAGGAAGACACCATTAGCACCTCACTGGAAAGAACCTTATGTCGTCATACTATCAACCCCCACAGCAGTTAAGGTTGCAGAATTAGAACCTTGGATTCACCACAGTCGGGTAAAGCCAGCGGCATCTACTGAACTTTGTCACTGGACTTCAACAAACAATCCAGAATCGCCATTGAGACTCACGCTTCAGCGACAACCACTGTTGTAAGAGTCAACAGCCCTACTCCTGCCACCTACCGGAAGCTGGCAGGTCTACGTACGGCAGAAGCTTGAGGAATCTACAACCCTATTCCTGTCACCAACCGGAAGCTGACAGGTCTACGTATGGTGGAAGCTGTGAAAATAAGAGAATTTAAGTGAAGAAGCTGCAGCATTCAAACGAGTTCATTAAACTACTGTAACCATGATGTATTTTTGCTTTTGCATTATGCTAGCGGTGACCCTGGGGCCTCTTAGAATGGCACTTGCCATACCTCCCTGTGCGGCTTGCATAACTACTACCCGAACCGGGACAAGGATTACTCAGACTTTACTCTATCATTCCTACTACACTTGTACTGGTGTAGTTAGCAAATGTGTGTATAATGGTACAGAATTAAGTATCTGTACAAGAGGGAAGGTTAGGACCTGCTTTAATCCCCGACAGAACCCCTCTTATCATGTCCTAGAGTTACGATGGAACAACGAGGATGGGGCCCTCCTAAATGCTACCCAACAGCTCTCAGATCCCACGAAACCTGCTCCTCTTTACTTTGATGCTTGTGATGCCATTAACCGAAATGGCTATTATAGCTGTGGATCTGTTAACCAAGAGCAAGGTTATTACCAAGATGATAAATATATGTGCCCCGAAGGAGCATACCATTGGGGAATATGCACCAGGGTAAACTCCTCATCTATTTATGCTAAAGCCTCTGAAGACACATACTCCTGTCCCAAGTGGGAGTGTGTATACTATGCCACCTGGTCTGAAGGGCCTCAGGGGCGAGAGGGGGATAATCGCAGAGCCAAGTTAGAGAGACTACCATTGCTGGAACCCCATAAGTGTCAGAAAGGTACTTGTAACCCCTTAAGGCTCCTTGTGCTCGACCCTAGCCAGTGGAAGCAAGGGTTTAGATTTGGCTTACGAATAGCAGGAAGTGGAGTAGACCCTGGAACCTATGTATATATACAGCTTAACACGAAGACCCGCATTTATTCACCTTTTCAAATACACCATACCTTCTATGAAGCCATGCAGATGAAGATAGAGATTCCCCAGACCACGCAGAATTTATTTATTGAACTAGCTGGAGCTGAAGCTTCCAGTCTCCGCATTTCTAATTGTTTCTTCTGCGGGGGAACTAGGATGGGAGACCAATGGCCCTGGGAGGCAAGGGAATTGAACTACTCCATCCCATATAACCAGACTGCTTTGAATAAGACCACTAGTGAATGGGTATTGGCCAACACCATTGTCGGCCATCTCTGTTTTGTCCGAACAGGACCACAGGTCACCATACAGGTAGGACAGCTGGTCTGTCTCAGCCAACGATTTTACAATACTACTACTAAGAAAACATCCTGCTGGTCAGGTGTAAATGCTACTGAACCTTCTAACCCTTTAACCAGATTCTCCTATCTTGCTAAGATATGGACCAATCTCGCCTCACCCAATGCCTGGGAAGCCCCTCCAGGGCTCTATTTGATTTGTGGAACCCGAGCTTATGCCCAACTCCCTAACAACTGGGGAGGGGGGTGTGACTTGGGTACAATACGACCCTCTTTCTTCCTTATTCCCATTTCCCAAGGGGAACAGTTAGGCTTCCCCATATACAATGGTCGACAGAAGCGAAATACTTTGAAAATAGGTCAATGGGATAAGTGGGATGGTGATGAATGGCCACCTGAGAGAATTATCACATATTATGGACCAGCCACTTGGGCACAAGATGGGACCTGGGGATATCGCACTCCTGTTTATATGTTGAACCGTATTATACGCTTACAAGCTGTTGTAGAAATTATAACTAACAAGACGAGTAAGGCACTAACCGTCTTGGCAAAACAAAGTACTCAGATGTGCACTGCTATTTACCAAAACCGATTAGCACTTGATTATTTATTAGCATCTGAAGGTGGGGTGTGTGGAAAGTTTAATCTTACTAACTGCTGTTTGCAGATTGATGATCAGGGTCAGGTTGTTGAAGAAATAGCTGACCATATGCGTAGGCTAGCACATGTACCAGTTCAGACTTGGAATGGACTACAGCTAAATGGATGGTCTGGCACTCTATTTTCAGGGCTAGGGGGATTGAAGACTATTATGTTTGCAGTTCTGGTCATGATAGCTATGTGTTTACTCCTTCCATGTTTTCTGCCCCTTTGCTTCCGTATGGTAACTTCAGTTATTGACAGTACAGTTGAACGAAAAACAGCGGCCAGGGTACTGGCCATGTGGAAGTATTAGCCTATACCCCGTGAAGAAGCATCAGTTTAAAAAGAGTTTGATATTTATTTATTTATTTATTTATTTTATTTACATTCTCTTATATACCGCACTATTCTGCATCAGTGCGGTTTACATTGAACAAACTGAAATTACATTGAACAGGGCATTATAATTTGGATATGTGATTTCTTTCTCACTCTCTTTTACTAGGGGGGAGAATAATCAAAGGGGGGAATGTGGTAGGCTATGGCCTGTAAATTAGGCCTAGATCCTAACCCCCACCTGGGATTAGTGCTGAGAAGAACCAGAGTTTGAGAATCTGCCTTAAACTGCTTCAAACTGCTTTTGAAAAGTTTGCATAATTTCTTTATGCTTATGATAGAAATGGTCTTGCATTCTCTGAGCTAGAAATGTCCTTGAAGTAGAAATGTATCTATGCCTAAGACTATGCCTTTGTTAGAATAGCCTGAGAAGGGGGAACAGAGAGCTAGGCCCAGAGTGGGTCCCCGATTGGACAGGTGCAAGGGGCGTTGGGACCAATAGAAAGTTTGCCTTTATCAAACTGTAAAAATTGTATATAAGGAATTTGCTCCTGTTTTCCATTGCTCAGTCTCTTTTGGACACGCTCCTGTCTGAGCCTGTGCACAATAAATTGGCTTGGACCCTGTAACTGACTCATGGTTTTATTTGTTGCATGCACTTTGCTGCTACAGTACGACCTAGATTAAATATTTTTTCAAAGGTTTTAGCAACTTCATGACTGGTTTTCGTTTTTAAACTCACAACTCATATATTTTGACAGGATGTCTACCGCTGTTAAGTTGGATTTGTAGTCATTGTTATAATGGGACAAGGCAGACATATCAACTAAATTAGCTTGACATTGTGCATCCATGTCTGAGACGATCATCTTGTTTCTTTTAAAATGGACCCTAGCAGGTCTGTGCAAAATATAAGCATCTTGCTCTGTAACCCATCTGGCTACATCTTTTCTGCTGACTGTTTTATCATGCTTTTTAGCAGCTTGAAGTAAAGGATTTATGCCCCCAGAGCTCCCTATTGCTTTTGGACCATAGTGAATGGTCTTCAATAAGATTTATTTCATGATTAATATGTTTTGAATATTCTTTTTATTTTGCTAACATCTTCAGAATGGATTTATTCCACAAAGCCTATGTGTTTTAAAGTACAGCCTATTCTTTCTACAGTCATATGAGCATGTTCAGACATGCCTCTTTTTTCTCTATATTGAATTTTTCAAAAGCCAATCACATGTTACCACATCATTTCCTTCAAGTTTCCTACAATTACCATGACAATGGGACAATGGTCACATGGGCATGTTCAGACATGTCACTTTTTCTTTGTATTGAATTTTTTTTTCAAAGCCAAATAAAAAAAAAAGCTGAAGTGGAATTTGAACCTACATCTCTCTCTGTGTTTCAAGCTGGCATGCTATTAACAATGAGGTGCTAGTTGAGTCAAACACACATCTACTTTATGCTGAAAGAAAGTCTGTTTTATATTTATTCTATCAAAAGCTTTGTGCCAACACCACATTTTAAAAGTTGTATTTTCTAGCTGCATTCTTGTATGCACAGGTTCCTGTTGCAACCAAAGGTTTATTTTTAACAATCAACTCTAAATAGGCTGGAATACACACCTTTCACTAAAAGCAATGAGGCACTCCTTTGTGAGAAAAAAGCTTAGACAGGGAAAAAACAACTATTTTTGTTCTCTGTTTTATTATACTGCTTTGGAGTTCTAGGGGCATTGCTGGAAGCAGTCACTTATATTTCCAGAATCAGACACTCTGCTTCTGGTGATGTCATCGAAAAGTGACAGGGTCCAATTCCGATGATGTAGACTAGGGTGTGGCTGGAGGTGGGAGGGGGAGTTCCTGGGGGTAGGGCATGGATGTGGCCTAATCCAGAAGTGAGCAGATTAGCTAATGTCATCCTTAGAAGGGTGTGGTTGGGGGGTGGGAGGGGCGTTCCCGGGGGCAGTGATGGGTGAAGCTAGGGCAGAGCTAACCCCATTCATTTCTATGGGAGGTGGCTGGGTGTGGGCATGGCATAACCCGGAAGTGAACACTGATTGGCTGATATAATCCTTATCTCATCTGTCAGTCAGTTTGATGAATGCTGTACCAATTATACTACTGTCCCACCCCGTTGAGTATCATAGCCTGGGGTAATATTTTCATATACGACTACAAAAACTATATTTGTGGTGTATTGGTAAGGATGGAGTACTCTTCAGAGGCATGGGTTTAGAAAAGCAAAGACTATTTTTTTATTTAGCTCATGCTTTTTCAGTAATAGTTCAAAGTGGGTTACATTTACATACGGTAGGACTTACAATCTAATTTTGCAGCTGAAACAATGAGTCCTTTTAACAGAATCTCAAAACAATTTTCAACCGGATTATTTTCCAAAAGAAGAAAATGTCATTAGAATTTAGTGGATGAATTTTGGGCATAATGGCACAAAGAAAACTTGCTTGATTTGAGATCTGCCTGAAGTAAAGGAAAACAACTAATGCACATACCCAGGGTGGAAGATTTAGAGCTCAGCAGTGAAGAATGAAATATGGAATATGGGAAAAATTGAACAACTGTTTCATGAACTGGATCATAAGGTCCAATCTCATTCTTTAAGGTTGCCTTCAGGGGTTATGTTAAAATAGCCCATTCAATTAATATGTCCCCTGAATATTGTTAATTTAGAAGAACCCCTAATAAGAGGAGGGAAGAGGATGTTGAATCTGCAAATGAATATTACCATAATTGACCATTCTATCTTTCCAGTTCTCAGCAGAAACTGCAGAAGAATCTGGGAAAGGAGGAATAGAAAGCATCTTGTGCTGCTGTAAGATCATTATTTTTTTCTGTTCAGTGTATTGAAACTGAGTTCTATAGCAAGGAAAACTTTTGAATGTAAGAAAGTGCTTGGACTTGGGATCTGAATTCTAAAGACCATGAATTCTCATAGGAGAAAAGTGAGAGAAAGTGTGTAAAGGAGGGAGGAGAGGGGATACAAAGGGGAGAGGGGGAGAAGTATTGAGGAGAGAGACAAGAAGGAGAAAGAGGGGAGAGGGAGGGAGGAGAAAGGGAACTCTCAAAAACTAGTTAAGAATTGTATTGTTAGTCCAATAAAAATGTATTTCCTATTTTTTCTTT
This sequence comes from Ichthyophis bannanicus, assembly GCA_033557465.1. Taxonomy (NCBI): domain Eukaryota; kingdom Metazoa; phylum Chordata; class Amphibia; order Gymnophiona; family Ichthyophiidae; genus Ichthyophis; species Ichthyophis bannanicus. Next base: position 273,355,094 of record CM066038.1, on the reverse strand, counting down.
GTTTTAGTTAACTTTTACTTTTGTGTATTCAAGTGAACTAACATGGTAACCAAATTATCTCTCTTCAAATACCTTAATTTGACCTTTCTTTTTCTGTCCTGCCATTTATATCTAAATTATTCAAACATGCTATTTACTATACATGTGCATGCCAATATTTTTCATGCTCATTTGTGTTTGTCAGAATATACTTACTAAGATAGTGTTCGAGAGTTGAACCTTTTATGCATTCATCCCATTCGCCCCCATTAAAATCCACGGGGAAAGCTATCTTTGTAAGGCCCTGTTACTTACAAGAGACCGATTACTAATTATCACTAATTTCCTGTATATTCCAGATCCAAAGGTCAGTACAGGTGCAATCAGAATCTCTGTTTATTAGATAACTGATGGAACAATACAGGCAAGGGAGAGGAGAATTTCTGTCAGTCATCAGACCTCAGAATCCCTCCTCCCACTGAGTACAATAGTCGTGTTACATATATACGTTTTTTGCTTCCGTGTATGCAGTCTCCACATTCATCCCTCTGTGAGGCCTCTCTGTGTCTTTTCTCCCCCCTCCCTTTGTTTCCTGCTGCTGACCTCTCTGACCCCTCTGTTCCTGTTTCAACATCTCTAAGGCCTCTGTCCTGGTTATACTCACCACCTGTCAACTGTCTACTGTCTTCAGGGCTAACGGCCCAGCTTTGCATGGTTTCCTGTGTATGTGCCTTCTGCAAAAAGTCTCTGCATGGATCCTTCAATCCAAGTATACACTTTGCTAAGGCTTATAATATATGATATTTCCTTATATGGTTCTTTATGCTGGCCTGTTTCTTCTTGCCCACTGTATAGTAGTTTGGTTGACATATTTTTATTAGAGCAGAACAGAATAAAGGCCATTGAGTGATTATGAACCAGGAACATATACCTAAACCTTATAATCCCTACATCTTGCAAAAAAACCAGTGAGGTTTTCCATCCATTTTCAATTAAACTTTGACTGATGGCATCTGTAACAGCACTACAAGCCATCAAGGGAGTCACAGCCCCCCCCCCCCCATGGCACCACAAGAGGAGCAAAGAACCCACCATCAAAAAGGCAAAGCAGTATAAGGACTGGAATGAACATCTCAAGATAATGGAAGAGAGCAAAGCGACACCACAATTGGTGGAAGTACACCACAGCACTATGAAAAGAATAAAACAGCACCAACTTTGACAGAAAGAGCCCGATTCCCATCGGGGCCCGTCCAGACATCCAAAATCTGGACAGGCTGGACCTGCCATGATTCACTGCCACAGGACATATGCCTCCCACCCCTTCTAACTCAGGCAGGGGGCCTACATAGAGCCCCAGTTGCCATGGCGTCCCATTGCCATGGCATGGGACGCCATGCAGGAGGCCTGAAATCTCGCGATCACCTAGACATGCTTTACTCCACTGCCTGACCCCTGACAGGGCCTGCCAAGGTTGGGATCAGGCTGTGGGGAACCATCTGCCCATCCTTACCATTTCAGGGGAGGGGGTCCTCCACTGCCTCCCATGGGGTGACTTATTCCACCTCTGAGGAATCAGCTCTGTACGTCTGGGGTCAGGGTCCCGCCTCTGCCCCATCCACACTGCTCCTCCAGCTCTCCCCCTCCCACCCCAATCCAGAGCTCCCCTCACATCTCCTGTGTATGTGTGGGGAGCTTTGGGCACAGAATCGGGCCTAAGTGTTTGGCGGGGATTTATGTCCAAACTGAATGTAAATCGCAGCTAAATGCTAATCGGAATGACCCCCAAAGACTACAAGACATACCCGGAGGGGTAAAGTGGCAACAACACTGTTTAGATGAACCCAAGGCAGCATGAGTTGATTAAAACAGCAATAGCATTGGCTGGAAGATACTGGTACATCATAAGAGGACTAATATGACACCAAGACCTATTCTCTGCTTTCTAAATTTTAACAGTTTCTGATCCACAGTAGTACACTGCCACTTATCCCATGACTTTTTAATTTTGCTAAGAGTCTCTCATGAGGGACTTTGCCAAAGGCTTTCTGAAAATCCAGATACACTTTGAGCTCTATTCCAGGAAGGGATGTCCGGGCTGTCCGGTCATCCCTGACGAAAATGGGGATGTTTGGACCTGATTCTGGTCTGCAGGAACAGAATCAGACCAGAGGACGGCTCAATTTGCCCCTTCTACCTCTGGGGACGTCCTCCCTGCAGGCTCCCTAGACTGCTGCATTCCTGGCCCCCCAAATCCTCGCCCCCCACGACCCACAGCTGGCCTGCCGTGGACTGGATCAGGTGCTGGGTAACCCCGCACCCGGTCCTGGCCCCGATGGTGGTTTCCATGCCCCGATCAGCCAAATTGTACTGCTTATACCATTTTTGATGTGGTATAAGCAGCACATCGTAACCGGGCATGGTAGGACGTACAAGGCCGTGACCAAAATCAGCCCTGTACGTCCTGCTTGTCTGGCTTGCCCCCTCCCACATCCCGCCAGCTCTCCCCGCCCTGAAGCACAGGACATATAGGGCGAGTTGGAGGGGGAATAAAGTTCAGATGGATCGCAACCCACGTTCCAGAACAAGGGCCTATATGACTGTTTCACCTTTTGTCTACCTATTTATTCACACTTTCCAAAAAATACAACAGATTGGTAAGAGATGCTATATGGAATAGGTTTCTTCCTTCTCCTCCTTTTCCCCTCCCCTCCGTGCCTCCTTTTCCCCTCTTCCTTCCTTTCTCTCGCCCTCCTCTTCCCCTACCTCCTCCTTCCTCCCCTTTTCCCTCAGTCCATCCCTTTCCCCTCCCCTCCCCTCCCCTCTCCCCCCCTTGCTTCTCCCTTTCCCCTCCCCCTCCCCCCCCTTCCTGGCCTCTTAAAAAGTGTTTAATAGTTAGAAGAAATTTGAATTCCTTTTTTAGTCGCCAGTTTGATATTTAACATGTCAAATTGTCTTTTTTTAGTTCTTTGATGTTTGTCCCTCCCTCCAACCTTTGTCGCCATATTTGGTATCATGCCAATAGCTTTCAATAAGATATTTCATTTTGTTTTTATTCAGTTGCAGTTGGAAAATAGCTCTCTTTAGGATCAGGCACAAGAAGCACAAGGTGCCTTAATTGGTAAGACCACATGTGTTCCATTTGGCTAGTCAAAAAAAATCCACTATGGTATTATCATCTTTACTTTTGAAATAAGTTTTTTATGTTTACTATTACACTGTTTATATATTTTATTTTTCTGTGATCTGGGATGATGTTTCTTTTTTTATCATTTCTTTATTCTTTTTATATATTTATAGTTTTTATATATATTTATTGTTATAAGAGTTTTATTGTATTTATATGTCTTTTATATGACTGTCTATGTAGGCCAACCCCTTGATGAAGTCAGTGCCAAAACACGGTTGTGTCGGGTGTCCCCTAACAGCCCTTTGGGGTGAAACAATAAACTAAAGATTGTATCACACTTCACTCTAGCCTGGTGGTTTTTAGTGGACCATGCGAGTGTGCAGTGCTGTTTTTGGTTGGACATTTGCAATCACTAATTAAAGACAGTACTATCATACCATATTACAATATTGCTATCTTCAACTCTTTATCCCCCACCCCCTGCAACCAACCCCCCTGGCAACCCCACCTCTTAAAACAGCTTTCCACTGAAGAAAGCCAAACTATTGTAGGCATATCAACTTCCCACTATCTTTTCCCTCTCTCCTCACAATGCCATTGCCAACAACAACAAACTCACTGGCAACAATAACCTATCCAAATGCCTTAGCCCTCCCTCACCTTCCCTTCCCGGTATGAGCTACCCAAATCCCCTCTCACTTCACTTTCAAAACCCCACCCAACCCTAGAATCTATCATCATATACGCATCCACACTACATTCACAACATAAAGTACACCACCTACACCATCCTCCTTCCAAATCCTGTACAAGCCCCACACCCACTGAAATTGCAGTAGCTTCTGCCTTTTCAAGGCTGTAATCATACTTATGGAGTAAACAAAGTCCACCTTGTTAAGAATATGTCTACTATCCAGGAGGGCTATGTTTTCCCACCTATATGCCACCACCATCCTGGTGGCTACAATGAACAACACCACAAAATGCTCAACATACTGATCTATCCCAGCTAGTGGCACATCCAGCAGTACTAATTCAGGAGTGAGCACCACCTCCTGCTGCACTCTGCAGTATTCTTCACTAACACTAGCACATCCTTCCAAAAAACCTTCATCTTATTACACCCCCCACCACATATGCAGAAAATCCCCCTCCCCCCCACACACAATTCCTCCAAATAGAGGAAGATCCCACTGGAGGACAAGCTGGAGGGACTGGGGTTTCTAGTCCCACAGGCGCTCTTTGTGGCACTGAGCAAGCCACTTAACCCTCTGTTGCCTCAGGTACAAAATGTAGATTGTGAGCCCTTCGGGGACAAGGGAAATACATACATACCTGAATGTATACCGCTTTGATCTGGTGAAAAGTGGTATATAAGCATTGCTAAATAAATAAATAAATAAATAAGATCCACCTGTCATCTTCAATACATGCACTGGGGTCATATAAAAACAATAGATAAGCTTGTCACCATTCTCAATCAATGCAGCCAAAAGGGACACCCTAGCCAATCTCAACCAAACCCTCTGCCAATCCCCTTCACCCTACCCTAATCCCAACTCTTTCTCCCAAACTCTTATATTAAACTCCCTCTTCTCATTATCCATAAGAAAAGCTTTGTAAATGCCTGCCAACAGTCCCCCCAATGTCAGAAATGGTGACATTTCTGTCTTCAGCTCATCCAAGATGCGCACACTCCCCAAAAAATGCATCACCTGCATATAGTGAAAAAAGTCCTTATCCTCCAGTCTATACTCCTTGCGCAGCTTCTCAAATGACCAGATGGTTCCTTCCTTCCCCATAAATTGTCCTAGGCATACAAGGCCTTTCTCCTCCCAGTCCTCCCTACTTGGAGGCTTCCAGGAATTGAAGAAGCACCCACCTAAGACTTCTACTATCCCCCAATACCCTAAACCCATTCCGATCCCACACCCTCAGATCCACCCAGTCACAATGGGGTTCTGGAACTCTCCCAACCTAGTCCCTAGTACGTATGACTAGATTGGCCACTGTTGGAAACAGAATACTGGGCTTGATGGACCTTGGTCTGACCCAGTATGGCATATCTTATGTTTTTATGTTCTTATGTTCTAATCCTCCTCACCAAATCTACCCCAACAACTTTGCTCACACAATGCCAGCTCACTCCACCTGAACCCATGACTTTCACCCCCCCCCCCATCCACCTCCACTTGAGTGGAATCTTAATAAGGTGTTTCCCTAAAACATCACGTCTCTGACTGGGTTCTCTGAGGGAAAAATAAAAGCCATTGTCAAAAGCAAAGATCATATATTCCACATGTGAAAGAAAGCTGTTGTGGGATGAGTTATGTTGCAAGAAGAATATAAGGTTAGAGTGAAGGCCATACCTGAAGGGGCATGGGCCCAACCTTCATTACCCTCCTGAGAAGTAGAGTAGAGGTTTACGAGGCCTGCAAATCTTATCCAGATGATGAAGTTGCCTTGGTAGCCATCAGCTCTGTCCTAGAAAGCACCAGACACCGTATCCTTTGATTCTATGCACCCACTTTTGTTACAGACACTGATATTCCCATTATAGTAATGTAGGGTGGCTAAATTAGGGTGTCAATGGATAATGGAAGAAGAGGACATCACATTTACCAATGAATTCTCACAGTCTTTGTTTATCACTTGCAGATATGTCAGTAGCCCCAGATCATCTTCCACCGAGAATTCCCCAAGTTGAAGGAAGAAATGAGTACCTGCTACTGCAGAGAAGAGGCATACTATAACATCTTTGAACTGAAAGTCCCAGCACTCTTGCTGAATCATGCTTGGTGTGAGCCCAGTGCCCAAACAAAAATATCTGCCATCTTTGCCTCATGAGGAGAAAGTTTTATGACATGAGTGTTAGGAAAACCTGTTTATAGCTGTACCCATAAGTGCTGGTGGATTTAATATACTCATTAGGCAGAGGAAAAAATCCCAGAGCATCTTTACATGGATCTGATGTTCAAGGATTTTATTGAAGACAACCCCATTGTCAAAGTAACCTTGCTGAACCCAGGATGCCCAGTGATATATTAATGAACATGTAAGGACAGACTCTCACTTGGTTTGCAGCTTGTCATGCTGTGAGGGCTTGCGTGCATCAGTGATGCTGAGAGCTAAACTATCGGTAGTTTAACTACTGGCAGGGTCTCCCAAGATGGACAGGTCTCAGCTGAGGTGCCAGACCAAGACAAACTACCCATCTGGGCAGCAGCAGAATGGGATAGTGATGACGGCGGAGGAACACCAAACTTAAATTGCACGGAAGAAAGGCCCGGCAATCTACTTCTGTATCTTGCCAAGAAAACCCAATGGATAGTTACAACAAAACAAATTGTGCTATGGTGCTGGAAGATGAGACCCCCAGGTCGCAAGGCACTCAACTAGCTACTGGGGAAGAGCTGAAGACTTTTCAGAGTAAAGCCAGCATTTATGATGTGGTTGGATCAAAGCCCTCGGGAAGTCTGACTGCTGATGTAGCTGTGCATGAAATGAGAGTCAGAAGCTGTAAAGATGTCTTACACATTGGAACATGGAACATACGAAGCATGAACCAAGGGAAGTTGGAGGTGGTCAAGAATGAAATGGAACGTGTACAACTTGATCTGTTGGGTGTCAGCGAACTGAAATGGACTGGCATCAGGCACTTTGCATCAGATGATCACATGGTCTACTATGCTGGAAATGAAAGACAAAGAAGAAATGGTGTTGCATTTATAATAAAGAAGAAACTTGCAAGAACTGTAATGAAATACAATGCAGTCAGCGAACGCTTAATCTCTATTCGCCTACGAGGATTGCCTATCAACACAACTATAATTCAAGTATATGCCCCAACAACAGCTGCAGAAGAGAATGAAATTGAAGAGTTCTATGAACAAGTACAAGCTGAAATTGACAGAACATGTAAACAGAATATCCTGATAGTCATGGGTGACTGGAACGCAAAAGTTGGCAACAAAGAAGAATTGGAAAATATGGACTTGGCAACAGAAATGAAGCTGGAGAAAGACTGATAGAATTCTGCAAGACCAATGATCTATTCATCTCAAACACCTTCTTCCAGCAACAAAAGCGGTGACTGTACACATGGACTTCACCCAATGGTTTGTATAAAAATCAAATTGACTACATCTGTGGAAGTCAAAGATGGAAAAGTTCTATAACATCAACAAAGACAAAACCTGGAGCTGACTGTAGTACAGATCATCAACTACTAGTATGCAAACTCAAGCTAAAGTTGAAAAAGAGCAAACCACTCATGAATGCAGCAAAATATGACCTTGAGAATATACTATAGGAATTTAAAGACTGCCTGCAAAATCGATTTGCTGCTTTAGATACAAATGACAGAGCTCCGGAAGAGTTATGGAATGACATCAAGAAGGTTGTGTTGGAAGAAAGCGAGAAGTCTCTACAAAAGGTGAAAAAACAAAAATGGCCAAAATGGATGACAGAAGAAACTCTGAAAATTGCCCAGAAACGCAGAGAAGCTAAAGCCAGAGGAGAAAGAAAGACAATCACAGAACTAAACAGAGATTTCCAACGTGCAGCAAGACAGGACAAGGAAAAGTACTACAATGACACTTGCAAGGAAATAGAAGCAGAAACTATTAGAGGAAGAACAAGATCAGCTTTCCTAAAGCTACGAGAGTTAAAGAAAAAGTTCCAGCCTTAAATTGGAATGTTACAAGATGCTCAAGGTTCTATGTTGAATGATGCTGAGAAGATCAAGAAAAGGTGGAAGGAATATACAGCGTTTTTATATGATAAAGATCAAGTGAACCGACAGCCGTTTCAACCTGTACCTTATGATCGGGAACCATTGGTGATGAAAGAAGAAGTTGAAACAGCATTGAAAACCTTATCAAAGAACAAAGCACCAGGCATTGATAGCATTCCTATAGAAGTATTGCAGCAATCTGATGCAGCTGTTACCATACTTACAAAGCTCTGCCAAGAAATATGGAAGACAACATCATGGCCAACTAACTGGAAAAGATCTGTATTTATACCAGTACTAAAGAAAGGTGATCCAACTGACTGTGGAAATTATCGAACCATCGTTCTGATCCCACATGCCAGCAAGATTCTACTGAAGATTATTCAAAAGAGACTACAACCATACCTGGAACAAGAACTACCTGAAGTGCAAGCAGGGTTCAGGAAAGGGCAAGGAATGAGAGACATCATTGCGGATGTGAGATGGATCCTTGAAAAGACTAAAGAATACCAAAAGGATATCTATTTGTGCTTTATCGACTATAGCAAGGCTTTTGACTGTGTAAACCATGAGAAACTCTGGGCCACATTAAGAAGCATGGATATACCAGAACACCTGATCATTCTCTTGCGCAATCTGTACATTGATCAAGAAGCAACAGTTCGAACAGAACAGGGAGAAACAGAATGGTTTAAAATAAGCAAAGGTGTAAGACAAGGCTGCATACTTTCCCCATACCTGTTTAATTTATATGCAGAACAAATCATCAGAGAAGCAGGATTGTATGAAGATAACAGAGGTGTGAAGATTGGTGGAAGACTCATCAACAACCTTTGCTATGCTGATGATACTACATTAGTGGCTGAAAGTGAAGATGATCTGAAACATTTGCTTCTCACAATCAAAGAACATAGTCTCAAAATGGGCCTGCACCTTAATGTAAAGAAGACAAAGATCATGACAACTGGCATAATCAACAGGTTCACCGTTGAAGGAGAAGAAATTGAAATTGTGAACAACTTTAACCTACTTGGATCAACTATCAATAAAGAAGCAACAAGCAGTCAAGAAATCAAACGACGTATTGCTCTTGGCAGAATGGCTATGAAAGACCTAGATAAGATTCTCAAGAGCAGAGATGTCTCTCTCCATACAAAGATTCGACTTGTTCAAGCCATGGTATTTTCAATAACATCATATGGATGTGAAAGCTGGACAGTGAAAAAGACAGACAGGAAGAAAATTGATGCCTTTGAATTATGGTGCTGGCGGCGAATACTGTGTATACCATGGACTGCCCGAAGAACAAACCAGTCGGTACTAGAGGAGATCAAACCTAAGCTTTCTTTAGAAGCTCAGATGACAAGACTTCGACTTTCATACTTTGGACACATCATGCGAAGAGAGAGATCACTAGAGAAAGACATCATGCTTGGCAAGATAGAAGGTCAACGCAAAAGAGGAAGGCCAGCAATGAGATGGATCGATACAATAACAGCAGCTATGGGTACCAGTCTGTCAACAATGAGCCACCTGACTGAAGACCGAACACAATTTAGGATAGCTATCTAGAGGGTCGCTATGAGTCGACTCCGACTCGACGGCACTTAACAACAACAACAAGGACAGAAAGATGTAAAACAGCACAAAATTATGATAAAGATCCCAAAGAACCATGAGAGGGATAAAGTGGTATCATCTTTGGCTTGAAGACCCATTGATACTGGGAAATGGATAAAGAGGTATCAACATTAGCAGGAATACCTTGAAGCACCAGGAAACAGATAAGTAGCTCTAACATATTTAAGGAGATCCCAAGGTACCAGGACAAGCATAAAGTGGCATGAACACCCCAAAACCTGTGAATATGAGGCAAATAATCAGCAAGAGGGTTAGGTCAAGAGGAGAGTTTTGTGGGAAAATGAGCTTTTTTTGAGGAGTGCATGAAGAAATATCTGATTGTTTCCACAAGAAGTATTTCAAGGCAGAATCTGAGGGCAAACAATTTCTCACATTGTCAGACAGATTACATGAGGGGACCCAGGACAACATTTCAAAAGGAAGACTGAAATGCAGTTTAAACTTTCATCTCATCTGTACTGTTCCCAAGGCTATCACAAAGCAGATACTAAAGAACAGCCCCAAACTCAGCTTCTGGTACAATTTCTTTATATTTAGATCGCTCCGGTCCAGTAGTAGTTCAAGAAGGGTTGCATTCAGGTACAGTTGGAATAATTTTACTAAGTGAGATTAAGAATCTTGAGAATTATGCAGCTTTTCTCTAGGCTTTGAAAACTTGTCTTTTTCAGAAGTATATGAACATATTAGAATAATAATTTTCAGGTTGTATTTTACTATATTATGTATTATAGTAAATGTTTCCTATTTTTGGATAATGTTTTGTGATTATAATATGTACTCCATGTAATTCTCTTCGACTTGGCTTGGGAGTTAGAATATAAAAGGTGGAATTAAATTTCCTGTCCCCAGAGGGCTTACAATCTAATGAGTCTGTTATAAAATTATGGTAACCTTTTGTAGCTTTCATGGGGTAATAGCTACAAAAGATCTGCATAGCAGCAAAAAGGCTCATGGTATCTGCAGGAGGCATTCCCAGCCTTACTCCTGCAGATCCCATGGAGCGTTTGCACATACTGCAGAGTCCTGTGATCCCTGCATTAGCAGAAGGCGGGAAGTCCTGTGGTGCCTGCTGATGCACAAATGGAAGGGAATGCAGAGCTAGTGATAGCTTCCCCCCACCCCCCGAAACCCCGATTGGGCATTTCCAATCTTAAAAGTTTGCCAGTGCCACAGATGTACCAACCCGTGGCACTGACAATCACAAGTTGCCGGACCCTCACCTCCCCCTTCAGCACCTATATCCTCCGAACAGCTCCAGATTTCCACAGGGAACTGTCCAGGGGGTATTAGTGCATCCCTGAAAAAACACAATATGCCAGCTAGCCAGTCGAGCCCAACTCTCACTCCCTTCGACCCCTCCCCCCAAATGCAGATGATGCAGATGACTTGGAATATCAATGTTGACTGGCCAAAGCTAAACTATAATCCAGGGATTATCACAGTGATTTCTTTTTTTTATATAGCTAGATTTTGTGTATGCTATGATTTTCCCCACACAAAATTTAGCCAGCCAGTTGGAGGAGGGAGTTCTAGCCCTGCAAGATTTGTCTGGCTAACTCCAAAAAGACACTCATATGGGCACATAACTTGGAAAGACTGAGGACTTCCATTATAAAACAAGAAAATGAGAATTTATCTGAAACCATTCCACTGTTTTTTTTTTCTCCTCTCACATCCCTGATTTTCCTTGCTAGAGCGTTTACTAGAGATTTCTTTCAAACATATAAGCTCGATTGAACATAGATGTTTTATTATATGTATCTGTTCAGGGTTGCATATATCTAGTATTGTTATAGAAATGTTAAGTGATAGAAGTAGTAGTGGTAGGTGTCTCCGTTGAAGTATGAGGCTTGAAGTCTGGAAATGGAGAAGAAACCATTCATGATGGTTTCTTTCTGCAAGTCAGATGGGATGGAGCAAGGAGAGAAAAACTGATGGGAGCTGAATAGGTTTAACAAAGGAGGGAGGACATGTATAATGGCTCCCTGCTGAGAGACTGATGGGATTGAGAAGAGAAATACCTTCCTTGGGAGGTAAAATAGTCTTAAATGTGAGGTAGTTGTAAAGATGACAAAGTTTCTCTTATCACTTATCCTCCAGTATAGACATGATATTCTTCTATTAATATCTGCTAGCAGTAATCCATTTGAACATGTCTGATGTAAGGAGGCATATGAAAGAAAGGAAGGCAAAGCAGGTGACTGGGATTTCTTAACATTGCTTTCTTCATTCACCATGTGTCACACGACACCTCTAAGACCAGCATGAACTGGAAGCCCCACAAGTAGCCCCAGTGGTTAGCATTCACGTGACTCTCTTTACTTGAGCAGTGTTTCCAGAAAACATCAGAATGTCAACTTGTTTTTAATAGGGATCAACAGCAAAAGCAACTGTGAGCAGATTTAGTTTCTCTTTCTCTCACTCTTTAAATCTCTGCATTTAAACACACCCTAGGATAAATACTATATCTTCTCAGAAAAACCTTCTTTAAAGTTATTTCAATTTTTTCCATAAAGCTTTGGGAAATCTGTTTGAGGGCAGAATTAAATGTGACTGGAGCTTTATTGTGACATAAAACTATATTTCTTCCCTAGAAGATTAAAAAATAAAATTGCTTAATAAGAAAAGCTGTCAGCAACAGAAAATGGCTGACATAATCCGTTTATCCTGTGAGCAATAAAGATATTGGTCCTTGGGAGTCTATCCGCTCTCTCATGTTATTTCACCAAAAACATTATCTCTCCAGCATTCTGATGGATTAAGAAGTCATATGGGAGATAGGAAGAAAATGACAGATCCAAAAAAAAATATTATATCCCTTCACTTTCACTCTTCTCTGTGCTCCCTCTTTCCTTTTTGATCAGTCTTTTATCTTCTATCTCTCACCTCTTGCCTATCTCTTTGGGGCCAATGAGAAATCTTGCGTTAAAGCCCTGAGCTAAAGCGCAGCTTTTCCTAACGCAAGTCTAACACAGACATTTTGCTCTCTGCTACTGTAAGCAAACAGCATGCAAATAAGTTGCACTCAAAATGTCTGCACTAAAGAAGGACAACAATCCAGACCCATGCATATACAAATCTGTGTTAACAGCACCTACATCTTGTGAACATAAACAAAACAATTTGGCACTTGTGTACATGTTCTGAAATGCTATCTAGTGCATAAACAGCAATATTATTCTGCACAGAAATTCTAGCAGATGTGCAAAACATTGTTCTAGCATACCTCCCCTGCCATTTTTTTTCACCCCTCCCTTCAGCAAAAGCCAGAAAAAGTTGTGAGTGCGGTACGCACAAGACAGAGAAGAAACAGGAATAAATTCTTCACCAACCCTGACTGCAGACCTATGGACTTAGAGCTTGATAATCTTTTGGGATGGCTATGCGCTGCTATGGCACATAGCTGTCGCCGCCAAACTATCCTTGGATATTCAATACCAGGGTAATAAGCAGCCCCGGTGTGGCAGGTGCAGGCCTGTGACCCACGGTGTCTGACATAGGCAGGCCAGCATGGCTAGCTTGACCTGTAAATGAGGCCTGTGGAGAGGCATATAGGATTGCACATCCCCCAATATGCTGCTATTGTAAGAAAGAACTCAGTAGAAATATTGAATTAGCTTAGATAAGCAGAATTGCAGAATTAAGAAATGGAAAAAATACAGAAAAGATGTGTTTTAAAGTTACTGATAAGAAAGAGTACATTTGCAGAGAAATATTGAGGAGTGCTGACAGATGAGTTACAGAACCTTGCTCTTCTGCACGCACAAATGGTCCCATAGCCTTGAAAGTGTGAAAGTAACAAGTTGATGAACTGACCATTGTAATTGGGACTAGAAGGGGGGCAGGCAGGTGTCATGTCTACAGAAGCCCACAGAAGGAACATAATTGGAGAAACTTATCAGTACCGGGACCAATAGAAGGGCTACGGGAGGTACGGGAGCGTACCGGGACCAATGAAATGTTTTTCTATACCTAGAATGGAACAGAAGTCTATAAAAGTTGTTGTAATGCTTGAAAACTTTGCTCAGCCATTTTGAAATTGCCTTGCTTGAGACTTGTGCACAAATAAATGATTTGGACCTTCTGAACAGACTCCTGGTATCATTGGTTTGTCTGCGCTTTGCTGCTACATATTCCTTGGTGCGTTGGCCGGGAAGTTGTGGAATCAAAGTGTATATAGGGCAATATACCACGACTTTCCGCCTCTATAGGCTTGGTCCTGCCGGGATCGCGCCCTTCCGACGAGGGCCGCTCCCTGGCGCCACCGGTCCCTTGTATCGGAGGGAGCTGGTCGGACCTCGGCGGGTGACGAGCCCGGCTGGAGTCAACGCCTCGAACCCGAGTGAGGGGAGTCCGAGGTCCAACTCATGCGCCTGCTTGGGAAGTTTTGAGGACCGGATCCGGTGAGTATAGTTTTGATTTTGGGTCTAGACAGAAATAGAAAGAGCAGTACTGCCATTGGAACTTGGAATTTGGAATTTGTAATCTCGAGATATTGGGAATTGGTAAGAGAGCTTGATCAACTCTCAAGGAAGAGCCGAGTAGCCTGGCATGGGAATGCGCTAGGTGAAACCCTCATCCTTTTGTAATTTGGGAAAAAGACTAGTCAGAACAGATAGAAACGAATGCATTCTGGGAATACGTTGCTAGCATGATTGTGTGAACGAAGTGTGATTGAGAGGTCTGGCAGCACGGACCAAGTGAAAGCGGACCCCTGATTAGCGCATTTCCTGACCGGGCGACCGCGTTCAGGTCGCGAAAAGGGGGAAGCGATTGTCGTCTTGTCTTGTTATTTGTATTCCCTGTATGTTTCCAGGGCCGTGAGGACCCCTTACCCACGGTCCGCCCACCTTGTCCCTTCTGTCTGTTGTTGCGCGCACACATCGAAATGGGAGGGGCGGAGTCTACTAGGAACACTCCATTAGAATGTATGATCGCACATTTTAAAGAGGGATATTCAGGAGATTATGGTATTAAAATGACAGCAGCCCGTTTGCAGATTTTGTGTACTAGGGAGTGGCCCGATCTAGACCCCATCTGGCCCCGAGAGGGAACGTTCACCGTAGAGATTATCCAGTCAATACACCGTAGAGTGCGGGTAGCGCACCCCGATCAGTACCCCTATATAGATTCCTGGTTAAGTATTTGTGAAGATCCGCCCTCCTGGGCGCAGCGCTGTTATGAGGAACAGTGCAGAATAATGTTAGCTAAAACAGATTCTAGACAGAAAAAGGAACAGCCTAGAATGAACGAGCAGGATAAGAAAGCCAAGAAGAAACCCATCTTGGCAGATCCCGATTCCCCAGAAGTAGTCCTCAGGCAGCCCCGAACCCCAGGTCCAGTAAGAATAGCCCGGCGGCGTCCTGCCCCAGATCCCCAGAGACCGCCGGAGCCGAGGCGAGACCCAACCCCAGACCCCCCTCCTCCTGGAGGAGAGGAAGGGACAGAATTAGCGGGAAGAGAAGAGGAGGATGTAAAAGGTGAGCCAGAAGCGGAGCTAGAAGAAGAAGTAGGAAGGAATCCCCCAGAAGAAGAAGAAGAGGACAGCGTACAAGTAATTGAGAAAGCCAGCGCTAGCACTAGCAAGCCAGTGAAAGAAAAACCCAAAGCAAAACCAGTTGAGAAAAAGAAAGCAACTCCTGCAAAGACAACGACAATAGCCCTTAGATCCCAGACCCAAATGACGCCTGGGACGACAGCCAAACTGTTTCCCTTAAGGCAGGTCCCGGGGGTGCCCGTAAAGAATGATAATGATGAAGTGGTAGCGGGACCCCTAACTTATGTGTATATCCCCTTCTCTACAACTGATTTATTAAATTGGAGGTCGCACTATGCCTCCTATACTAGCAAGCCCCAGGAGCTGACAGAATTAGTAACTAGTATTATGGAAACTCACCAACCCACTTGGCCAGATTGCCGCCAGCTCCTGACCACCCTATTTACCACAGAAGAACGAGCGAGAATTAGAAAAGCAGCTATTGAATGGATGGCAGAAAACCCTGCAGCTCCGGCGCAGGGGCAGAATATAATAGATCGTAGAGAAGCAGCTCAGAGAGAATTCCCGAATGAAGACCCTCAATGGGATCCAAATACAGATGAAGGATCCACCGCCCTAGCCCGTTTTCGCCAAGGCTTTTTACAAGGCCTGAGAAGAGGAGGCCAAAAAGCTATGAACCTTTCCAAAGTAGCAGGAATTATCCAAGGAATAGATGAGAGCCCAGCAGATTATTATGAAAGATTAACTGAAGCTTATAGAATGTATACTCCCTATGATCCCGAGGCACCAGGAAGTTTATGCATGGTGAATTCTGCTTTTGTAAACCAGTCTCAACCAGACATTAGACGTAAATTACAGAAATTAGAAGGGTTTGCGGGCATGAATGCAACACAGTTATTGGAAGTCGCTCATAAAGTGTATGTGAATCGTGATACTGAAAGACAGAGAGAATGTGATAGAAAGATGAAGAAGAAAGCTGATTTTTTGGCTGCGGCCATAGTTGAAAAGAAAAGGGGAGGTGTCCCTAATCGAAGGAGCAGAGGAAGAGGGCGGGGTCAAGGCGGAGGCCGGACCCAGAGACTAGGCGTGAACCAATGCGCCTATTGCAAAGAAGAAGGACATTGGAGAGATACTTGCCCGCAACTCGAAGACGCCCAGCAAGATGACGAATACGATCATCAGTGGCGAGAAGAAAGACGAGGCCGTCCCCGAGGCCGAGGAGGAGCCAATCGAGAACAATTCCAGCGAGAGAGGGGAGGAGGAGCCATCCAAGCATTGGCCACACAGGCCCATGATGAGGATGACGTGGATTAGGACAGACCGGGCTCCAAGTTTGCTTTAGGTCTCCAGGAGCCTATGGTCGAAATACAAATAGGAGACCAATTTATGAACTTTATGGTTGATACTGGAGCAGAACATTCAGTAATAGACAAAAAGATAGCCCCATTCACCAAGAAAGCAGTCACCATTATAGGAGCAACTGGTGCCAAAGCCACAAAGTCTTTTCTACAAAACCGAATATGCAGTCTAGGAGGACAGCAAGTAACTCATCAATTCCTTTACATGCCCGAATGTCCAGTACCCCTACTGGGACGAGATATGCTAGCCAAGCTTCAAGCCCAAATATCTTTCTCCGAACAAGGAGAAATGCAAATGACAGTGAATTCCCAAGCCAAACCAGCAGGAGTAATGCTGCTGACAGTACCCCGAGAAGAAGAGTGGAGATACTACATTGATGATTCGATTCAAGATACCTATTTTGAACAAACTTTAAAGAACATTCATGCACCACTTGAAGTGTGGGCAGAAGGCAGTCCCCCAGGCCTAGCCAAGCATATAGCACCAGTGATTGTAACCCTCAAGCCTAGTGCTACACCAGTGCACGTCAAACAGTACCCTCTCCCAAGAGCCGCAATTGAAGGCATTCATCGCCACCTACAGAGATTGCTCGAGTATGGCCTACTAAAAGTATGTCAATCCCCGTGGAATACCCCACTTTTGCCAGTGAAGAAACCTGAGACAGATGATTATCGCCCAGTGCAAGATTTGAGAAGAGTAAATGATGCAGTTGAAACTATACATCCAGTTGTACCCAATCCTTACACTCTACTGGGATTGATACCCGCTGAAGCTACCCATTTCACTGTACTGGATTTAAAAGATGCATTCTTTTGCATAAGATTAGCCCCTGTAAGCCAAATATTGTTTGCATTCGAATGGCAGGACCCCATCTCTGGAAGAGGGGGCCAACTCACCTGGACAAGATTACCCCAAGGATTCAAGAATTCACCTACCATCTTTAGTGCTGCACTAAATCAAGACCTTTCAAGCTATCCAGTAGCCCCGGGGAAGAGAGTACTTCTCCAGTACGTGGATGATCTGTTGATAGCTGCCGTATCAGAAAGAGAATGTATATTAGCCACCAAAGATCTCTTGCAGTTACTAAATGAAGCTGGATATAAAGTTTCCAGAGCCAAAGCACAACTATGCCAAACAGAAGTGAAATACTTGGGTTTTCGTATTACCCAAGGAAGCAGAAGATTAGGCAGAGAAAGAAAAGAAGCAGTATGCAGAATTCCAACTCCAACAACCAGAAAGCAAGTCAGAGCCTTTCTGGGAGCAGCAGGATATTGCCGAATCTGGATACCCAACTTTGCCCAAATTGCCAAACCACTGTATGAAGCCACAAAAGGAGAAGAGAAGTCACCACTGGAGTGGGGACTTGAGCAGGACACAGCCTTCCAGAAGTTAAAAGAAGAATTGATGTCATCACCAGCACTTGGACTACCAGATGTCCACAAACCTTTCCACTTGTTTGTACATGAAGCACAGGGAAATGCCTTAGGCATGTTGACTCAGAAATTAGGAAATTGGGAACGACCTGTAGCCTACCTATCGAAACAATTGGACCCTGTGGCCAAGGGATGGCCACCCTGCTTGAGAGCAGTTGCAGCTACAGCACTATTAGTGAGTGAAGCAGACAAACTCACATTAGGACAGAACATACGAGTCACTGTGCCACATGCAGTCCTTGCCCTTATGGAACAGAAAGCAAATTATTGGCTCACCAATTCCCGAATGTTGAAGTACCAGAGCATGTTATGTGAAAACCCACAGATACAACTTGAAGTGAGCCATGCCTTGAACCCAGCTACCTTGATACCCATCAGTGAAGAACTCCCAGAACATGACTGCATCGAAGTCATGGAAACTGTGTTCTCAAGTCGACCTGACCTAACAGATGTGCCCATAGACAATCCTGACCAGATTTATTATGTAGATGGGAGCAGTCTCATCCTTGACGGACGACGCTGTGCCGGATATGCAGTCGTCACTCAACATGAAGTAGTTGAATCATCAGCTCTAGCTTCAGGCACATCAGCCCAGAAAGCCGAATTGATAGCACTCACCAGAGCATTGCTATTGGGAGAAAAACTTGTGCTAAATGTATATACAGATTCCAAATATGCTTTCACTACCTTGCATGCCCATGGAGCTCTCTACAAAGAAAGAGGACTCATCACATCCGGAGGAAAATCAGTCAAATATGGTCCCGAGATATTGATGTTACTTGATGCAGTCTGGGCCCCAACACGTGTAGCTGTCATGCATTGTAGAGGACATCAAGCAGGAAAAGGAGAAGTTGCTCGAGGAAATAGATTCGCAGATGCCTCAGCACGACAAGCAGCTATGACAGGACAGATTGCCCCACAAGCTATGCCAATGCAAGCAGCATTGTTTCCAGTACCTTTGAATCTATGGACCCCACGATATACCACCAAAGAATTGGATTACTATTGTGACAAAGAAAATGGAGTATTGAAAGACGGATGGATTGAGCTGCCACCAGAAGAAGGCAGTCAACCTCCGGGAAGAATAGTAATTCCTGAACTGTTAGGACCATCCTTTGTCAAAGCTTTCCACGAAGCAACCCACTATGGAAAGAGTGCTATGGAGAAAGCACTCAGACCACATTTCTACATCCCTCTGATGACAACCATATCAGCCTCAGTAGCACGACAATGTCAGATCTGTGCCAAGAATAATGCCAAGCAAGGCCTTATTACAGCACCCCGAGTTCAGTCAAGAGGTGTGACCCCCATGCACAACCTCCAAGTTGATTTCACCGAAATGCCAAAAGCTAATGGATACCATTACCTACTAGTATTAGTTTGTACTTTCTCTGGGTGGGTAGAAGCATTCCCAACCAGAACTGAGAAAGCCCGAGAAGTTACCAAAGCCTTAATGAGAGAGATTGTCCCCAGATTTGGAATCCCAGCAGTAATAGGGTCAGACAATGGACCCTCATTTGTCTCCCAAGTTACTCAGCAGTTAGCAAAAGCTTTGCAGATACAGTGGAAGCTCCACACTGCATACAGACCCCAGAGTTCAGGGAAAGTTGAGCGAATGAATCGTACATTGAAAGCCCAAATATCTAAGCTTTGTCAGGAGACACACTTGAAATGGCCCCAAGTGCTCCCCATAGCTTTACTCAGAATACGCTCAGCCCCTGTAAAGTCAACAGGATTTTCCCCTTTTGAAGTTTTGTATGGTAAACCCCCACCAATAGTGCAGGGAGTCAAAGGAAATCTAGCCCAGATTGGTTCAGAAGTAACCAGACAAGAACTCCTAGCTCTTAGTTTTGTTCTGCAGACTCTCCATACGTGGATCCAAGACCAGTTGCCTATCAACTTGACGGAACCCTTGCATCCCTACAAGCCTGGAACTTCGGTGTGGATCAAAGATTGGAAGAAGATACCGTTGGAACCCCATTGGAAGGGACCGTACACCGTCATCCTGTCTACCCCAACTGCAGTAAAGGTAGCCGAGATCGACGCCTGGATCCACCACAGCCGAGTCAAGCCCGCCGCCGATCCTGAACCAGAGCGGTGGACAGCAGAGCAGCACCCTGATGTACCCTTGCGAGTTACTCTGAGACGGCAACCAGCAGCATAGACACTTCATCACAAGTGCTTTGCAGTAGCCAAGTCTTTCGAAGAGGATTGCTGTTTTCCATGCAGCAACAGTTTTGTTTCAACGAACCCAATTTGCATGTGTGATTTGACACACTACTTTGAGACTATATTGACTAAGCCAGACTTCACAAGCCAACTGAATTGCTAAGTTGGTTAATGTGTGCTGGACACCTTGAGGATCTTCAATCAACACTCAGCACCCGTTAAATTGCTTCATTAGCAAACGGGACGAAGAATAATAGACCGTCGTGATCAAGATCAGCAAGTTGAGGATTCAGAAGAACTCCAATCAACATCAACATGTATCTTTGCTTCTGCTTTGCCTTGGTTGCCTTCTTTGGAGGTTTTGAACAGACTTATGCTCTACCTCCATGCACAGCTTGCATTACTTCTACTAGAACTGGACTGAAAGTAACTCAGACTTTGCTTTACCATTCTTACTATACCTGCAAGGGAACAATAACTCGGTGTATCTATAACACCACTGAACTAAATGTTTGCACTCATGGCAAAATTAAAGCATGCTACAATCCGCATCAGAATCCATCCTATTACACGTTGGAAATAAGATGGAAGGATGCAGATGGACCTATATTAGCTGCTACACCACCACTTAAGGACATTACTAAACCTGCTGTTTTGAATTTTGATGCATGTAATGCTATTAATAGAGATAGTCAGTCCACCTGTGGTACATGGGAGAAAGCGTATCGAAATGACCATAAGTATATGTGTCCAGAAGGTGCCACGGGATGGAGGAAGTGTACAGGTAAAAAGGAACCAGGGTATAGTACTGCTACAGCGGCAGACTACTATTGCCCGTATTGGGAATGTGTTTTTTATGCTACCTGGAACACTGGTATAACTGATGAGAAAATAGATAAGCGGATGGCTACTCTAACCAAGCCAACCACAAATGATAAATGTCAGAAAGATGCTTGCAACCCCTTACATTTGCGTGTACATAACCCTCATGCATGGAAACAAGGATATAAGTTTGGTTTACGTATTGCTGGAGGGGGAACAGATCCAGGGACCATTGTGTATGTTAGATTGAATACCCAAGCCCACAAGTCATCTAAATATCATATTCATAATACCTTTTATGAAGCTATGCATATAAATAAGTTTGAGATCCCTCACCCTTCACAGAATTTGTTTCTAGAATTAGCCGGAGCAGTAGTATCTAGTCTTAAGATCACAGATTGTTATTTCTGTGGCGGAACCCAAATGGGAGACCAATGGCCCTGGGAAGCCCAAGAATTGAATTATTCCATGATTTACAATCAGACTGAATTACACAAGACAACCAGTGAATGGGTGTTAGCGCACTCAATCGTTGGACGTCTTTGCTTTGCCAGAACTGGACCCCAGTTCACCCAAAAGGTAGGACAGCTGGTCTGTCTTAGCCAGAAATACTATAATGCCACGACTAAAAAGACAGCATGGTGGTCAGGAATCAGACATCCTGAACCTCCTAACCCATTAGCCAGATTTCCTGAACTTGCAGGTCTATGGACTAACCTTGCCAAAGTCCAAGCCTGGCAAGCCCCACCTGGCCTATATTGGATCTGTGGAAACCGAGCATATGCGCAACTCCCACCACAATGGGGAGGAGCATGTGTCTTAGGAACCATCAGACCTTCTTTCTTCCTGTTAAACACTGAACATGGAGAACAATTAGGATACCCTGTATACACTACCCACAAACACAAAGGAGCATCTAGACAGAAAAGAGAGGCCTTACAGATAGGCAAGTGGGAGAAGTGGCAAGGTGATGATTGGCCACCAGAAAGAATTATTGAGTATTATGGACCTGCCACTTGGAATGATGATGGTATGTATGGTTATCGTACTCCAATTTATATGATCAATCGTATTATTCGCTTACAAGCAGTAGTTGAAATAATAACCAATGAAACTAGTCATGCTCTCACGCTCTTAGCTAGACAAAGTACTCAGATGCGCACTGCCATATACCAGAATCGCTTAGCCCTTGATTATTTGCTAGCAGCTGAAGGAGGAGTATGTGGTAAACTGAATTTAACTAATTGCTGTTTGAAAATAGATGATAAAGGTCAAGTAGTTGAAGAAATTGCTAAAGATATGCAAAGACATGCTTATGTGCCAGTACAGACGTGGCACGCCTTGAAATTTCCTAATTGGTTTGCTAACCTTTTCTCTTGGCTGGGAGGATTTAAGACTTTCGTTATCTTAGTACTAATCCTTGTTGCTGTTGTCCTCTGCTTACCATGTTTAATCCCATGTTGTATGCGTTCCCTTCATAGTGCTATTGATAGTACAGTGGAGCGGAAGACCGCAACTAAAATAATGGCTTTATACAAAGCTAGTCCTAGTAGAAATCCTTCAATCATGATGTGATTCTTCAGAAAGTGATTTAATTCTCACACCTTATTAAGTAATAGGGTGAGATTAATCAAAGGGGGGAATGTGGCAGGTGCAGGCCTGTGACCCACGGTGTCTGACATAGGCAGGCCAGCATGGCTAGCTTGACCTGTAAATGAGGCCTGTGGAGAGGCATATAGGATTGCACATCCCCCAATATGCTGCTATTGTAAGAAAGAACTCAGTAGAAATATTGAATTAGCTTAGATAAGCAGAATTGCAGAATTAAGAAATGGAAAAATACAGAAAAGATGTGTTTTAAAGTTACTGATAAGAAAGAGTACATTTGCAGAGAAATATTGAGGAGTGCTGACAGATGAGTTACAGAACCTTGCTCTTCTGCACGCACAAATGGTCCCATAGCCTTGAAAGTGTGAAAGTAACAAGTTGATGAACTGACCATTGTAATTGGGACTAGAAGGGGGGCAGGCAGGTGTCATGTCTACAGAAGCCCACAGAAGGAACATAATTGGAGAAACTTATCAGTACCGGGACCAATAGAAGGGCTACGGGAGGTACGGGAGTGTACCGGGACCAATGAAATGTTTTTCTATACCTAGAATGGAACAGAAGTCTATAAAAGTTGTTGTAATGCTTGAAAACTTTGCTCAGCCATTTTGAAATTGCCTTGCTTGAGACTTGTGCACAAATAAATGATTTGGACCTTCTGAACAGACTCCTGGTATCATTGGTTTGTCTGCGCTTTGCTGCTACACCGGCATTGAATATCCGGAGTCGCCGCACAGCACACAAGCCCACAGAAGCTAACTGGGCAGCGGCGATATTGAGCTGCTGTCTGGTTAGCTCCAATGGGTAAAGATAGGCGCAGTTTTGGCTGTGTCAATCTTTACCCATGGGTTGCTAACTGGGCAGTGGTGCAATATCGCTGCTGCCTGGTTAGCGACTGGTGCCGCCTCCACTTTTCTCCAGAATGCTCACAATACTCCTCGATGCTACACAGTTAGCATCGGGGTGTGTAGCGGAGTTAATTGGGGATATCCAGTGGCACTAACTGTATTAGTGCCGCTGAATATCCCTCTAAGTGGCATTTACATGATTTACAGGTCTGTAAACCGTGTAAATGCCTTTGAATATCGGGCTCTTGTTCTTTACCCCTTCTCAGACCTTGCATTAAAATTCTAGCATTGAGTTCAGTCTTCTCTGTACTTCTCTGCATTTGTGCTGCATTAGCATGGATTCAAATGTGTGTGCATTGCTGCAAGGGTTCATGCATAGTTAGCTTGTGCTCAAAACTCATTTCTGCACTGATAGCACACAAAATTGTATGCAAAAACTGAGCTAAACTGTGTACAAATCCTGGAACCCTTAACTGCATTTATCCCTTCCTGTCTGTCTCTCCATGCGTCTCTCTCCCCACTTTTCTCTCTTTTTCTGTATTTCTGCTTTCTCTGCTTTTTATTCTTTTCATGTCTTTTTATTAGTCAATTTTCATTTTCCATTCTTTCTGTCTCTTTTTGTCTGTATTTATATTTTTCATACTTTTTATCTACGATTGTATCTTTCTATCTTTTTGTGCCTTTCACTATTTTTCACTCTACCTTTTCCAAAATGAAATATTAAGGTTTAAATCTTTTGACAGCATAGTATGGATTTCTGTGCATTGAAATAACAAGTTGTGCACATAAGAAGGTGTGTGTGGGGGATGATTTTATAACATATATGAATCATGTTATTTTCAAGATTTATGTGCATAAATGGCCATTTACATGTGTACTTACACCAGTCATTATGTGCATTGCCCAAATGGTGTGTGCTTTCACTGTGACCAGGCACATGAATGGAGTTTAGACAGAGCATGGGGGAGCACACAAGTACACACATTAGCTATAAAATAGTATAATTTACATGCATTCTGTAGAAATCTAGGTGAGGGCATTTACACCAGCTCATCGCACCTTAGATTAATGCATATATTTGGCCATTTATATTAGAATTCTATAAAGAAAAGTATTCCCACACTTTTCTTTATAAAATATGCTAGACATAGGTGCATGAACATCTGTGTTAACTGGGTGGGACTTCATAAAATTACCCTTAAGCTGCCTGTGTGTACTAAAACTATTCATATAAGTTCATAACATACATAGATTTGACTACATTAAAACAAAGCATTCAGAGGGCATATTTTGAATGTATACATGTAACTTTAAATTTCAGATATTACCTATATAACCATTAGAGCCTGTGAGTCCACATAATTTTCTGCATAATTAATAATTGGGCACATAATCGTCTTATTTTGTATAATATGGGTCAGACTGTAGTCAAAGTTTAGGAAAATAGCAATCCAGCACCACATGAATAGCTAGAAGGCATAGTGGAAGCAGACAGACTGATTGAAAGTCATCTAAAGCCAATCAGCTTGCAGGTTACACTCATCAGACAGGATCCTCACATGCAGGGCCGATACTAGGACTTCTGGCGCCTTCCCTGCAAACTATAGATTGGTGCCCCTTCCCTCATTACTATTAATGCTGGCTACAATTTTCTAAAACTCCTTCTGAACTCTTTTCACATCATGCTACCATTTCTCCTTCAAATCTTATGTTGTAAGAAAATTTCAGTGAAGGGGAAAATGCATAGCCAGATTAAAATAACTACTGAGCAGTAAATACTTAGCATCATATGAACAGGCTATGATAGTTGAAGAGCATGCTAAATTTTAGATATGGATCAAATGAAAAACACTCAGCTGTATGGACAGCTGAGAACTATTTTACTTATTGAAAAAATATGCAGGAGAAAGATTTTTTACAGAATGTAGGAATTAGCAACATGATAACCATGTATCAATGTACATCTAGAAACTCTAAGCAAAATTGATATAATGTTGATGCAAAAAATAGTTGCAATGTTGTCTGACACTATAGGAAGATAGAAACATAGAAACATGATGGAAGAAAAAGACCACATGGCCTATATAGTCTGCCCTTCCATATCAACTACTACAACAGTCCCCTTTTTCCCTTTAGAGATCCTCTGTGTTTGTCTCATACCTTTTGGAATTCAGACCACCTCCACTGGGAGACTATTCCACTCTTTCAGTAAAAAAATATTTCTGCATATTATTCCGAATCTATCCCCTTTCACCCTCATCCTATGTCCCCTCGTAAAAGAGCCTGCTTTCAATCGAAAGAGGCTTTCCTCTTGTGCATTTATGCCTTGGAGGTATTTAAACATTTCAATCATATCGCTTCTATCCTGCCTTTCCTCTAAAAGTAAACATATTAAGATCCTTAAGTCTGTACTCATATGCTTTATAATAAAGACCACTAACCATTTTAGTAGCCACCCTCTGTACCAACTCCAACCTGTTTAAATCCTTTTGAATGTGTAGTCTCCAGAATTGCACACAATACTCCAAATGAGGTTGCACCAAAGACTTATACAGAAGCACTGTCACCTCCTTTCTTCTGCTGGACATTCCTCTCCCTATGCACACAAGCATCCCTTTAGCTTTTGCCATTGCCTTTTCTACCTGTTTAGCTATTTTAAGATCATCAAACACATTCACGCCTAAGTCCTGCTCTTCTTTTGTGGACAGAAGTACTTCACCCCCTATACTATATCGCTCCCTTGGATTAATGCATTAAATCTCAGCTACCAAATTCTAGATCATTCTTTAAGCTTAGCTAGATCCCTCCTCATGTTATCTGCACCTTCCTGGGTGTCTGACTATTGCAGATTTTGGTAAGAGGCAAACCTTACCTGACAGCTCTTCCGCAATATCTCTAACAAAGATGTTAAAAAGAATTGGACCAAGGACAAATCCCTGGGGCACACCACTGATAACCTCCTTCTTCTCAGAGTGAACTCCATTTACCTGTACCCTTTGCCGCCACCTCCCACTCAACCAATTTCTAACCCAAGCAGTAACTTTAGAGTCCATCCCTAGGGTGCTCAGTTTGTTTATAAGTTGCCTGTGCGGAATGTTGTCAACAGCGCTACTGAAATCTAAATATACCACATCTAGGGCTCTCCCTCAGTCCAACTCCCTGGTCACCCAGTCAAAGAAATCAGATTTGTCTGACAAGACCTTCCTCTAGTGAATCCATGCTGCCTTGGATCCGGTAATCCGTTAGACTCCAGAAACGTCATTATTTTCTCTTTCAGCAGCACTTCAAATAATTTACTCATCACCGAGGCTAAACTAACCAAGCTGTAGTTTTCAACCACATCCTTACTTCCACTTTTGTGTAAAGGGACCACATGTGCCTTTTTCCAGTCCTCTGGCACCACTCCCAACAAGGCAATGAAAAGGTCAGTCATTGGAGCTGCTAGAACGTCCCAAAGTTCCCTCAGTATTCTCGGGTGTATCCCACCCAGTCCAATCGCTTTGTCTACTTTAAGTTTAGCTAGCTTCTCATGAACACAGTCTACTGAAAATTGTTCAAGTTGCCCCTCACTTCTGTTCCTGTTTGTGGGCGTTTTCTGAGGTCCTGCTCCTGGTTCTTCATCTGCGAACACAGAATAGAAATATTTGTTAAGTCAATTCTGCTTTATCCTCATCAGCCTCTACATATTCCTCCCCTTCACCCTTGATTCTGACAATACAACTTTTGCCCTTCCTCTTCTCATTAACATATCTGAAAAATGTCTTATCCCCCCCATTTTATTGTGTTGGCTATTTCCTCCTCTTTTTGAATCTTTGCTTTCCTGACTACTTTGCTAGCTTCTCTATGTTTTTCCAAATATAGATGCCTGTCTTCCTCTCTCTGTGATCTCTTATAGTTAATGAAGACCTTCCTCTTTTTCTTCATCTTTTCAGCTGCTTCTTTTGAAAACATACCAGTCTCCTTTTCCTTTTACCTTTATTTACCATTTTAACAAAAAGGTTGGTTGCCTTTAAAATATCCCCTTTCAGTTTTACCCACTGATTTTCTGCATCCCCAGCTGTTCCCATCCCGCTAATGACTCCCTGAGGTATTGGCCCATCTTGGCAAAATTAGTTTTCCAAAAGTTTAAGACCTTCGCTTTTGAATGGATTTTAGCAGCCCTAGTCCTAATACCGAAACACATAATCTGATGATCGCTTGATGTGAAATGATCCCCACCTATAACATCAGAAACATTTTCACCATTGGTAAGCACCAAGTCCACTATGGCCCCTTTATGTGTGGGTTCTGTTACCAGTTGCACTCAAGCTACCAGAGAAATTTTGATGCTTGGGGGGGGGGGGGGGCATTTGAGCCATCACAGATTTTTGGGTGAGACAGAGGGAGGTGAAGGAACCAATTGGGCCATCTCAGATTTTTGAGGGGTTCCATAAAGAGCAGTGAAAATGCAAAGGGGCCACTTGAACCACCAAGGATATTATGGGGGTTGAGAAGTAAAAGGGGTCACCCTGGAGTTTTTTGGGGTGTATGGGTTGTGGGAGGTGATGGTAGGTGCAAGGGGGCCGCTTGGGCACCATATGTTTTATGGGGAGATGACAGAGGAGGATGGGAGGTTCAAGAGATGACTTGGGGCACCAGAAAGATCTGTGGAGACGGGAGTTCCAGCAGACCACATGTGTCTGCCCAGAAAGGGGGGAATGGGGAGTCCAGGGGATCCATTTTAAAGAGGACATGTAGAAGGAGAGATGAGTGGGGGGAAATGCAGTAAGGGGATAAGTATGGGTGCAGTCATATATATACATACATTCACGCTTATGAAGCCAACACATTTTTCACAAGAACACACCTACCCATTCTTTCTCATTCACACACTTTCAACTGTGTACAAACAGACCAAAATTTTAGACTTCCACTATGCAATATACAGCAGGAATAAGTCTTCACATATGGGTACGTCGGTACCGACGGAGCCTGCATGGGAACGCTCCCCAGCGTCCAATCAGAAAGCTTTTGGGAGCATCCCACAGCGCTTGCGTGCTGCCTTCCCGCCTTTCCCAACTGTCTCTCCTCAGATAAGTTTTAGAGCTGAGACAAAGAGAGAGAGAGAGAGGGAAAGGAAAGAGAGAGAGAGAGAGAGAGAGAGAGAGAGACAACTCGTAGGGGAGGTGGGTGGGTTGTGAAGACTTATTCCTGCTGTTCCCAGAGATCACCTGTTACAGGTAAGTAACTGTGCTATCTCCAGGAACAAGCAGGAATGAGTCTTCACATATGGGGACTCCCTAGCTTTAGATGCCAGGGAGAGAGTCCATAAGTTGTGTGTCCCTGGAACAGGGCTGCACTTCCCCACCTGGATCTCTGGCATCCCATGAGGGATGGTGGGTAGGAGTTGATTAAGTATGGAACATGTGTTTAAGAACAGCCTGACCAAACAAGGCATCCCGGCGGGAGTCCTTGTCCAAGCAGTAATGGGCTGTGAAGGTATGAACCGAGGCCCAAGTGGCTGCTCGACAGATGTCATCGATAGATACAGAGTTCAGATGAGCCATTGAGGCTGCCATGGCTCTGACATTGTGCGCTGTGACATGGCCCTCCAGAGAAAGGTTCTTGCTCTGATAGGCGAAAGAAATGCACTGGGCAATCCAGTTGGAAAGTGTTCTCTTGGAGACTGGTTGTCCGAGATGAGAAGGATCAAAGGCAACAAAGAGTTGGGAAGACTTTCTATGTTGCTGTGTCCTTTGTAAGTAAAAGGCCAAAGCTCTTTTACAGTCCAGGGTATGAAGGTTCCTCTCTGCACTTGATGCATGAGGTCCGGGAAAAAAGACAGGTAGGTAGACCTCCTGGTTGAGGTGAAAAGGCGAGACCACTTTAGGCATAAAGTGTGGATTAGTCCTAAGGACCACCTTGTCATGATGGAACCTTGTATAAGGTGGATTAGCTACTAGTGCTTGCAATTCACTGATGCGGCGTGCAGATGTGATTGCAATGAGAAAGATAACTTTCCAAGAAAGGTATTTCAAGGAGGTGGTAGCTAAAGGTTTGAAAGGCGGCTTCATAAGCTAGCCAAGAACCAAGTTTAAGTCCCATGCCACGAGTGAGGTTATCAAATTTGCAGATGTCACAAAACTATTTAAAGTTGTTAAAACCCAAGAGGAATGTGGAAAATTGCAAGAGGATCTTGATAAATTGGAAGACTGGGCATCAAAATGGCAGATGAAATTTAATGTGGACAAGCGCAAGGTTATGCACCTAGGGAAGAACAACCCAAACTATGGTTAAGCGGGATGGAACCAGGCTGCTGGCATTAACCTTTAAAAAGGAGATAGAGCAGCTTTTAAACTAGATAATAGGGGAAAGCCGACAGTCGCCCAAGAGCGCATGGTTCGGAAGAATGTATCCTTGAAGGATACTACAAAAAGCAGAGAGGTTCCAAAAAAGAGTAAAGTAGCCCAAATGCCCTCGAGTATGGAGCAGACAGAGCTTAAAGATCCCAAATTACCCATGTCTACCAATAGCCAAATTAATATGAATAAAATACAGTCTCTAAAATGCTTGTATGCAAATGCTAGAAGTCTAAAAAACAAGATGGGAGAGTTAGAATATATAGCACTAAACGAGAGGTTAGATATGATTGGAATATCAGAGACATGGTGGAAGGAGGACAACCAGTGGGACACTGTGATACTTGGGTACAAACTATATCGTAATGATAGAGCTGATCAAATTGGTGGAGGGGTTGCGCTCTTTGTTAGAGAGGGCATTGAGTCAGAAAGGATTAAAGTTTTGCAAGAAACAAAATTTGCTGTAGAATCTCTATGGATTGAAATTCCATGTAAAAAGGGGAAGGCGATGGCAGTGGGGGTGTACTATCGTCCGCCTGGCCAGAATGAACAAATGGATGATGAAATGCTCAAAGAAATCAAGGAAGCTAGCAAAAGTTACAGTGCAGTAATAATAATGGGTGATTTCAATTACCCCGGCATCGACTGGGTCAGTGTCACAGCAGGACATGCTAGGGAGATAAAGTTCCTAGATGAAATAAATGACTGCTTCTTGGAGTAGCTGGTTCATGAACCGACCAGAGGGAAAGCCATATTAGACCTAGTCCTTAGTGGAACACCAGATCTAGTGCAAGAGATAAGGGTGTTGGGGCCACTTGGCAATAGTGATCATAGCATGATCGCCTTTGATTTAATTAGTGGAGGAGGGATAGTAAGGAAATCCACAGTACTACCCTTTAACGTTCGAAAGGGAGACTATGATAAAATAAGGAAAACAGTTAAGAAAAAACTAAAAGGAGCAGTTGCAAAGGTTAAAGACGTATATCAAGCTTGGATGTTGTTGAAAAATACTATCTTGGAAGCCCAGACCAGCTGTATTCCACGCTTTAAGAAAAGTGGAAGGAAGTCCAAAAAACTGCCAGCATGGTTTAAAGTTGAGGTCAGAGAGGCTGTTGTTGCCAAAAAAGCATCTTTCAGGAAATGGAAAAAAGAGCCAAATGAGGAAACCTGGAAACAGCACAAGCACTGGCAAGTCAAATGCAAGGCATTGATAAGGCAGGCAAAGAGAGAATTTGAGAAGAAGCTTGCTGCGGAAGCAAAAACATGAAATAAAGACCTTTTCAAGTACATTCGTAGCAAAAAAACCTGTGAGAGAGTCAGTTGGTCCATTAGATGATAAAGGGGTTAAAGGAGCACTAAGAGGCGACAAGGCGATAGCGGAGAGACTGAATGAATTCTTTGCTTCAGTCTTTACTGAGGAAGATGTAGGGATGTTACCCATGACTGAAGTGGTATTTAAAGGTGCGGAAGAATTGAAGGAAATATCGATACATCGGGAAGATGTCTTACACTATTAGATAAACTGAAGAGTAGCAAATCACCTGGGCCGGATGGTATACATCCAAGGGTGTTGAAAGAACTGAAATATGAGATTGCAGACCTGCTATTAGTAATCTGTGAACTATCATTAAAATCATCTCTAATACCTGAAGATTGGAGGATCGCCAATGTAACACCAATTTTTAAAAAGGGTTCCAGGGGTGATCCGGGAAACTACAGACCAGTGAGCCTGACGTCAGTACCGGGAAAAATGGTAGAAACCATCATAAAAAATAAAATTACTCAGCATGTAGATAGTCACGACCTAATGGGAGACAGCCAACATGGCTTTAGACAAGGAAGATCTTGTCTTACTAATCTGTTATGTTTTTTTGAAGGAGTAAATAAACAGGTGGACAAAGGTGAGTCAGTTGATATTGTGTATCTGGACTTTCAGAAAGCCTTTGACAAGGTCCCTCATCAGAGACTTTTGGCAAAACTAAAGAGTCATGGGATAGGAGGCAGTGTACTATTGTGGATCAGGAACTGGTTAAAAGATAGAAAGCAGAGGATAGGGCTAAATGGCCAATTTTCCCAATGGAGAAAGGTGAATAGTGGTGTACCCCAGGGATCTGTGCTGGGTCCGCTGCTTTTTGACATATTCATAAATGACCTGGAAAGTGGAATAACGAGTGAGGTTATCAAATTTGCAGATGACACAAAACTATTTAAAGTTGTTAAAACCCAAGAGGATTGTGAAAAATTGCAAGAGGATCTTGATAAATTGGAAGACTGGGCATCACAATGGCAGATGAAATTTAATGTGGACAAGTGCAAGGTTATGCACCTAGGGAAGAACAACCCAAACTATGGTTACACGATGCAAGGTTCCACATTAGGAACCACCACCCAGGAAAAAGATTTAGGCGTCATTGTGGATACTATGTTAAAAACCTCGGCCCAGTGTGCAGCGGCAGCCAAGAGAGCAAATAGAATGCTAGGTATGATAAGGAAAGGAATGGAAAATAAAACAAAAGATATTATAATGCCTCTATATCGTTCCATGGTGAGACCGCACCTTGAATATTGTGTGCAATTCTGGTCGCCGTATCTTAAAAAGGATATAGCGATATTAGAAAATGTTCAGAGAAGAGCCACCAAAACGGTAAAGGGGATGGAAGGATACTCCTATGAGGAAAGGCTAGAAAGGTTAGGGCTCTTTAACCTGGAAAAGAAACAGCTGAGGGGAGATATGATAGAAGTCTATAAATTAATGAACGGAGTGGAACGGGTAAACGTAGATCGATTGTTTACGTTATCAGAATATAGAAAGACTAGGGGACAGGCAATGAAGCTACAGGGTAAACTATTTAAGACTAATAAAGGAAAATATTTTTTCACTCAACGTGTAATCAAACTCTGGAATTTGTTACCGGAGGATGTAGTAAAGGCTGTTAGTGTAGCTGGGTTTAAAAAAGGTTTGGACAAGTTCCTGGAGGAAAGGTCCATAAACCATTATTAAGAAGTGACCGAAGATATCAATGCTTGACCCAGTACAAGCATTGTGGAACTTGTGTCTCTTGGGGAAAGTGCTAGGTACATATGACCTAGATTGGCCACTGTTGGAAACAGGATACTGGGCTTGATGGACCTTGGTCTGACCCAGTATGGCATATCTTATGTTCTTATGTTCTTATGTTCACGATGCAAGGTTCCACATTAGGAACTACCACCCAGGAAAATGATTTAGGCGTCATTGTGGATACCATGTTAAAACCCTCGGCTCAGTGTGCAGCAGCGGCCAAGAGAGCAAATAGAATGCTAGGTATGATAAGGAAAGGAATGGAAAATAAAACAAAAGATATTATAATGCCTGTGATGGGGCCCGTTTGGTGGAGCCCTTTTAAAACCCTAATTAGGCAGTCGCCTAGGGTTGTAGAAATTTACCCTGCTCTTGCTATGAAAAACAGAGTCTTGTGGTCAAGTGGTAAGGAAAAATAAGTATGGGTTTTATTCCCCTTCCCGAACGGACATTCTTTAAGGACAAAAACTTAAACACAGCAGTGCACAAAAAAATGGTAACAAAAACTTTTCTCCTTTGTTATCTTCACAAAGCAGTTTCCTTTAGAAAGGTCAACATAAAGAAGTGTGGTTATTCTTACAGCATATATTACAATCCATTGGTATGGGATCTGAAAGGTGGCTGTTATTCTCCCATACCATCCCTTCAGGCTCACTTCCCAAACCGTCTGAATCAGATTCCTCCCCTGTGCAGGACTCTGGCACAACCTCTTGTGAGAGTTCACTATCGCTTCCTGCAAAAGCTTCTTTAATCCCAGGGTTATATTTTCCTGGTCTGTGGAAAGCTCTCCACTGGTCCTCTTCACGAAGTGAGAGTTTAGGATATCTTTCCCTCACAGCATTATATTCAGGGCTATGCCCTTTACAACAGTCATGGTATTTAAACCTCTCTTTAAAAGAAGAAGGTTCCCTTCTCTTTACCTCGGTGCTAGTCTTAGCTCTGGGGTTGTAGTGGCTTCTCTCCCCGGCTTCCCAGTCAGGCTGTGAGTTAAGAAACTCCGTGTCAGCCTCCCAGCTGTTCTTTGGATTACAGCTACATTTGAAGCTCCCTTCTCTAGGTAAACTTCCTCTGGGCTGACCTGTGCTCCGTGACTGCAGATTTATTTATTTATTTATTTAATTGGATTTTTATACCGCCTTATCATACAATCATCCTCCTGAGCTGCTGGCCCCTCCTGGTTTCTCTCTAGGTCTGCTTCCTGTATCAAAGCATCTCCCAGCTCTGCTCCTTTCAACCCTTCTCTCTCGAGCACTGTGTCTGCTGCCACTTCCTGGTTCCTGGATTGCAGCTTCCTTTCCCAGCACTCCTCTGCAACTTCCTTTGCTCTGCTGGCAGTTCCCCTGGCAGTTCTGCCTGCACTGACTAAAACTCTCCCTTATATGGTTCCCAGCCCTGCACATAACGTAAGAACTAGGAGACAGGTGCTCTTGATGAGCTTTTGGCTTTTCTTGTACTAACAGCGTTTTCTGCTCAGCTGTTTTCCTATGCCTTGTATCTTTTCCTACAGCTGAATCAGAGGTAAGCTCTTCACTTTCCTGAACTTCCATATGCTCTATTTTATCCACTGCATCACATATCCCCCCTCTTAAGATATTCCGGGATGGGGAACTTCTGTGCCCACAGCTCGGAATCTGCCCTGGATACGTGACCTTCCTGCTATACCTACTGTCTGCTTCTTTACCTGTGATGGTTACTCTGGAACGTTAATGGCTGCCGTTCTCTCGTACCATGGTTTTAGTACGTTTATGTGATATGTCTGAAGACGTCCCTTGTCGTTCTTCACAACATACGATACTGGACCCTTGCGGTCTACTACTACGTAAGGACCTTTCCACTGGGCCTCGAACTTTGGCCCTGGATCAGCGACCATTACAACCACTCTGTCGCCCACGGTTAGTTGCCGCGGCTTCTTACCTCTGTCATAATACCTCTTTTGATTTTTCTGGCTATTCTGTAAGTGCTCATCTGAGACTCGTGACGCTCTCTGTAGGCGACTCCAGAGTCCAAAAAGAAACTGGGGAACCCCCATTTCCTCC
Organism: Ichthyophis bannanicus; assembly: GCA_033557465.1. Lineage (NCBI taxonomy): Eukaryota > Metazoa > Chordata > Amphibia > Gymnophiona > Ichthyophiidae > Ichthyophis > Ichthyophis bannanicus. The sequence continues at coordinate 273,320,438 of CM066038.1, read as the reverse complement.
CCTTCTGGCTCCACCCACTGGTCCCTTAAAATATCTAGGACCCCTCGCGGTGTCCGTCCGAACATTAGTTCGTAAGGGGACGCTCCTATAGAAGTTTGAGTCCGCTCCCTACTGGCATAGAGGGCGAATGGGAGCATAATATCCCAATCTGCCATCTGCCCACCTAACCCTCTCCTTAGCAACTGTTTAAGGGTCTGATTAAAGCGTTCCACCAGACCATTCGTCTGTGGATGGTACGCAGATGTTTTTATATGGCGGATGCCAAAAGCATCCCATACTTGTGCTAAGTATTTTGAAACAAAATTGCTTCCTCTATCCGTAAGCATTTCCCTCGGGAACCCCACCTCGCAGAATAGTTTTACTAATTCTGCAGCTATAAATCTAGCCGATATATTCCTCAAAGGAATCACCCAAGGAAACCTGGTAGCAACATCCATTATAACAAGGATGTAGTGAAATCCTCTAGGGGTTTTCATTAGTGGACCTACAATGTCCATCGCCATTCGGCGAACCGGCTCTGTTATGGTAGGAGTCGGGATCATAGGAACTCCTACGGGCTTAGCGGCGCTTACCCGCTGGCACGCCAGACAGGCCACACAGAACCTTTTCATTTCCCTAAACACTCCTGGCCAGTAAAAACGCTCGAGGATCTGGTCGAGTGTAGCCTGCACTCCTTTATGTCCCCCAATTGGGTGATCGTGAGCTAGTCTCATAACGACCGCCTTAAAAGTAGTGGGAACCACTAACTGTTTTCTAATTGCACCGTTATGAGGATTGCTGCTTTCCCTATATAAAATATCCTCCTCTAACAGGAATCTGGGGAGCACCTCCCTACCTGCCTGTGCACACTCAAAGGCATACTTCAATACTGAGTCTGCCTTCTGCTCCTTAGAAAAAGACGGGAACTTTTTCACCAGGTCAGCAGGTACCCACGGTAGGCCTTGTCCATCAGTTACCCCGGCTCTCAATTGAGCTCGATGATGACGTTCTTGGCGTTTTTCGACTTTACTTTTCTTTTTAGTTTTTGAAGGAGTACTAATCAACTCTTCGTGCTGGGGAAGCTCACTTAGAGTTTCATCTAGCACCCTATCTTCCCCCCTTGAAGGCTCTTCTTCCTCTCCTCTGGGATCTCCTTCCTCTTCTAATGGAACGGGATTATCTTCTGGAATCTCATTAGGTGTCTCTAGGCCTTTCGCCTGGGACCAGGTGGAAACCAGTACTCCCTTTACACATGTACTTCCCTCTATACCCCTGTAAAAAGGTGACCAATCTCGCCCTAGTACTATGTCATAAGGCAATTTGGGGATGATGGCTACTAAGATGCTTTCCTGGGTGCCTAAACCCTTAACCTTTACTTTATAAAGGGGATAACAGGTTGATGCCCCGTGTACACATTTTATCTTAGTTGTGCCCTCTTGCTGACTCGGGGAAAAATCCTTTTTGGCCTGTAAGATCTTCCAGAACCTCCGGGAGATCATACTTTGATCGGCCCCCGAGTCAAGCAAGGCCATTGCAGGTACCCCCTGCACTTCTACATCCACTCGGAAGCCTGCTGGTACATGTTTGTCAACATTTATAATTAGCGCAGTACGCTGGATGCAATCTTTTTTTAAGTGCCCTGTCTTACCACACTTAAAGCACCTTGGAAATACATTCCTATCCTCTTTTCCATACAGAGACTCATTTGCATACCTCATGTTCCTACGAGGTTCTCTAGTATCCCTTACAGAATTGACCAACCCCAACTTACTTTCAGCAGCAGCCTTTTTAGCTAATTCGGCTTCAAAGAACCGTTCAGTTAGCAGTGCTGCTTCGGTGGAGGTTCTGCAATTCTGCAGTGTCAAAAAGGTTTTTACCTCTACAGGTACTGCCTCATAGAACTGCTCAAGCACAATTTGATCTATTATGCTCTCTATGGGTTTGCCATCTGGTTCAAGCCATTTTAAAACTAAACCATGCACTCTATAACGCAGTGCCTTGGGTGTTTCATCAGCTTGAATCTTAGTGGACCTAAGCATACGTCTGTAAACTGCTGGAGTTAGGCCTAGCCTGTCACGTACTGCTCGTTTCACCTCATCATATTCCACTGCCAAAGCGGTAGGCATGGCTCTATAAGCCGACTGTGCTTCCCCAGTTAAAGCTGAAGCCAGTCTAACCGCCCATTACTCCTTTGGCCAGTTGGAATTGAGAGCTACCCTCTCAAAGGTTTCAACAAAATCATCAAAGTTATCTGTTTTACTCATTTGTCCAACAGTCCACATCCCACAACTCTGTGGGCCTACCCCACAGGATGCTGGTAGCACTGTCCTTGTCTTCGGCTCTTCCAGAAAAGCTTGCAGTAAGTCTGTCAGAGGCTTTTGCTGGTCCTTCAGTGCTGCGATAGCCTGCTCCTGGCTGAGCTGAGCCAGCTCTCTCTGTTTATCAAATTGCAGACTCATCCATCTAGAGACTTCCTGGACATCCATCTTTTCCCTCCTTGGATCCTGGAAAACAGATCAAAAACACAACCACCAAGTGCGGTACTATACAACAAGAGAGAAATTTCCCTTTTCCTCTTTCCTTTACAAGCCCTCCCTTCTCATCAGGAATCCTCCCAGCCTGTGCCCAAATACGCTTTACCTGAGCCAGGTGGAGGTTCTCGCTTTGAGAAGGTGCTTGACTTTTTCCGCCTTGCAGGAACTGGATCCTCTCCGGGTGTGGCGCCGTCCGCTCTTCCGCGCGCTTTAGCTTGCTGCGTTGCAGTTTGTATCCTCTATAATGGATCCGCAACAACTACGCCATTTTGTGATGGGGCCCGTATGGTGGAGCCCTTTTAAAACCCTAATTAGGCGGTTGCCTAGGGTTGTAGAAATTTACCCTGCTCTTGCTATGAAAAACAGAGTCTTGTGGTCAAGTGGTAAGGAAAAATAAGTATGGGTTTTATTCCCCTTCCCGAACCGACATTCTTTAAGGACAAAAACTTAAACACAGCAGTGCACAAAAAAATGGTAACAAAAACTTTTCTCCTTTGTTATCTTCACAAAGCAGTTTCCTTTAGAAAGGTCAACATAAAGAAGTGTGGTTATTCTTACAGCATATATTACAATCCATTGGTATGGGATCTGAAAGGTGGCTGTTATTCTCCCATACCATCCCTTCAGGCTCACTTCCCAAACCGTTTGAATCAGATTCCTCCCCTGTGTAGGACTCTGGCACAACCTCTTGTGAGAGTTCACTATCGCTTCCTGCAAAAGCTTCTTTAATCCCCGGGTTATATTTTCCTGGTCTGTGGAAAGCTCTCCACTGGTCCTCTTCACGAAGTGAGAGTTTAGGATATCTTTCCCTCACAGCATTATATTCAGGGCTACGCCCTTTACAACAGTCATGGTATTTAAACCTCTCTTTAAAAGAAGAAGGTTCCCTTCTCTTTACCTCGGTGCTAGTCTTAGCTCTGGGGTTGTAGTGGCTTCTCTCCCCGGCTTCCCAGTCAGGCTGTGAGTTAAGAAACTCCGTGTCAGCCTCCCAGCTGTTCTTTAGATTACAGCTACGTTTGAAGCTCCCTTCTCTAGGTAAACTTCCTCTGGGCTGACCTGTGCTCCGTGACTGCAGATACCATCCTCCTGAGCTGCTGGCCCCTCCTGGTTTCTCTCCAGGTCTGCTTCCTGTATCAAAGCATCTCCCAGCACTGCTCCTTCCAACCCTTCTCTCTCGAGCACTGTGTCTGCTGCCACTTCCTGGTTCCTGGATTGCAGCTTCCTTTCCCAGCACTCCTCTGCAACTTCCTTTGCTCTGCTGGCAGTTTCCCTGGCAGTTCCCCTGGCAGTTCTGCCTGCACTGACTAAAACTCTCCCTTATATGGTTCCCAGCCCTGCACGTAACGTGAGAACTAGGAGATAGGTGCTCTTGATGAGCTTTTGGCTTTTCTTGTACTAACAGCGTTTTCTGCTCAGCTGTTTTCCTATGCCTTGTATCTTTTCCTACAGCTGAATCAGAGGTAAGCTCTTCACTTTCCTGAACTTCCATATGCTCTATTTTATCCACTGCATCACATGCCTCTATATCGTTCCATGGTGAGACCGCACCTTGAATATTGTGTGCAATTCTGGTTGCCGTATCTTAAAAAGGATATATCGATTTTAGAAAAGGTTCAGAGAAGAGCCACCAAAATGGTAAAGGGGATGGAAGGATACTCCTATGAAGAAAGACTAAAAAGGTTAGGGCTCTTTAACCTGGAAAAGAGACGGCTGAGGGGAGATATGATAGAAGTCTATAAATTGATGAACAGAGTGGAACGCGTAAACGTAGATCGATTGTTTACCTTATCAGAATATAGAAAGACTAGGGGACATGCAATGAAGCTACAGGGTAAACTATTTAAGACTAATAAAATAAAATATTTTTTCACTCAACGTGTAATCAAACTCTGGAATTTGTTACCGGAGGATGTAGTAAAGGCTGTTAGTGTAGCTGGGTTTAAAAAAGGTTTGGACAAGTTCCTGGAGGAAAGGTCCATAAACCAGTATTAAGAAGGGACCCAGGATATCAATGCTTGAACCAATACAAGCATTGTGGAACCTGTGTCCCTTGGGGAAACTGCTAGGTACATATGACCTAGATTGGCCACTGTTGGAAACAGAATACTGGGCTTGATGGACCTTGGTCTGACCCAGTATGGCATATCTTATGTTCTTATGTTCTTATAATGGGAGGCTTTGTTAAAAGGAGGCCTATCATGAATCTTGCTACAAGAGGATGAGAGGAAATAGGTTGTCCATTTAGAGGCCTAAGGGAAGCTGCAATAGCACTCAAATGGACCCTTACTGAATTTGTCTTAAGGCCTGCATTAGACAGATGAAGGAGATACTCCAGCAACGATTCCAGAGGTATGGCACGGGGGTTAAGACCCTTTTCAGAACACCAGATGGTAAACCTCTTCCACTTGAAAGCGTAAGAACGTCTAGTGGAAGGTTTTCTGGAAGCATAAAGAACATCTTTCACTTGTTGAGAAAGATGAAGATCCTGGAGATCTAGGCCTTCAGCAACCAATCCCTGAGATGTAGAGACTGGGGATTGGGATGCCATAACCTTCCTTCCTCTTGAGAGAGGAGGTCTGGATCAGACCCTAACTCTAGGGAGGGAGCTTGAGAGAGATGTAGAAGCAGAGGGTACCACACTTGCCGTGGCCAATGTGGAGCTATGAGAATCATGTGGCCTCTGTCTCTCTGAAGCTTGAACAGGGTTTTGGAAATTAGGGGAATGGGTGGAAAGGCATACAGGAAGTCTTGACCCCAGCGAAGGAGGAAAGCATCCCTTGCCTGAGCCCCCTGAATCGGAGTTCTGGAACAGAACCGGGGAAGTTTGTCATTCCACGGACATGCAAAGAGGTCTATGTCCGGGGTTCCCCAAATTCGAAAAATTTTGGATACCTGGTCCATATGTAAGGACCACTCGTGTGGAAGCAGAACTCGACTGAGTCTGTCCGCCCAAGAGTTTTGAACATCTGGAAGATAACCTGCAGAAGATGAATGTGATGCTCTCTGGCGAGGGCCCACAGTCGCAGAGCTTCGTTGCAAAGCGACAGAGAGCCAGTTCCTCCCTGCTTGTTTACATAGAACATGGCTACCTGATTGTCCGTATGGATAAGGACTGTCTTGTGGCTGAGCAGGGTGTGGAAAACTCGCAGAGCAAGGAAGATTGCTCTGAGTTCCAAGAGACTGATATGTAGACAAGTCTCCTGTGGGGACCAGATGCCCTGGGTTGAGAGGTCCTGAAGATGAGCTCCCCTGCCCATTGGAGAAGCATCTGTTGTAAGAGTTGCTTGGGGTAAAGGTTGTTGAAAGGGGGACCCCAGCAACAAATTTTGAGGGGACTTCCACCACTGGAGGGACAAAATGAGGCGACTTGTGTTTGCTATTTTGTCTGACAGGCAGCCTACTGCCTGGGTCCATTGGGTGGATAAAGTCCACTGAGCTGCTCTCATGTGAAGGCGAGCATATGGTACCACATGTACGGTGGATGCCATGTGGCCTAGCAATTGTAACATCTCTCGAGAAGTTAGTAGGGGTTTCAACTCTGCTTGAGAAGTTAACTGCACCAAGCGAAGGCAACGGGCCTGGGGAAGATAGGCCCTTGTCCTTGTGGTATCCAGCAACGCCCCTATAAACTCCAGGGACTGAGTAGGGATTAAATTGGATTTTGGGATGTTTATTACCAGCCCTAAATACTGAAGGATACACATTGTGCAGGTGAGAGAAGTCCTGGCCTCTGATTGAGTGGGAGCTCGAATGAGCCAGTCGTCCAGGTAAGGGAAGACGAATATTCCCAGGGTGCACAGAAAAGCAGCAACCACTGCCATGCATTTCGTGAACACCCTTGGTGCAGAGGCCAGACCAAAAGGGAGCACTTTGTATTGATAGTGCTTTTCCTGAAAAAGGAACCAAAGGAACCTTCTGTGAGATGGATGGATGAGAACACGAGTGTACGCATCCTTGAGATCTAGAGAACAAAGCCAATCCTGACTATGAAGGTATGGCAGCAGAGTTCCTAGAGAAACCATCTTGAATTTTTCTTTGACTAGGAATCTGTTCAACTCTCTGAGATTTAAGATGGGTCTGAAGCCCCCTGTTTTCTTTGGAATAAGAAAATAGGGGGAGTAGAACCCTGTGCCCTGTTGTTGAAAGGGCACTTCCTCTATGGGCCCTTGGGCAAGAAAAGTGGCAACCTCCTGCTCCAACAGGCTGAGGAGGGAGGTTGGAGAATTGAACTGGTGCACTCTTGAGAGAGGGGGCAAGCTTGAAAAATGAAGCTTGTACCCCTCTCTTATGATGGAGAGTGTCCAATGCTCTGCTGTAATTTGCCCCCACCTGGGAGCAAAGTGACATAACCTTCCTGGAATGGTGAAGGGTTCTGGTCGTTCTAGAACCAGGAAGGCTAAGTTCTCTAGCAGAAAGTCAAAGGCCCTGAGGGGGCTGAGATTGCTGGGCTGGAGCAGGCTTCGCAGCCTTTGCTTTACTTTGTTTGGAGGATTGCTGACGTTTGGAAGGGAACTGAGCTGCAGAAGATGCCCGCTGACCATAAGCAGGATAGAATCTTCCTTTCTTAGAAAAAGGTGTTACATAGAAACATAGAAACATAGAAATATGACGACAGAAAAAGACCACATGGCCTATCTAGTCTGTCCTTCCATAACAACTACAACAGTCCACTTTTTGCCTTTAGAGATCCTCTGTGTTGGTCCCATGCTTTCTTGAATTCAGTTACTGTCCTCATCTCTACCACCTCCACTGGGAGACTATTCCACGGATCCACTACTCTTTCCGTAAAGAAATATTTCCGCATATCACTCCTGAATCTATCTCCCTTCACCCTCATCCCATGTCCCCTCGTAGCAGAACTTGCTTTCAATTGAAAGAGGCTCTCTCCCTGAACATTTATGCCACGGAGGTATTTAAACATCTCAATCATATCACCTCTATCCCGCCTTTCCTCTAAGGTGTACATATTAAGATCCTTAAGTCTGTCCTCATATGCTTTATAATGAAGCCCATTAATCATTTTGGTAGCAACCCTCTGCACCGACTCCATCCTGTTCACATCCTTTTGAAGGTGCGGTCTCCAGAATTGCACACCATATTCCAAATGAGGTCGCACCAAAGACTTATACAGAGGCATTATCACCTCCTTTTTTCTGCTAGCCATTCCTCTCCGTATGCACCCAAGCATCCTTCTAGCTTTTGCTGTCGCCTTTTCCACCTGTTTAGCTACTTTAAGATCATCAGACACAACCACGCCTAGGTCCCGCTCTTCTTTAGTGGACAAAAGTACTTCACCTCCTATACTGTATTGCTCCCTTGGATTGCTGCAGCCCAAATGCATGACCTTACATTTTTTAACATTAAATCCCAGCTGCCAAATTCTAGACCATTCTTCAAGCTTAGCTAGATCCCTCCTCATGTTATCTACCCCTTCCTGGGTGTCTACTCTATTGCAGATTTTGGTATCATCCGCAAAGAGGCAAACCTTACCCGACAGCCCTTCCGCTATATCACTAACAAAGATGTTAAAAAGAATCGGACCAAGGACAGATCCCTGGGGCACACCACTGGTAACATCCTTCTCCTCAGAGTGAGCTCCATTTACTTGTACTCTTTGTCGCCTCCCACCCAACCAATTTCTAACCCAAGCAGTAACTTTAGGGTCCATCCCTAGGGTGCTCAGTTTGTTTATAAGTCGCCTGTGAGGAACAGTGTCAAAGGCTTTACGGAAATCTAAATACACCACATCTAGAGCTCTCCCTCGGTCCAACTCCCTGGTCACCCAGTCAAAAAAATCAATCAGATTTGTCTGACAAGACCTGCCTCTGGTGAATCCATGCTGCCTCGGATCCTGTAATCCGCTGGACTCCAGAAACCTCACTATTTTCTCTTTCAGCAGCGTTTCCAATAATTTACTCACCACTGAAGTTAAACTAACCGGCCTGTAGTTTTCAACCACATCCTTACTTCCGCTTTTGTGTAAAGGCACCACATGAGCCTCTCTCCAGTCCTTTGGCACCACTCCTGACTCCAACGAGGTATTGAAAAGGTCAGTCAGTGGAGCTGCTAGAACGTCCCCAAGTTCCGTCAGTATTCTAGGGTGTATCCCATCCGGTCCCATCGCTTTGTCTACTTTAAGTTGAGCTAGTTTCTCACGAACACAGTCTTCTGAAAATAGTTCAAGATGTCCCTCGCTTCTGTTCTTATTTGTGGGTGTTTTCTGAGGTCCTGCTCCTGGTTCTTCATCTGTGAACACAGAACAAAAATATTTGTTAAGCAATTCCGCTTTATCCTTATCAGCTTCTACATATTCCCCCCCTGCACCCTTGAGTCTGACAATACCACTTTTGCTCTTCCTCTTCTCACTAATATATCTGAAAAATGTCTTATCCCCCCATTTTATTGCATTGGCTATTTCCTCCTCCTTTTGAATCTTTGCCTTCTTGACTACTTTGCTAGCTTCTCTAAGTTTTTCCAAATACAGATGCCTGTCTTCTGCTCTCTGTGATCTCTTGTATTTCATGAAGGCCTCCCTCTTTTTCTTCACTTTTTCAGCTACTTCCTTCGAAAACCATAGCGGTCTCCTGTTCCTTTTGCCTTTATTTACCATTTTAACAAAAAGGTTGGTTGCCCTTAAAATACCCCCTTTCAGTTTTGCCCACTGTTTTTCTACATCCCCCAGCTGTTCCCATCCCACTAATGACTCCCTGAGGTATTGGCCCATCTTCGCAAAGTTAGTCTTCCTAAAGTCTAAGATCCTCACCTTGGAATGGATTCTAACAGCCCTAGTCCTAATACTGAACCACACCATCTGGTGATCACTGGATGCAAAATGATCTCCCACTACAACATCAGAAACACTTTCACCATTGGTAAGCACCAAGTCCAGTATGGCCCCTTCACGTGTGGGGTCTGTTACCAATTGCCTGAATAGTTCTCCCTGTAGAGAATCCAGGATCTCCTTACTTCTAGATGATACTGCAGCAGGAATGTGCCAATCAACATCTGGCATATTGAAATCTCCTATCAGTAGCACTTCCCCTTTCCTAGCAATGCTGCGTATGTCTTCAATTAACTCTCTGTCCACCTCTTCCTCTTGTGAGGGAGGTCTGTATATCACTCCAATGCAAATAGATTTCTCTTTCCCTCTTTCTAGTTTAACCCACAATGCCTCCTCTCTCCCTTTTAAGCTCTGTAATTCCAAAGCTTTAATAGTAGTTTTTACATATAGTGCCACTCCTCCTCCTCTTCTTCCTACCCTGTCCTTCCTGAATAAAGTATAGCCAGGTATAGTTACATCCCAGTCATTGTTTTCTGTGAACCATGTTTCTGTAACTGCCACTAAATCCAACCGTGTTTTCGTGAACAATCTTTTCTTAGCAGGAGCAGCTGTAGATTTGGATAGTCTATCCAAAGCAGAATTTTCAGCATCCATCTGATTGGCTTTTGCTTGCCAATCCTTACCAAACAGGTTCTCACTTGTACAAGGGATATTTCCCAATTCATCTTGAACCCAGATCTCCAAATCAGATGCTTGAAGCCAAGCAATCCTACGTGCACCTATGGCAATAGCTGAGGCTCTGCTTACGCATTCAAAGGAGTCAAAAGCTGCACGGTTGGAGAATTTGGAGATATCCTGGGCATGTTTGAGCCCAGAGAGAAATTCCTGCCTTTTATCTTCAGATGTAAAAGGACTTAAAGTCTGCAAATGGTCAGTGACTTCTTTTAAGAACATTCCCATGTAAAGACTATAGGAATTAATTCTCGCAGCAAGCATGGAAGCTTGGAAGACTCTTCTTCCAAAAGCATCCAGGGTTCTACATTCACGTCCTGGAGGATTAGAGGCATGTCTTTTGGCACTTCTAATCTTTCTCATTGCAGACTCAACCACAATAGAGTGGTGAGGAAGTTGAGTTTTATGGAAACCAGGACAAGGAGGGACACAATACATGGTATCCAACCTGTGAGAATGAGGAGAGGTTGTTAGAGGTGGTTAGAGGTGCTTCCCATATCCTCAACATGAGATCATACAGAATCTCATGAATAGGTAAGGTAGATGCCTCTTTAGGAGTTTTAGGATATTGTAAAATATCTAACTCCTTGGCTCTGGACTCTGATTCAGGAGCCAATGTAATAGAGAGACCCCGAGCCACCTCCCTGATATAGTCTTGAAAAGACAAATCCTCTGGAGGAGACATCCTTCGTTTAGGAGAGGACTCCTCCTGTGGAAGAAGCATCACTGCATCGACCGACTCTTCAGAATCCTCAGAGTCCTCAGAGGAATCGAAGTATCGTCTGTCCGGATGCTCTTGCAAAGCCCGATACTCGTACCGACCGGGATCGGTATTGGGAATCACCGGTACCGGGGTATCGGTACCGGAGAGCTTTAGAGGACAGAGTACCGGCATAGCGGACACCGATGCCGATGTCGATGCCACCGGTACTGGGATCGGTGCCGATGGCGATGCTAGAGCCGGTACCGGCGGAGTAGTCTGTTGCGGTACCACGGGCGTCGATGCCACAAGGAAAGCCGCAAGACTGCGTTCGATGGACAGAATCCTCTGATCCATCGACGTCGCCAATGCCTGGAAGTCGGTACCGGTGGAAGCCACCGGTACCCCAGAGCATGGCACCAGGAGATCTGTCGAGGCCACGCCATCGAGATCATCCTGGAACCCCGATGATGATGCTTTAGAGGCCGAAGCCTCCCGCCGGGGTAATTTTGCCGGTGCAGAATCCTCGAGGGCAAGGCCAGAGGCATCTCGATGCTTAGAAGGAGATCTACCCTTCGAGGACCGGCTGGATTTATGTTTAGTTACCTGAGATCCATGTGAGGAAGAAGAAGCCCTGGAAGACGTCGATGCCACCGAAGCCGCATCAGAGGGAAACAGGGTACTGAGCTTGGCAGCTCGGTTCTGTCAACCTCTTTTAGACATCATGGAACAGGATACACAATCTGCTATGGAATGGTCAGGACCTAAACATTTTAGACACCATTCATGGGTGTCGGTGACAGAAATAGTACGGCTACATTTTGTGCACTTTTTAAAACCTGAGGCAGGCTTCTCCATATTTAAGGAAAAAAAGTTTTGGGCCTAAGGCCCAAAATTGAAGTGCTCCTGAAGAAAAAGAATGGTAAAAAGGTTTTGTTTTTTTTTTTTATAAGAAGAAAAGAACAAGGACCGACGGTACCGGTACAGCGTCGAAGAAGGCAGACGCGACAGAATAGAAATAAAGAAAAAATAAGGAAATTCTTCTGCGGTGACAGGAACACGACCTGCTGGCTCCGCGGAAAAAGAAGAACTGAGGAGAGACAGTTGGGAAAGGCGGGAAGGCAGCACACAGGCGCTGTGGGATGCTCCCAAAAGCTTTCTAATTGGACGCTGGGGAGCGTTCCCACGCAGGCTCCTTCGGTACCGAAGTACCCATATGTGAAGACTCATTCCTGCTTGTTCCTGGAGATACCCTTACCCATACATTTCATCCATTCCCGCTCTGGTAATCCCCCACCCACTCAGACATACCAAACCCAATTGCTTACTCTCAAAAACATACCCCATCCACTCATTCCACCAGAGTCGGTGCTAGGGTTTCTGGTGCCCCTCTGCAACCTATAGATCAGTACTCCCTTTCCTCATTGCTATTAATGGTGGCTACTCTCCAATCCCCTTTTTTCCAAAATTCCTTTGTGAACACTTTTCACATGACAGGATCAAACTTTCTGAATAGTTCTAACAGTTTCATAAAGTTGCAGTTGTTTTTTCCAAAAAGCTTGTCAGATGAGCCCCGCAGACTCATACATTGTGATCCAAGAAATTTAATTATGTCATAGAGCTTTGCAATCACATCTGACCAATGCTTTTTCTCTAGTTCCTTTGTTAAGGCTTTGATTTTGTGAGTCAAGTGTAGTCTTGTTTTTGAGATCTTTTCTGAAGTCAAACCACATTTTCAAATGTTTCATATTGCAGTGCCTTGGATACATGCCTCCAGTTATTGTAGCCGGTGATACAAAACTACTGGGTGATTCACTTGGATCTGTTTAGTTTGCAGCAGAAACAGAGCACACAATCTGCAGAAGTTCAGAACACTAACCACGGCTTTGGCAATATCCCACCATGTTTCATTTTTCAGTTGTAGTATCTGTCACTGAATTTGTGTCCACTAAAATTTGTAGGATACAAAATGCCTCTCTTTTGAACAGGTCCTGATTCTGTGAGAATAATTTTTATTTTGTCAGTGAGATTTAGCCACTTTGAAGATTCTGCTAGTTCAAGTGCCAATGAATCTGAAGTTAATGAAGCTGATGGTTCTTTTGGTCTAAGCTGTCCTCCCCAAAGGTTTCTAAAGCACATAACTGCTCATTTCACTCTTCCGCGTTTCTTTTTTTTTTTTTTTTTTTTAATATTTATTGAATTTTAAGAATACATTCAAACAATTGAATGAAAGAAAAACGGTAATAAGGAAATAAAAATCTTAAACACTCATACAGCAAGAAACAATATATACCATTACCATAATCAGCCCACAATACTGGGGGAGAGGCATTAGGAAAATAATTATACAATATACAACGCGTTTCTTTTTTGATGACATTATAACCAGTTTAGGTGAACTCATGTAGAAAAACTCTATGCTTCGCAACTAGAAAAAAAATGCTCTCTTATGTACTCCTGCACCTCCTCACGCCTCTGCACCTCTCTTTCTCATGCCTCCCATATGCCCCTCCCCTCTCTCTCTCATGCCTCTGTACCAGCAGTCCTTGCCTCCTATGCCCTTACAAGTCAGTCAATCCCACCTCTGAGGGAACCACTCATCCAGAGGATGATAATCCTATCTGCCATCTTTCCTAAGTTTCTTCTTCTGCCTGTTAATTCCTGCTGCTGAAACTGCTAACACTCCACCTCTGCCTGGGTATCACAGAACATTTACAAATCTGACAAACAGGAAGAAGGAGATGGTAATAGCAATAAGCTAGGTTAAAACATAAGAACATAAGATATGTCATACTGGGACAGACTTAGGTCCATCAAGCCCAGTATCCTGTTTCCAACAGTGGCCAATCTAGGTCAAGTACCTACCAGTTTCCCCAAAACACGGAGGTTCCACAATGCTTGTGTAACCAGAGGGTTAAAAAGATGCAGCTTGTTAGAGCAATGTGCTATTTACTTCTTTAGTTTGTGATAGGAACCTTTTGATTGGTGGAGATAGAGAAAGATTCTGATTGGCTGCAAGGGTTTCAGCAGGCCAAGGAAGAAGCCGGGACCTAGATTTTAGCTCAGTAAGGAAAGAGTTCCAGGGGTTTAGATAGCAAACAACCCAAACATTTGTGAGACCCAGCGAGATTTAGAGCTCCTGTAAGCTTAGGAAAAGGGTCTGCTTCATGTAAGAGGGGTCTAAAACCATTGATTCTGGGGTTAAAATTGGGAAAATTTATTGTTAAAGGATTTAATTTAGCAGGGTTAGATAATGAAGGGGTTAAAATTATTAGAAGGGTTTAAATTTGGGTTTTAATTAAATTGGGGGTTTTAAATAAAAGAAGTAAGTGGGTTTTAAGTTTTAGAAAATACATTTTGTAAGAGTAAATGAACTTTGTGTTATGGAGGGCTAACAACATTGATTAGTGAGTTACATTCGACGTGAAGCATACCTCAAAGCACAATCTAATTTTTGAAATAGCTTAGGACAGGTTTGGAAAATTACTTTGTTTTATATTTATGAGAAATCTACAGTACATTTGTCTTTGTCTCAATTTAAATTTTAAAATCACTGTAAGGAAGCTATTGAGACCCTGATTAAGGAAATGATAGTGTTTTGGTGTTAATAAAATATATTAATATAGTTTAGAGTAGAAATAGGGAATCCTCATAGAAAATAATACAAAAGCAGTAGTTTAAAATGGAGATCCAGGGGACATTCCAGTGGTAAACAATTTGTAGAATCCCCAGAACACAGCATATGATAGGTTGGAGCCGGTCATCTGTACTGAATAGAATCCTGGTCTCCTAGGAAACCATAAGTTTTCTGTTGAACAGACATGAGGGAGCCTTGCTTGGAGGAAGGTGCTGTTTTATTACTTGTCCAGTGAAAGGCTGAGATAAGTAGAATAGGAGCACTAGTACAGACATCAGGGAGCCTTGCTTGGAGGAAGGTGCTGTTTTATTACTTGTCCAGTGAAAGGCTGAGATAAGTAGAATAGGAGCACTAGTACAGACATCAGGGAGCCTTGCTTGGAGGAAGGTGCTGTTTTATTACTTGTCCAGTGAAAGGCTGAGATAAGTAGAATAGGAGCACTAGTACAGACATGAGAGAGCCTTGCTTGAAGAAGCTGTTATTACTATTTGTCCAGTGAGAGGCTGAGATAAGTAAAAAAGTGGAGCACTGGTATAATATTGTTCTCCAGAAAGAAATTTAAAGATAAGTTGTAGGTTTAAGCCACCTTGTAAGGATGCAGATTAAGTGAATCTGGCTAATTATTTTAAAAAAAAGAAGTTTTGCTCTGTAGTCTTTCTGAATGCAATTGCAGATTGATGCAAGGAAACTTACTGAAGCAGATGAGTATTTGCCTAAAGTTGAGATACTCTTAACTGGTTCTGTATAAGTAAAACCAGCCGAGCAGAGCAGAGAATTCTGAAGTGATGTTGTTTAAATGTTGTTGCTTGTCTTGTAAAGTCTTGTAACATAATTCTTGTAAGTGAGAAAGCTTAATGCTGACCCTGATTCTGACCTGATAAAGTGCTTATAAGAGAAGTGCTTATAAGAGAAGTGCTAAAGAAAGGTATGAAACCAGCACTGAACCAAGCTGTTTTAGTGTGTCCAGATAAATGCAAATAGACAAGAGACAAAGCAAAAGAAGAATTAGCAGGGAAACAAAATTATCTTTTGTTTTACTTGTAGTTAGAACCCACAAGTTCACCAATGTACACCGGGATAGATAGGGTTTTCCTTACTTTATTTTCTTAAAGTCAGGTGAGGGAGAAGACCTAGGAACTTCTCTACAAGGGCCCCAACTCCGGACAAAGAAGAAGAAGCGCTGAACACGCCGACCTCAACTCTCACCAACCAGGAAGAAAAGGATTCAGCTAAGTAAAGACTGTTGTGGTGGACTTTGTATTCTCATGCTAGAGTATAGAAACAGTTTATAGGAAATGTTTTGTTTATAAAAGTTTTAATGTTGAATAAATGCATTTTCCCTTACTTCACAACCGACTTGAGTGCCTTAAGTAACACAAATTTGTATGTCAATGTGTCAGAACCGTACAAACCCCGACTTTTATGCGCCCTGCTGTGAATACTAGGGGGGATGTGTGGTCCGGCTCTTGGGGAATAACAACCGGCCCGCTACCGTGATCGGCAGCCGACGCCCCGGTCGGCCGCCGCCAGCAGAGCCCCGGGCCAGCGGCGGAACCCCGAGGGGGTCACAGGAGGCGCGGTTTGGCGTCACGGACAGGATTTTTTTCGTTTATTTAAGGGGTTATTCCACGATTCTTGTTGTAATACAGCGGCTATACAATATTGTTGTTTCTAAGTGACACTTCTGTTGGCTGGAGGAGATTGAGTGCATTAGCGTCATGGAAGACTGGGCTGCGGAGCTCAGAGATGAATGGCGAGCATATAAACCAGGATGGAGTTGCAGGAGGAAGAATTGAGGAGGAGAGAAGAAGCTGTAGTGAGAATGCAGGAGGAGCAACGGAGGGAACGGCAGATTCTGGAAAGATTCATAGAAGGCCCTAGGATGCCGACAGCCATGTATATTCCCAGGGATAAAAAGATACCTGATTTCGCAGGTATGCCAAAGAAACATGGAGATTATACGGTGGAAGAATGGATAGAAAGGACAAAAGCAGCACTAAAAGTTCTCAGAATACCTCCGGAAGATCAACTAGAAATTGTTAAAGATCATTTAATTGGACAAGCTAGAGACACAGCTCGTTTTGTTCCACCGGATACGCAAAATACGGTAGAAGACTTGTTTGATGTACTAAAAATCGTTTATGGTGATAAAGTTCCTGTGAGTATACGAATCAAGGAATTTTATGACAGAAGGCAGGAACTGGGTGAAGATATGCGCACTTATGCATATACGCTACAAGAAAAGTTAAATAGGATTGAAGCTATTGATCCTGATTGTTTTAGGTATCCTCAGAAGATACTAAAGGAAAGATTTGTATTAGGAATAAGAGAAGAAAGTTTGCGAAGAGAAATGAAGAAAAGATTGGAGAGAGTTCCAGAAATAACTTTTGCATCCTTATTGCAAGAAGCTGTTAAGTGGTCTGAAGAAGATGTGTCATGTGATTGGAGAGAGGGAAACGTGAAAATTCTGTCGAGAGGTCGTAATGAAGCTACAGTAAGAGGAGCTACTGTGGAAACAAATTATAAAACGGAAATTAATGAATTGAAACACATGATGACTGAGTTACTTCAAGAGAAAAGACAGCGACAAGAACCAAGTTATTACTCACGACGTATCTGGAATGGTAACAATCCGTCGTATGGATCTGACTATGAGAGAACTGCATACAGGGCAGTGGGTCAGAGACGGCCAGAATATGTTGAAAGATACCCAATACGAAGGGCACCACTAAGAAACGAGAGAGGAGATCTAGTGTGTTATCGATGTTTTGAATCGGGACATGTGGCAAGACAATGTAGGAGTGAGCGAGTAAGGACTCCAGGAGTGACTCAGACTGATGTTCCTGGTGATTCATCGGATACTGTACTTGACACCTCAAGAATAAAAGTTAACGCTAGAATAAATACGAGTAGTACAGTGCCAGTATTGGTGACGAAATTAGGCTTTCCTTAAGTTTATCAAAGGCCTGCTGACATTCCGAACTCCAAAATATTGCTGTTTTCTTGGGTCGCAACTTATTTTTACCAGTCAATCTGTGAAGTGGTGCAGCGATCTTAGCAAATGATGGTACGAATCTGCGATAATAACTCGCTAAACCCAAGAATTGTCGAACTTCTTTCACCGTGGTGGGAACCTTCCAATTTTTCACTACTTGGGTTTTCTCTGAATCTACTGTCACTCCCTCCGCAGAGACGATGTGGCCTAAATACTTAACTTGCTTACTCAGCATTGTACACTTACTTGGCTTTAATTTCAATCCGCTTTCACTTATCTTCGTGAACACCTTATCCAAGTGTTCCAGGTGAGTAACAAAATCCTTGGAGAACACCAGAATATCGTCAAGATATAGTAATAAGATTTTGAAAACATAATCACTCATTACATTTTCCATTAATCGTTGAAATGTAGCTGGTGCATTCGTTAATCCAAAAGGCATTCTAGTCCATTGGAAAAGTCCGAAAGGTGTCGTGACTGCAGTTTTTCTCCTTATCCTTTTCCGACATAGCCACTTGAAAATAGCCTGATGTCAGATCCAAAGATGTAAACAATTTAGCATGACTCAACGCATCCAGGGATTCCTCTATCCTGGGTAAGGGATATGCATCTTTCACAGTAACGCTGTTCAGCTTCCTATAATCGACACAAAATCGTATGGATCCATCTTTTTTTCTAATAATTACAGCTGGCGACGCCCATGGGCTCTTACTCGACTCCAGAATACCTTGAGTCATCAAGTCTTGGACGTGTCACTTAAATTCTTCATATATATGCGGTGATACTCGTCGATATGCCTGTTTGATAGGTGAATGTATTCCTGTATTTATTGTATGATAAATCTTGTCCGTGTACCCGATGTCATTTTCATTCACGGAAAACACTTGGCGATGTTTCCACAGTAAGTTTTTCAATTGTTCGCTTTGTTCTGCGGTCAGCTCTTCCCAGTTTACATTGATAGCTAGACCTTGAATAAATCTATCCACATCTCCATTAGTATCTATGCTTACTGCACTTTTTCTCACGACCATGGTATCTCCCTCCAATTGGCATTGTAACTCAGAAAAAGCTAAAATTTCCTTAGGTTTATATATTTCAGCTACTCGAATTCTTGGAGGCAAGCTAATAGGTTTTTGGCCAGCATTTAACACTCGTACTATTATTTTGTCTTTGTTCGGTATAACCAATGTATTAGCTACACATAAGTCAGTGGGTAAAATAGCTGTTTCTGTGCTTGATACTACCACTGGCGTTGCTGCATATTCTCTCAACTTAGTACAGTTTCCTAGTAACAAAGTCTCAGACAGTGGAGGAAGTGTCACCTTTTTTCTTCCAATCAGCTTAACAAATCCAATTTTTTCGTTTTTGTTATTCTGAACTTGTCTCCATATTTTGTAAATCTCTCCTCCCTTAAGCCAGCTATTGGACACTGCATTCCAATTCAGTTCTTGCAGTACGTTCATGCCCAAAATTCCGGGTGTCATGTTAACTTTTCTGTAGGCCATATCATCTTTTACTATGAGTACGCCACAATGCTTTATTTCTTGTCCAAGGCACGTCATATCCACTTCCACACATCCCACTATTGGAATGTTTACACCATTCACAGCAGATAACTTTATTAGACTTGCTTCTTGCATTTGGTTATTGTCCTTCAGATGTTGTTGGAAGTAGCTTTCTGCTAAAGTTGTTACTTCTGACCCAGTGTCTATACAACACCTTACTGGTACTCCAGCCATTGTAACTTCTATTATCGGACTTTTTCCAAATATTTTCCGGTTTTCATCCTCCTCTCCAAGGGAATTTACTCTCAGTGCTCGAATAGTAGATGGGGAGGGTAACTGGGTAAAATCTGCTCTCACTGGAGTCTGGACTGGAGGCATAACTTGTTTCCGTTGATTACTATCCAGATTAACTGGCACTGTACTACTCGTATTTATTCTAGCGTTAACTTTTATTCTTGAGGTGTCAAGTACAGTATCCGATGAATCACCAGGAACATCAGTCTGAGTCACTCCTGGAGTCCTTACTCGCTCACTCCTACATTGTCTTGCCACATGTCCCGATTCAAAACATCGATAACACACTAGATCTCCTCTCTCGTTTCTTAGTGGTGCCCTTCGTATTGGGTATCTTTCAACATATTCTGGCCGTCTCTGACCCACTGCCCTGTATGCAGTTCTCTCATAGTCAGATCCATACGACGGATTGTTACCATTCCAGATACGTCGTGAGTAATAACTTGGTTCTTGTCGCTGTCTTTTCTCTTGAAGTAACTCAGTCATCATTTATTTATTTACATTCTCTTATATACCGCGCTATTCTGCATCAGTGCGGTTTACATTGAACAAACTGAAATTACATGTGTTTCAATTCATTAATTTCCGTTTTATAATTTGTTTCCACAGTAGCTCCTCTTACTGTAGCTTCATTACGACCTCTCGACAGAATTTTCACGTTTCCCTCTCTCCAATCACATGACACATCTTCTTCAGACCACTTAACAGCTTCTTGCAATAAGGATGCAAAAGTTATTTCTGGAACTCTCTCCAATCTTTTCTTCATTTCTCTTCGCAAACTTTCTTCTCTTATTCCTAATACAAATCTTTCCTTTAGTATCTTCTGAGGATACCTAAAACAATCAGGATCAATAGCTTCAATCCTATTTAACTTTTCTTGTAGCGTATATGCATAAGTGCGCATATCTTCACCCAGTTCCTGCCTTCTGTCATAAAATTCCTTGATTCGTATACTCACAGGAACTTTATCACCATAAACGATTTTTAGTACATCAAACAAGTCTTCTACCGTATTTTGCGTATCCGGTGGAACAAAACGAGCTGTGTCTCTAGCTTGTCCAATTAAATGATCTTTAACAATTTCTAGTTGATCTTCCGGAGGTATTCTGAGAACTTTTAGTGCTGCTTTTGTCCTTTCTATCCATTCTTCCACCGTATAATCTCCATGTTTCTTTGGCATACCTGCGAAATCAGGTATCTTTTTATCCCTGGGAATATACATGGCTGTCGGCATCCTAGGGCCTTCTATGAATCTTTCCAGAATCTGCCGTTCCCTCCGTTGCTCCTCCTGCATTCTCACTACAGCTTCTTCTCTCCTCCTCAATTCTTCCTCCTGCAACTCCATCCTGGTTTTATATGCTCGCCATTCATCTCTGAGCTCCGCAGCCCAGTCTTCCATGACGCTAATGCACTCAATCTCCTCCAGCCAACAGAAGTGTCACTTAGAAACAACAATATTGTATAGCCGCTGTATTACAACAAGAATCGTGGAATAACCCCTTAAATAAACGAAAAAAATCCTGTCCGTGACGCCAAACCGCGCCTCCTGTGACCCCCTCGGGGTTCCGCCGCTGGCCCGGGGCTCTGCTGGCGGCGGCCGACCGGGGCGTCGGCTGCCGATCACGGTAGCGGGTCGGTTGTTATTCCCCAAGAGCCGGACCACACATCCCCCCTAGTATTCACAGCAGGGCGCATAAAAGTCGGGGTTTGTATGGTTCTGACACATTGACATACAAATTTGTGTTACTTAAGGCACTCAAGTCGGTTGTGAAGTAAGGGAAAATGCATTTATTCAACATTAAAACTTTTATAAACAAAACATTTCCTATAAACTGTTTCTATACTCTAGCATGAGAATACAAAGTCCACCACAACAGTCTTTACTTAGCTGAATCCTTTTCTTCCTGGTTGGTGAGAGTTGAGGTCGGCGTGTTCAGCGCTTCTTCTTCTTTGTCCGGAGTTGGGGCCCTTGTAGAGAAGTTCCTAGGTCTTCTCCCTCACCTGACTTTAAGAAAATAAAGTAAGGAAAACCCTATCTATCCCGGTGTACATTGGTGAACTTGTGGGTTCTAACTACAAGTAAAACAAAAGATAATTTTGTTTCCCTGCTAATTCTTCTTTTGCTTTGTCTCTTGTCTATTTGCATTTATCTGGACACACTAAAACAGCTTGGTTCAGTGCTGGTTTCATACCTTTCTTTAGCACTTCTCTTATAAGCACTTCTCTTATAAGCACTTTATCAGGTCAGAATCAGGGTCAGCATTAAGCTTTCTCACTTACAAGAATTATGTTACAAGACTTTACAAGACAAGCAACAACATTTAAACAACATCACTTCAGAATTCTCTGCTCTGCTCGGCTGGTTTTACTTATACAGAACCAGTTAAGAGTATCTCAACTTTAGGCAAATACTCATCTGCTTCAGTAAGTTTCCTTGCATCAATCTGCAATTGCATTCAGAAAGACTACAGAGCAAAACTTCTTTTTTTTTAAAATAATTAGCCAGATTCACTTAATCTGCATCCTTACAAGGTGGCTTAAACCTACAACTTATCTTTAAATTTCTTTCTGGAGAACAATATTATACCAGTGCTCCACTTTTTTACTTATCTCAGCCTCTCACTGGACAAATAGTAATAACAGCTTCTTCAAGCAAGGCTCTCTCATGTCTGTACTAGTGCTCCTATTCTACTTATCTCAGCCTTTCACTGGACAAGTAATAAAACAGCACCTTCCTCCAAGCAAGGCTCCCTGATGTCTGTACTAGTGCTCCTATTCTACTTATCTCAGCCTTTCACTGGACAAGTAATAAAACAGCACCTTCCTCCAAGCAAGGCTCCCTGATGTCTGTACTAGTGCTCCTATTCTACTTATCTCAGCCTTTCACTGGACAAGTAATAAAACAGCACCTTCCTCCAAGCAAGGCTCCCTCATGTCTGTTCAACAGAAAACTTATGGTTTCCTAGGAGACCAGGATTCTATTCAGTACAGATGACCGGCTCCAACCTATCATATGCTGTGTTCTGGGGATTCTACAAATTGTTTACCACTGGAATGTCCCCTGGATCTCCATTTTAAACTACTGTTTTTGTATTATTTTCTATGAGGATTCCCTATTTCTACTCTAAACTATATTAATATATTTTATTAACACCAAAACACTATCATTTCCTTAATCAGGGTCTCAATAGCTTCCTTACAGTGATTTTAAAATTTAAATTGAGACAAAGACAAATGTACTGTAGATTTCTCATAAATATAAAACAAAGTAATTTTCCAAACCTGTCCTAAGCTATTTCAAAAATTAGATTGTGCTTTGAGGTATGCTTCACGTCGAATGTAACTCACTAATCAATGTTGTTAGCCCTCCATAACACAAAGTTCATTTACTCTTACAAAATGTATTTTCTAAAACTTAAAACCCACTTACTTCTTTTATTTAAAACCCCCAATTTAATTAAAACCCAAATTTAAACCCTTCTAATAATTTTAACCCCTTCATTATCTAACCCTGCTAAATTAAATCCTTTAACAATAAATTTTCCCAATTTTAACCCCAGAATCAATGGTTTTAGACCCCTCTTACATGAAGCAGACCCTTTTCCTAAGCTTACAGGAGCTCTAAATCTCGCTGGGTCTCACAAATGTTTGGGTTGTTTGCTATCTAAACCCCTGGAACTCTTTCCTTACTGAGCTAAAATCTAGGTCCCGGCTTCTTCCTTGGCCTGCTGAAACCCTTGCAGCCAATCAGAATCTTTCTCTATCTCCACCAATCAAAAGGTTCCTATCACAAACTAAAGAAGTAAATAGCACATTGCTCTAACAAGCTGCATCTTTTTAACCCTCTGGTTACACTTGTATTGGGGAAAGTAGTGGATTTCCTGGGTCCCCTTTAATAATGCTTTATGGACCTTTCCTCTAGGAAATTGTCTAAACCTTTTTTAAACCCAGTTACACCAACAGCTTTTACTACATCCTCCAGTAACGAATTCCAGAGTTTGATTACATGTTGAGTGAAAAAATATTTTCTCTTATTAGTCTTAAATATGTTACACTGTAGCGTCATTGCATGTCCCCTAGTCTTTCTATATTTTGATGGTGTAAACAATCAATCTACGTTTACCCATTCTACTCCATTCATTAATTTATAGACCTCTATCATATTTCCCTTCAGCTGTCTCTTTTCCAGGTTGAAGAGCCCTAACCTTTTTAGCCTCTCTTCATAGGGATATCCTTCCATCCCCTTTACTATTTTGGTGGCTCTTCTCTGTACCTTTTCTAATAATGCTATATCCTTTTTAAGCTATGGAAACCAGAATTGCACACAGTATTCAAGGTGCGGTTGCACCATGGAACGATACAGAGGCATTATAATATCCTTTTTTTATTCTCCATTCCTTTCCTTATAATTCCTAGCATTCTACTTGCTTTCTTGGCTGCTGGTGCACACTGGGTGAAGGGTTTCAACATGTTATCCAAGATGACACCTATATCTTTTTCATGGGTGGTGGTTCCTAATGTGGAACCTTGCATCGTGTAACCATAGTTTGGGTTGTTCTTTCCTAGGTACATAACTTTGCAATTGTCCACATTAAATTTCATCTGCTATTTGGATGCCCAGTCTTCCAATTTATCAAGATCCTCTTGCAATTTTCCACAATCCTCATGGGTTTTAACAACTTTAAATAGTTTTGTGTCATCTGCAAATTTGATAATCTCACACATTATTCCCATTTCCAAGTCATCTGTGAATATGTTAAAAAGCAGTGGACACAGCAAAGATCCCTGGGGTACTCCACTATTCACCTTTCTCCATTGGAAAAATTGGCCATTTAGCCCTCCTTCTGCTTTCTATCTTTTAAGCAGTCCCTGATCCTCAATAACACACTACCTCCTATCCCATGACTTTTTAATTTTGCTAAGAGTCTCTCCTGAAGGACACTATCAAAGTCTTTCTGAAAATCGAGATACACTATATCAACTGACTCACTTTTGTCCACCTGTTTATTCAAACCTTCAAAAAAACATAACAGATTAGTAAGACAAGACCTTCCTTGGCTAAAGCCATGTTGGCTGTCTCCCATTAAGCCATGACTATCTACATATTCAGTAATTTTGTTCTTTATAATGGTTTCTACCATTTTTCCTAGTACTGACCTCAGGCTCACTGGTCTGTAGTTTCCAGGATAACCCATGGAACCCTTTTTAAAATTTGGCATTATATTGGCCATCCTCCAATCTTCAGGTATTACAAATGATTTTTTTTTTTAAACTTTTATTTTCATTTTGCAACAAACAAAAGAAACAACACACCAAAAGAGACAAAACAGGTATACAATAAGGAAAAGTAAACCCATTACCCCCCACCCCGATGCTTCTTCTCTACCCGATTATATCAGCATGTGAGCGCTTCCAATTAACAGTGATTATACATCAAATGATCAAAAGAGTATCTACAATACAGCATGATCATGGGACAGAGATATATACAAAGTTAGACAGTCAGATGAGAGCATTTAGCAAAATGTACATAGTCATTGAGCAGCTTCCATTGAGACCAATGAGAAGGAGTCTGAACGGAGGAAGCGAACAAACGAGGTATTTGTTCATATTTACTGTAAAGACAGGCATGATTCCACCATTCATTGGGGCTCAGATGGGAGCTAATTTTCCAGTATTACTTAATTAGGGAAATAGCAATGCCTAGCATAAAGTTCGAAAGGAGATAAGCCATTTTTGGGAGAGAGGGGATCCCCGCAATTGGGCGAAGTCCCACTATCCTCCAAGAAAGGGGCTCCTGAGAGTGCGAGATAGACTAAATACGACCCCAGACCCGACGCCAGTAATACTGTAGTGCGGGATATTCATGCATAACATGAGGCAATGAACCAATGGCCGCAGGACGTGTCCAGCAACCATTGCCCTGAGTAGTGTTCCATTTGTCTAATCTGTGAGAAGTGTAAAAACACCGGTGGGCTAGAAAGAAGAGGGTCTGAGTGAGTGAGGCGGATCGGGAACCCGTGTCCCTCTACTCCAGATAAGGCTCCATTGCTCCGAGGTCAAAGTCACATGCAATTCTCTCTCCCATACTTTCTGCGCTATAGGGGTATCTCTAGTTATAGCATTACATAAGGTTTAGTAAAATTGGATGCTACACCCGGTGAACTACCGAGAGATCGGAAAGTCTCCAATCAACCTTATGTAGGGAATGCCGACGGCGGGAGTACTCTAGTGCTCCGAAGGCGATGCTGAAGTTGCACTGACCAGAGTCGGGAGTCTAAAGATTGCATAAGAGTATTAAAGGCACCTAAAGTGTCTAAAAGCATTGGTGGATAGTGGGAGTCTGATGGGAGAGTCATACCAGGGAGAAAGGTAAGAGGAATCGGTTTGCAAAGGCCCGCTTCTATATCTAGCCACACAGGTCTACTCGGTACTGGATCTTCCAACCAACGAGCACCTTGTTTGAGAAGAAAAGATTGAGGGAACACTTGAGTAAAATCGCCACCAAGTATTAATGGAGCATTGGCAGAGGCCAAGGCCAACTGCGCAATACTTGCATAGTAAGCAGGGTTGTCCACATTCGGGGCATAATGCAAATACACGTGAATTCACTATCTCCAACCTCAAGGTGTACACGGGCCCATCTACCCTCCTTGTCAGCGCTAATATCAGGTACAGTAGCATGCAAAGACTTCTTAACCAGAATGGTTATCCCGTACCATTTGGAAACGGTGGGAGAATAGGCAGCTACCATGTGAGGCTTAGCATTGAGTTTCAGTGTTTCAACAGAGTTTAAATGCGTTTCCTGAAGAAACACTAAATCAACATGCTCATGGCTAAGATAGCTAAGGATTTTCTTTCCTTTGAGTGGACCATTAATGCCTTTGACGGTGAATGATAAGATTTTACATAAGGCCATTCAGAAAAGTTAAAAATTCTGAGCATGATAGCACACATAATTTCACTATGTCCCTCAAACTGACTGTATCTGGCTGTACACATGACATAGGAAAAAGAAGCTAATATAATACAATGAAGCGCCCCACATTAACAAAGAAAACCGCAGTACGGTAGAGGAGAAGCAAAACCCCAAAATTACTGGCGACCATGTGTCTGCGGGGAGAAACCCCAGAGAAGGCCGAAATTGAAAAAACACATAACCTGTAGGACTGTGCGTGCTCCGAATCCGACCGAGGCACGCATCATGAAGGGATAGGAGACCAAAAAAAAACAAAAGTCATATAGAGAAAGAAAGAAAGTCCAGGCTATTTCTGTGCTTGGCTATGACCGCCGCATCGGGCCCTTCAAAATGGCGGATAGAGCCGGCAGATAAGAGTCCAAGATTTGGGATTAGCGCATCTGCTCTGCTTCTTTGGAGTCTAAAAATGTTGATAGTAGATCAGGATCTTCGAACGTCCTGGTTTGGGTGTGGAGAGTCACTCGGAGCTTCGCTGGATACAACAGGCCAAAGCGAGCCTGTAGCTGTTGAAGTCGAGGGCGAAAAGCAAGGAGTTTCTTCCGACGGTCAACGGTAGGCTTTGCCAAATCAGGAAAGAAGGAGACCTTACGACCTTCAAATTCCAAATGATGATTCGCTCGGGCAGCATGTAAAATTTGTTCCACTTGTTGATATCGTAGCAAGCTAAAGATAATAGGCCGGGGGGTCGTGCGGTTGAGCGCCATGTGGGCAGGAACACGGTGTGCTCGATCGATTTCCAGTTCTCTGTGAAGAGTGATCTTCAGCAAGGAGGGAAGAGTTTTGAGCAAGAATTCTCTTATATCTCCTGCTTCCACCCCCTCCGGCATTCCGAGGAGCCTCACATTGTTGCGACGGGCTCGATTATTGCTATCTTCTAACTCCTTTTGAAGATTCTGTATCTGGCGCTCAGCCTTGTCCAGTTTGCCCAAGCGCACCTCGTGCGAGTCGAGGACCCCCGCCATGTTGTCCTGCCGTAATGAAAGACTTTCAAGTCGGTCCTGGAGCACTCCAAAGTCTTCTCGCATGGCTCGAAGCGCTTCTCCATTGGATTGCACCAATTCCTTCACGCCGCGTATTTCCTCCAAAATCTCCAGGTGCATTGCGGGGTTTTCACGAAAGGGGACCATCTTCTGTGGGGAGGACACCTCTGTTTTGGAGCGTTTTCCGTGAGAAGAAGAAGGAGACCCGAAGTCCAAGCGCGCTGGTTTATGGGCCGCCATCCCCCCGAGGTGCCCCGGTCAGCTCGGAGCGAAATAGTAAATTTGTATAGGTATTAAGTCAGGATTCTAAGTAGGCCTCTCGGGAGCTTCAACGCAAAGCGTCCTACCCGCTGGACATCAGGCTCCGCCCCCCTATTACAAATGATTTTAATGATAGTTCACAAATTACTGCTAGCAGATCTACAGTCTCATATTTCAGTTCTTTCAATACCCTTGGATGTATACCATCCGGTCCAGGTGATTTGCTACTCTTCAGTTTATCAAATAGTTGTAATACATCTTCCCAGTGTATTGATATTTCTTATGTTCTTCTGTTGCATCACCTTTAAATACCATTTTAGTCATGGATAACATCCCTACATCTTCCTCAGTAAAGACTGAAGCACAGAATTCATTCAGTCTCTCCGCTATGGCCTTGTCCGCTCTTAGTGCACCTTTTACCCCTCTATCATCTAGTATAGTCCAACTGACTCTCTCACAGGTTTTTTGCTATGAATGTACTGAAAAAGTCTTTATTATGTGTCATTGCTTCCACTGCAAGTTTCTTCTCAAATTCTCTCTTTGCCTGCCTTATCAATGCCTTGCATCTAGCTTGCCAGTGCTTATTTTGTTTCCAGTTTTCATTTTGAAAGTGTGAATAAACAGGTGGACAAAGGTGAGTCAGTTGATATAGTGTATCTGGACTTTCAGAAAGCCTTTGACAAGGTCCCTCATCAGAGACTTTTGGCAAAACTAAAGAGTCATGGGATAGGAGGCAGTGTACTACTGTGGATCAGGAACTGGTTAAAAGATAGAAAGCAGAGGGTTGGGCTAAATGGCCAATTTTCCCAATGGAGAAAGGTGAATAGTGGTGTACCCCAGGGATCTGTACTGGGTCCGCTGCTTTTTGACATATTCATAAATGACCTGGAAAGTGGAATAACGAGTGAGGTTATCAAGTTTGCAGATGACACAAAACTATTTAAAGTTGTTAAAACCCAAGAGGATTGTGGAAAATTGCAAGAGGATCTTGATAAATTGGAAGACTGGGCATCAAAATGGCAGAAGAAATTTAATGCGGACAAGTGCAAAGTTATGCACCTAGGGAAGAACAACCCAAACTATGGTTACACGATGCAAGGTTCCACATTAGGAACCACCACCCAGGAAAAAGATTTAGGTGTCATTGTGGATAACATGTTAAAACCCTTGGCCCAGTGTGCAGCGGCGGCCAAGAGAGCAAATAGAATGCTAGGTATCATAAGGAAAGGAATGGAAAATAAAACAAAAGATATTATAATGCCTCTATACCGTTCCATGGTGAGACCGCACCTTGAATATTGTGTGCAATTCTGGTCGCCGTATCTCAAAAAGGATATAGCGTTATTAGAAAAGGTTCAGAGAAGAACCACCAAAATAGTAAAGGGGATGGAAAGATACTCCTATGAAGAAAGGCTAAAAAGGTTAGGGCTCTTTAACCTGGAAAAGAGACGGCTGAGGGGAGATATGATAGAAGTCTATAAATTAATGAACGGAGTGGAACGGGTAAACGTAGATCGACTGTTTACATTATCAGAATATAGAAAGACTAGGGGACATGCAATGAAGCTACAAGGTAAACTATTTAAGACTAATTAAAGAAAATATTTTTTCACTCAACGTGTAATCAAACTCTGGAATTTGTTACCGGAGGATGTAGTAAAGGCTGTTAGTGTAGCTGGGTTTAAAAAAGGTTTGGACAAGTTCCTGGAGGAAAGGTCTATAAACCATTATTAAGAAGGGACCCAGGATATCAATGATTGACCTAGTACAAGCATTGCAGAACCTGTGTCTTTTGGGGAAACTGCTAGATACGTATGACCTAGATTGGCCACTGTTGGAAACAGGATACTGGGCTTGATGGACCTTGGTCTGACCCAGTATGGCATATCTTATGTTCTTATCTCCCTAGCATGTTCTACTGTGACACTGACCTAGTCAATACTGGGATAATTGAAATCACCCATTATTATTACTGTGCTGTAACGTTTGTTAGCTTCCCTGATTTTTTTGAGCATTTCATCATCCATTTGTTCATTCTGGTCAGGCAGTCAATAGTACACCACCACTGCTTTCGCCTTCCCCTGTTTACATGGAATTTCAATCCATAGAGATTTTACAGTGAATTTTGTTTCCTGCAAAACTTTAATCCTTTGTGACTCAATACCCTCTCTAACATAGAGTGCAACCCCTCCACCAATTTAATCTGCTTTCTCATTATGATATAAAAATGGTTTTGATAATGTAACCAGTAGAAAGAAAAAGATATTTTCTGGGGAAAGGCTCCAGGTGTGGTCCATGTGAGGAGGGCTGCTCTTCCCTTTCCCCCATGATCCTGATAGGGAGGGGGGCTAAATTTACTTTTTTTGTTTTTAAAAAGAGGTTTCTTGAGGGCAGGAGAGCTCAAAAGTGAAACAGGAGATACCCGGGCCCAAGCAGGGTGGGAGATTGGCAGCTGTCACCTCTAGAAGGTAAAAAGGTAAAGGGAGGGATGGGGCAGGCAGCTGATTGGCTCTCCAGTCAACAGTAAGTCCATGCCTGATAATGGAGCCCAATCTGCTGCCTGACAGAGCTGCATACTTGCGTGGCTGTCTCCGATCACTGAGGAGAGAGGCCTGAGGCATTGGAGAGGGCTGGGCTGATTCGCAGCTCTCCTGATGAGGAGAAGGGGTACTTTTGCTGGCAAAATACTCTGGAGACTGGATTGTGAGGGAAAGTGTGTGTGTGTGGTGGGGGGGGTTTCCCTTGATGTGGGGGGAGCAACGGATGGCCGAAAATCACCCCAGAGCCCTTAGGCAAGGCTCAGGGTGGAGTAAATGGGCCAAGGGCCCAGGATGAGCCTAATGATATACTGTACACCATAGCAGCCATCAACACGACTACCGCACAATCTGATCCATGCCCAGCTTTCTGAGTCAAAGAACTACGGACTGACCTCAGTCCCATCATATCCAGACTCATGGAACAATCGTTCACAACGGGTGCTTTCCCACGCACCCTCAAACACACATCAATAAGACCTCTACTAAAAAACAACAAACTCGACCAACAGAAACCTGAATCCTACAGACCGATAGCAAGCATACCGATGCTAGCAAAAATAATGGAAAAGGAAGTTCAGAGACAAATACAAGATCACATTGATTCCAACGCACCACTGGATCCATGCCAACACGGATTTAGAGAAGCCCACGGGGTTGAAACCCTTCTTACCACACTCTTCAGCAGCATAATATCAGGCATCGACAATACCCGCCAAGGGTTTGTCCTTGTCTTCCTTGACATCGCGGCAGCGTTTGATTCCGTGAGCCATGAGCGCCTCCTAGAATGCCTCAAAGAGAAAGGAATCTCCGGTAAAGCACTTGAGTGGTGCAGATCCTACCTCTCAGACAGATGGCAGCAGGTACGATCCAGAGACACATCATCGGATCCATTCCACCAAAGCCAAGGTGTCCCACAAGGATCCTCCCTCTCCGCCTTGCTGTTCAATATATACATGCAGCCTATCTGCAACCTGATCCGGTCTTTCAACGTTTAACTGCATGATATACGCAGATGATGTGCTATTATACACGCCTTTTGCAACAGAGAACCCCGACCTCTCACCAATAACATGCTGCATAAATGAAATATCCAATTGGCTACAATCCCAAAACCTCCGGATTCAACACAAGAAGACGGAGGTGATGTTCATTACAAGGAACCGTAACTTCACTGCGCCGGCAGTACTAAAAGTGAAGGACGCAGACCTCCAGATCAAAACCGCGATCAGGTACCTCGGCGTCACACTAGACCAGAACCTGAATATGCAGGCACATATAAGTAACACTGTAAGGGCAGTATATCATAAAATTAGATCCCTTAGGTACCTGCGATCTCTGCTGGAGCCAGATGATTTCAGGACTATCTATCAGGCACTAATCATCCCGCATTTCGATTATGCGAACGCAATACTGCAAGGACTCCCCCAAACCACTCTGAACCCACTGCAAATGGCAATGAACACCGCAGCAAGAGTACTACACGGAGCATCTAGGAAAGACCATGTCTCACCCATTATGAAACAACTCCACTGGCTCCCGATACAAGGTAGACTTACATTTAAGACCTTGCTACTCACCTTCAAAGCCACCAAAGGTCTCTCGTCAGCATCACTAACAGAGCTAATCCAGATGACACCCCACAATAGGGACAGAAGGTCAGTAGCACAAAACACCTTGATAGTCCCAAGATCAATAACTCAATGCACCAAGTCAACATCCAGCAGGGCCTACAAATTTTATGCACCAATGATCTGGAATAACCTCCCCCACAACATCCGAGCAATCCCAGACATATTCCAATTCAGGAAGGCCTTGAAACACTACCTCTTCCTCCTACACTACCCGGAAACCAATAGAAGCTCAGCACCAATTGTTGAAACCACCCAAATCTCCACTGTCTGAAACCAAACGAGCGCATGACCAGTCTGTGAATTGTATATATTGTTATTGTATATAGTTCCCCTGTTAGCCAAGTTGAATTTCCTGTTCATATGTAAACACAAAGTACTATTGGAAATGTGTGTGTTCATTGTTTATTGTAAACCGCGCTGATGCTGAATAGCGCGGTATAAAAGAGACTATAAATAAATAAATAAAATAAATAATGAGGGCCATGGATTTTCCCTGCTGGTCTTAGGCAAGTCCCAGGGAATAGGAGAGGTCCCAAAGGGGGGGAGGGGTGAATTTCTCCAGAACATATGTGAAAGACTCAGAGAAGGGAAAGAGGAATGAAGGAGCCTGGGGACTGGGCCAGAGAGCCCTAGAGGAATGGCTGGACTGGAGAGTAGGCTTGGAGACTCTGATAGGCCATGGATGGAAATGGTGGGGCCAGCCTTAAAGGGGCCATCCATACCTTTTGACAGCCAAATGGCTTAATTTTGTAAAGTTAAAATTAAAAGATGTGGAGGGGAGGAGAGATTGGGATGAGCTGCTGGGAAAAGAAGAGACAGCTCCGTTGAACTGTTGAAGGTATTCTCAATGAAGTGCCATTAAAATTTCGAGGATCTACCAAAAAGTGAGTGAAATGAAAATTTTAAGGATAAAATGGGATTCTGGGGAGATGAGAGGGTTCTATTTAGTGGTAAAAGGTAGTTTATGTTTAGTTTATTGTATAGTCCTGATTTATTTAGGAAAGTTATGTCCGGATAGATTAAAAGAATTAACTTCAATTTTAAAAGTATAAAATGTATGTTCTATTTAAAATATTATGATCTATGTGTAAATAAATAAGTTTGGTTGTATATTTATGGGTAAGACTGAAGATTTTTTAAGAAAGAATCCATGAGTTGTAGCTGTAGTGGAAGACTGAGTTATCTGTTTTGCAGAGGTTCCACTGTAAGGGCTAACATTGATGATACAGTTATGCTTGTTTCTTTTTATGTCATAGTTTAGTAAATTTAATAAGTGGGAAATTTTTCATTTGGGCTTATAAGGAAGAGAAAATTGTGAAATGTTCAAAAGAGAGGGGTTTAGCATATCGAGTAGGTATCCCAAGGGAGTATTTTGTGATGTCATTGAATGTAAGGAGACGATTGATGGGAAGACAGAAGATTGGTAATGATGTCTGAAAAACTTCAGTTAGTGATTGCAGTTAGATGAGTGTGGAAGTATGTTTGGGTGTCTGGTAGCCTAGGCTTTTGTTTGAGCCTGAATTAGTGGAATTTGAGTATTTTGTTGTGGATGCTGAAAGAATAAATGAAGAGTGATTGAAGTTGAGTGTGGTGGATGGAAAGTTTGGTAAAAAGGGGTGGGATTAAGTGAAAAAGTGCTGGGAGGGGGCAGAAAGGATCACGAGAGAGTTAAATTTGACTGAGGTCTCTTGGAATTCTCCAGTAACCTGTGGGGAGGATTTGAAACTCTAATTTGTTGAATTTAGAAGTGCAGGTACGTCCCTTTCCAAGATGTGGAATAGGGAACAGGGGTCAATCCCTTCAAAGAGGAAAAGAAGACAGGAGATTAGGAGAAATTAGGTTATAGGATGTTTATTCTTCAGGAACGTAAGTTTAATATTTACAATTGGGGAATTAGTGGGAGGTATTATAAACGTTTGTTTTGCTGTGCCGTTTGAACATCCAGTAGGGGTAATAAAGTTGGTTGAGATGCTTGTGTGCAGTTATTTTTATTTTCTGGTTGGAGAAAGCTGTGTTTACACATCAACACCCAGTGTCGCTTCAGAGAGCAATCCCAGAGACGAAGGAAGATATGGAGGATCTCCAGAGGCAAATTGACGACCTTCAGCAAACTTTGGAGAGCACAACAAGTACACCGCAACAACCACCACCACCAGTTGTTACAATAACTGTTGTCATCCAGAGGGAGAAGAGCATCCCTATTTTTATGGGTTTCCTAGCCGACCAGAGGATTTAACCATGGAGGAGTGGACGGAGAAGGTCCGGTCAACACTGAAGATACTCAGAGTACCGGCAGACCAGCTGGAGATAATTAAAGTGAAAGGTCAAGCTCATGAAACCATGAAACATATGGCCCCTAGGAGGGGACAATCTGTTCAGTCCATATTTGAACTGTTTCTGCAGGTTTATGGGGATAAGGACCCGCTTGGGTTCTGAATCAAGGAGTTCTATGATAGGAGACCATGAGGAGCAGAATCCACTAGGGAGTCTGCATATCAATTACAAGAGAAACTCATCACCATCCTGACAAAGGACCCCTCTTGACTAAGGGACCCAGAAGAGACCCTTAAAACAATTTGTGCTCCGTGATGACACCCTATAATAGGAAATGCAGAGGAGGGTGGAGGAGAACCCTCGAATGCCCTTCCCTACACTTATGCAAGCGGTGATAAATTGGGCAGAGGAAGAAAAAGTGCCCTGGAGAAGCATCGCCCATAAGGATTGTGTCCCATAGCAGGAATAAGGTCCCAGTCAAAACAACTACTGCTAAGCCAGAGGGAGTAACTACAGTATTACAAGAGATTGTTCGAGCTGTTAACTGGATCAAGAAGAGGCAGGGGGAATTGGAGGAGAAAGTACAGAGAAGAACTGAATTTGGTCATACCTTTACCCGCCGAGAGAGAGAGGGGAGGCCCCACATCCCATCTACAAGGAGACTATCCTAAATGTCAAACATAGGAGATATAATATGTTATCACTGTGGGGAGCCAGGACATATCACCTGTTTTTGCCACAGTGAAAGTGTGATAAATAGGAGACCAGCGGAAAGACCCAGAGTGATGGAGAGCCAAGAGGAAGTAATGCGTCCAGGGTCCAGCACAGAAGCAAATGTGAGACCCAAAGTGGGCACCAAGATGAAACTGGTGAAAACCCCAGAGGGGCTACAGATGCAGATAACAGTACAATTAATGGAGGGGGCTACAGAGAATTCTACAATAGATGAATGGTCTCTGTTGAAAGAAAAGGAAATTGGACAGAGTCTAGTAATTGACATTTCCGAGGGCATTTTGACCAAGTGCATTATCGATACAGGGTTGGATGTATCTACTATTATAACAATAGGCACTTTGAACACCCCAAAAAATTGAGAGATGCGAGCTAGGTCAAGTTAACTGCAGCCAATGGGACAGATTTGCCCATTCTGGGTTATCTAGAGGTAGATGTACAATGCCTTGGCCAGAAAATTCCTGCCAGTTGTATATTCATTGTTAAAGACAATTTTAAAGAAGATGGTGATGTTAAAGAACAGATTGATGGAATCTTGGGCATGAATGCATTACAACATTTTGAAGGTTTATTCGAGAATTTAACAGAGCTGACAAGAAGCAAAAATAATGAAGTTGCCCAAATATTGAGTAAGATTGAACAGCATAGGAGGTATGATACTTATGACAAGAAACCCTCTGGGCCTGGTCAAGACAGTTGGCAATGAAAAACACTGAATTCCATCATTTTCTGAAAGGATTACTGTATATAGGCAAGATGTCATAACAGCCTGGGTATGGAGGCGTGTAGTTTCTTGGTGAACGCAATCCGAAGTATCAATTTATCTGATAAGCTACTAGTAGCAAATGTTCTAACAAAACTCTGAGCAAGGGTTTGTACCGGTTCATATGTTAAATTATGGAGAGAAGGATATTTATTTACCACTCCAAAGTCCTGTTGCTGAAGTGAATAAACCGGAGGAGATTTTAAGACAGTTCAATATCCAGATACAATCAAAAAAAGAACTACTGGTTATTGGAAAAATAAACAAAGTAGAATCTACTTTGGGAGCCATGGATATGGACTTACCACCAGTTAAAGTGGAGTGGAGCTCGTTGACTATGGAACAGACTCAGTCACTCTGAGATTACTCTAGAAGCATAAAGATATATTTTCAAAGAACAGTACTGATATTGGATACTCTGATCTCGTGATGCACTCTATTGATACCGGAGAAGTGCCACCAATTAAGCAGTCCTATAGGCGTGTGTCCCCACATTTATACTGTACTTCTCTACATTTGACAGTTGGGCAAGCAGTGTCGCCGCCGGATAAGTGTACAGATTCTTAATAGATCACCACAAGACACAAGACCTTTGGTCTTCTGTTCTTTAGCAGAGCATTTGTTTGACATACCCCTGACGAAGGACAGCGAAACATGGCCTGTGTCGGGTTGTCAATTGATTAATAAAGGCTCTGTCTTTCCACATTTTATCACGTTTTGGACTGGTTTCTACATTCGACGTGATATTTGCTTTTGTTGTGTTGCCACGCGAGGGTGGGGCAGGCAGCTGATCGGGTCTCCAGTCTGCCATGAGTGCCACATCTGATAGTGGAGAACGATCTGCTGCCAGAGGGGAGGCCGGGTGGGTGATCGGGGAGCCACATATCAGTGCGGCTGTCTCTGATCACTGAGGAGAGAGACCTGAAGCATCGGAGAGGGCCATGCTGATGTGCAGCTCTCCAGATGAGGAGGGGGATATTTTGGTGGGCAAAATATTCTGAAGCCCTTGGGAAATGCCCGGAGTGTGAAGGAAAGGGAGGGGAGTCCTGAAGTGGGGGGAAAGGGGGAGGGGCAACGAATGGCCAAAAATCACCCTGGAACCTTTAGGCAAGGTTCTGGTAGTGTAAATGGGCTGTGAGCCCCAGATGAGCTTGATGAGGGCCATGAATTTTCCCTGGTGGTCTTAAGCAAAGCTCGGGGAATAGGAGAGGTCCCAAAAGGGGGGGGGGGTTGAATTTCCTTTTATGTTATAGTTTAGTAAATCTGATAAGTGGAAAAATTTTCATTTGGGCTTATAAGGAAGAGAAAATTATAAGATGTTCAAAAGAGAGGGGTTTAGTATATAGAGTAGGTATCCCAATGAGTATTTTGTGATGTCATTGAGTGTAAGGAGATGATTGATGGGAAGAAGGAAGATTGGTGAAGGTGCCTGGAAAACATCAGTTAGTGATTGCAGTTAGATGAATGTGGAAATGTGTTCGGGTGTCTGGTGGCCTAGGCCTTTGGTTGAGCCTGAATGAGTGGAATTTGAGTGTTTTGTTGTAAATGCTGAATGGACAAATGAAGAGTGATTGAAGCTGAGTGTGGTGGATGAAAACTTTGGTAAAAAAGGGTGGTATTAAATGAAAAAGTACTGGGAGAGGGCAGAGAGGATCAAGAGAGAGTTAAATTTGACAGAGGTCTCCTGGAATTCTCCCATAACCTATGGGGAGGATTTTAAACTCTAATTTTTTGAATTTTGAAGTGTAGGTACGTCCCTTTCTGAGAGGTGGAATAGGGAACAGGGGTCAATCCCTTCGAAGAGAAAAATAAGACAGGAGATCAGGAGAAATTAGGTTATAGGATGTTTATTGTTCAGGAAGGTAAGCTTAATGTTTACAATTGGGAAATGAGCCGGAGGAGAGTTTAGTGAAAAGGCAGACAGAAGTATCTAAAGGAAATATCCCTACAGATTGGTGGAAGGGGGATTTCAGAGGGAGCTGGAGAGTATTGCAGAGAGTAGTGTAATGTGTATGTGAAGCGAGGGAGTATTGGGTTGAGTGTGATTGAGAATGGTGTTTAGTGAATATACTGATCTGAGGTTGTTGTCACTTTTGACAAAGTGAGGGTATTAAAAGTTTTTGGTTCCAGGACTACTGACCTCGGAGGAGCTTGCAAGCCCATTTATTTTGGTCTAGGAACTCCTTTTAACTTAGAGGCATTGGAGGAGCGTTAGGATGGGGTTCACCTAAGATATTCTGAAAAGCCTAAGAAGAAAAAAAGAAAGAAGCCTGAAGAAACCTTATCTACTGCTGCTGTCACCAGAATGTTGCTGGAGGGATCCTGGGCCCCAACAAGAAGACTTCAGGATGATAAGTACTAGTACACATGAACTAGTTTCAAACTAAGCTCAACATAGGTTTCTAAATATATAAAGGGGCCTATTTAATTAGAAAGCAGCACACTTCACAGGTTTACAAACTGCATTTATTTCACCCGAGCTTTGTTTCAAGATACACTTTTATTTGTGAATGTTAAAGTTACAAATACGATACTATTTTTTTTTTTATAAAGTTTAACAACAAA
Source organism: Ichthyophis bannanicus (assembly GCA_033557465.1). Taxonomy (NCBI): domain Eukaryota; kingdom Metazoa; phylum Chordata; class Amphibia; order Gymnophiona; family Ichthyophiidae; genus Ichthyophis; species Ichthyophis bannanicus. The sequence continues at coordinate 273,282,556 of CM066038.1, read as the reverse complement.
CCATGAAAAAATCCTTGGACAGGAAATACACATTCCGTCATATAACACAAGATTAATCAACTAGCATAAAATGAAAATGACAGCATCACTAAATGTAAGAAGTCCACAATATAGTGGAGATCCAAGAATACACATGCTATGAAGAGATGGAAAGGGGAAAAAAAGAATAAGAAAATGAGTAGGACAGGTGAAGATTTACCATATAAGTCCAATTAAACCCACATGTTAGCTTTGTAATCATTTAGCATCCAAAAAGAAGCATAAAGAATTAAAACAATCTGCAATCCGTCCCATATTAAAAAACAATACATTAAATATAAATGACCCATCATCTTATCGACCGATCGCTAGCATCCCCTTCCTAACCAAAATCATAGAAAAAACTGTTCAATTACAGTTACAAGATCATATAGATACATTTGCCCCCCTTGACAAACACCAATACGGATTTCGCCCTTTCCATGGTGTTGAAACTCTGCTCATTGCACTACTTGACACTCTTAACAAAGGCTTGGACAATTCAAAACAAGCATTCATCTTAGTTTTTCTAGACATTTCAGCTGCTTTTGACAGCATTAATCATACCATACTTATATCAAGACTTAAACAAATAGGTTTAATGAATACTACTCTGAACTGGTTCAAATCATACATATCTGATCGTTCACAATACGTTCAGCATAACCAATCCTCGTCATCCCCATTCCCACAAGAAAAAGGTATACCCCAAGGCTCCGCACTATCTGCTCTATTATTTAACATATACCTCCAACCAATATGTACCATATTCAAAAAACACAAGATTAAATATCATATATATGCAGACGACATCATGCTATTCTCTGAATTTAACATAACCAACCCAAACCATAATAATCTAATAAACTGCCTAATGGAAGCTGAGGACTGGCTCCAATTAAATAACTTATCTATTAACATCAAAAAACTGAAGTCATGATTGTGACAAAAAACACAAAATATACCCCCCAACCTGACATTAAAATCCTGAACACGACTCTCCCTATCAAAGAAGAAATCAAATATCTAGGAGTTATCATAGACAAAGCTCTCAGTTTCACTACACACATTAAAAAACTAACAAAAACAATATATTACAAATTACGCTCTATACAACAATTAAGACCACTACTACAAGATGAAGACTTTAGAACTGTTACTCAAGCCTTGGTTTTACCACATTTTGATTTCTGTAATAGCATACTTCATGGTATAACTAAGAAGAACATCAAAATATTACAAATGGCCCAAAACGTAACAGCAAGAGTTATATTCAAAGCCAAACTATCTGACCACATTACCCCCATTCTATACACACTACATTGGCTACCCATATTCAGTAGGATCCAATACAAAATACTATTAACCACTTTTAAATTAATTAATAGCATAGCCCCATCATACTTAACTACTCTTCTTCACAGTCCTCTAGAAACTAGGAAAAGAAGGAAAAAAAAAACCTCAACACACTAGCAGTTCCAGATCTAATAAGAAAATCAAAACAATCAACTAGTAATAGTGCCTTTTCGTTTGTCGCACCAATACTGTGGAACAATCTTCCAGAACAACTAAGAGAATCTAAAGACCTTCAAACATTTAGAAAAGACTTAAAAACATATCTATTTTGTCAACACTACAACAATGGAGAAACAATTATAGTTTCCCAACCTCCATAACTGAATCTTTCACATTACCCTAATGCATATCTATAATTAGACATCCACAACTGCAAACGATAATTATCATAAAATGATTCCTTACACATATATATAATCAAAGTAATATTTAATACCTGTAATATAGTTTAAATGTATTATAGTTCAAACATTTGATTGATATTGTTGTTGTTCCTGTTATATTGTAACATATTATTGATGTACAGTTTTACTGTAACTTAATCAAATATTGTTCTTGTTTGGTCTTTGTAATACCCTAATCACACTAATCAATATTGTTCTATTCAACTCATGTTATAATGTAATATTGTTCAAATTGTTCATAATGTTCAAATTGTTCATAATGTTCTATGTAACCGTTTAACCGTTAAACTGTTTAACTGTATAACTATGTTGTTGTAATGTAAACCGCTGTTGATCCTTGGAAATGGCGGTATATAAAAACTGTTCAAATAAATAAATAAAATAAAATAATTGTGAGGGCTCAAAAAATGTTTATTCTTAATTTGATAGGACAGCACACATTTACATGGAAACCGAATCGGAAGCTTTCCCCCAGCGCCAAAGTCTTCATTTGGAAGTCTAAGAACTTTTCCTCCTAGCCTGCATCCATTTGAACACATCTGGGAAGATCTATATCCTCCCACTCAAAAAGGAAATACTCTTCTTTTTAAAATAAAACCTTAACAATGCTTCCTTATCTTGAAGAAAAACAAATACAACCAACAAACTGGCCCTAACAGTCACTTCATCAGAGGACTGCTCTAAAACCCCAGACAAGCTACCCAAGTCCAAGGAATCAGACGAAACATCCACCAGTGAGGTGTCTACCTTCTGTGAAGCGTCTTTAGCAACATCTAGGGGAAGATCATAAATCTTTTGTAATGGAGGTACACCAGAATCAGGATAATTAAATAGGTCCCTGGGTGGAACCAAAGTTAAACGGGGAAAATTCAAAACCTCCAAGTTCTTGCTCCTCTGCTGATTCTCCAGGTTCTCAATCTTCCGCTGTATATTTTCTCCTTGTGACTCCTGCAACTTCTGCACAGATGATTCAACCCCCAACAGCTGCCCATGCTGATCCTCCAGTCTCCATTCCATACTCTCCAAACATGGAGAGTACTGGGCTGCAACCTGGACAACACCAGAAGAAATCGTATAAACCGCCGATGTCAGTGAGGGTGTCGCAATCCAGATAGCTTCAGTTATTGCTGGAGAGTTTGCCAGAAACTTTGCCGAAGGGTGGGGGGGGGGGGGGTGCTTATCCTGTAGAAGAGAGTGTGTGTGACTGGGCACTACTTGGTATGTTGGAAGATGATAAGTCCTCTTCACTAGATTCTATTGTTCTACCGTCTTTGAATCGTCCTCAGGAAGTGACCCTGGACTCCATATGGAATGCCTTGGAATCGCTTTACAAATAAAATACTTGTTACTATACTTTGGACATTTTTATAAAATAAACATTGTAACATCATAAGATCTGGGCAAATCCTTTTTAGTTTACACATTGTTCTTCACTTGGAATACCACTCATAAACATAGTAGGAATTCTGTGAAGATGTAGAGTATACTGCAGCCCATCCCCTAGAGCAGGGCCATCTTAAGGTAACCAACTTGTGACCTACCACCTAGGGGAAATGTAAAGTTGATGTGCTCCTGGCAGGGTGGTGACAGTAAGTTCCAGGAGAAAATATCAATAAACTTATTAAGACAGACCTGGGGAAAGTCACTGCTCATCCCTGGTTTTAAGCAGCAGGATACAGGGGTTATGGACCTAGTATGTCAATTTGTTCTTATCATTAAGCCAAGCAAGCAAGCAGAATTTTCAGAGGAGTGAGGCTTTGTCTATCTGATTTACAACTACAAGCAGCACTACAAATGCATCTGAACCCTCACAAACTTGCCATACACAGTGAAAACGGCAAGAAGTCTCTTTTTGCAGTGCAAACAAATCAGAGAACAAGCTTCCAGAGATCACTGCATAACATGCTTTATGCAAAATTCTGTATAAAGATAAAAGAGGATGTGTATTTTTCCTTCGAGTTATGAAAAATTACACCTGCAATGCAAAAAAGCCATATGGCATCTTATAATGTAAAAACAGTTTTCCATGTACTCCTATAGGCCTTTCGTGTTAATGTAGAAGCTGTCATATATCTAAAAACTATAATCAGAATTGGCAGGCTGCCGACTATCTTGCCTTACAATATCCTGTGCTCTGCTTACTATTGTGTGTTCTGCTGTCTCCTTCAGGTACCCAGTTACTGTCTGTGCTCCTCCGTGACTGGTCCCGCTCACCGGATGTGATGCGGCCATGTGAAACGCAGCTGCGTTCCCTCAAGATGTCCTGGCCTTTAAAAGTGCTTCACTAGCGGCGTTCCGCAATGCGGTAGCATGCGCCCAAGAACCGTGCCCAATGAGCAGGTCTTGCTCCTTGGGTGAGCTCCTTGGGTCGGCTCTAGCATTGTCTGCAATCTACACCCTTATATAACAGCTTCAGTGTACCACTGCAGGCTGCCACCCAGCAGACAGCAGTAGATCATGTCGGGTAAGACTCCTTCATTGCTCTCCTACACAAGTACCTCGCTTTTGAGTATCCTTCTACTTGCAGCAATGGCTGCTATACATGTTCATTGGGGATGACGCCCTCCACACCTTCTGGCACCACTACCTGGTCATTTATCACATACTTCAGTTAATCTCCTGCCTTGTCCATTTACTCCTGTCTCAAACGCTAAATGTCTATTGGCCCCTTCTTATCTCTTTCTCAGTTTAGCTCTCCTCAACTGTAGGTCCCTTCATTCCAAAGCCCCTCTCATTCAGGACCTACTTGTCCAACATTCCCTGGATTCCCTGTTTCTAACAGAAACCTGGCTCCGGGATGGCGAAGAGCTCCTACTCCACCGGTGTCTTCTCTCAGGCTTTTCTGCTTTCCACATGTCCTGCTCAGGCTGGAGTGAGGTGGTGTGGCCATTCTTTACCGCTCTTCCCTTTCTTTCACTGAGGTTCATATCCCCCTTCATTACCCAGAAACCCTCTTCCTCCACCTGGATACCACCCCACTAATCCACTTTCTTCTCCTATATGCCCCACCTTCCCTCCACTCAGAACTTTGGGATGTTCTTATCTCTCTCAGAGACATCCCTCTCCTCTCCCCATCTCTTGAACCTTGCTCCTCTGCTGATTCTCCAGGTTCTCAATCTTCCGCTATATATTTTCTCCTTGTGTCTCCTGCAACTTCTGCACAGATGATTCAACCCCCAACAGCTGCCCATGCTGATCCTCCAGACTTCATTCCATACTCTCCAAATAGAGCCCTTCTCACCCTTTTTGCTGATCTATTCCTCTACCAGCACATTGGTTGTCCCACTCATACAGTGGGCCATACTCTGGACCTAATCCTCACTCTGCTCAACTCTCCATTTGCAATTTCAGCCATCTCTGTCCTCTCTCTTCCCTGGTCAGATCATCTTTGTTTACTTTTTTCTTTGCCTCTGCCTCCTCCTCCCCCTACCTCCTGTAATAAAGGCACCTCAGCCACCTCAGCTCAGCACCCCCTGTTCGGCTGTCAAGCTGTATCAAACCATCCACATTCCAGTCATTTTCTTCAGCTGATACTCTCTTTCCTGCAAATTTCACTTCCCTTCTGGTGGATGCACAGGCCCAGACCTGTGACTCCACACTCTTCAGCACACTGGATAAACTGGCACCACTTCATCCCATTCTGTTATCCCATCCAGCTTCTTGTTATGCCTGGTACCACCCCAGCCTCTACCTTCAACCCACCTATCTCCATCGTGCAGAACGTCATTGGTGCAAATACCTGTCATCAGAATCTCTTTTCTCTTTTTGACTTTGTTACCGCTTCTATCTTGACATGATTCACTCCACCAAACATTCTTACTACTCCAGCCTTATTGCTTTCTCATCCAACTCCTCTTGATAACTCTATTTGACCCTCCACTCCCTTTCAGCGTCTCATACCTCATCATCAGCATCTGCTTCTTCTTCTATCCCAGACCCTGCTCACCTTGCCACCTTTTTCTCTAAGAAAGTCTGTTTCTTGCGCCTTAACTTTCCCTCCTGCTTCCTCCCCTTTCCCCATGCCTTCCTCCCCTCCAACTCCCTTTCCAGTTTGCAACCTTCTTTAGCTCCTTGCCTAATTCACAACTGGAGATCCTTTCATCCTGTCACTCCCATCAAGCTTTTCAAGACCCTCAGCTCATCCCATAAGACTACTTGCCCACTGGACCCGTTCCCCTCTCACTGGCTGTCAGAACCCTCTCTCACCCTTCTTCCACACATACTCTGCATGGTCAACTGAATTACAATGACATGTAGATGAGTTGGGTGTGCTTAAATAACATGCTAATATGATCTGCGCCCAATGCAAAAATGTCCATTAGTGATTATCCAATCACCGGTAAACTAGAAAAGCATCAGCATCAGGATGTCTTTTGGCCTAGTCAAATATGCTAAGGCAACTTTTTTTTAGAGAATATTGAGCAAAACAGAAAACATCGCTATGGCTGAGGGCTGTGACATCAAGGAACTTGAATAGGAAGGCATATATAAATATCTTGGAGTAGAGAAAGAAACAATACTCAAGCAGAAATTACAGATCAGTAAAGAATACTATAGAACAGGCATGACCAACAGGTAGATCGCGATCTACCTGTAGATCGCGGAGGGGTCAGAGGTAGTCCCACTTGGCTCCATCTCTCCAGCAGCTCGCCCCATCGCTAGGAGAGAGCTCGTGCCGGCAGGTCGTCTGCCGAAGGCTTGCCGCCGCTGCTGATCCTTTGCCTGCCTTCTTTCCCTGCCTGCGGAAATCTTGTCTGCGGGTTTATTGGGGGCGCTTGTTGTTTTCGTGCCAATAGTTTGTGGGTACCCCAGGGGGCTGCCGCCCGTGCCCCGCGACGAGACGCCACAGGCCTGGTGTCATACCTGGTCTCCTGCCTCTCAGAATCACCCATGCCTGCCCCCGCCCCAACACCCCTTAGAAGTGTGTTATATACCGGGCGATATCCATTCGCCCGGGCTTTACCTGAATACACTTACCGTATTAGTTGTGTCATGTGCTGGTCATTGGTTGCTTTATAGTTCGCATTCATTAAATGTTTTCGGGCAGACTCAAGAAAGTGTCAAGAATTTGGTGATTTTGGCGGGCTTTTCCAATTTTGTTCTTACTTGCCTATGCCTTGCCTTCGAATTAAAACACCTGTGTGTCTTTTGGGGAAACTGCTAGGTAAGCCACTGTTGGAAACAGGATACTGGGCTTGATGGACCTTGGTCTGACCCAGTATGGCATATCTTATGTTCTTATGAATTGGTTCAAACCACTGTGACTTTTGCTTGCCTCTGCAATTTTATTTTGCCTAGCCTTTGCGTTGATTCTACACTGCAATTTTATTTTGCCTTCCCTTTGCGTTGATTCTACACTGTGTGCAGAAATTATTAAATTGCATGTGGTGGTATTTGAAATTGTTTGGTGGTATTTGATTTTATCTGGTTTGCTGGACAAGTGTTTGAGGTTTTTTGATGATTGTTTGGTGGTATTTGATTATTGGTGCCAGTATGATGAATTCTTATTTTTACTTTTAGAACTACATGTGTGGTTTTGGCATCTCCAGTCCTTGTATTGCACATCATCCAGTTCCTATTGATCTTTAATACTTTGGGACAGTGACAGTTTTAGACCAGATTCAGCCAGTGTTTATACTAACTTAGCAGATTTGGCCTTCTTACATCCAGCCACCCCAGTATAACGAAGATGAGTGTTCCAAAGAAGAGCAAAACCTACCACTTTCATGATGAATGTGAAACGGACTACTTCTTCATCATGGTGAAAGACAAGTGTTGTTTTCTAATTTGTAACGCCCCAGTATCCTTGCCCAAAAAAGGTGATCTGGAACGTCATTATAAGGCTCTGCATAGCAATATGTTTGATGCTGATTTTCCATCCAAAAGTGAAATCCGTAAACTGAAGCTCAAAGAACTTAAATTGAAATTGGCTACTCAGCAACAGTTGATGGCGAAGCCAAGGTCACATTCAGTCAATGCAACCATAGCATCCTTCAAGGTCAGCAACCTGATCGCAAAGAAATGCAAACCTTTCACTGAAGGGGAATTTGTAAAAGATTGTTTTCTTGAAGCAGCTGATGATCTTTTCGAAGGATTTAAAAATAAGAAAGAGATCATAGCTGCTATTCAAGATGTACAATTGTCAAGAAACACCATCGTGCGGAGAATAGAAAAGATGTGTGGAGACACAACTGAACATCACTCCAACTGGATGAATCTACAGACAAAAGAGACATAGCCCAGTTACTAGTCTTTATCTGGATGGTTTTTGAAGACTTCAGTGTTAAGAAGAACTACTTCTTCTTAACACTGAAGTCTTCAAAAACCATCCAGATAAAGACTAGTAACTGGGCTATGTCTACCTGGAATGATTTCTTTAAAAGGGAGAACCACCGGTCAGGAAATATTCAGTTCTTTCCATTCTTTTGTGACAGTGTAATCTTCCATTGTATAGACTTGTTTCCATCACTACTGATAGAGCAAGAGCAATGACAGGTGAGGTTAATGGTTTCATAGCCCTCTGTAAAGAGCATGATGACTTCCCAGATTTCCTTTCTTACCACTGCATCATTCACCAGTACGTTTTGGCAAGCAAGAGACTCAATACAAAAACTGTCATGGACATCACTTTCAAAATTGTAAATTCAGTTCATGGAAGATCACTTCAAAGATGGCTTTTCAATCTTACTCTTGATGAAGGGGCAGCGGAAATCATTTTGCACACAGATGTAAGGTGGCTAAGTAGGCACAAATTTCTGCAAAGATTGTGTGATTTGTTGAATGAAATAAGAAGTTTTTTGAAGGAGAGTGGAGATGACCAAGCAGAGTTGGAAGATGAGGAGTGGTTATGTGATCTGGCATTTCTCGTTGACTTTACATTCGAACTAAGTGATATGACCCTTGAACTACAAGGTAAAAACAAATGCATTGGCGAGATGATGAGTACAGTTTCATCCTACAAGAGCAAACTTGAGCTAATGATGACTGACCTTGCAAACAACACTTTTGATCATTTTCCTAATATGCAGGACCATCAGGAACAATATTCACATTTTGTTTTTCAGAACGAGAAGTATGTGACAGAAATCTGTTCTGTTATCCAGGAATTTGAAAATAGATTCTGTGACTTCCAAAACATTGGAACAGTTGTGGAGTACTTGTCATACCCATTCAAAGTAGATGTGGACATTAAAGAAACTGGAGCTGCTATCAGTAAAAATTACTCATTGAACAAGCCATCTCTTGAAAACAAAATATTAACCCTTAAAAATGACATTTTTCTCAAGATCCATGCTGAGCAAGAATCGTTTTGGAAGCTAGTGCCTAGAGACAAATTTCCCAACTTGAGAAGATGCAGTAAAGCTGTACACTCCTATTTCGGTTCAATTTCTTTGTGTGAATCTGCGTTTTCCCATCTGAAAATGACAAAGAGTACACAACGTTCCAACATGACAGATGAACATCTCCAGGATTCCCTGAGACTGGCCCTCACGCAGTATTCACCCAACTTCAAAAAGCTGGTGGATGAAATGCAGGCTCAGATGTCTCACTAATGAGCAAGAGCAAAATATTAAAGATTGTGCAAGATCAGCCTGGATCAATACTTGACCTAAATTTAACAAAAAGTACTCAATGAAAGTTAAAGAAAGATATTAAGACAGTTAAAGAAAGTTATTACTCAATAAAACTTTAAGAAAAAATGTACTTTCCATTTCCCCTCGCAGTTCTTACTGGATCTTCATCTCTCTGTTTTGTTTTTGCTTAATTTGCTTAACAGCTGATCACATCCAAGTAAATGACAGAAGGTTCATTAAAAATATGTGGGGGGGGGGGGAATCCTCCAACTTTATTGGGTTAAAATTTAATTTGAAATTAATTTGAAACTTAATTTTCATGGTGGTAGGTCACTGGCACGTTTGGCCGTAAAAAGTAGATCACGACCTATTCAAAGTTGGACATGCCTGCTATAGAAGATTAAAATCATTATTGAAAAGTGCCTTAACATCACAGAATTGGGACTGTAGACTGGCCTCTTGAAAAACTGGATATGCAAACAAGAAAACTCCTCCATGCCCATGAGATAATTTGCAAGAATCACTGTATGCCAGGAGTGTACATTCCTGAGCTGAAGGAGGGCTAGGCCTCATAGAGAGTGATTGCACATACAGAGCTACTACTATAGGCCTCCAGCATCATCACAGCTAACAGCATCATCACAGCTCCCTCTGCATCTGGTTCCGACTGGGTACACAGAGGGCCGGGACGTGCAGATGAGAATCGGGCCCATACAGAACAAAATAATCCTCAAAAACATACAAAACAGAGATACACACAGACAAAACAGTGTGTGGTGTGTGTGTATGTGTGTCAAAGGGGAAATACAACAAAATAATTCAACAGGAAATTGTTGTGAATTGTTGTGTATCTCTGAGGGGGAAGCAATATTTTTTCTCCCCAAGTCTTGCTGAGTACCTTCACATGGTGACCCTGTTGTATAAAATATATACCAGATCTCAACAGGGTGACACTACTAAAAAAGTATGGTAGGAAGAAAAAAACAAAATACATACTGGCCGCATGTCACCCAGGATGAAAAGGTGCCCATCTGTATATGATGCACAAGGGCTAACAATGGTGGTAGAGATAGTGAAAAACCGTCAGGCAATGGTGAACTTGTTTATGGACCCACTTCAACAAGACAGAAACTAATGAAAAATCTAAGAGGACTGAAAACTGTTAGGTAGACTTCTGAAGATAAAAAAGAGATAATATACTTTTACTATTATTCCACAATCCTGTATTTGAATACAGCAGAAAGATATAGGATTATGTTTACTAAGGAACATTAAGGGAAAAAAGGTGCCGTTAACGGGCATTATCGGTACCTGTGAGTGGCTAATGCTGCAGAAAGCACCAATAATACTGGATTAACGTGCGGAAATTGGCCCCGTAGTTGTAAGATAAAAAGAGGTGGAGACTGGGCGTTAATGGGGTGGAGACTGGGCAGGGATAGCGTGTGCTCCTTTAATGCCAGTTTGTGTTACCATGCATTACAGCTCCCGGCACTGGGAACCCTAACACCATCTGAAAGCTAGCGGTAAGAGCTATTTCTGAGGGGAGAGAGCCTATTTTAATGTATGCAATATGCTCCGCCCACCGTAGTTCTCAAATTACTGATAGTAGTGCTCCATTGGCAGCAACAACATGGTATCCTATTAATAAAGGGCATGATGTTGTTGGTGCCAAATTGACAAAGGAGGTGTCACGTGGGTGATGCAGTGGGGCTGGCTGGTTCACTAGGCTGATAAGGTTGTTGCCTACTGGGTACATCTGTGATGTCTGGTATGACTCTACTGTGACAGTAGCAGCACACATACATGCTTTCTGCAGTCAAAAAGGAGTTGGGCCATCCCCACTGCCACCATACTGCCATGTCATCATTGTGTGAGGGCGGGGTGGCAGTTGCAGTAGCTGCAGCCTGCTGCAGATGAAAGCTGTGTTCCGGCCCTGGGTGTCAGGTGCAATGCTGCAGTTACCACTGTCAGGGGGATGGCAAGTGGTGACAAGGCGATGGCGGAAAGACTGAATGAATTCTTCGCTTCGGTCTTTACTGAGGAAGATGTAGGGATGTTACCCATGACTGAAGTGGTATTTAAAGGTGCAGAAGAATTGAAGGAAATATCGATACATCGGGAAGATGTATTACAACTATTACATAAACTGAAGAGTAGCAAATCACCTGGGCCGGATGGTATACATCCAAGGGTGTTGAAAGAACTGAAATATGAGATTGCAGACCTGCTATTAGTAATCTGTGAACTATCATTAAAATCATCTCTAATACCTGAAGATTGGAGGATCGCCAATGTAACACCAATTTTTAAAAAGGGTTCCAGGGGTGATCCGGGAAACTACAGACCGGTGAGCCTCACGTCAGTACCGGGAAAAATGGTAGAAACCATCATAAAGTATAAAATTACGCAGCATGTAGATAGTCATGGCCTAATGGGAGACAGCCAACATAGCTTTAGACAAGGAAGATCTTGTCTTACTAATCTGTTATGTTTTTTTGAAAGTGTGAATAAACAGGTGGACAAAGGTGAGTCGGTTGATATAGTGCATCTGGACTTTCAGAAAGCCTTTGACAAGGTCCCTCATCAGAGACTTTTGGCAAAACTAAAGAGTCATGGGATAGGAGGCAGTGTACTACTGTGGATCAGGAACTGGTTAAAAGACAGAAAGCAGAAGGTTGGGCTAAAAGGCCAATTTTCCCAATGGAGAAAGGTGAATAGTGGTGTACCCCAGGGATTTGTGCTAGGTCCGCTGCTTTTTGACATATTCATAAATGACCTGGAAAGAGGAATAACGAGTGAGGTTATCAAATTTGAGGATGACATAAAACTATTTAAAGTTGTTAAAACCCAAGAGGATTGTGGAAAATTGCAAGAGGATCTTGATAAATTGGAAGACTGGGCATCAAAATGGCAGATGAAATTTAATGTGGACAAGTGCAAAGTTATGCACCTAGGGAAGAACAACCCAAACTATGGTTACACAATGCAAGGTTCCACATTAGGAACCACCACCCAGGAAAAAGATTTAGGCGTCATTGTGGATAACATGTTAAAACCCTTGGCCCAGTGTGCAGCGGCAGCCAAGAGAGCAAATAGAATGCTAGGTATAATAAGGAAAGGAATGGAAAATAAAACAAAAGATATTATAATTCCTCTATACCGTTCCATGGTGAGACCGCACCTTGAATATTGTGTGCAATTCTGGTCGCCGTATCTTAAAAAGGATATAGCGATTTTAGAAAAGGTTCAGAGAAGAGCCACCAAAATGGTAAAGGGGATGGAAGGTTACTCCTATGAAGAAAGGCTAAAAAGGTTAGGGCTCTTTAACCTGGAAAAGAGACAGCTGAGGGGAGATATGATAGAAGTCTATAAATTAATGAACGGAGTGGAACGGGTAAACGTAGATCGATTGTTTACGTTATAAGAATATAGAAAGACTAGGGGACATACAATGAAGCTACAGGGTAAACTATTTAAGACTAATAAAAGAAAATATTTTTTCACTCAACGTGTAATCAAACTCTGGAATTTGTTACCGGAGGATGTAGTAAAGGCTGTTAGTGTAGCTGGGTTTAAAAAAGGTTTGGACAAGTTCCTGGAGGAAAGATCCATAAACCATTATTAAGAAGGGACACAGGATATCAATGCTTGACCCAGTACAAGCATTGCGGAACCTGTGTCTTTTGGGGAAACTGCTAGGTACGTATGACCTAGATTGGCCACTGTTGAAAACAGGATACTGGGCTTGATGGACCTTGGTCTGACCCAGTATGGCATATCTTATATTCTTATGTTTCTTATGCATCTCAGCAGCAAGTACAGCAGAGCACATGGTGATCCCTCCCTTCTGAGGTCTAAAACAGTTGCATACGTGCCCACATCCCCCGGTGGAGGGGGACACGAGTGTCATGGTGTGACTAGCTGCATGTATGCAACTTCAATAAGGCTGCAGCACTGAAGCAGCGGCTGTGCCACAATTGCCGGAGGGGAAGGTTGGCAGGCACGCTATTCACTATGATCAGTGGACTCTGGCACCCAGCTAGTTTGCCAAGTGGATGGGCTGGCCCTGGGATCAGGATGCCTCACACTTGCACATATTAAGTGGATATGTGCATGTGGGGGGAAAATATGCCACTGAGGCAGGAAGACTATGCAATATGATAACAGCCCATGTCAGAGGAAAAATGACCACCCTGCCCCCTCACCTGCCAAATGATGACTATAATCTGTGCATGAACTGGTGACCACTCTATAAGTACTCAGTCAGTTACAACCATCTGAGCCACATGTGAACCCAAAATAGCTATGGTGGCTGCAAAATATGAGATTATTCCATGACTGCCCCACAAACATACACCAGAAAATGGGTTTGTTGGTCATTCTCCTCGGACACCCGTGGTCTGGAATATGTGTGTTCATGTATCATAGCCTGTCCCTTTGACTGGATAGATCTCATATGTAAAACATGAATGTCAGTTGAACCAGCAGCATAGCAAGGCAGTGAAAAATACAGACCTAACAAGATGTTCCTCACCCACACCTGCTGAACATACCTTGCCAGACAAGTATGGCACAGAGTCTGCAAAGATCTAAGCAGATATAGGCATACACCAACTCATGCCCTCATGCATCCTGACATTGATCACATATATACCCATGGATTGTTGAACCTACATGGCTATTCTGTAGCTCCAAACACATAGCTGGAGTGTTCACATGAGTGTTCAAGACCAGCCTCTGGATAAGGAACTGTATGTCCAGGGGTGTTTTTTTTTTATTTATTTATTTACAATCTCTTATATACCGCACTATTCATCATCAGCGCGGTTCACATGGAACAAAATGCTCAGTACATTTAACACGTATGAGTTTACAGGTAACAGGGCATAAATAACTTGGATAACCGGGGTAACTATTTACAAAACATATTACATGGAATACTACATGGAATCATATGCACAGAGGTTTCATAGGAAAACACCAGCCCACTATAGGATTGAATATCAAACTTGGTGTGTTGTTGAAATACCATAAATTTAACTGGGACTAGTATCAGTGGGTGCTATTGAGCTCTAGGTGATGCCATTGGGTTCTATAAGGTACTTGTTGAAGAGGTGGCATTTATCCTACATTTCCAGAACTGTATAAGCATGTGCAACCTTCAACATTTTGTCCAGCATGAGTCCACACACTCAGCTACCACACCAAGAAGCTGCACCACCCACGAGTGGATGGCAGAGCACGCTAATAGCACTGGCACACTGAGCAGGTGTTGACAGTAACATAGTAACATAGTAATATAGTAAATGACGGCAGATAAAGACCAGCAGGGTCCATCCAGTCTGCCCAGCAATACGGCAAGAGTAGGTGCACCTGTCGCTCTGTGCAGGCCACCCCTCCCCATGTCTTTGTTTAGGGGTGGACCCACCACTCCATGTAGGACACCCCTATTTGTTGAGAAGTTAGTTGGTTCAGTTTATTTTGTTTTTATACTGTTGTTGTAAAGGGATTCGCTGTGCTTGTCCCATGCTGTTTTGAATTCCGTCACCATGTTTGCCCCCACCACTTCCATCGGGAGAGCATTCCAAGCATCCACCACCCTTTCAGTGAAAAAATATTTCCTGACATTGCCTTTCAATTTTCCACCTTGCAGCTTCATGTTATACCCTCTAGTTTTGCAGCTTCCCCGTCTTTGGAAGAGGTTTGTTTATTCATCGTTCCTCTTTAAGTATTTAAAGGTCTGAATCATATCTCCCCTATCCCTCCTCTCCTCCAAAGTGTACATGTTTAGGTCTTCAAGTCTCTTCTCATAAGGTTTCTTATGCAGCCTCCAAATCATTTTGGTCGCCTTCCTCTGAACAGTTTCCAGTCTTTTTACATCTTTTGCAAGATATGGTCTCCAAAACTGAACACAGTATTCCAGATGAGGCCTCACCAGCGACCTGTACAGTGGCATAGGTACCTCTTCCTTTCTGCTGGTAATCCCTCTTTGTATGCAGCCCAACATCCTCCTCACTTTTGCCATCGCCTTGTCACACTCTTTTGCCACCTTGAGATCATCAGAGATAATCACACCAAGGTCTTTCTCCTGAACCATGCACACCAACCTCTCGCCCCCTATTGGGTACATTTCCCTTGGATTTCTGCTACCTAAGTGCATGATACTGCACCTTTTCGCATTAAATCGTATTTGCCAAGCATTAGACCATTCTTCCAGCTTTTGTAGATCTTTCCTCATGTTATCCACTCCCTCGGGGGAGTCCACTCTGTTGCAAATTTTTGTGTCATCTGCAAAAAGACAGACTTTTCCATTCAGTCCTTCAGCAATATCACTCACAAATACATTGAACAGTGCTGGGCCCAGGACCGAACCCTGGGGCACCCCGCTAAACACCTTCATTTCATCCGAGTGAGCTCCATGTACCATCACCTTCTGTTGTCTGTCAGTCAACCAATTTCTAATCCAGTTTACCATCTTGGTACCCATC
The DNA here is from genome assembly GCA_033557465.1 of Ichthyophis bannanicus. Taxonomy (NCBI): domain Eukaryota; kingdom Metazoa; phylum Chordata; class Amphibia; order Gymnophiona; family Ichthyophiidae; genus Ichthyophis; species Ichthyophis bannanicus. The sequence goes on along the minus strand of CM066038.1, from coordinate 273,266,716 downwards.
CCCAAACTACTGAGTTTATTGACAAGCCTCCTATGAGGAACAGTATCAAAGGCTTTGCTTAAATCCAGGTAGATGACATCCATCGCATGCCCCTGATCTAATTCCTTGGTCACCCAGTCAAAGAACTCAATAAGATTTGTTTGGCAAGACCATCCTTCAGTAAAACCATGTTGCCTCGGATCTTGTTGCAACCTATTGGTTTTGAGAAAGTTCACTATTTGCTCTTTCAGGAGTGCCTCCATTACTTTTCCCGCCACCGAGGTAAGGCTCACGGGTCTGTAGTTTGACACTTCTTCCCTGTAACCACTTTTGTGTAGAGGTACGACATCAGCCATTCTCCAGTCCTGAGGAACCTCTCCTGTTTCCAAGGATCTGTTGAATACATCCTTTAGCGGCCCTGCAGGAACCTCTCTGAGCTCTTTCGGTATCCTGGGATGTATCCCATCCGGTACCATGACTTTGTCCACTTTCAGTTTAGCAAGTTGTTCCAACACCTCATCTTCTGTGAATGGTGTGGTATCTTCTACACTCCCATTTGTATATTTGAGAGTCACAGCTGGTCCATCTCCAGGATTTTCTTTAGTAAAAACAGAGCAGAAGTATTTGATTAGCAATTTTGATTTTTCTATGCCACTTTCCATGAGTCCTTTCCCAGCACTTCTGAGTCCTGCAATTCCAACTCTGATCTTCTTCCTTTCCCGAATATACCTGAAGAAAGTTTTGTCGCCACCCTTAACATCTTTAGCCATCTTTTCCTCTGCTTTTGATTTTACTATCCTTATTTCTCTTTTTGACTCTTTGAGTTTGATCCTGTATTCATTTCTGTGTTCTTCTGTTTGCTAGCTTTTGAATTTTGCGAAAGCTGTGTTTTTTGCCTTTATTTGAGCAGCCACTTCTTTGGAAAACCAAATAGGTTTCCTTCTCCTCTTGTTTTTGTTTACATTTTTTACATATTTGTCTGTTGCCCCTTTTATTGCCACCTTTAGTTTAGCCCATTGCAATTCCACTTCCCTTATCTCCTTCCACCCCGTCATCTCCTCCTTTAGGTACTCGGCCATTTTATTGAAGTCAGTGTTTTTGAAGTTTAGGACTTTGAGCTTGCTATGTTTGGCCTGTACCTTGGCTTTTATCTCAAACCACACTGTGTGATGATCGCTGTTGCTCACAGGGGCACTCACGCAGACATTTGACATGCTATCACCGTTGGTGAGCACTAAATCCAGCGTTGAGCTTTCCCTGGTTGGTTCCATGACCATTTGTCTAAGTGATGCATCTTGGAGAGCATCTCCAATTTTTTTGCTTCTTTCCAGATGTGCAGAAGGAGTAATCCAATCCACATAAGGTAGATTAAAGTCACCCAAAATGATTGCTTCCCCCTTTGTGGCTATCTTGGCAACAGGGCCGGCTCGTCCATTGAGCAAGAATGTTTTTTGCACAGGGCCTCGCGTTTCAGGGGGTCCCACGCAAAAAACATCTTGCATCAGCCCAGCTAGGTTAAAAAAACAGAAACCAGCTACTGCTGCCACTGCCGCCGTGGCAGCGGCAGAATCGAGCATCCCGCAGGGCCCCCCTGCCCTGCAGAGTCCTCCATGCGGCCTCAGCATCGGCTGTCAGAGCCGCGCGAAGAGAGAGAGCTTCTCCTCTCGTGGCTCTGTTAATCCCACCACGGGGCTGATGGGATTTCCTATCAGCCCCGCGGTGAGATTAACAGAGCCACGAGAAAGGGAAACTCTCCCTTCGCGCGGCTCTGAAAAGCCCGCGCTGAGGCCATATGGAAGACTCTGAAGGGCAGGGGGGGCCCACGGGATGCTCGATTCTGCCGCTGCCACGGCGGCAGCGGCAGCCGGTTTGTGTTTTTTTAACCTAGCTGGGCTGATGGGGGGGGGGGAGGGGGTTAGGACTGGTAATGGGCTATTGGGGGGTTAGGTCAGGTAATAGGCTATGGGGGCTAAGACTGGAAATGGGCTGATGGGGGGGTTAGGACTGGTAATGGGCTATGAGGGGGCTAAGACTGTAAGTGGGCTGATGGGGGGGTAGGACTGCTAATGGGCTGTGGGGGGGGGCTAAGACTACAAGTGGGCTGATGGGGGGGCTTAGGACTGGTAATGGGCTATGGGGGGTTAGGACTGGTAATGGGCTGATGGGGGGTTAGGACTGGAAGTGGGATGATGGGGGGTTAGGACTGGTAATGGGCTATGGGGGTGGGGGGCTGACTGGAAATGGGCTGATGGGGAGTGTTAGGACTGGTAATGGGCTGATGGGGGGTTAGGACTGGTAATGGACTGTGGGGGGGTAAGACTGAAAATGGGCTGATGGGGGATTGGGACTGGTAATGAGCTATGGGGGGGGCTAGGACTGGTAATGGGATGGGGGGTTGCTAGGACTGGAAATGGGCTGAGTGGAAGGGGGGCTTGAACTGCAAATAACTGATGGGGACAGGGGCTTGGAATGAAAATGGGCTAAGTGGAAGGAGGGGCTTGAACTGCAAATAGCTGATGGGGAGGGGGGCTTGGAATGGAAATGGGCTGTGAGGGGAGGGAGCTAGGACTGGAAATGGGCTGAGTGGGGGGGGGGGCTAGGACAGGAAATGGGCTGATGGAGGAGCTAAGATAGGACTGGAATGGGCTGTTAAGGGGTGCTAAGGTTGGAAATGGGCTGTGGTGGGGGCTTGAAATGAAATGGACTCATGGAGGGGCTAGAATTGGAAGTAGGCTCATGGGGGGCTTGGATTGGAAATGGGCTGAGTGGAGGGGAGCTAGGATTTGACATGTGCTGATGGTGGGGCTAGGGAAGGACTATAAATGAGCTGATGGGGGGCTGGGATTGGAAGTGAGCTAATGGAGGGACTCTGATAGGATTGGAAATGGATGGGGGAGCTAGGACTGGAAATGGGCTGATGGTGGGGCTAGGATAGGATTGGAAATGGGCTGATGGGGGGCTAGGACTGGAAATGGGCTGATGCGGGGACTAGAAGGGAGCGGATGCTGGGTGGGGCTGGAACTAGAAGGGAGCTGATTTTGGGGGAGGATTAGAATGGGATGGAGCTGGGAGAGTGAAATGGAGAGGGAAAAATATTTTGTGTGGGAGGGAAGACAAATCTACAATTGGCCGGATATTGGGAGAGTAAGTAGGGATTGAGGATGGAGGGTTAAAATTTGAGTGGATGAAATAGGAATGAGGAAAGAGAAAAAGGAGAAAGATTAGTATGTTAAAGCAGATGCAGAGAGATAATGGAAAAAAAAACTAGAAGAGAGAAGAAAGGACAAATGGACAGTAGATGGAGAGTTAGCAGAAGACACAAAGAAACTAGAAGAAAGTGGCTGGAACAATTGTAGCTGAAAAAAAATGCACAAAAGGTAGAAAAATATCTCTTTATTTTGAATTTATTAACTGGAATATGTCAGCTCTGGGAAATGTGCATCATTAACGTCTGCGCTTTGTTTAGTACAAGAGGAAATTAATTTATAGTTTTATTTCTACAGTGTTGTACATTCCAAGTTTGGCTTTTGGGGTTCCCAGTTTAATTATTGTCTTCCTGTTTCTAAATTGTGATTCCTTGTTTGGTGATGGTCTATGTTCTGCATGTGTAACTCAGCTGAGGTATTCGGTTTATATAATTCATATTTGACATTGCCACTTGTTCTCTTTCCCCAGTAGGTCATGTATTGTTATTCTCTGAAATATATTGGTTTAATATTTGCAGTGTTGCCTTTTGATAGTTAGGGTATGGTGCTTTGTGAGTCCTGGTAGTGCTGTTAGGATACGGCGGGTTTGCTATGGGTTCTAAATGGGCAGTGTTTGTAGTAGATCCTAATGTGCCTGGCAGTTGGTATTGGATTATAGTAATGTAGAAATCTTTTTGTCTTTCTTTATCCACATACTCATTAAGAGGCATGTTTACTAAAAGTTAGTGTATAGTAACATTATGCAAATATTTATGCAAATGTGGCACCTTATGCAAGTGAGGCCCCGCACCGAGTCTCCGCACATGGCCCCGCACCCCCCTTGGGCCACCCCTGCTTGGCAATATCTATAATCAAATTGTTATCTTTCTCTTCAATTTGAGTCGGAGGTCTGTAGACTACAGCAGTATGGATGACAGTGTCATCTCCTCTTTCCAACACAATCCAGAGTGCTTCTTCTTTTCCCCATGTCCCCTGCATTTCAGTAGCTTTAATATTGCTTTTGACATACAAGGCTACTCCTCCTCCTTTTCCATTTTCTCTGTCTCTTCTGAATAGATTATAGCCAGCTACGGCTATATCCCAATCATGCGATTCATTAAGCCATGTTTCTGTAATGGCCACAATGTCCAAATCCATTTCCACCATTAGGGCTTCCAGGTCCAGAACTTTGTTGGCTAAGCTTCGAGCATTTGTGCTCATTGCTTTCCAGCATTTACCTGGCTTGTGTGTATTTTGCATTGATTTTGTTCTGCCCACATCTTCCCACTTGTTTTTGATGTGTGGTTTAAAAGTGTGGCTGTTTCTGATATTATTCTGCTTTTGCAAGGGGTGGCGTGCTGGTCTTGACCTTCCACATCCGTCACTCCTTTTTCCTAGTTTAAATGCATATCCACATACTGCCTGAATTTTTCACTTAAGATTCTTTTCCCTGCGACAGAGAGATGTAGTCCATCAGCATAGTATAGTCTCTTGTTGGTCCATCTGTTTCCCCAGTCACCAATAAATCTGAATCCTTCTTGTTTGCACCAGGTCCGGAGCCATGTATTAAAGCTGTTAATGCGAAGCAGCCTTTTTGTCCCCTTACCAAGAACAGGCAGAACCTCTGAGAATGCAACAGTGTTAACAATGAGCTTGAGTTTTTCTCCCAGAGATTGGAGGTCCTTTTGGACTGTAGAGGCACTGTTTCTAGCCAGGTCATTTGTGTCCAAGTGGATAACAACATCAAGTTTGGAGTGTTCACTTTTTGCGCTAAGTACTTCAACGATTTGGTTTGTATTCCTGTTGGCTGTCGAGCCTGGTAGGCACATGACTATCTTCTCTCCTTTCAACTGTGTTCCCAAGTTGGTGCCTCTGATGATGGAGTCTCCAAGTAGTAGTAGTTTTCTGTTTGGTGAGGTTTTCTTCATATTTGGTGCTTTAGCAGGAGATTGGGCATTGTCTGACTCATTTAAGGGCCCTTCAGTTTCATTGGACTGAGCATCCTCATTAGCCAAGGCAGAGAAGGCATTATGCAGGGATATCTCATGATGTATAGGATGTCTCTGCATTACAGGTTGCAATCTTCCAGAACCCACTGTGATCCATTTGTTCCTGGGGTATTTGATTCTTTCTGGGAGCGGTGGTGGACTTTGTTCAGTTTGTATCCTAGAAGAGGTGTGTTTCATTGCAGCTATTTCCTCCCTCAGTAGAGTAACTTCTTTATGCATGGCAGCTAGGTCTTTCCTTAGTAGAGTCAGTTTGTCATGCATGGCAATTGACCTGAGGCACATACGACAAGCTCTTAGGCTCCAAATGATTCATTTTAGAATGAAAGTACCGCAGTTATTGCACTGAATACATGACATGTTGGTTAAGCAGTCCCAGAAGAGGAGGAAGAAGAAGAAGAAAGGATGAAGAAGATGTGGACTTTTAACCCAAGTATGAAAGAATAGATGGCACGTATATGACCACTATAAAGGCAATGTAGCCCCAGGGTTGGGTGGGGTGAGGGTTAGGGTGGGCGGGAACCTAAGTGTCTCTGGCGAGTAGGCTGTTCCTGAACCGTGGGCACACACAGATATCTGATGCAAGTCTATACAAGGAAAGCAGTCCAAATGCCCCCAAGCTTAGTCTAAAACCACAGTTAAAAGCTATAATAGTAATCCCCCCAAAAATCAAGAGTTAGAATTTATAGATTTAAGCCAGCAGAGAAGATAGAAAGATTTGTTCTTAACGTAATGAAGGCTTCTCAGCTTTTGCAAAACTGGCTAACACCAGTGTCAGGCCAGGTGTGCAATGCTCCAAATCAGCTCCTCCCTGGGAATAGGGTTTCACCAACCAGTGCAACAGGGGTAAAAACTTAATTAACTCTCTGCCTGCCACATACACTGATATCTGATGTAAGTCTATACAAGGAAAGCAGTCCATATGCCCCCAAGTTTAGTCTAAACCCACAGTTAAAAGCTATAATAGTAATCCCCTCAAAAATCAACAGTTAGAATTTATAGATTTAAGCCAGCAGAGAAGATAGAAAGATTTGTTCTTAGTGTAATGGAGGCTTCTCAGCTTTTGCAAAACTGGCTCAGTCCAGGGTCAGGCCAGGTGTGCAATGCTCCAAATCAGCTCCCCCTGCAGGGGTAAAAACCTAGTTAACTCTCTATCTACCACACACACTGATATCTGATGTAGGTATACGTATACAAGGAAAGCAGTCCAAATGCCCCCAAGCTTAGTCTAAAACCACAGTTAAAAGCTATAATAGTAATCCCCTCAAAAATCAACAGTTAAAATTTATAGATTTAAGCCAGCAGAGAAAATAGAAAGATTTGCTCTTAGCGTAATGGAGGCTTCTCAGCTTTTGCAAAAAACAGAGTTACTTACCTGTAACGGAGTTCTCCGTGGACAGCAGGATACGTCAGCCACACCTGGTGTCGTCCTCCGACGGCGCCGTGATGGAAGTGCTCTATAGCTCAGAATCTTCTGAGCATGTGTGAGGTGGTCCCACCTCCCCAGCCCGCCCCTAGCCAGCCAGTTAGTGACTAGCTATGCCGTTACGGCTAGGTGCGGTGAGCAGGCCGCCCTCATGAAGGGGAGGCGGGTGGGATGGTGTGGCTGACTTATCCTGCTGTCCACGGAGAACTCCGTTACAGGTAAGTAACTCTGTTTTCTCCTAGGACAAGCAGGATGTGTCAGCCACACCTGGTGTCTCCCGAGCTAATATATGCTGAGGAGAATGAGGGAGGCATGCGTAAGATGCAACCTTTATTGTGAACAACAGGTAAAACAATGTGCAAACTCATGAACAGTGCAATAACAACAGTGTAGGAACAAAGCATAACTGCGCAATATTGCGGACAGTGCAAACAACAACAGTGTAAGAACAATAGTGCATAACAAGTGCATCAAAGTAACTAGTGCAATAGCCTTTCAGAGCAATAGTGGAAAACACAGGCTGGTGATTGTTCAAGAGTCCTTTAGGTCAGTCTCGTGTACTGCTCGTACTCACGGGAGCCATGGCAGCGGATAGGACTGCCCTGCCGAACGAGCTGTCGGACTCAGAATGAATGTCGAGGCAGTAGTGTTTCTGAAAGGTGAGGTGAGAGGACCAGGTGGCGGCTTTGCAGATATCGCCCACTGGAATCTCCTGTGCACAGGCCAGGGAGGCGGCGATAGCGCGGAGCTGGTGCGCACTCGCCCTGTTAGCAGGGAGTGCGCCAGCCCTCTGCAGACAATAGGCAACGCAGGTCGAAATCCAGAGTGATAGTGTACTGTGGTGAGGAAACCACGGCTGATTATAGAAATGCACAAGAAAAAGGGTCCTGTCACTTTAATTCAGGTTGTATCAAAGGTTTCCCCAGTAACCAGGAGTCTGTGACTCAGAAGCTAGTCATCCCTAAGCCCCGCCCACAGCAGCACGTCAGAGAGAAGCTTGTCCCTAGTCACATGTGCTGGGAGCAGGGTGTGCCTCAAAGGGAAGGAAAGTTAAAAAGCTGATTCACAGAACAGAAGTTAGTTCAGAGGAGAGCCTAATCCGTAGTCCACGGAGTTCACGAGGTTCAAAGAGTTCAGAAGAGGGGCCAACACGGAGTCCAGGAGGCAGAGCAAGTAAGAGAGTGTTTGCAGAGCCTGAGAGACAGAGTGTGAGAAATACTATTTGCTGTGAAGAGGAGATTGATGAGAGATTGCCAGACACAGCTGGGAATGAGAGGCTGGTGTCAGCAAACGGAAGGTCTGCACTTGAAGAAAAGCATGACTGGTTTGCAGGACGGAGGGAATCCCTAAATACCTCAGAACCAAGGCAAGTCTGTCCTTCTCAATGCCTACAGAGGAAAAGCCCCAAAGAATTACCCATAGGAGAGAAAGCTAAGTTTAAGCATAGCCAGAGTCCCAGGGAAAGGAGAGACAGCTGGTCTAATCAGCACGTAGCTCAGCTAACAGACGAGTTGCTGCAGAAGCAGACTTTATTGAGAAGGCTTAGGGGCTTGTTTACAAAGCCGCGGTAGCGGTTTGCGATCGTAATCGGAGCCGCGGCCCCATTGCTTTCAATGGGGCCGCGGCTGCGATCGCGATCGCGAACCAGTACCGCGGCTTTGTAAACAAGCCCCTAAGTGATTTAATAAAGAAGGAAAATAGTCAGCTCTCTGTGCAGATACCTTATGCCATAAGTGAGGGTGATAGACAGGAAGAAATGGACACAACGAATGTGGATAATAGCATTATGGATTGTCAGTGTACTATGTGTTTTAACTCTGACGGTGAAGAATCCTAGAAAAGCCATTATAGCTGTGCCATGCTCAGGAAGCACGTTAATTTGTGAAGACGTCACAAAACTGCAAGAAACAGCTGACTGTGCTGACAAAGTGAAAAGCTAAGTTACATGTTTAAGGAACATTTAAAAGTTTTTTGTTTGGACAACAAGAAGTTGTTCCTGTCTAAGAAGAAAGCATTTATCTGTTTAAAGTTCTGAAAGTGCCAATTTGATTTCTCAAGCAAAGTGATGCCTATTTCTGTTGGAAGTTATATTGCAAAACATAATTTGTTCCTGTTGTTTTGAAGCAGTACCGTGGATTAAAAATCCTTTCCATACTTTATGCCTCACGCCTCCTGTGTATGAAGAAACCCTGATTACATTAAAAGAAATATTCTCTGTCTTGTGCCTAAACCCTCGGATCACAACTCCTTTGCTTTAGGATAAACTACGATTCCCATCAGCCCTTCTGGCAGCCATTACAGGGAGTCTTGTCTTAAGGCTAAAAGGCGACCTCACCTGCTGCCAGTCATCTACCTGGCCAGGAGGGGGCGACAGTACGTTTGGTGACAGGTCTCCCAGGTTTGTTCGGGTCGAAGGAGACGAACAGTTGTGTCCCCCGACGAGTGGCCGATGTCCTGTCAATGTAGGTGCGTAGAGCACGAACGCAATCCAGAGAATGAAGACGTTGTTCTTCGGGGGATGAATGTGGTGCTGGGAAGAAGGATGGCAGCTCCACTGCTTGGTTGATGTGAAAGGCGGAGGCGACCTTCGGCACAAATTTGGGGTGAGTCCGTAGTGATGCTCGGTTGGGATAGAGTTGCGTGTATGGCGGGTGCGCCACCAGAGCCTGTAGCTCGCTAACCCTCCGGGCCGAGGTAATGGCGACGAGGAAAAGAGTCTTCCAGGCGAGATACTTTCCCTCGGCTGTGGCCAATGGTTCGAATGGCTCTTGCATAAGCTGTTGTAGAACGATGTTAAGGTCCCAGGAGGGTACCGGTTTTTGTACCGGTGGCTTTAGATTTCGGAGCCCCCTCATGAAACGGGTCACAATGGGAAGGGTGGCGATGGAGCTTGAAGTTGTGGTATCTGTGCGCTCGTGTAGAGAGGCAATGGCCGCCAGGTGTACCTTGATGGATTGTGGTTTCAAACCCGATCTGCAAAGGAGGGCTAGATACTGTAGGATTGCGGGTATCGGGCAAGAGGCTGGGTCAATTCCCTGGTCCTTGCACCAGATAGTGAAGCGTTTCCACTTGAGGCCGTATGTCTTTCTGGTAGATGGTCTCCGGGAAGCCAGAACAATTTGCTGCACCTCTGGAGGAAGGTGTGAGCCGTTGAAAGTCAGCCTTTCAGCCTCCAGGCTGTCAAAGCTAACGTCTGGAGATTGGGGTGCCAGGTTAAACCCCCGTTCTGGGTCAGGAGGTCTGGTCTCAGAGGTAACCGGAGTGGGGGTTCTTGAGTGAGCCGCAACAATAGGGAGAACCACATTTGTCGTGGCCAATAAGGGGCGACCAGAATCACGTGCGCTTTCTCCTCGATGATACGTTGTATTGTGTTCGTCAAGAGAGGTGTCGGGGGGAAGGCGTATGCCATCTCCCAATTGCCCCAAGGAATGGCGAAAGCATCCGAGGCTACTCTCTGCTGTGACGGGTGCTTGGAGCAGAATAAGGGACATCTTGCGTTCTCCTCTGTTGCAAAGAGATCGATTTGGGGTCTCCCCCAGCGCTGGAAGAGGTATCGTGCCACTTCCATGTGGAGCATCCATTCATGAGGTAGAAGCTGTCTGCTGAGCCTGTCCGCTAAGGCGTTCTGATCCCCAGGAAGGTAAGTCGCCTGAAGTGTGCAGTTGTTGTCCAGTGCCAGAGCCCACGTGTCGAGGGCTTCCTTGCAGAGCGAACGGGAGCGAGTGCCCCCTTGCTTGTTTATATAGAACATTGCGACCTGATTGTCCGTCTGTATCAAGACTGCTTCCCCTTTCAGGTGGGGCATGAAGGTCTGCAGGGTATACCTGACGGCCCTGAGTTCGAGAAGATTGATGTGGAAATTTTGTTCTGCTGCAGTCCATGTTCCTTGTGTGCTGAGATGCAGTAGATGAGCCCCCATCCCGTGGAGGAGGCATCCGTTGTGAGGGTGAGCTGGTGTATGCGTGGGTGCAGGCACTTGCCCACCGAGAGGTTGGCTGGCTGTGTCCACCATCGTAGACCCTGGACAACACGGGCAGATATCGGAATGCGAGTGCTGAGTGGTTGGGAGAGTTGCTTCCAGTGCATCCGTAGGTGCCATTGCAGTGTACGCATATACAGCCTCGCCAACGGAAGGACTGAAGTTGTTGCAGCCATGTGGCCTAGCAGACAGAGGATCGCGCGGGCTGAGGTATGTTTCTCCGCGGACATCCTCCGGGCTAGGTGGAGGATGGTGTTGATCCGTGGTTTGGGCAGGAAAGCCTTGCAAGCTTTGGTATCGATTATCGCCCCGATGAACTCTGTGCGCTGGACGGGTTCCAATCTGGACTTCTCTTTGTTGAGAAGGAAACCCACTCTGATCAGCAGGTCTGTTGTCTGGTGTACTGCCCTGCGGAGGTCGGAAGCAGAGTTCGTCGACAGGAGCCAGTCGTCCAGGTAGGGAAAGATGGCGATTCCTTGTTTGCGGAGGTGCGCCGCGACCACCGCCACACACTTTGTGAAGACTCGGGGTGCTGGAGATAGGCCGAATGGCAGGACTCGATACTGGTAGTGGCATCCCAGTGCTGTGAATCTGAGGAATTTCCTGTGGGAAATGTGGACTGGGATGTGTGAATAGGCGTCCTGGAGGTCCAGCGTCGCCAGCCAGTCCCCCGCTCTGATGAGGGGGAGGATGGAGTTGAGCGAATACATCCTGAATTTCTCTTTTATTATGAATTTGTTCAGTTTCCTGAGGTCCAGGATCGGACGTAGGCCCCCTGATTTCTTGGGAATGAGGAAGTACCGGGAGTAGAAGCCGGTGTTGACCTGGTCTGGGGGTACCCGTTCTATCACTCTGGCCATGAGAAGCTGCTGTATGAGTTCCTGCAGCGGCTGTTCCAGGTGTTGAGGAGGCTGGCTGGTAGGTCGTCTGTGCTGGCGTGGAGGGGAGGAGAAGGGCAATCGGTAGCCCGACTGGACTATCTGCAGGACCCACTTGTCCGTCGTGATCTCTTGCCAGGCTGAGAGGAACAAAGACAGGCGACCCCCAACAGGGGTATAGTCAGAAGGAGGAGGTGTCTTTCCCTGAGTGGGCAGGGTTGGACTGCTTCTGCTTCCGTTGTCGCGGTTGCTGTCGCTGAAAAGGCGCCTTCTGATAGGTCTGCCGGAGTTTAGGTGCCTGCCACTGACGGTTAGAACCATAGAATTGCTTTGAGGTGGAGAAGGGCTTACGGAAATAGCCCCCTTTTTGGGTCCAAGAAGGGCGTTCGAGTCCGTCCGCCGCCAGTGTCTTTAGGGTGGCGCAGTCCTCTTTGAGGTCTTTCACGGTGTCGGCTACTTTGTCTCCAAACAGAGAGTCACCTGAGCAGGGTGCATCCGCAATTCGGTCATGGGTGTTGTCGGAGAGACCTGAAGCCCAAAGCCATGCCCAGCAGCGGGCGGAGATGGCCGTGCCCGCAGTCCGGACGGCGGTATCAAAGGCATCGAAGGCTGTGCTCATCAGATGCTTGCTGCATTCAGCTAACTCCTGCATGGTGGTTGAAGCAGGTGTGCGTGAGTCCTTGGGAAGGTCCTGCAGCTGCTTTTTAAGGTCTGCTAGGAGAGCATCCTGGAATAGGACGTGTTGAAATTGGTGGGCTGCTATTTTGGCGTTAAGCATAGCCCCTTGAAAAACTTTTCTGCCGACGTCGTCCAGGCATTTGGGTTCCCGCCCTGGTGGGTGGATTGTCTGGGTACGCGTGGACTTGGACCTCTTGAGAGCCGATGCCACCACGATAGACTGGTGGGGTAACTGCGCTTTGTTGAAGCCAGGCGCCGTGTGGACTATGTACTTGCTGTCCAAGCGTCTGGCGAAAGCTTGACCGGATGCTGGGGACTGCCAGAGTGTCAGTTGCTTGTCCTTCAACTTGTGGTGGAGGGGAAGAGCCATGGCTGGTTTAGGACCGCTTAGGTACTTCATGACCTCCGGTTCTTTTTCATCTGATGTTTCTTCCGTGGTCAGCCCCAGTTTAGAGACCACTTTCCTGAGGAATTTAGGGTAGGTGAGGTCCTCAGGCACTGTAGGCGTAGGCTCGTCTGCCTCGTCCGTTGCGTCTTTGAAGTTGTCAGAGCCTGGACCGGGTTCCTCCACCTCAGGGCAAGGTTCGAGGTTCTCAGCGTCGCTCTCCCCGGAGTCCAGCTGTGTTGGTGAGGGAGATCGTGCTCTGGAGGGGTCGGGTGAAGGAGACCGCGCTCTGGGTGAGAGTCTGGGGTATCGTGTGGAGGGGGCTGAATGTGTCTCTTGTGGACTAACAGCCCTACGATGCTGGTCTGGTCGTAGTGGAGCCGTCTGTTCCACCAGGCGAGATAGCAGATTAAGGATGGCAGAAGAGGTGGATTCAGATCTGCTGCTTCTGTGCCTCTTGCTGCGATGAGAGCTGGATCTCCTGCTGTTGGTGGAGGAACCACCAGGGGATTCCCTTGCCTCTGAGGGGGATCGATGTCTGCGCTTGGCAGACTTCTTTCTGCCCTTGTCACCTTCAGAGCGCTGACAGGGGGATTCCCTGCTGTCAGCGTGGTGATCGTGCCTCCCTCGTCGGCGCTGAGAATCAGCGCGGTCTGTGGAGCGGTAGCGGCGTTGACAGGGGGGTTCCCTGCTGTCAGCACCTCGATCGGGTGTCCCTCGTCGGCGCTGAAAAGCAGCGCGGTCTGTAGAGCCGGCGCGGTGTTGAGTATTTCCGCGCCGGTGCAATGATCGGCTTTGCTGCTCCCGCGCCGGGGTCGAAGGGGCTGAGTCAGCTGTAGATGTGCTCCGAGGTTCCCTTTCAGCGCGTAGTGACGTGCTGGGCAGGGGGGAGGGCTGTCTGCTGGAGGAGCCACTGCAGCCAATAGAAGAGGAGGAGGCGTTTCCGGAGGCGGGGCCTGGCGGGGCCACGAGGGCAGCACCATCTTGCCCGGCAGGAGAACCGCGTGGCCGGGGGGATTGAGCCGGGATAGAGCCAACCGGAGAGGGGCTTACCAGGGTGGCAGAGGCCTCTCTGGGGGCAGACAGTTCAGCGCGGTCTCCGGTCTTTTTAAGCCGCGGTTTTTTTGAGGCGGTGCTGGGGAGCTTCTGAGCACAGGAACGCTGAGCAGCAGTGTCCCGGGAAGACTTTGAAGAATCAACTGACCTGGCAATATTACAGTTGGAGTGCTCCGGGTCCCGGGACGTGGAAGCTGCCGCGGGGGAGAGGAGGTCTCTCAAGGACTGCTCGCGGTGTCTCTTGGCTCTGGGGGACATCCGGCCGCAGCTATCACAGTTCTCCACTTCGTGAGCTGCCCCCAAGCATTTAACGCAGTGCTGGTGAGTGTCGGAGAGATTCATCTTCCTGTTGCAGGTATGACACTTTTTAAAACCTGGTTTTGTCGTTTTGGGATCTTGTTTAGGCATTTGAAAAACTTTAAAAGTGTAGGAGAGCTTGTAAGTCCGTCTTGAGGCGAAGGCGGAAGGAAAAAAACTGGCTGGCTAGGGGCGGGCTGGGGAGGTGGGACCACCTCACACATGCTCAGAAGATTCTGAGCTATAGAGCACTTCCGTCACGGCGCCGTCGGAGGACGACACCAGGTGTGGCTGACACATCCTGCTTGTCCTAGGAGAACTGGCTCAGACCAGTGTCAGGCCAGGTGTGCAATGCTCCAAATCAGCTCCTCCCTGGGAATAGGGTTTCACCAACCAGTGCAGCAGGGGTAAAAACCTAGTTAACTCTCTATCTGCCACACACACTGATATCTGATGTAAGTCTATACAGGGAAAGCAGTCCAAATGCCCCCAAGCTTAGTCTAAAACCACAGTTAAAAGCTATAATAGTAATCCCCTCAAAAATCAACAGTTAGAATTTATAGATTTAAGCCAGCAGAGAAAATAGAAAGATTTGTTCTTAGAGTAATGGAGGCTTCTCAGCTTTTGCAAAACTGGCTCACACCAGTGTCAAGCCAGGTGTGCAATCTCCCAAATCAGCTCCTCCCTGGGAATAGGGTTTCACCAACCAGTGCAGCAGGGGTAAAAGCCTAGTTAACTCTCTATCTGCCACACACACTGATATCTGATGTAAGTCTATACAAGGAAAGCAGTCCAAATGCCCCCTAGCTTAGTCTAAAAACACAGTTAAAAGCTATAATAGTAATCCCCCCAAAAAATCAACAGTTAGAATTTATAGATTTAAGCCAGCAGAGAAGATAGAAAGATTTGTTCTTAGCGTAATGGAGGCTTCTCAGCTTTTGCAAATCTGGCTCAGACCAGTGTCAGGCCAGGTGTGCAATGCTCCAAATCAGCTCCTCCCTGGGAATAGGGTTTCACCAATCAGTGCAGCAGGGGTAAAAGCCTAGTTAACTCTCTATCTGCCACACACACTGATATCTGATGTAAGTCTATACAAGGAAAGCAGTCCAAATGCCCCCAAGCTTAGTGTAAAACCACAGTTAAAAGCTACAATAATAATCCCCCCCAAAAATCAACAGTTAGAATTTATAGATTTAAGCCAGCAGAGAAGATAGAAAGATTTCTCCTTAGCGTGATTGAGGCTTCTCAGCTTTTGCAAAACCTGAGCACTCTAATAGTGCCTGCACACTGAGCAGGTATTGACAATGGTGGAGCATCAAAGGAGGCCTAAGGAGCAGGTGAGACTGCCAACCTGCACCACCTTTGGTCAGCGGGGTCATGTTTGTGTGAGTGGGTCTCCTGAGGAATGTGAACTGCTTGTCTAATATGCCTTTTGGCCATCTTCCAAAGAGCAACTCAAAAGATGAAAACCCAATGGAACTCTGATGTACCTCATGGATGGCAAACATCAAATAGGGTAGAAGGATGTCCCAATTCTTCTCGTCCTCCTGCACAAACGTTTTAAACATCTGTTTCACAGTTTTATTGAATCAATTGATGAAGCCATCCATCTGTGGGTGATATATTGATGTTTGTAGCATCTTGACCTTCACCAAGGCACACACTTGCCTCATCTCCTTGGATATAAAGGGTGTTCCTTGATCTGTGAAAATCTCATTGGGTAGTGCCACCCAAGAGAATACTTCCCAGTAGTCATAATACTCCTTAGAGCAATGGCCTCCAGGTATCGGGTAACATAGTCCAGTATGACTAAAATATGTCTGTTGCCTCAGGTGCTTCAATCCAAGGATCCTACCAAGTCCACGGCCACTCTTTCAAATGGGGTTTCAATGATGAGAATAGGCACTGACAGGCAGGTCAGATTCTGGCGAGATTATGAAGTTGGCAGGTGGGACATGACTGGCAATATAACTACATCTGTTTATGGACCTCGAGCCAGAAAAATCAGGCTAAAACATGCTCTATTGTTTTCTCTACAGCCAGATAATAAATGGCTATGGGCCAACGATAACACCTGCTGACAATAGGAATGGGGAACTATCAGTCATTTTACCTCTTACCCCTCTAGGCTCCCTCAGACACTCTGTATAATAAAATTCCCTTTAGCACAAAATAATAAAAGGTTCTTCCAGGGGACTCTCTGTTACTTATTGGAACCATCCACCTCCAAAATCTGCTCTTGGGAACGTTTAAGGGACTCATCCTCTTGCTGGGCACTCCTGAAGCTCCCTGGATATTCCCTCAGCCCCGACTCTGGGAAGGGAACAATTGTATTTGGGTCACTAGCACTGAATCCTGAGTTATCCCCAGGGGTTTCTTCCCTAGGCTTGCCCTCTCCGGATCCCTCCCTCATAGCCGCCCCCAGATTCTGTTGGTAGCGTAGCTTTTCCCGGAGATGCCAACTCCAGAACTTAGCAGGTTTGGGATTCTCGACATATAAATCTGGGTCTTCCAGTGGGAAAATCTCTGGGAAATCTTCTTGGTCCAACTTAGGGGATCCGTCATTTAGCTGGGCCCATATCACTCGGCAATTTGGGTAGTCTCTGCCAATCACCACTGGATATGGGAGCCAAGGTAGCACCACGTCCTTGAACGTGGCTTGTCCTGTGGGAGTTTTAAGTGAAACCTGTGCTGCTGGATACAACCAATTCTCTCCATGAACACAGGCCAGTGTTATCATCTTTGCATAGTCAATTTGAAATCAGGTTACGGTTTCTCAGCAAATGAGGGGCTGCACACTCCTGGAGTCTAACAAGGCTTGGAGGCAGGTCCCCTTGAACTCCACTGGGATCCCAAAGTTATGTGTCCCGGGGGGGGGGGGGGGGGGAACATCCATAAAAGATTGGGTGTGAGGGATGATTAGGCCAACATCCATGGATTCCTCCATACCCAGAGACATTCCTGAGCAAAGTGTTCCTGAGCTCAAAACCTCAAACAGGTGAAGGGGTCATGGCCAGGGCCATGCCCTCACCTAGGAGGTGACTTTAGGGGTCAATGCATGGGAGCCAACATCCATTTGGGTTTCCCTTCCATCCTGCTGGACTGACGGATGATTTCTTTCCTTTCTCACTGTCCGCTTCAGTCACTGGCTGGGCTTCATGATACGCTTCGGCTATTTCTAGTGCACTCTCCAGTATAAGCTTGGGGTGCTGGTGTACCCACTACTTCATTGAGGTAGTCAAGCCCTCCAAAAACTGCTCCAATGGCACAATCCTGGCTATTTCTGGCCTGGTCTTTCTCTCTGGTTGCAGCCACATCCATGCAAGATCCTTCAAATGATAGAGAGACCTTCAAGGACTCTCTTTTATCTGTAGCCACCTCTTTCGCTGGTGGTAGGCCTCTGGGTACAGCCGGCCCAATCCAGTATGATGGCCTTGAAAACTGCATATGTAGCTTGCCCATCTGGGTTGGCATCCTGGAATGCAGCCTGACAGCTGCCCATCAGCAAATTCCCCAAATACGTAGTCCATGTCGCCACCGGCCACCCTTCCATGTGGGTGTTTCGTTCAGAGTTTACCAAAAAGTGGTCTGGTTCATCTTTTGTCATCATTTTAAGAGGCACTTGCGCTGAGGGGTGGAGTTGCAGTCTCTGTAGGGCCTGGGTCAACTGGGCTAGGGAATTTTCTGTAGCTCCCCCTGTGTCTGAACAGATTCTGTAACTGCTGCTGACGTTGTTGTTGTTGTTGCCCTTCTACCAGCACCTGTAGGAGCCACTCCATTTTGGCTTGTTACTGCTCTCTTGCAAATCACAATCACAGCTTATTCTTTTGCAATTAGGTTAATGCTGCAGTATTCCAGCTGCAACAAACTTTTAATGGCCTGTAGTAGATAAAACAAAACCTGCCTGTCCGGCACTGACTATACCTTCTTCAAGCTCCCTAATAGGGCAAAACTAACCCTTTTAGCCCATACAAACAAACAAAATCCTGACCTGCTATAGAGGCCCAACCCTGGAGGGATGTGGATTTGTCCTCAATCATGTGGTTAAAGGAAATACCTATGCTGCCACCATCTGTGGTAACATGGCGTGCCGTGGGAAGGGGTTTTCTTTAAAACAAAAACATTGAAGGACAAACAAAAGCCCACTTTTATTGTGCTTCAGTTAATTTGCATTCACTCCCCAGCTTGCTACTTCCACAAGCTGGTTTACAGTGCCCTTCCCTTGGCCCATAAGTTAAAGTTCAGAAGAATAAAGTCTGGTCAGTCACTTCTTGAGTTTCCTACCTCTTAGCAGTACTCCTTCCCCAACCTGGCTTGAAAGGAGCTTTCTGTTTCCACGGGCCTCTCTCCTTCCTGCAGCCTACTAGGTTCTTAACCTCAACCTGTGAGCCATGCCTTTCCAGCCCTGAACTCTGGGCTGCAGACTCTCTTAAAGAGGACTGTTGATAATCCCTTTGGAGAGGGATGGGTAGCATTCTCTATCAGGGGCGGCCCAAGGGGGGTGCGGGGCCATGTGCGGAGACTCGGTGCGGGGCCTCATTTGCATAAGGTGTCTCATTTGCATAAATATTTGCATAATGTTACCATACACCAGAGCTACTCAATTCCAGTCCTGGTGGTCCACAATCCTGCAGGTTTTCGGGATATCCCTAATAAATATGCATGAGATATATATGCATTGGAGATATCCTGCCAACCTGACTGGTTTGTGGCCCTCCAGGGCTGGATTTGGAGACCCCTGCCTTACATCTCTGTCATTTAAGATTGTGAGTGAACAAGGTACAGATATCCTAGACATCAAAAGGGTAGATAGAATGTGTCACATTCCTCCTCGATTCTCACCACCACAAAAAGTTGTCTAATAGATAATATTTTGGTGGTGGTGAGAAGCGAGGAGGAATGTGACAAATGCTATCTAACTTTTTTGATGTCTTGGACATCTGCACCTTGCCCACTCACAATCGTAAATGACAGAGATGTAAGGCAGGGGTCTCCAAATCCAGCCCTGGAGGGCCACAAACCAGTCAGGTTGGCAGGATATCTCCAATGCATATATATCTCATGCATATTTATTAGGGATATCCTGAAAACATGCAGGATTGTGGACCACCAGGACTGGAATTGAGTAGCTCTGCCATACACTAACTTTTAGTAAACATGCCTCTTAATGAGTATATGGATAAAGAAAGACTAAAAGGTTTCTACATTACTATAATCCAGTACCAACCGCCAGGCACATTAGGAACTACTACAAACACTGCCCATTTAGAACCCATAGCAAACCCGCCATATCCTAACAGCACTACCAGGACTCACAAAGCACCATACCCTAACTATCAAAAGGCAACACTGCAAATATTAAACCAATACATTTCAGAGAACAACAATACATGACCTACTGGGGAAAGAACAAGTGGCAATGTCAAATAGGAATTATATAAACAGAATACCTCAGCTCAGTTACACATGCACAACATAGACCATCACCAAACAAGGAATCACAATTTAGAAACAGGAAGACAATAATTAAACTGGGAACCCCAAAAGCCAAACTTGGAATATACAACAACACTGTAGAAATAAAACTATAAATTAATTTCCTCTTGTACTAAACAAAGCGCAAAAATTAATGATGCACATTTCCCAGAGCTGACATATTCCAGTTAATAAATTCAAAATAAAGAGATATTTTTCTATCTTTTGTGCATTTTTTTTCAGTTGCAATTGTTCCAGCCACTTTCTTCTGGTTTCTTCGTGTCTTCTGCTAACTCTCCATCTGCTGTCCATTTGTCCTTTCTTCTGCCTTCTTGTTTTTTTTTTTTCCATTCTCTCTCTACATCTGCTTTAACATACTAATCTTTCTCCTTTTGCTCTTTCCTCATTCCTATTTCATCTACTCAAAATTTACCCCTCCATCCTCAATCCCCACTTACTCTCCCAATACCCGGCCAATTGTAGATTTTTTATCCCTCCCACACAAAATATTTTTCCCCTCTCCATTTTACTCTCCCAGCCCCATCCCATTCTAATCCTCCCCCAACACCAGCTCCCTTCTAGTTCCAGCCTCACCCAGCATCCATTCCCTTCTAGTCCCTGCATCAGCCCATTTCCAGTCCTAGCCCCCCATCAGCCCATTTCCAGTCCTAGCCCCCCCCCATCAACCCAATACCAGTCCTAACCCCCCATCACCCCATTTTCAGTTTAAGCCCCCCTATAACCCATTACCAGTCCTAACCCCCCCATCAGCCCACTTCCAGTCCTAACCCCCATCAGCCCACTTCCAGTCCTAACCCCCATCAACCCATTTCCAGTCAGCCCCCCATAGCCCATTGCCAGTCCTATACCCCCCCCATCAGCCCACAGTCCATTTACAGTCCTATACCCATCATCCCACCTATAGTCCTAAACCCTCCCCAACAGCCCATTTACTATCCTAGCCCCCTCCCCCATAGTCGATTATCAGTCCTAACCCCCATAGCCCATTACCAGACAGCCCCATCAGCCAACAGCCCATTACCAGTCTTAACCCCCCCCCCATAGCCCATTGCCAGTCCTAACCCCCCCATCAGCCCACAGTCCATTACCAGTCCTAACCCCATCAGCCCACCTCAAGTCCTAACCCCTTCCCATCAGCCCATTTCCTGTCCTAGCCCCCCATAGCCCTTTACCAGTCATAACCCCCCCCCCAACAGCCCACAGCCCATTACCAGTCCTAACTCCATCAGCCCACCTCCAGTCTTAATCCCCCAGCCCATTTCCAGTCCTAGCAACCCCCCCAACACATTACCAGTCCTAGCCCCCCATAGCCCACTCCCAGTCCTAATCCCACCAGCCCATTTCCAGTCCTAATCCCCCATCACCCAATTTTTAGTTTAAGCCCCCCCCATAGCCCATTACCAGTCCTAAGCCCCCATCAACCCACTTCCAGTCCTAATCCCATCAGCCCATATAGACTTAGCTCCCCCATAGCCCATAGCCCCCCCATAGCCCTTCACCACTCCTAACCCCCCCAGAGCCCATTACCAGTCCTAACCCCCCCACCAGCCCACAGCCATTACCACTCCTAACCCCCCCAGCCCATCACCAGTCCTAACCCCCCCAGCAGCCCACAGCCATTACCACTCCTAACCCCCCCCAGCCATTCACCAGTCCTAACCCCCCCAACAGCCCACAGCCATTACCACTCCTAACCCCCCCAGCCCATCACCAGTCCTAACCCCCCCAGCAGCCCACAGCCATTACCACTCCTAACCCCCCCCAGCCCATCACCAGTCCTAACCCCCCCAACAGACCACAGCCATTACCACTCCTAACCCCACCCCACCACCTCACCAGTGCTAAACCACCCAGAAGCGATCTGCCATTTCGTCTCCTAACCCCCCCAGCACCTCACCAATCCTTACCCCCCCAACAGCCCATAGCCATTACCACTCCTACCCCCCCCAGCCCATCATCAGTCCTAACCCCCCCAACAGCCCACAGCCATTACCACTCCTACCCCCCCAGCCCACCGCACCCCAGCCCATCACCAGTCCTAACCCCCCAACAGCCCACAGCCATTACCACTCCTAACCCCCCCAGCCCATCAACAGTCCTAACCCCCCCAGCCCACAGCCATTACCACTCCTAACCCCCCCAGCCCATAACCAGTCCTAACCCCCCCAACAGCCCACACCCATTACCACTCCTAACCCCCCCAGCCCATCACCAGTCCTAACCCCCCCCAGCCCACAGCCATTACCACTCCTAACCCCCACCAAGCCCATCACCAGTCCTAACCCCCCAACAGCCCACAGCCATTACCACTCCTACCCCCCCCCCAGCCCACCCCAGCCCAGCGAATTTATTTTTACAAAACAAGCTGTCGCTGCCTCTGCCGGGGCCGGGGCCGGGGCCGCCGCGGCAGAATCGAGTGTGCCGCGGGGCCTCCCCTGCACAGCCGAGCCTGCCCTCCCCGGTATCACCTCTCTCAGCTGCCTCACTCCAGTCACACGCGCCGGCTTTCAGAGCGCTAGGGAAGAGTTTTTCCCTCGATGCTCTGTTTAAGCCCGCGGGGGCTGATGGGACTTCCCATCAGCCCCCGCGGGCTTAACAGAGCAGCGAGGGAGAAACTCACCTCGCGCTCTGAAAGCCGGCGCGTGTGACTGGAGGGAGGCAGCTGAGAGAGGTGATACCGGGGAGGGCAGGCTCTGCTGGGCAGGGGGGGCCCCGCGGCACACTCGATTCTGCCACGGCGGCCTCGGCCCCGGCAGAGGCAGCGACAGCTTTTTTTTTTATTTTTAATTTTAATGTTGGATGATGGATCAGAATGTTTTTTGCGCGGGGCCCCCTGAAACGCTGGGCCCTGTGCAAAAAACATTCTCGCTCAATGGACGGGCCGGCCCTGTTCTCTATACCCCATCACACAGGTCAAGTGAAGTGACTAGCAGTACTATTGTAGCAGATGATATGGAAGGGCAGACTAGATAGGCCATGTGGTCTCTTTCTGCCATCATGTTTCTATGTAATACATTCACTAACTTTCCTGCTGCTACGCCAACCAAGGGTGATTCACTCCTCTACACCCCAACTCCCCTAACACTACACCACCATTACCGTATAACTCATTTCTTAACCTTGTTATGTTATAAGTAAATTACTATTTATAGTTTAGTTAACTGTTAATGTTATACATAATATCACTACTAAAATATTCAATGTAAACTTGCAACCTTGTTATAGTTATATATAAACCACTTTGACTCCATGAAAGAGTGGTATATAAAAATGAATAAATAAATTCATGGAAGACCTCCTCCCCTGGGCATGGGGGCATGTGAGGAGACACTGATCAGTGACCTCCAACAAAGCAAGCTCATGGTCAGTGCCAGAAGTATTACATAGTTGCTTTGAGCCAGTAGGCCTCAGCCATATCCTTTCTAGGTCAGGGTGAGGGTCCATTTGCCCACAGGAATATGGCCCATGGCAGTAGCAGGGCCCCCCATCCCCCCAGTTGCATGTATACTCTGCTACATGCCCTCCCATGTAGGGGAAGAGGGGGTAGGATGGCACCTTTTGATACCACATCTTCATTTTGCAAGTATATGACACAACTAATTTGCATGCCTCACCCCCTACTATACTCTGCTGGCACCAACTCCGGCTCTCTGGCCAGTACTAGTGGAAGCACACAGCACAAGCCCTAACTCCTGACACCTCCACAGTATACAACACCAGCAGCGATCTGACATCTATCCATTGCATATGCAGACATGAACAGCAGTCCTTCCAGTCAGCTGTTGATGTGTCTGTGGATGTTTGCCCACTCTCCCAGCAGGGTCACTCCTGATCTGCAGGACTGACTTGTGGCTGTTAGGCTGCTGTGGTGCACTGCCATTTCTGATGCACCATTCAGCCCCTCCAAACAGGTGGCCTAGGCAGATGCTTAGGTATTCTGCTAATATCATCTATTTGCCCTATTATATTCTTTGTGTTTGCCCTGCTTCTGCCTTTCATATTTTCTAATGCTCACATCTGAACCATGTGTCCGGAATCCTCTAGCAAAGGCAGGCATTAGTTGCACTTGCCTGCAGCGTGTTTGTGTTGCTGGTACTCAACTAGTACTACCATCCCAACAGTGTGCCACATCCACGCCCACTATCAATTCACTTTCAGCCTTAACCTTGTAGTGGAGTGTTTTTACCATGGTCACCTTTTGGCTGCTTCCGGCTACTGTGCGGTCAAAAAGTGCATTAGCCCCGCACTAAAACCCATGCTAGTGACTATTGCACTTTAGTAAACATGCCCCTTAAATTCTTCATTGGGCTCTTTAGTAAAACTACTTCTTTACTGTTCTGCTTTGCTAGCTGTATGCAGTGACTTTTTTTAATTTGTCAAATTGTTATTAGCAGTTAAGCAAAAATATTATACATTTAGGTTACAATGCCAATAACACTTTCATGATAAGAATAAAACATTAAAGGAAAAATAAAAATATATATATACATCTATCATGAACGGCTCTGGTTCCTTATATAAAGGGAAAAATAAAATATAAACAAGAAACTGAAGTCAGCACAATCTTCCCTCAAACAGACGGGGATTAGGACATCAAAAAGAGATGGTCAGGAAGAACAAAGAAAGCAATAATAACCAAAGACATCTGAGAAAGAAGCTATAAGAGATGAGAAAAAATATATAAATAGTTAACAACAAAATAAGAAGTTAAGATGAATGGGAGGAGTAACGAGAGAAAGAGAACAATAGAAAAAAAAGATCAAAGGAAAAGAGAAAAAGATACTTTCTTTCACTCACTGTGAAAAAATTGACCATGGGATCACAGTATTTGTAGAAAAATTAAAATAAAAGAAAATAAGAGAGGAAGTAGCACAGAAAGGAAGTGCCAAGAAAAGAAAAAAAAAGACAAAAAAACTTGCATCTCTCAAACATTCTAAGCAGTCATTACTAGACTGAAGAAAAAAGCATATTGGAGACCATATTTCGTCTTCATTTCAGCAGTAAGCTGCTCCATTTCAATTAAATCCATAATCGCAAAACAAAACTAAACAAAAAAAAAACAGCTCTTTTTGGAAGATAAATTCTCTTCCACTGTCTAGCTATAATATACCTTGCAGATAGGAATAATTGTTTAATAATAATGACTCAGGGAGGTCTTCACCAAATAGAAGTATTTACAGATTTTCAGAACATTTGAATCTGAGAACGGGACCACCACAAGTGATCATAAGAATCAACTTCACTACAATTTCTCCATCAAAGGGAGCAAATGTTGCCATCTTTTGTGGAGTTAAAAAGGATCTAGTTAACAACTTAATGTGAGGTTGCACCGTTTTGAGAGAAATACAGCATTTGAATGAGGACCAAATTGTGGACCAAAAATATTCTTGATCTTTAACCTTAATCAGTTTCTTCCAATTCATGGCATATTTATATATTTTTTTAGTGCAAACTGCAAAGAACAAGCTTTATGTAATTGAGGTATCAATTTAGCATGTGAACATTTTTTCCACATCAGTAGACTCTCTCAAAAACAAAGATTTATGCAAAGACTTTAAGGCATGAAGGCATATTTCAGAAATGACATTCAGGTGCGATCTGGGATGTCCAGGTGAAAACATTCAAAAATGGCTGGACATGTCCAAGTTGGGCCACGATTTCAGAAACGTGAATGTACTCGATATGGACATTGTCCATAGACGTCCACACAATGGAATTCCAGAAGGGGATAAGTCCCAGCCTACCATTCTGCTAGTGGAAATGTTGGCAGTGCAACAACCACAAGACGGGTTTCCCCACTACCTATCAATTGGCTTTATAGTTGTGACCATTATTGAAGATATTGTTTATGTTTATGTTTATTTAAAACTTGTTATACCGACCATAACAAACGCTTCTGGGCGGTTTACAATCAAAAATTAAAAACTGCAGATATATAGAAAATAATGCCATTTAAAAATTAAAGCAGGACAGAGAGACGAGAAGCATAAGAAGAAAGGAAGTAATCTGTGCATCAGCGAGGAGGAGGGGAAAGTGGCGAGGAGGGAGGAGGAAGATCGAATGCTAGACAGAAGAGGTGGGTTTTTAATTTAGCCTTGAAAGATTTAAATGATAGTTTTAGACGGAGGGTGGAGGGGAGCGAGTTCCAGAGTCTTGGGCCCAGGAAGAAAAAAGCAGATGAACAGGTAGATTCCAAGTGTGCTAGTGAGGGGGAGGGGAGGGACATATGGTTAATATGTATAGACCTAAGTGAGCGATGGGACGTGTGCAGATGAACCTGATCAGCAAGGTAAAGGGGAGTGCCTGTGTGAATTGTTCTGTGAACAAAGATAACAAACTTATACTGGATACGATAGGTGATAGGGAGCCAGTGTAAACGAAGAAGGAGGGGAGTGACATGATCAAACTGGGACGTGTGCGTCAGGATACGTGCAGCAGTATTTTGGACACGTTGGAGACGAGTGAGTTGGGACTGGGGTAGGCCAGCCAAGGAGGCATTACAATAATCAAGACGAGACATGAGAAGAGAGAGAAGCAAGGTAGTCAGAGCAGAGGGGCAAAGGAAAGGACGAACAGCACGAAGTGGTTTTAAAGAGAAGAAGGAATGCTGAACAACCGAAGAAATGTGCTCCTTAAAAGAGAGAGAAGAATCGAGAGTGACACCCAAATACCGAAGAGAAGAGACGAGAGGAATGGGCTGGGAAGACAGTAGCGGGGCAGAAGTGGGGGAGGGGCTCCCAAAAGTAAACCAAATAGCAAAAGACTTAGAAGGGTTGACATGTAAGAAATTAGATGAGAACCAAGAAAAAAAAAAGAAAGTGAAAGAAAGAAAAGGAAACCACAAATATGCATCAAGAACAAGTTACCCTAAGGCACTGTTCCCTCTAAGCTGTGCGCGTGTGCGCGTGCACACACCTCGCCGAGCAAGCCCACATACTTTATAACAGAGCGCACAAAAATTGCGGTTCTGAATCTGATAGAAAACAACATAGACATCTTAAAATTTAAAAGTTGTTGTGTATTTACGGTTTTCACAAGTTCTACAATATTATCTAGTGCAATCAATTTGGTGTACATACTGTATTCTGATGTGTAGTCAAATTTTAAAGTATAGAACTCCGAGTGTCGTTATGTGATGCACAAAAATTTAACCTTCCTTCAAAAGCTGCACAGCTGATATTTTATGCACACACAGCCTACAGAAAATTAGAGGGAACATTGCCCTAAGGTACCAGCTTTATAACATTCCATAGAGTGCTAGCTAAATATCCTACTGTTCAATTATTCATGTCTTCAGTATATTGACTCAATACAGCATTCAATCTATGAAAACATCAGTTTATCACATATCAGTCTCCAATAAACAACACTGAAACAGTTCACCAACCAATTGAAACAACAAGCGACTTTGCACCACAGTCATATCAACTATGGATTGCCACAAGTCTCTAGCCTATTGTTTATTGTTTATTTCACACTTAATATACCGCCCCCCATAACATCGGAGCGGTTTACAAAATAAAATTACTAATTAATTATAGAAAGAGAAAAAGAAGTTACAATAAATGATAGAAAGAGAAGAGAGTAAGGACAGAACAACAGATAGACCATAAGATAGGAGACAGAGAAATGAAAAGTCAGGGGGGGAAAGCTAGGGAGAACAGATGAGTCTTAAGGAGAGAGCGGAATTTGGGATATGATTCTTCTGTGCGGAGGTTGGTAGGAAGGGAGTTCCAGAGAGAGGGTCCTAAATAGTAGAATGCTGATTTCCTGGTAGATTGCAGATGGGCTTTGGAAGGTGCTGGAAGGTGAAGGCGGTTAATATGAATGGACCGAAGACTGCGTGAGGGTGTATGGTAGGTCAGTAGATCTGAAAGGTAGGCGGGTGTAGAAAGATAAATGGCTCTATGGGTTAAGGTGAGGATCTTAAAAGATATCCGGAAGTCAATAGGCAACCAATGAGGGTGGTGCAGCAGAGGGGTGACATAGTCGCAGGGAGATGCGTGGAGGATCATGCGAGCAGCTGTAT
Organism: Ichthyophis bannanicus; assembly: GCA_033557465.1. Taxonomy (NCBI): domain Eukaryota; kingdom Metazoa; phylum Chordata; class Amphibia; order Gymnophiona; family Ichthyophiidae; genus Ichthyophis; species Ichthyophis bannanicus. The sequence goes on along the minus strand of CM066038.1, from coordinate 273,239,322 downwards.
TTTGAATTAGTTGGAGATGGCGTTTTTGATATTGGGGGAGTCCAGCAAAAATAGTATTGCAGAAATCTAATCTAGTTATGATTAAAGAGAGAAGAAGAGTGGTGATGGCCTGAATGGATAAGAATGGGCGGATAGCACGAATTTGTCGGAGACGCAGAAAAGAGCACCGAGAGATGTGAGAAATATGGTCGTGAAAACTAAGAGTGCTGTCAAGGAATACTCCAAGGTAGCGAAGCTTAGGGACTAAAGTAATGATGGAACCTGCGAGCGATGGGGCAAGAGAAGGAATAGGAGAGGTGTGCGGGAACCAAATTGCAGCAGTCTTTTTAATATTGAGTACCAGGCAATTAGAAGAGAGCCAGGAAGAAATAGTGGACAGACAGTCTTCTAAAGGTGAGATATCAGGGTGAGATGACGAAGTGTGATGTAGCAGAAAAATATCATCAGCATAGAAGTAACTTGAGATCCCGGATTGCTGGATGAGTAAAGCCAGGGGGCAAGAAAGACATTAAACAATAAGGGAGCCAGAATTGATCCCTGAGGGACACCACAGGGGAGTGGAAAGCGATCAGAGGAAGAGAGGGTGGAGGAAACAGCAAAAGACCGATGACATAGAAACGAATGAAACCAGTGATACACCAAACCACGAATACCCGCATCCCTAAGGCGAGAGAGGAGAAGGGCATGATCCACCAGGTCAAATGCTGCGGAGAGATCAAGTGATACTGCTAGAGTGATGTTGCCTTGGTCATGAGAAGTATGGATTTCATTTAAGACAGCTGTAATTGTGGTCTCAACACTAAATCCGGGTCTGAAACCAGATTGCCTGGGGTGAAGGAAAAGTGTAGAGGCAAGGTAATGAGAGAGCTGTGAGAATACTACCTTCTCCAAGAGTTTGGAATAGAAAGGGAGATTGGAGACGGGGCGATAGTGAGCAGGGGCGGAAGGGTCAAGGGTAGGCTGTTTTAAGAGAGGGCGGACTGTGGCATGTTTCCAGGGGGTAGGGAAAAGACCAGATGACAAGCTAGAATTGATGATAGTCAGAAGGGGTTGGAATAGAGTGACAGGAGGTTCAGAGAACCAAGAAGAAGGAATAGGATCCAGATCACAGGTAGTTTTCCGTGTAGTAGACAGTAATTGAAGCAATTCTGGGGATGAAACAGGAGAGAAGGTGGACCAAGTATGGGAGAGACACGGAGAGGATGGGGGAGAGACAGGAGGGGGAGACATCAAAGCCTGGGGGCAATGAGGGAGAGAGGAGCAGAGGTCCTGGACTTTGGAGGAAAAGAATGTCGCCAGAGAGGTGGGGCTAGGGGCCTTATCGGGAAGAAGAGAAGCCTGAGCAGAAGAAGAAGACTGCAGACGAGAGAGAGTGCTCAATGTAGCGAAAAGCTGACGAGATCTGTTTGGGGCAGCTATGATTGAGGAGAAGTAAAATGAACATTTAGCTTGATGAATAGCAGACCGATAGTACTCATGGCAAGATTTACATTTTTGATAAGATGATGCAGAGGGGGCCTTGCGCCAAAGTCGCTCGGCTCTTCGTAAATGTGAATGGAGCAGGGAAAGCCCAGCGTGGTACCATGACTGGTGAGTACGGCGCCGGGGTTTGAAAAACTTGGTAGGGGCAACTTGGTCAAGGGCGCATGAAAGCTCAGAGTTCCAGATTTTAACCTGGGAAGAGGGTGAGAGGGAAGAGAAATCGCACGGGGGAGGGTGGAGAGCAGCGGATAAGGCTTGCAGAGTGGACGGGTTAAGACACCGGGAAAGACGAGCAGGTGGAGAAGGGAGAGGGGGAGCAGGGGGAGGGGCTTGAACAGTGAATAGGAGGTAGAAATGATCTGACCAGGGTATGGGAACTGCAGAGGGAGAAGAAATAGAATACGGAGAGGATAGTGGGGAGATGACTAAGTCGAGAATGTGCCCCGCAACATGAGTGGGGGAAGAGACATGCTGCAATAAGGAGAGATCACGGAGTAAGGAGGAAAAGGCAACGTCCCTGGCCGAAGTAGGGGAATCAAAATGGATGTTAAAATCACCTAGTAAATGAAGCTGAGGAAACTGAAGAACCAAATCAGAAACGGAAGACAGGAGGGAATCCCAAAGGGAGGGAGAAGAGGACGGGGGGGGGGGGGGGATAAATTAGAAGGAATTGGAGAGCAGGCAAGTTATTCAACTGGAGTAAAAGAGACTCGGGATAAGTCAGTGAAGCAGAGGAAATCTTGGAGAGGGGGATCGAGGAGCGGTAAATCACCGCAACCCCCCCACCTGACCTATGTTATATTAATATTGATACTAATACAATGGCACACCTCAACATGACATACCTTTTCCAAATCCCTCATTGTCATTCCACCTATCCAAGTTTGGTACATCCCCATATGGCAAACTCCTAACAACACTCCCAAAAGGAGAAACCAACACCTCATAAACATAAAAACCACACATAGTAAAAAAGCAACACATCGGAACCCCATTCTTGAAACCCCTATCACATGCACCCTTATTAATGCAAGATCGATACGAAATAAGACATATACCATCAAGGACTATTTAGATTCAAGCAAAACAGACATCCTATTCATCACGGAATCCTGGCTAACAGACACAGACTAATTCATCATCAATCAAATCACACCAAATACCTACTCATCATTTAACTGCATAAGAAATCAGAAAAGAGGAGGTGGAACTTTTATACTATCAAAATCTCTTTTTAACTTTAAAACACTCTTAACTACCAGCTCAAACATCTCAAATTCAATTACTATCGCCAACAACTATATAACCTTCAGCCTCATCTACAAGGCACCATCAACAAATAATGAGGAACTGTCTACAGTAAAGTGCTCGAGACAGTATGTGCATACAACTCTCATCAAAAACCACTCATAGTACTAGGAGACTTCAATCTTGGGTCCTCACCTAATAAGGAAGCCAAGTCCTTTACCAAAGCTATGGAAGCACTGTACTATCAACAAATGATAAAAACACCCACACACCAATCTGGTACAACCCCTGACCTCATATTCTCCCCAAAATCAATGATAAACTACAATCAAATTACGCAACCCACAATCACCCCTATACCGTGGTCAGATCACCACCTTATAAATTTCACCCTACACATTGAGTGTACACCAATACAGGAACCCAAACAACAAAACTATAGAAAATACAAAAGATTTAATAAAGATGAATTCCTAAAAGAAGTTATCCCTGGATTACAGCAAGATACTGAAAACCTGAAAGACGCAATAAACAACTGGAATTATTTATTTATTTATTTATTTATTTGTATTTCTTCTATACCGCACTCTTTTTCATCAGCGCGGTTTACATTAAACAGGAATACTCATTTCAATCAACAGACTGTGGTGAGTTTACATAAAACAGGAAATATACAACTGGGATTATAACTTAGGGAAACTATGTACATATTTGTAGCATGTATAGGACCTATATACACGGGATGGAGTTTCTTTTCATCATCTTAAATAGGGCGGTTACACTTTATCTGTAAATGTTAGAGGGTTGATGATGTGCTTTGGAAATGTAGAATGAAGAGGTGATGCTTTATGGCTTTTCTAAATTGCTTGAGGTCAGTAATAGCTCTAATATTGGGAGGTAGGTTGTTCCAACATCTGGGTGCGTAGTACGCGAAAGCCCTGTCTGTTGTTGATTGTTTGTATTTTGTGGCCTCATGTGGTGTAGTTAGGGTATTTGCCGCTGCTGACCTCCTAGATCTGGTGTTAGGAGTGTGATGGAGGAGTTTCGAAATTGATGACGGAGCTATAGTATTTATTGCTTTAAAGGTCAAGATAAGGGCTTTATATGTTATTCTGCAGTATATAGGGAGCCAGTGAAGCTCCATTAGGATGGGTGTTATGTGATCGCTCTTTGAAGCACCGTATAATACCCGGGCTGCGGCATTCATGGCTAGTTGTAATGTATTTAGTGAGTTCTTTGGGAGACCATGGAGTATTATATTCGCATAGTCGAAGTGGGGTGTGACTATGGCTTGGAATATAGTTCTGAAGCTGTCTGGGTCAAGCATATTTTTCAGATGGCGTAGGGTCCTTATCTTGAAATAAATGGTTTTCACAGTGCGGTTGATATGTTCTTTAAAATCTAGGCGATGGTCCAGTATCACTCCAAGGTATCTTATGGAGGGCTTGATTGGGAGGTGTGCGTCTCGTACTCTTAGGGTCTCCGGGGGTGTGAATTCTCTGTTTTTCGTGACAATCAGTACTTCAGTTTTTTTGTAGTTTATTCGCATATTCTGCGTGAGTAACCAGTCTGCTATTGCATTAAAGCAATCTACTAAAGATGTGCAATCTGGGAGCTTGACATTGAATGGAGTGAATAGTAGAACATCATCTGCATAGATCAGCGAGGAAATGCCAAAGGATCGAGTGATGTTGCACAGGGGCTGCATGTAAATGTTAAATAGCAGTGCAGATAGGGATGAGCCTTGTGGAACTCCTTGTTTTAGCTGGAAAGGTTCTGATGTGCCTTTAATAGTCCGGACGTGTTGCAAGCGGTCTTCCAGGTATGATTTGCACCATTTCCATGCTAGACCGTGGATTCCCTTGTCATATAGGCGGGTTAGTAGTATTTCATGGTCAACCGAGTCAAATGCTGCAGATATGTCGAGGAATATTAGTGCGAAGCCCTTGTTAATGTCGTCTAGTCCACTGATGAGTGTGTTAGTTAATGTGGTCAACAGTGTCTCTACTCCGTGAGCTTCCCTAAATCCGTGCTGACTGGGATCAAGGGGGGAGGAGGTGTCTATGTGTTGTTGTATCTGATTATTGGTTACTTTCTCAATTATTTTGGATAGCAGCGGTATACTAGCTATCGGGCGGTATGATTCTTCTTTTGTTGGGTCTAGTTGATTGTTCTTTAGCAGCGGTCTTATGGAGGTCTGCTTTAGTGCTGATGGAAAGGTGCCTGTTGAGAAGGACATCTTTATTATTTCTGCTATGACAGGGCTAAAGTCGGATCGCATAGCTCTTATCCAGTGTGCTGGGCAGGGGTCGTTAGGTGCTGTGGTAGTATTCATTTTGACGATAATGTCTTCAACGCATTTTGCAGAGGGAGGGGAAAGTTGAAGGAGTGAAGAGGAGAGCTGAAAGAGAGGGACATTTTGCCCTTGTTGCTGGAGTGGACTTTGGGATGAGGAGGTGTGTGATGTCGGAGGACTTTGGGGTGAAGAGGTTGTTGTTCTGATAGCTTTAGATTGTATGAAATTGGCATACTTCTGAGGGTGTATGGGTTCTTGTTGAGGTGGAGCAGGTTCTTTGGTTAATGACTTTACTTTACTAGGAGTAGATGCATATACAATGCAGCAACAATACCCATCAGAAAATTGTCTCCTGTACGCAAACCAAGGATAGCTCCATGGTACTCTGATGAAATCAGGGCAACCAAACAAATCCTAAGGAGATTCCAAAGAAAATGGAGAAGGACAAAAAACCCCAGCTCATCTACTACAATATAAAGAACATCAAAACCACTACAACGAAACAATCAATCGATATAGAAAAGAGCACCACACAAACCTCATTATGAGTTTGATTAATAAACCTAAGGAACTATTTAACATTGTGAAAACCCTCACTAAAGAACCACAAAAACACACAATAGAAATACAACCCCAAATAATGGCAGATTATCTAATGGAAAAATACAACCAACAGACCCAATCAAACTTAAATACAACTATCTAAACACATAACTGTAATCACAAAGAAATATGGGGAACCTTCAGTATCCCATCCATATGTCAAAGTGAAGATACTATTTCATCAATCAACACTACAACTTCACCCTCTGATCCTTGTCCGGTCACTTGGTTAAAGGTAGCGAAAGAACAAATGAAGCACTTCATTCACAGGATAACCTGTATGTCACTCATACAAGGATACATGCCAACAATGCTTAAACAAGCCATCATATGACCATTAATTAAGGATCCTTTACTTAACCTGAATGAACCAACTACATACAGATCAATCTGCAGTCTACCTTTCATCGCGAAAATAATAGAGAAATTAGTTCAAAAACAACTTCAAGATCACTTAGACCAACATGCTCCATTGGACCCGCACCAACATGGGTTTAGACCAAACCATGGCACAGAAACACTCCTGTTATCACTGTTCGACAACATCATAAGAGGCATAGACAATTCGAAGAAAGGATTTGTCCTTATATTCATGGACATATCATCAGCTTTCGACACAGTCTCCCACAACATCCTACTTCAACGTCTACAAGAAACTGTCTTACATAACACCACACTAACATGGTTCCAATCTTATCTAAGCAATAGACAACAACAAGTGAAATGTGGGTCAGTCAAATCAAAACCCTTTCCAGTAAAACAAGGCGTCCCACAAGGATCATCCCTCTCTGCAATATTACTTAACATCTACATAAGACCATTATGCGACATTATCAAAAAACACAAAATAAAATACAAAATATACGCTGGTGATATCATGGTATACACTCCTATAGAAATACTCAAACCTGACCTTTCAAGTATAACAGCTTGTGTAGAAGACATGGTTAAATGGTGCAATAACAACAATTTGTCAATAAACTACAAAAAGACAGAGGCATTATTCATCACCAGGGACATATCATTTACTCCACCACAAACAAATACAATATTGCAAAAGCAAATAAAAGTCAAAAAAGAAATTAAATATCTTGGAGTAATCCTAGACCAAAACCTCACCATGCAACCACACATTTAAAAAACCACCGCAAACGCATACTTCAAGATGAAGATAATAAGAAGATTTAAACCAATTCTAGACCCCGATCACTTCCGAACCATCTGTCAAGCAATTATCACACCAATGTTAGATTATTGCAACTCACTATACTACGGGCTCCCAAAGAAAACCATCTTACCACTTCAACAAATGCAGAACACTGCAGCTCGACTAGTCACAGGAACGGACAGATATGGTTACATCACACCAATTCTTAAGCAATTACATTGGCTCCCTATATATGCACGAATCCAATACAAAACAACAATAACCATTTTCAAGATCATTCACCATTATCAGAAAACATCCTATAAGACTTGATAACTAAAGATTCAAGTAACTGGCCCAGGAGAAATAACAATAAGAACATCATTATCCCGGCGGAGCCAGCAGGGAAGCAAGATGGCTGTGTGAGCTCTTAGCTCCCGCGGACCCGTAAAGAATCCTGGAAAGTGAATGGAACGATAGTGATCCTGCTAGTCATAATTGATCTGGACGCGCTCAGAAATCGGAGAAGAAGATGGCTACTGGAAAACAAACTAAGCTAGAATTCTCTTCTGGCTTGAATACAGGTTCAAAGAGAGCCGAACCAGACCCCCCCCCCCTTTCCCTCAGAAGGCCCCGACAGTGAGGGAACCGGACGAGACCATGAGGGAATTACTGGCAGAGGTAAAGGTGACACGGGCACTAGTTTCGGCCAACGGAGACACCCTACTACAAGTACAGGCTGATATGCAAGAAATAAAATTGCAAATAGGAGACCTTGCTGGGCGCGTCGGGAGAGCGGACCTTGCGATCGCTGACCACGAGGAGAGATTGAAGCAAGTACAGAGGTCTGTGAAGAAATTGGGGAATCTGGAGCAGAATGTGGAGGATCTAAGTAATAGGCTCCGTCGGAATAACATTCGCATAATCGGCGTACCTGAGGGGGCAGAGGGCACTGATCCTATAGCCTTTTTGGAGAATCTGATTCCAAAGCTGTTAAAATACTGTTAAATAAATAAAGCTGCTTCGTATAAACTTTGGTAGGCCGCTGGAAATTGAGAGGGCCCACAGAATCCCGACGCAGGGTGGCCTGTCAGACCGGAAACCGCGCCCCTTGATCTTTTGTCTGTTGCGACATTAACAGGTGATACAAATAATGAATGCGGCAAAGGCGATCACAGCTCTAACATATGAGGGTCATAGACTGTCCTTTTTCCCAGATTTCTGTAAGGCAGCGATGGATAGACGAAAGCAGTTTTTGGACTTAAGACCTAGGCTGCAACACTTACAAGCCAGGTACGGTCTCTTCTACCCGGCCAGATTTAAGGTCACAATGGATAACCGGACTAAGACTTTTGAGGACCCAAAGTTGCTGCTGCAGTTTGTTGAAGATCAAGAAGCATTACTTATGCATTGTGAAAGAGAAACATGAGGAGGTTGACTTAGCTGGGACTAACCGTATGCGAGAGAGCAATGTGTTTCTGAGCCGCATAGAAAGTTTGTTTCTATACTGTGTGGGATGTTTAGTGATTTCTATCCTTGATATTTGTTTTAATAAGGCCCGTAGAGGGCTCGTGGCTCTGTTGGCACGTTTGAGGGTGGGGGTGGGGGGGAACTAACTAGGTCAAGCCCGCAAGGGAAGTTAATGTTTCACTTTGTATTCGCACCTGAAATTCTGTTCCATTGATTTAGTATATGTCTATATTAACTGTTTATGGGTTTGGTGGCGGTCTATTGTCTTCCTACTGTCTCACCCAATTGTGTGGAGCCCTAATAAGGGGACGGGGTTGGCGCAATGTGGGCTGCAAATGAAGACTACTTGGGATAGGGCTATATTCTGGGCTTGCATTTGGGGGCGGACTGTGGTGATAGTAAGTATGTGTCTTAAGTTACGTGAACATGAACCCCCTTAGACTAATCTCGCTGAATGTTAAGGGCATCATACATCCAGCTAAACGGAAGAAAATAATGGTATATTGTCAAAAAAGGCAGATATAATACTGGTGCAAGAAACGCACCTATCCACTGCTGAAACTAAAAAGTTTGCCATGGGACGTTTTGACTTGGATGCCCACGCACCAGCCATTGGCAAAAAAAATGGGGTGGCTATCCTGCTTAATGCAAAGAGAGGTGCTCGCATCCTAGCTGTACGGGCGGATTCTGAAGGGAGGTGGTCTAAAGTGCATTTACTCATTGGGGATAGGCATCTGGTCATATTTAATGTGTATGCTCCTAATTCTTATAACCCTGATTTTTTTTCATTCCTTGGCAATAGCTATCCAAGAAGAGGCACAGTTTCCAATTGTAATTGGCGGAGACTTCAATATGGTGTTAGATCCTTTAATAGATTGCAATCCTATTAGAGTGGGGAGGAAATGTCGGGCTCGGACGGTGCTACAGTCCATAATGTCAGAGGTGGGCTTAGTGGATGCCTGGAGATTGCTTCATCCCTCTGAAAAAGATTACACTTTCTTCTCTTTCCCCCACAACTCCTATTCGCGTATAGATTTCTTTTTAGTGTCTAAAGTTTTGATGCAAAGGGTCAGCAGTACAAATATACTTAGTACCCATATTTCAGATCATGCAGCAGTTGAACTGGAGCTCCGTGGGAAAGTGGGGGAGGGAGATTCCCAGGGCTGGTGCTTCAAGAGATCACTTTTAACGGATGCAACAATCAGGGAACATTTAAAACAAGCTATAAAGGAATACTTTGATAATAACCGGCCGGAAGACACCCCCAATTGGGCCTGGTGGGAAGCCTTTAAAGCATCAATCAGAGCTCACATAACTAGCTTGTCTATTGCGGAAGCCAGGAAAGCAAATAGGCGGCTTAAGGAACTAGATCAGCAAATTCGGGCAGGAGAGAGAATTCTGCAAAAGCAATTTAATAACCTCGCACTGCTTCGCCTCCAGAAATTAAGATATCAATATAATATGATAATAAGCTCGGAAGTAGAGCAATGTATGTTGTCACAGCAAACTAAGTATTATACAGGAAATAATAAAGCTGGGAAGCTGCTTGCCGCAAGGCTAAAATCCCATCGAGCTAAAGCGCAGATTGCCCTCTTAAGGGATTCACAGAAAGGCCCTTTGAATAGGAGTGATGACATTGTGGCATCCTTCCGGGACTTCTACGCACAGTTATATTCATCAGAAGTGCAGTTCGATAATGGGAAGTGCACTGAGTGGCTGAATAGGGTGGCACATCCTAAGCTCAATGAAGCGCAGACTGCCTCTTTAACAGAGCCCATTACACCGCAGGAACTGAAAGAAGCAATTGCAAGGATGAAGAACGGGAAGGCGGCAGGACCCGATGGGATTCCCGTCAAATTCTATAAGGTTTTTGTCCCAGAACTTCTCCCTCAGCTGGAGATCTACTATCAGGCTCTTCAGGAGAGAGACTCTAATGCGGGCTCTTTTGCAAGTGCTTCGATTGTGGTGCTGGAAAAACCTGGGAAGGACCCCACATTGGTCGGAAATTATAGACCAATCTCACTCTTGAACATAGATTATAAGATATACTCCAGCGTTTTGGCTAGGCGTCTGGGCAAGGTCCTTCATGTTTTAATTCATCCTGATCAATGCGGATTTGTAGCTGGACGATCTACCGCTGATAATGGGAGATTATTGTGCAACATCCTGGAGAAGGCCGACTCAACTGGCATACCTCTGACTGGCCTTTCATTGGACGCTGAGAAGGCCTTTGATAGACTCGAATGGTCCTTTCTTTATCAAGTGATGGAATGGTTTGGGATTCCACAGGACTTTATAGATATGGTGCGCGTGCTATATACAAATCCTTCTGCTCGGATCTTTGCAAACGGTATTCTTTCGGATCCATTTTCGCTGTGCCGTGGCATGAGACAAGGCTGCCCCATGTTGCCTCTCTTGTTTAACCTGGCCCTGGAGCCGTTGTTGTTGATGATTCGGCAGTCAGAGGAGATTCACGGCATCCAAGTTGCTGATCTGCAAGTTAAGTTATCTGCTTATGCTGATGATTTACTGCTGTTCCTTACTCCAGATTCCTTCACGCCATTACTACAGATAATAACTCATTACACATTGCTCTCTGGTTATAAGGTCAACTGGTCTAAATCTGTGGCCTTCCCGCTAAACTTGAGAGTGAATCGGAGCTTGTTGATGGACTTCCCATTTCAGTGGGAGAATTCAGCTGTGAAGTACTTGGGGGTGAGGTATTGCGCCTCCTTAGACGAAACAGTGAAGCTAAATGTACAGCAGATATTGGACCTGACACGAGAATTTACCTTGAAATGGTCCCCTTTGCACCTCACCTGGTGGGGTCGGTTGGAAACTATCAAGATGATGTTGGTGCCGAAAATTAACTATATCTTGGGCATGATTCCAATTCTATTTCCGGTTCGGGAATATAGGAAGATAGAACGCATCCTTTCAAGATTCCTATGGGAGGAGAAAACCCCCAGAATTGCTCCTCACCCTCCCTCAACCAGGTTTCTGTAACAAAAAATAAGTCCAGAGCATGTTGCGAAATAAGATCACTAATGAGAAGGGATTTCGAGTGAAGAGAATGACAATTAAGAAGTGCAAGCTGAAGGAACAACAGAGATGGGGGGGGGAGGTAGGGCCAAAGGAGAGTGAGTACAGTAGATCAGATTAGCAGGATTATGAGCCAGATGGCCAGGGAGAACGAGGCTGGAAGGGGCAGGTCGCCAGCCCCAATGAGAGAGAATAGAAGACATGGGAAAAGAAAGCAGCAACGACGAATAGAAAAGGAACAGGATAGAGGTCCAGAGATCTTACTGTGTAAAAGTAATGGTGGACCCGGGGATTGTGAAGCACTGGTGTCCGTGGGGGAATGAGTGAGCGGCAGTGGGCATGCAGAGTAATTTGGATGCCTGGGGAATAACTTTGCAGACTCTGGATAGCCGCTCTGGATCTCGCCCCAAGGAGCTCGCCCAAGGAGCATGCCCTGCTCCTTGGGTGCGCTCCCTCGCAGCATGGGGAGCCGCACCGGAGATGTTTAAATGCAGTAAGAAGGCCCCGGGGAAGGGCACGTCACTTCCGGGTACAGGCAGCCAATGAGGAGAGCACAGGGGAGGTACCTGGAGTAGAGCAGAGGGAGGCACAAACAAACGCTGGTAAGGCACAGTTGAAAAAAGCACAAATTAGGTCACAGAGAGGCAGGCAGGCAGTAGAGAGCAGCAGCAGGTGGATTCCAGCACCAAAGATGTTTAAATGCAGTAAGGAGGCCCCAGGGAGGGGCACGACACTTCCGGGTACAGGCAGCCAATGTGGAGAGCACAAGGGAGGTACCTGGAGTAGAGCAGAGGGAGACACAAACAAACGCTGGTAAGGCACAGCTGAAAACAGCACAAATTAGGTCACAGAGAGGCAGACAGGTAGTAGAGAGTACCATCTCCTCTAGATCCTCCAGATGTTTTACTAGCAAACGGAGAACTTTTCAGATGCCTATTCATCGGGGCTTAATTTGTGCGGAATGAGGTGTAACAGTGTTCTGGCAATTCTTAGAGGAGGTGGAAGTTATTCACATTCCGTCATCCCAGCTCCTTTCCCTGATCTGTACTGCTGTGGTCATATTAACATTTAACACAGCCATGGGAGCTTTTTCCTTTCCTCCCATAACTGTGGCATTTTCAGTAACGCAAAATAAGATTTCCTGCTTTATTAAAAATGCCACGGCTGGGATGCTTCAGTACAGCATAGCTGTGGGAGCAAATTGTAAGTTTCCCAAAGATGTGTTAAGTGTTAATATGGCCACGGCTACCTCATCTCTTCTTCTGCCTACTCTGCTCCCATGGCTGTGATAAGTAATAATATGGCCACAGCAGCACAGAGCAGGCAGAGGAAGAGAGGTTGTAGCCGCAGCTATATTAACACTTAACACAGCTACGGGAGCACTGTCATTTGCCCCCGTTGCTGTGCTATACTGAAATATTTTCAGTAGAGCATTTTCAGTACAGCAGGAAGTGCTTTTTTTGCTTTACTAAAAATGCTGCGGCTGGACTGCTTTAGTACAGCACAGCCACGGGAGCAAATGACAGTGCTCCCATGGTCGTGTTAAGCATGGAATAGGCAGGGAGAGGTAAAGAGGAGATAGCTGGCTCAGAGTAATGTGGGGGAGGGAGTGGACAGATTACCAGAATTGATGGGGGAAGTCTGGGATTAGTGATCTAATGTATGGTGAGGGAGAGAGGAACTGGAAGGGGGCTGAGGCACTGGTAATGGGCTGATGGTGGTGGAGCGGATTAGGACTGGAAGAGGGCCAATGCTGGGAGAGGGGCTGTGACTGGAAATGAGCTGATACTGGAGCTGGGGGGAAATTTAACTGGAAAGAGACCGGATGGAGGTGGTGGGGGCAAATACGGTGACAGAATTCAAAATGGCATGGGACAGACACAATGGATCCATTTATAGCAACAGAATAAAATCAAAATAAACTGAACCATCTAACTTCTCAACAAATAGGGGTTGGGTTCACCCCTAAACAAAGACATGGGGAGAGGTGGGTTCATCCCCAAACAAAGACATGGGGAGAGGTGGCCTGAGGGGCGGCCTGCACAGAGTGGCACCTACTCCTGCCATCTTACTCCGGCCTTCTTACTGGGCAGACTAGATGGACCATACTGGTCTTTATCTGCCGTCATTTACTATGTTACTACATTACTATATAATATGGGACTGGGAGGACTGCGACTGGGCATGGGCTGATAATGGGACTGCGGTGGGGGGGAGGGGGGATTGAGAAGCTATGGTCTGATACTGGGGCCAAGGGGAGCTGGGACCAGAAATGTACTGATACTGGGGCTGGGGGGGGGGGGGAACCAGGACTGGGACTGGAAATGGGCTGATAATGGTGCTGCGGAGAGGATTGAGAAAATATTTGTTGATACTGGGGCTGTGGGAGGGACTGAAAATAAGAACATAAGATATGCCATACAGGGTCAGACCAAGGTCCATCAAGCTCAGTATCCTGTTTCCCACAGTGGCCAATCTAGGTCAGAAGTACCTAACAGTTTGCCCAAAAGACACAGGTTCCTCAATGCTAGTATTGAGACAAGCAGTGATATCCCAGGTCCCTTTTAATAATAGTTTATGGACCTTTCCTCCAGGAATTTGTCCAAACCTTTTTTAAACCCAGCTACACTAACAGCTTTTACTACATCCTAGGTAAGAAATTCCAGAGTTTGATTACACATTGAGTGAAAAAATATTTTCTCTTATTACTCTTAAATAGGTTACCCTGTAACTTCATTGCATGTCCCCTAGTCTTTTTATATTCTGATGACGTAAACAATTGATCTACGTTTACCCGTTCCACTCCATTCATTCATTTATAGACCTCTATCATATCTCCCATCAGCTTCCCTGATTTCTTTGAGCATTTCATCATCCATTTGTTCATTCTGGCCAGGCGGTCGATAGTACAACCCCACTGCCATCTCCTTCCCCTTTTTACATGGAATTTCAATCCATAGAGATTCTACAGCAAATTTTGTTTCCTGTAGAAATTTAATCCTTTTTGACTCAATGCCCTCTCAAATATAGAGTGCAACCCTTCCACCAATTTGATCAGCTCTGTCATTACAATATAGTTTGTACCCAGGTATCACAGTGTCCCACTGGTTGTCCTCCTTCCACTATGTCTGTGAGATACCAATCATATCTAACTTCTCATTTAGTGCTATATATTCTAACTCTTTCATCTTATTTTTTAGACTTCTAATATTTGCATACAAGCATTTTAGAGACTGTATTTTATTCATATTAATCTGGTTATCGGTAGGCACAGGTAATTTGGAATCTTTAAGCTCTGTCTGCTCTGTATTCAAGGGCATTTGGGCTACCTTTGTCTTTATTGGAACCTCTCTGCTTATGTGGTCTAACTTCATTTTTTTGGTAGTATCCTTCAAGGATACATTGTTCCAAACCATGCGCTCTTGGGCGACTGTTGGCTCTCCCCTATTGTCTAGTTTAAAAGCTGCTCTATCTGCTTTTTAAAGGTTAATGCCAGCAGCCTGGTTCCATCCCGGTTAAGGTGAAGCCCATCCCTTCAGAAGAGCCCCTCCTTTCCCCAGAATGTTCCCCAGTTCCTAACAAATCCAAAACATTCATCCTTGCACCATTGTCTCATCCACGCATTGAGACTCCAGAGCTCTGCCTGCCTTTTGGGTCCTACGCGTGGAACGGGAAGCATTTCGGAGAATGTTAACCTGGAAGTTCTGGATTTTAACTTCATACCTAAAAGCCTAATTTAGCCTCCAGAACCTCCCTACCACATTTTCCTATGTCATTGGTACTGACATGTACCAAGACAGCAGACTGCTTCCCAGCACTATCTAAGACCTTGTCTAGGTGGCGCATGAGGTCCGCTACTTTCGCACCAGGCAGGCATGTTACCAAGCGATCCTCACATCCACCAGCCACCCAGCTATCTACATGCCTAATGATCGAATCACCAACTAAACAAAGAAGACCACAAGCTCAAGAGCCTTCTCTTATGCAGCCCCCACCCTATGGAATAAACTCCCGCTAGAACTCCGCAAAATAAAAGATCTTCAAACATTTCGAAAAGAACTGAAGACATTTCTATTTAAAGAACACTTCACAAATTTAAATGAATCCTATCCACCCAACACACCACACAACCATAACAATCCTCCTTAACTACAGCTCAACAAGCCTCAACACTCACTACATTTAAGAAACAAAGCTTAATTTAACAAAGAATCAATGTAAATAGACAAAGCATTACTAGCTAATGTTAAAATGTATATAGTTCTGTAACAATAATCCATGTTAAACTGTATTTAGTTCTGTAACAATGTTCCATGTTATCGTTTATCATGTTAACTGTACATAGTTATGAAAAAAACGATGTTCTATGTAAAACCATATTCACTAAATGTTACCTGTAAACCGCCTTTGATCTTTGGAAAAAGCGGTATAGAAATAAGCATAAATAAATAAAATAAATAAATAAATAAAACTATAACGTCTGCCCTAACCCTTCCCTCATGGGCACATGGCCCTGGAGAAACTTCCTCGGTGCGAGAGGGTTTTACATCAACTGGAGGACAGGTCTTAGTTATAGGATCACTTCCTGCCACACCAGGGAGATGCTCTGCTGTCACGTGACCTCTCTCCTCCATGACAAGAGGGATGCTACCAGACTAGAGGTGGGACTTCAGGACTATATCCCTGTAGGTCTCATCTATGTACCTCTCTGTCTTCCTTATGTCTTCCAAGTCTGCTACTACAGCCTCTAGAAATCGGACTCGTTCCTTGAGAGCAAAGAGCTCCTTGCACCTTGTGCACATGTAAGACCCCTCACCAACTGGGAGAAAATCATACATGTGACACTCAATGCAAAAGACTGTAAAGCCCCCATCTCGCTGCTGGACTGCTGTCTGCATCTTAGTTTTAAGGTTGTGTTTAGATATTTAAGTTGCTTACTAAGGGTTGCTGGGGATACTTATACTAATAAAACTATACCTAATACGTTTAATGTACTTTGTTCACCTGCAATTTAATGTTGATCATCCCCAAAGACTCCATAAAGTGCACCCAAACAACCAGGAGAAGAGCCTTCGCCTTCTATGCTCCAAAATGCTGGAATGACCTCCCACCGGAAATTAGATCGATCAAAGACCTCATTCAGTTCCGGAAGGCAATCAAACACCACATCTTCCTTTTACACTTTGCACAAGCATCTACCCCACCCTCGGTCAACACCTCCCAACCCTCACAATCTCTCCATCCACTAAATAAACAAATGGTCTGAAGTAATAGCAGCACTGCCCATTAGTATTTTGTGAATAACCCGGCCAAGATCAAATCTTATGCTTTGTCAATATGTATATAGTTACCCTGTATTTGCTCCAAGTTTTATCCCCTGTTACAATGTAAGCGCAAAACAGTCTTGACTATATTGTGCAACCTTTGTTAATTGTAAACCGCACTGATAACAAATAGCGCGGTATATAAAAGATGTTAAATAAATAAATAAAATTAATCTCAGGTCCTTAATATATGCTGATGAGAATAAATTGTGACTGGAAATGGGCTGATAGTGGGCTGTGAGGGGGACTAGGACTGTAAATGGGCTGATACTGGGGCTGGGAGGGAACTGTAACTATAAATAGGCTAATATAGGGTTAGGGGGAATGAGACTGGGCATGGGCTGATACTGGGGCTACAGTGGGGGCGGGGAGTGAGACAACATGGTCTGATACTTGTGATGAGGGTGACTGGGACTAGAAGTAGACTGATACTGGGGCTGGGGAGCAGGACTGGGACTGGAAATGGGCTGATACTGGGGCTGGGAATAGAAAAGGGTTTATGCTAGAGGGGGACTGGGACTGGAAGGGGACTGGTGCTCTGAAGATTGCTAATGTTAGGGCTGGGGGGCCTGGTACTAAAAGGGGGTTAGTACTGACAAATGCTGGAATCAGGGTGAGGAAAAAGAATGAATTGCTGAGGGAGTGAGAAGGGAGTGGAGGATAGATATTGCGGAGGCTGAGGAAGAAGTGAAGACATAACCAGAGGAAGGTTTTGAGGGTGCAGTATAAAATAGATGATGGAGTAAGGAGGAGGAAAGAAAGGGTTAATAAGCATTGGAGAAGGATGTAGATGGATGGGCACTGGGGATATGGGGATGTGGAGCTTAGGTGGAAAATCTAAGGCTGGGTTTGAAAACAGAAGAAAAACTAACATGGACAGGATATTGGGTGTGTAAGTGGGGACTCAGGGCTTGGGTAGGATTGTGAGAAAGGACTTAGGGACTGGGTAGGGTGCACAAGTGGGGAATTGAGGTTCTCTGGGAGGATAGTGGAGACGTTGAAATTGACCAGAGATTAGGAGGACAGTGGGGACAAAGTAACTGGGTGAGGAGTATGAGTAGGGCTGTGAGACCAAATATAGAAATATGGGGAGGGGCTAATGTTTGAAACAATTCCACCCTGGCCCCACCCCCACAGATCACTTCTTGCCCTTGCCCTGCCCACAGTTTCACAAATTAAGCTCTGCTATTTATGCCCTGGAGCAGGTATAGACTTAGACGAGGGTGGAGATTTGCCAGCTATTTCTGAAATTGAACAAGCATGTCTAAGATCTTTGGAATGCCAGGGACATGCCTCCACCATGCCCCCATCCTAGATGGTTCTGGACCAGGGATGTCTTTATAACCATTTTTCTAAAATGGCTATGGGAATACCTCCATGATTTAGACATCTGCATACTCGTTTTCAGATGTCTAAAAGCATGACTAGAGCTTCTAAAATGACCCCCACATGTCTAAACATTCAAATAGTTCTCCAGATCAATTATAGTCCTAAAGACCTTATTATAAAACAAGTCAGCAAAGGTAACTGGTTTCACGTTCTTCTGAATAAATCTACAGTTGTAGTCAACATTATTGGCACCCTTGCAGTTCAACCTCTTAATGCCCGATATATCCTAAAAAAAATGTGGCCAGTGAAATGGTTTTGGACTATAAATGTGCACATATTTAATACATAGAAGAATCAAATAAAAAGAGACTATTTAAAAAAGGAAATAGTAGGAAATGGTATACACTGCAGGAAATTATTATTGACACTCTTATAAACAGTTCAAATTAGTTTGAATAGAAGAACAGTACTCACACGACATGAATCAACCAAAGAATTATGGCTCTAATGTTTAAAATGGACATATTCATGCCCTCTTCCATTTTCACAATGATGAAGACAAGAGAACTACCTGAGACCATCAGAAAAGTCATTACCACCAAACATCAAAGGGGTAGAAGGCCATCTCCAAAGACCTTGTGATTCCTGTGTCTGCAGTTCACAATGTTATTGTTAAAGTCCTTAATGTCTGTTCAGATCAGTAATGTTGGCCTCCCCGGTGACAGCCCCTCCACCCTAAGAATTGATTACTGTCCCCCCCCCTTTTGATGTTAAACCGCTTTGACCTGGTGAAAAGCAGGATATAAATACAGTTAAATAAATAAAGGCAAAGGAGGATCCCACTGCTCAAAGACAGACATAAAAAGGCACATCTGATCTTTGCCCAAACCTACCTTGAGAAACCACAATCCCTTTGAGAAAATGTTCTGTGGATAGATGAAACCAAACTTGAGCTCTTTGGCAATGCAGACCAGCGATACATTTATAGGCAAAAAAAATGAAGCTCATAAGGAAATAAACACCCTTCCTACAGTTAAATATAGTGAAGGTTCCATAATGTTGTGGGGCTGTTTTGCTGCATCAGGAACTGGAGGCTTGGAACATATTAAAGGAATCATGAAGTTAGAGGACCACCAAGATATTTTGGAGTGAAATGTGCTACTTGGTGTCAGAAAGCTAGGTCTGGGTCGAAGGTCATGGATCCTCCAGCAGGACAATGACACAAAGCATACATCCAAAAGTACAAAAGAATGGTTGAAAAGGAACAAATATATTATTTAAACTGACTAGCAATGAGTCCTGATCTCAATCCAATCGTGAACATAGAAACATGACGGCGGAAAAAGACCACATGGCCTATCTAGTCTGCCCTTTCATATAAACTACAATAGTCCCCTTTTAACCTTTAGAGATCCTCTGTGTTCGTCCCATGCTTTTTTGAATTCAGATACTGGCATAGTGTTCACCACCTCCACTGGGAGACTATTCCATGCATCTACCACTCTTTCCATAAGAAATATTTCCGTATATCACTCCTGAATCTATCCCCTTTCATTCTCATCCTATGTCCCCTTGTAACACAGCTTGCCTTCAATTGAAAGAGACCATCTTGTGCATTTATGCCACAGAGGTATTTAAATGTCTCTATCTCTATTACTATATTGTAATGATAGAGCTGATCAAATTGGTGGAGGGGTTGCACTCTATGTGAGAGAGAGCTTTGAGTCACAAAGGATTAAAATTTTACAGGAAGCAAAACTTGTTGCAGAATCTCTATGGATTGAAATTCCATGTAAAAAGGGGAAGGCAATGACAGTGGGGGTGTACTGTCGACCTCCTGGCCAGAATGAACAAATGGATGATGAAATGCTCAAAGAAATCAAGGAAGCTAAGAAAGGTTACAGCACAGTACTAATAATGGGTGATTTCAATTACCCCGGTATTGACTGGGTTAGTGTCACGGCAGGAAATGCTAGGGAGATAAAGTTTCTAGATGAAATAAATGACTGCTTCTTGGAGCAGCTGGTTCATGAACTGACCAGAGGGGAAGCCATTTTGGACCTTGTCCTTAATGGAACACCAGATCTGGTGCAAGAGATAAGGGTGTTGAGGCCATTTGGCAATAGTGATCACAACATGATCGTATTTGATTCAATTAATGGCAGAGGGAAATCCACAGTACTACCTTTTAACTTTCGAAAGGGAGACTATGATAAAATGAGGAAAATAGATAAGAAAAAACTAAAAGGAGCAGTTGCAAAGGTTAAAGCTTGGGTGTTGTTTAAAAATAATACCTTGGAAGCCCAGACCAGCTGTATTCCATGCTTTAAGAAAAGTGGAAGGAAGTCCAAAAATCTGCCAGCATGGTTTAAAGGTGAGGTCAGAGAGGCTGTTGTTGCCAAAAAAGCATCTTTCAGGAAATGGGAAAAAAATGCCAAATGACGAAAACTGGAAACAGCACAAGCACTGGCAAATTAGATGCAAGGCATATATAAAGCAGGTAAAGACAGAATTTGAGAAGAAGCTTGCTGTGGAAGCAAAAACACATAATAAAGACTTTTTCTACATTCGTAACGAAACATCTGTGAGAGAGTCAGTTGGATCATTAGATGATAGAGGGATTAAAGGGGCACTAAGAGGGAACAAGGCCATAGTGGAGAGAGACTGAATTAATTATTTGCTTCAGCCTTTACTGAGGAAGATGTAGGGATATTACCCATGACTGAAGTGGTATTTAAAGGTGATACTGCGCAAGAAATGAAAGAAATATCGATACACCGGGAAGATGTATTACAACTATTTGATAAACTGAAGAGTAGCAAACAACCTGGACAGGATGGTATTCATCCAAGGGCGTTGAAAGAACTGAAATATGAGATTGCAAACTTGATATTAGTAATCTGTGAACTATCATTAAAATCATCTGTAATACCTGAAGATGGAAGGATGGCCAGTGTAACGCCAATTTTTAAAAAGGGTTCCAGAGGTGATCCTGGAACCTACAGACCGGTGTGCCAGACGTCAGTACCAGGAAAAATGGTAGAAACCATTATAAAGACCAAAATTACTGAACATGTAGATAGCTGTGGCTTAATGGAAGACAGCCAGGATGGCTTTAGCCAAAGAAGATCTTGTCTTACTAATCTGTTCTGTTTTTTTGAAGGTGTGCATAAACAGGTAGACAAAGGTGAGTCGGTTGATATCATATATCTGGACTTTCAGAAAGCCTTTGACAAGGTCCCTCATCAGAGACATTTGGCAAAACTAAAAAGTCATGGGATAGGAGGCCGTGTACTATTGTGGATCAGGAACTGGTTAAAAGATAGAAAGCAGAGGGTAGGGCTTAATGGTCAATTTTCCCAATGGAGAAAGGTGAATACCCCAGGGATCTTTGCTGGGTCCACTGCTTTTTAACATATTCTATATATGACCTGGAAATGGGAATAATGAGTAAGGTTATCAAATTTGCAGATGACACAAAACTATTTAAAGTTGTTAAAACCCATGAGGATTCTGGAAAATTGCAAGAAGATCTTGATAAATTGGAAGACTGGGCATCCAAATGGCAGATGAAATTTAATGTGGACAAATGCAAAGTTATGTACTTAGGAAAGAACAACCCAAACTATGATTACATGATGCAAGGTTGCACATTGGGAACCACCACCCAGGAAAAAGATTTAGGCGTCATTGTGAATAACATGTTAAAACCATCTGCCCAGTGTGCAGCGGCAGCCAAGAGAGCAAATAGAATGCTAGGTATCATAAGGAACAGAATGGAAAATAAAACAAAGAATATTATAATGCCTCTATATTGTTCCATGGTGCAAATGCACCTTGAATATTGTGTGAAATTCTGGTTGCCGTATCTTAAAAAGGATATAGCGCCATTAGAAAAGGTACAGAGAAGAGCCACCAAAATGGTAAAGGGAATGGAAGGATACCCCTATGAAGAGAGGCTAAAAAGGTTAGGACTCTTCAACCTGGAAAAGAGACAGCTGAGGGGAGATATTATAGAGGTCTATAAATTAATTAATAGAGTGGAACAGGTAACGTAGATCGAGTGTTGTACGTCATCAGAATATAGAAAGACTAGGGGACATGCAATGAAGCTACAGGGTAACCTATTTAAGACTAATATGAGAAAATAGTTTTCACTCATCATGTAATCAAACTCTGGAAGTTACTGGAGGATGTAGCAAAAGCTGTTAGTGTAGCTGGGTTTAAAAAAGATTTGGACAAGTTCCTGGACGAAAGTTCTATAAATCATTATTAAAAGGGACCCGGGATATCACTGATTGACCCGATACAAGCATGGTGGAACCTGTGTCTTTTGGGGAAACTGCTAGGTACTTATGACCTAGATTAGCCACTGTTGGAAACAGGATACTGGGCTTGATGGACCTTGGTCTGACCCAGTATGGCATATCGTATGCTCTTATCATATTGCCCCATCCCGCCTTTCCTCTAAAGTATACATATAAAGATCTTTAAGTCTGTCCTCATATGCTTCATAATGAAGACCACTAACAATTTTAGTAGTCACCCTCTGCACTGACTCTAATCTGTCTATATGCTTCTGAAGGTGCAGTCTCCAGAATTGCACACAATTCTTCAAATGACGTTTCACCACAGAGTTATACAGAGGCATTATCACCTCATTTTTCCTTCTGGCCATTCCTCTCCCTATATACTCAAGTATCCTTCTGGCTTTTGAAGTTGCCTTTTCTACCTGTTTAGCTACTTTAAGATCATGAGACACAATTATGCCCAGGTCCCACTCTTCTTTTGTGGATAGAAGTACCTCACCCCTACACTGTACAGGTCCTTTGGATTTTTACAGCCCAAATGCATGACCCTGCATTTTTTAGCATTAAATTTCAGCTGTCATATTCTAGACATAAGAACATAAGAACATAAGATATGCCATACTGGGTCAGACCAAGGTCCATCAAGCCCAGTATTCTGTTTCCAACAGTGGCCAATCTAGGTCAAATGTACCTAGCAGTTTCCCCAAGGGATACAGGTTCCATAATGCTTGTATTGGTTCAAGCATTGATATCCTGGGTCACTTCTTAATAATGGTTTATGGACCTTTCCTCCAGGAACTTGTCCAAACCTTTTTTAAACCCAGCTACATTAACAGCCTTTACTACATCCTCTGTTTTTCTTAGGGATGAAGCGGCTTTAGTCCTGTCTTTTATTCGAGATTCTACCCATTTTGGGGGTTTTTTTGCAGTCATTAATTTTACCTCCTGCAACGGTTTATTTGGTGATTCTAGATGTCGTAGCATTGTACACGAATGTGGATCAGGACAAGGCGTTAAGTTTGCTTCAGTCAAATTTCACGGGAGCTCCTACACGTTTACCTAAGACCTTTCTGATGGAGTTAATCACACTGGTGCTTTCTCGCAACTATTTTCTATTCGAGGGGGATTTTTTTCAGCAGGTGTTTGGAATAGCCATGGGGGCTACGGTGGCCCCTTCTATCACCACGTTGTATATGGTGGATATAGAAGAACGTTGGATTTACACTTCATCATATTTTCAGAATGTAATTTTATGGAAACGTTTTTTGGACGATATATTTTTCATCTGGAACTCAGATCTATCTACTTTGACTGAGTTTGTCGCATGGCTGAACACTATTAAAGTTCATATTAAATTTACCGCTCAGATATCTACTGACCATTTGGAATTTTTTGATATGACAATTTTTCGGGAAGGATCATCTTTGTCTACCACCTTGTATAGAAAACCAGTACAACGGAATAGTTTGTTGGATTTTACCAGCTTCCATCCAGCTCCTCTCCGAAAAGGTTTGCCTTATGGGCAGTTTTTGCGGATTTGCAGATTGTGTTCCTCGGTGGCTCAATTTAAATATCACGCGTCTGATCTTAAACATCGACTTTTATGTAAAGGTTACCCCCAAACGGTGATATCTCAGGCGTATCGTAGGGCTCTGTATTCTCATAGGGATTGGTTACTTGACCCTCAATTTCGGTCTCAACAAAGACCAATGGAGATAGTGACGGGGATTTTACCTTATATGACTCATTCTTCTATGGTAGCCACTTTATTGAAGAAACACTGGTCGGTGTTGGCTTTGCATTCATGCTTTAACAAACCCCTACGGATAGCCTATACACGGGGGAAAAACCTACGTGATCTTTTGGTAAAATCGGCTGGAAGGTGTGATCGGCCTGATTATCCAGTGGCCAGAACCGGATTTCATTTACCATGTATGAGGTGCAACTATTGTGATTCTACTATTCCTGGCCCTACTTGGCAGGATTTACTATCGGATCGGGTCTTTTATAGACGTTGGCAAACCACATGTCTTTCCTCCTATGTGGTATATTTATTGGAATGTCCTTGCCCATTACGTTATGTGGGAAGTACTACGAGGATGGTGAAGACCCGTTTGGCAGAACATGCTTCGCGGATTCGTCAGAACATACCGACTGCCCCGGTGGTACAACATTGCCTTAACCAACAACATGGTTTTGAGCATTTAAAATGGACTGTGATTGATCACGTCCCGCCGGATCCTCGGGGCGGTGATCGGCAAGCACGATTGCGTCATCTTGAGCAGCGTTGGATATTCACTTTTAAGGTCTGTTTGCCCAACTGGTATGAATCGGGACATTGATTGGTTGGGATCTTGACACAAATTATTTCAGATAGTAGCCTTTCCTGGCAGGGGACCCCGGGATGAGTGGGGATTCCCTTCCACTGATTGGCAGTTCTCTGTTGCTTGACGTACTTCCGGACAGCCTATCCTAAGTAAGCCTCCACCTCTTATAGCCTTTCGGTGTTTGATGGTTACGAAAAGGTTGGGACACATTTCAAGTTCGTTGTTAGCACTTGAGACAGGGGTATTAGCCCCGAAACGTGCACGTCTTGCAACTGTGCAACTGATCAGATAAGTGTGGTTTTGAGATTTTGGGATTATAAGGAAAGTAAATGTATGAGAACATACGAAGAAAAAGAAAAAAAAAGGGACATGTACTGTGTTTGTGGGTGAGCATTTCTTCCTCTCCCACTTACGGTTTATGCCCGACAAAAACATTCTGTGTGAAGCGGGGTAATTGTGGTATTCCCTTATTGTCTGCTATAATTTTTGAATACCATTCTGGGACTTTTTGGATTTGATCAGCATCAATTGCAGCACCTACAGCTGCTGCAAAATACTGCAACACATTATCACTCATGCCAAGCATTCAGACCATATCACTCCTTTTCTTGTTCACCTCCACTGGCTTCCCCTCAGTTTTAGATTTCAATATAAAATTTTGATCATGACACACAAAGCTCTTAATACTTTCACACCCAATATCTGGCTAACCTTATATGTTTTCATACTCCCTACCATCCAGCTCTGGTCCATTTACGTCAATCGGTTATTCCCATCTTCGCTGTTACAAGCTCACCTAGAACTTACTCGTCACGTCGCCTTCTTTTTCAATCGGTCACGCACTCTGGAACTCCCCACCGTCCATACTCCGTCTTGAACCTTACTACCAGAAATACAAAGCACAACTGAAAACCCACCTATTTCATCAAGCCTTTAACAGTCCGTTTATTGATCCACATTAGCTCACCACTATCCTACTTATCCTGCTGCTCTTCTCTAGCTGCTGTCCTGACTATCCTTCTTCTATCCTGTTAATTTATGGTGTTCCTTTCATTTCTTTGCTCTGCAGCATTTTTAGTATTGTAAACCGCCCTGGGCTTGATGGACCTTGGTCTGACCCAGTATGGCATATCGTATGCTCTTATCATATTGCCCCATCCCGCCTTTCCTCTAAAGTATACATATAAAGATCTTTAAGTCTGTCCTCATATGCTTCATAATGAAGACCACTAACAATTTTAGTAGTCACCCTCTGCACTGACTCTAATCTGTCTATATGCTTCTGAAGGTGCAGTCTCCAGAATTGCACACAATTCTTCAAATGACGTTTCACCAGAGAGTTATACAGAGGCATTATCACCTCATTTTTCCTTCTGGCCATTCCTCTCCCTATATACTCAAGTATCCTTCTGGCTTTTGAAGTTGCCTTTTCTACCTGTTTAGCTACTTTAAGATCATGAGACACAATTATGCCCAGGTCCCACTCTTCTTTTGTGGATAGAAGTACCTCACCCCTACACTGTACAGGTCCTTTGGATTTTTACAGCCCAAATGCATGACCCTGCATTTTTTAGCATTAAATTTCAGCTGTCATATTCTAGACCATTCTTCAAACTTAGCTAAATCCCTCCTCATGTTGTCGACTCCTTCCTGTGTGTCTACTCTATTGCAGATTTTGGTATCGTCTGCAAACAAGCAAACCTTACCCAACAGTCCTTCCACACTATCACTAACAAAGATGTTAAACAGAATCGGACCAAGGACAGATCCCTGCAGCACACTACTGGTAACCTCCTTCTCCTCAGAGTGAGCTCCATTTACCTGTACCCTTTGTCACTCCCATTCAACCAATTTCTAACCCAATTTGTAGCTTTAGGGTCTATCCCTAGGGTGCTCAGTTTGTTTATAAGTCACCTGTGAGGAAAGATGTCAAAGGCTTTACTGAAATCTAAATACACCCATCTAGGGCTCTCCCTCGGTCCACACTGTGGCTGGGAGGCCTTCTGCTCTGTACCATTGAATTGCCTATCTTATATTACTTTAGACTCCCATTTTATTTTAATCTTTTCCTTTCACTTACCTTCCTTTCATGGCCCTATCTCCTTATTTGTTCTTCCTTCTCTTCCCTAACCTTCTTCTCTCTTTCTGCATACCCCTCACCGCTCCTCTTTTTACCCTTTCCCTTTCTCCTCGCTCTTTTTATCCTCTAACCTCTCCAAATCTCTTGAGCTTTACCTTCTCCTTCATCTTATTCATCCTTCTCCTTCTTCACTTTTACAATCACGTCCTCGTTTCCATTATACTGCCTCATCTCTCTCTTGCATTCTACTTCTTCTTCTACTTTTGTCATCCGGCGATATTAATCCCAATCCTGGTCCCCCGCCATTTCCTTTTCTCCACCACCACTCTCTAATCCATATTCCTCTCCTTTCCCCCTCTTCTCTTCTCTTCTCTTGCACCTTATGGAACTCTCATTCCATTGTTAACAAACTGGCATTCATCCATAATCTCTTCATCTTTTCTGCTTTTAATTTCCTGGCTTTCACTGAAACATGGCTCTTACCAGACAATACTACCTCGGCTGTTGCACTTTCACTTGGTGGCTTCTTCTTCTCACCACCCCTCGACCACATGGTCACAGTGGAGGTGTTGGCTTTTTACTTTCTCCTTCTTGCAGATTTCAATCTCTCTTGTTACCTCAGACCCATTCCTCTCCCTCCTTTGAGGCTCATTCCGTTCATCTTTTCCATCCCCTTGCTCTTCAGATTGCTGTAATCTAGAGACCACTAGGTAAGTCTGTTTCTACATTCTTCTCTGACTTCAACTCTTGACTCTCATTATCTTTAGATCCTTCTGTCATTCTTGGTGATTTTAATTTTCATGTTGATAATCCCTCTGACCCATATGCTTCTAAGCTCCTTTCGCTTACCTCCTCTTATAACCTTCTTCTCTGCTCCTCCTCACCTACTCATCAGCTTGGTCACTGTATTGATCTTGTCTTCTACCCTAATTGTTTACTTTCTAATTTCTGCTTCTCTGTTCTTCCTTTGTCCGACCACCATCTCTTAAGCTTCACTCTCCATTACTCCCCACCTCGATCTTGGCCTATTTCTTGCCTTCTTTTTAGGAATCTACATGCTATTGACCCATTAACTCTATCATCTACTGTCTTTTCACTTCTTCATTCCACTTTGTCCACTAATTCTGTTGATGAGGCCATTCTCCATTATAATACTGCTCTCTCCTTTGCTCTTGATGCCATTGTTCCACCCATAGCTCATCCTGTGAGGCATACCTCTTCTCAGCTCTGGCTTTCTCCTACTTCCTGATATCTCTGTTCCTGAATGCATCTGGCTTAAATCACACTCCCTTTCTGACTTCCTTCACTTTAAATTCATGCTTCTCTCATACAAGTCTGCCCTTGCCCTCGCTAAGCAAAACCATTTTATTCATATGACTGACCGTCTTGCCTCAATCCCCATCATCTATTCTCTACCCTCAATTCACTTCTTATGCCTCCACTGCCACTAAACCCTCCTTCCCTCTCTGCTCAAACTCTACCTAATGTTCTCCGTGACAGAGTCTCTAAGATTACTCTTCTATTCCCTTCTATTTCTTCCTCACCTCCCTTTCCTCCTCTCCATTGTCAACTTTTCTCTTCATCTTCCCTACCCTTTCTCCGTTTTCCATAGTCTCGGATGAAGAAACTTCCCTTCTTCTTTTAACCTCCAAACCCACCACCTGTTCTTCTGATCCTATCCCTACCCATCTCCTCAATTTTGTCTCTTCCTCTGTTACCCCTTCCATCTCATATGCCATTAATCTTTCATTCTCTATTGCAACCTTCCCTGCAGCCTTCAAACATGTTGTAATCATTCCTATCCTCAAAAATTCCTTCTCTCGACCCTTCAACTCCTTCCAGTTATTGTCCTATTTCACTTCTTCCTTTCTTTTTTAAACTTCTTGAGTGAGCTGTCCTCCATCATTGCCTTGAATTTCTCAGCTCTTATGAACTCCAGGATCCACTCCAGTCTGGCTTTTGTCCTTTTTATGCCACTGAAACAGCTCTTACCAAAGTTTCTAGAGATTTATTTTTAGAAAAGTCCAAAGGCCTTTATTCTGTCCTTATTCTTCTTGACCTCTCCGCAGTTTTTGATACTGTTGAACATTCTCTCTTCCTTGACACATTATCTTCTCTGGGTTTTAGAGACTCTGTACTATCTTGGTTTGCTTCTTATCTTTTGAGTCACTCTTTTAGTATTTATTGTTCACACGTTTCCTCCTCTTCTGCCATTCCCCTCTTAGTTGGTGTACCTCAAGGGTCTGTTCTAGGGCCTCTCCTTTTCTCTCTCTATTCCCAGTCCCTTGGTGCCCTCATCTCTTCCCATGGTTTTCACTATCATTTTTATGCTGATGATTTTCAAATCTATATGTCCTCATCTGATGTTTCTCCTGTACTGCAATCCCATATCTCCAATTGTTTGTCTGACGTCACTACCTGGTTGTCTCTCCACCGTCTGAAACTGAACATGAATAAAACAGAGCTTCTTATCTTTCCTCCTAAGCCCTCATCCTCCCTTCCTCCTTTCTCTATCACTGTTGATAATACGATACTACAACCTGTCTCTTCAGCCCATAACCTTTGAGTTATTTTCAACTCCTCGCTCCCCTTCTCCTCTCACATTCAACAGATTGCTAAAACCTGTCGTCTCTTTTTTGTTTAATATTAGAAAAATTCAGCCCTTCTTCTCTGAAGACACTACTAGGACCCTTATTCACTCATTAATTACCTTCCATCTTGACTAGTGCAATCTCCTCCTTGCTGGTCTTACTCAGTCCCACCTGTTTTCTCTTCCATCTGTTCAGAACTCTGTGGCACGACTGATTTTCTGCCAGTCACATTACTCTCATGTGATCCCTCTATTGAAATTGCTTGTCTGGCTTCCATTTCAAACTACTTCTCCTAACCTTTAAATGCATTGAATCTATGGTCCCTCGATATCTTTCCTTCCTCCTCTCTCTCTTCTCCTCGTGAACTCTGCTCCTCCTCTGGTCTCCATCTCTCTGTGCCCTTCTCTTTTAATGCTAACTCCAGACTTCGATCCTTTTACATTGCTGCTCCTTATGCCTGGAATAAGCTTCCTCTATATCTTCATCATGTCTCTTCTCTCTACATTTTCAAATCCTTGCTAAAAATATACCTCTTTGAGACTGCTTTTGGACCAAGATTTTTGTTTTTCTTGTGTCTCCTCTTCCCTTTGACCTCATGCTTCTTGTATTGTCATGTCTGTTTGTCTTTTAGATTGTAAGCTCTTTGAGCAGGGACTGTCTTTCTTTGTGTATGTACAGCACTGTGTATGCCTTGTAGTGCTTAATAAATGAATAATAATAATAACTCCCTGGTCACCCAGTAAAAGAAATCTATCAGATTTGTCTGACAAGACTTGCCTCTGGTGAATCCATGCTGCCTCGTATCCTGCAATCCTAAGGACTACAGAAACCTCACTATTCTCTCCTTTAGTATCCTTTCCAATAATTTACTAACCACAGAGATTAGACTAGCCGGCCTGAAGTTCTCAATGTCATCATTACATCTGATTTTGTGTAAAAGGACCACATGTGCCTCTCTCCAGTCCTCTGGCATCACTCCTGACTCCAGAAGCATTGAAAAGGTCAGACAGTGGAGCCACTAGAATGTCCCCAAGTTCCCTCAGTATTCTTGGATGTATCCCATCTGGACCCATGGCTTTGTCTACTTTTAATTTAGCTAGTTCATCTGGAATACAGTCTTCTGAAAATCGTTTGAGGTTCCTATCACTTCTGTTGCTATTTGTGGGTGTTTTCTGAGGTCCTGTTCCAGGCCCTTCGTCTGTGAACACAGAACAGAAATATTTGTTAAGCAATTCTGATTTCTCTTCATTAGTCTCTGCATATTCCTCCTCTGCACCCTTCAGTCTGACAATACCACTTTTGCCTTCTCTTCCTCTCTTTAGCATATCTGAAAAATGTTTTATTCCCACATTTTATTGGATTGGCTATTTCTTCTTCTTTATGTACCTTTGCTTTCCTGACTACTTTGCTAGCTTCTCTAAGGGGTATGTTTACTAAACAACTATGGTGGCTTCCATGCGATATCGGAGCAATGGCCCCATTGAAATCAATGGGGCCGAAGCTCCTATATCACACAGAAGCTGCTACCCTTAAGTAAACATATCCCTATGTTTCTCCAAATATAGATACCTGTCTTTCTCTCTTGTGATCTCTTGTATTTCACCTTTTCATGTACTTTTTTTGAGAACCATAGCGTCCTCCTTTTCCTTTTATATATATTTACCTTTCTAACAGAATGGTTTTTTGCCTTTAAAATATTCCCTTTCAGTTTTGCCCACTGTTTTTCTACATCTCTCAGCTGTTCCCATCCCACTAACGACTCTCTGAGGTATTGTCCCATCTTTGCAAAGTTAGTTTTCCTAAAGTCTAACACCCTTGCTTTTAAATGGATTTTATCAGCCCTAGTACTAATACTAAACCATACCATCTGGAAATCACTGGATGCGAGTTGATTTCCCACTGTGACATCAGAAACACTTTCCCCATTGGTAAACACTAAGTCCAGTATAGCCCCATCAAGTATGGGTTCTGTTATCAATTAGCTGAATAGTTCTCCATGTAGAGAATCCAGGCTCTCCTTACTTCTAGATGACACTGCAGTAGGGAAGTGCCAATCCACATCTGGCATATTAAAATCACCTACCAGTATCACTTCTTCTTTCATGGCAATACTGTATATGTCTTGTATTAAATCTTCATCCATTTCTCCCCCTGTGATGAGTATCTGTATACAACTCCAATGCAAATGGATTTCACTTTCCCTCTTTCTAGTTTAACCCACAGTGCCTCCTCGCTTCCATTTAAGCCCTGCAATTCTATAGCTTTAATATTAATTTTTTTTTAGATTTTAAATAAATCTTTATTAAAGATAAAAAGGAAATACAATGTCAAGTCCACATCAAGGGGACAATCACCTGACAAAGACAAAAATAAAGGCAACAGGATCCCAAAATACATTTAGTCCAAATATACATAGAAAGGAAGAGAAAAGAAACACCTCACGAAGATTCCTTACTGATCAAAAATGCCTCACATTGCCCGACATCAAGAAAAACATACTTAAGATCATCCAACATCACAATACATTTGCAAGGATATTTTAAAAAGAAGGAAGCCCTAATGGCCAGAATCCGATCTTTCAGAGCCAGAAACGCCTTCCGACGAATCTGAGTAGTCCTACTTACATCCGGGAAAATTTGTATAGGCTCTCCACAAAAAACCTGATCTTTTTTAGAAAAATACGTTCGCAAGATCAAACTTTTATCGTGAAATGTCACAAAAGAAACTATCAAAGTAGCCCGCTGAGAGATAAATCAGTAGAGGACTCCAGAAACTGTGAGAGATCTAAGGACTCAGCTCCATTGGGGTTCCCTTTCTGTACACTAGCTGGAGAAGAGGTCATAGCAGGAAAACGCGCTGGAACATAATATAAAGAGGAAATCTTAATAGAATCCACATCCTGAATTAACAACACCTCCTTAAAATATTTTTGTAACAATATCAAAGGGGCTAAGTAATGGGTACGAGAAAAATTCAAAAAATGCAAATTTTTAGAACAGTTAACATTTTCAAGAGCTTCTAACTGATAATGAACAGTAGCACTATCCTTAGTAAATGAAGAAACTGCAGCTTCCATAACTGAAAAGCGACACTCCAGCTTAGACATAGATTTATTATTCTGAAGATATAATGCCTCATGCTCTGAAAGCTTCTGCACCACCTGTGAAGAAAACTGCTCAACTTGGGAGAAGGAAGCGCGAAAGGAACCTTCCATTCGCGCAACCAACTCCCAAATATCCCGTAAGGAAACATCGGAAGGCACAGTCACTTCCGGTACAGCAGAAGAGAAAACCACCCGGGAAGGCATTTTAACTTTCTGTTCTCCCAATGCCGTCAAAATTAAGGCGTCATGAGCACCTAAAGAACTTCCACCCAGAACGTTCCCCAAAAGAGAAAGATCCTGGACTACTACTTCCTTTCCGGGGTGGACAACCCCCAGCGTAGATGAGGACACATCAGGTACAGTACTCACGGACTCCTCAGAAAGGTCTTTATCTGAAGACGATCTTCCAGCCCCTAGCAGATTACGATCCATAGGGCCAACTGTTTTCCACATCTTAGCGGGAACAACCGGGAACACCTTTTTCCTTCATCTGCCCATGAAACTGTACAGAAGGCTCCTCAAAGCTCCGAAGGGGCTCCAAAGGGGCATTACCTGCCCCTTAGGTCAAGCCCCTTCGGGCACGCACCCACGGGTATGCGCCCGCGGGTTGCGTTCCGCGACAGGCCGCGCTGAAATAGCGGCCAGAAGAAGGTGGGGACTCCGGGCTCCTCCTCCACCAGCTGCAACGCCGCACTGGGAACCAAATTGTTAAAGGAAAATTGCAGGTAACGTGTCCCACCAGGTCAGCAGCGGGCCGCGCTGAAATAGCGGCCAGAAGAAGGTGGGGACTCCGGGCTCCTCTTCCACCAGCTGCAACGCCGCACCTGGAACCAAATTGTTAAAGGAAAATTGCAGGTAACGTGTCCCACCAGGTCAGCGGCGGGCCACACTGAAATAGCGGCCAGAAGAAGGTGGGGACTCCGTGCTCCTCCTCCACCAGCTGCAATGCCGCACCAGGAACCAAATTGTTAAAGGAAAATTGCAGGTAACGTGTCCCCTTAATATTATTTTTAACATATAGGGGTATGTTTACTAAACTGCGGTAACGTCATTCGCGTTAGGTCCCGCAGTAAAAGTAGAGATGCCCATATAAAGGTGTGGGCGGTACATTGTTACAGCTAACGCGCGTTACAAGGTGCCATAGAGTAACGAGCGTTACAAAGCACCCTGTAAAGTGCCACGCAAGGCGCCCTGTATAGCGCTCAACAGGGTGCCGTATAAGGCGCTTGATAAGGTGCCTAGTAAGGCGTCCAATAGGGCGTCTTAGGCTAAGCGCCAAATCAGGTACCCATAGATAAGGCAGTGCAGAAGGCACCCTGGGCTATGGAACCATACGTTAAGGTGGCCTAACAAGGTTATGGTGGCCTAGGTTAGTGTGCCCTAGGTACTGCAAGGTGCCTCAAGATGACTTGCATGACCTGTGTGGAACAGAGACAGATGTAGCTCTAAAACTACATAGAGCACGCAGGAAAGGCAATGAACAGGTGAGTGAAGGAGGGAGAGCTGGGAACCACTGTATCTGCCATATCTGCAGGCATCCCATGTGGCTGCCAGCAGTGATGACAAACATGGTGGGGGCAACTGTACCACAGCACAGGGTGTGGGCAATGTAAAGTACCGGAAAGACAGTTGGTGGCAGATGATGGGAATATGTGTCCCCCAGTGGAGGTGGAGGTGGCAGGATAGTTACAATGATGGGTGGACAGAGGAGTGGTGGCGCCATGCAGATCAGGCTCAGGTGAGGCAAGCACAAAGAGGTGCAATGCAGGAAAGGGTAGCAGTGCAGAACATGGGGTGACAGCCTGCACTGGCATACAGGACACCTCACAGCTGACAGATGCAGATAGATGGACCGAAGGATGGTTGGCAACTGTGATGAGGGCAATATGTGCAGGCAGCAATTATCAGCCGAGATATGACTGTTACAGGGATTACAGGTACCAGCGTAGGAAAGGCATAAAAAAAGGAGAACAAAGAGGGCATGAATCCATGACCACTAGGATGCAAAGCACTGCACAAACCAATAGGCCACACCACCACTCCGAGGCTCACAGCAATGGCTGCATACAAGAGCACTGCACGGCACCACATAAAACACCAGCCGTGTGTCAGGAAAGGGCAACCCAAACAGTCACCATGATGCAATGTACATGTAAAGCAGGTGTCCACAGCTCATATCACAGTCTATAGGTGGGACGGGAGGCACATAGAAACACATGCACACACACCATGAGATGTAACACAGTGTAAACAGCATGCAAAAGAGCATGGGAGCGATACACGAAGGGTGTCAGGGGCCGGCTGAAGGGAAAGCTAAGTGGATGGCCTGTGGACCAGGGCAACAGACCGAAAAAGGAGCGTGTGAAAGACCAACCCGCTCAGTGATGTGGCACAGACCAACCAACAGCAGCAGTACCAATCGACCAAGCAGACCGATCACATGGTCACAACCAAGAAAAAGCTATATGTAATCCACAAGATGTGTCAGATGGGCTGCAGACAGGGCACACTGTCATGCACAGCCCAGAGATGGAAGGGTGTGTGGAGAGGTGACGGGGCTGCAAACAGCACATGGGCAGGTAATCAGCAAACATGTAAGTAAAAGGAACAGAATATGTGGGGTTCAAACTGGCAGCCTATGGACTGACAATGCATGTTTGTGACCTCTATCCCAGAGAACCCTAACAACCAAAATGCAAACAATGGACCACAAAAGGCACACCCTAGATCACAGCAGACATCGTATCCTGCACCCTGATGCACTGTATGCCTTGGAGAAACTCATGGGGCCTGTGTGGCAGGCACCTTCGCCAACACACATCCAATCCATGTTGCGAGCCCTCCTACCTGGTGCTGCCCGTGGACCCAAACCACCTTGACCCCACACCACCGTTGTCTCCCCAATCACTGCCCCTCATTCCGTCACCCATCCTAACTAGATTGTCAAATGTGAAGAGGAGGGTGTCTGCACGACATGTCCCCACAGTGCTGTGTACAGGGGGCATTTACAGACAAAGGCATGGAGTTATCTATGTAAGTAAACAGTTGTCCATCCCGCCTTACCCATCATATGAAGCAGTGGCCAATGTAGGGCCACATGGCGTGGCTAAGGCAATAAGGAGTGGCAATAAAACTGCAAACCCCAGTCCCAATGTTGCTGTCCCCAGGTGGGATGTGAACCCATGGACCCCAGGTCTGAGGTACTGTGTCCTAACCAGTAGGCCACCATCCCTACTTTATTGTTATCTTTCTTTATCTTTATTAAAACATTTGATAGACCGCTTTGGCCAAAGCATTAAGCGGTATACAATAAAATCAAAGGTCCACACTGCAAACTATAGAAAAGAACGCCATAAATAATAGGAAAGCAAAGAAAGGACAACACAAATAAGAAAAGCCATGCAACTAAAACAGAAACTTTCAAAAGACCAGAACAAAAAAATAATCAAAGAGAGACAGGACACCAAACCAGACATTAAACAAAACCAGCAACAAATTCAGGGAGGTACAGTACAGTACGTGTGTCAGGAATGAATGTAGTGGGACCAAACTTTGTGATGTAACCATACCCAGACATGGTACACATCAGCAATACCTTTACACTGTGGGGATAAACATGAATCCCCTTCAGGTACATTCATTAAAGGCTGAATCCAGCTTGTGCAAACGTCTACAGCTAAGGCCCAAGGAACAGCTTGCTCTGACCTCACATTGAAACTTCAAATTCAGCAAAGATTGAGCAATGAAAGGAACCCATACCATGTCCCAGAGAGCTTACACAATGAGAATCTCTGAATACTATACAGCCAATGAAAGGCTATCACATGGCCAACATGGGCCTCTCGAATGAACAAAGGAAAACATAAGCAAAGAAGACGAACATCAATATCCACAGTTTATCTGCAGGACACATGACTCGCAGACCAGCACACAGCGAGTGAGAACAGGATACAAAAGCCAAGACTGGAGACAGGATGCTACAGAGAGACATATCGGAAACCAGATTTCCATCAATAATAATGGAGAAGAAGAAAAGAAAGGAATCGATTTATCAGCAAGTTGTGGATATAAACACGAAGAAGAATTCCTGATGCACAGACATAGCTGATCTCATTGGAGTGAAGCTGTCCTCTGTCTCCAGGACTGACTATACGTAAGCTAGGTGCTCTTTGTCATACCATGGATTGAAATTGAAATCTATACCTTATTAAAGCAACCTGGAGTGGAGGAGTGGCCTAGTGGTTGGGGCAAAGTACTGCAGGCCAGAAGGTCAGGGGTTCAAATCCCACTAGAGGACAGCAACCTTCAGCCAGAAGGACTGGGGTTTCTAGTCCCATAGGTGCTCCTTGTGGTCCTGTATAAGTCTTTGGTGCGACCTCATTTGGAGTATGGTGTGCAATTCTGGAGACCGCACCTTCAAAAGGATGTGAACAGGATGGAGTCGGTGCAGAGGGTTGCTACTAAGATGATTAGTAGTCTTCATTATAAAGCATATGAGGACAGACTTAAGGATCTTAATATGTACACCTTAGAGGAAAGGCGGGATAGAGGTGATATGATTGAGATGTTTAAATACCTCCGTGGCATAAATGTTCAGGGAGAGAGCCTCTTTCAATTGAAAGCAAGTTCTGCGACGAGGGGACATGGGATGAGGGTGAAGGGAGATAGATTCAGGAGTGATATGCGGAAATATTTCTTTACGGAAAGAGTAGTGGATCCGTGGAATAGTCTCCCAGTGGAGGTGGTAGAGATGAGGACAGTAACTGAATTCAAAAAAGCATGGGACCAACACAGAGGATCTCTAAAGGTAAAAAGTGGACTGTTGTAGTTGTTGTTATGGAAGGACAGACTAGATGGGCCTTGTGGTCTTTTTCTGTCATCATGTTTCTATGTTTCTATGTTTCTTAACCATCCATTGGCCATGTTCCCTGCAAAATCTTTATCTCCAAGTTATAATGCCCTGTTTAATGTAATTTCAGTTTTTGAAATGTAAACCGCACTGATGCAGAATATAGAGGTATATAAGAGAATGTAAATAAATAAAGCTTGTTGTGACAGGCCTGGCAAAATCGAAATAAAACAAATCCTATGCGTTCATGGTGGCATGAACAAATTTATTAAAGTCCTGTATATGTATGTTGGGGTCGAACACAAAAAGCCAAAACAAAAAATAGACAATCCCCAAATAACTTTAGGGGAAGCCCAGAAAGGTCCCAACACCACCCACCTCCTCACCCACAACCCCGCACCTGGATGTCGTACCCAAATGACCTTGCATGGATACCCCTGCTCACCACCATACACGGTCCCCAGGTGTGGCCATCAGCACCCATGGCTGGCTGTATCAGGTAGATACTGATGGACCACAGAGCCATCTACGCACACCTGATCCTTCCCCTGCTAACCAAACCACGATTGACGCCTGTCATGATGACATCCGCCCCTGGATGTCTCACCATGGCCAGAAAGCGAACATGGCCACGACCATACCTCCCATCCATCATCGTAACACATCCCTGCCCCACCCGCCGTTGTTGGTGTCTGTGGATAACTTTGTAACTCCCCCAGTGTCCCCAGGCTGCAATCTGTGCCCATCCCTGAACCCCACCCCTGTCCACGACACACAGTCATGTGCTAGCTAGCACCCGCCCCCTCCCCCTCAACACCAGTGACACCTGCCCCATCCACCCTGAACACACCACCAATACGGCCATGCATTGGCCAATTGCATCCCATCGGTACCTCAGTAGTCTGCCGCCTGCATCCAACCATGTGTCATGCTAGTCATGGGTGCACCACCCCCTTGTCTGGTCACGTCAACCCCCCCCGACCCTTACCAAACCCATGTCAGACCTCGCCTACAGAGATAAAGATGTAGAGACTTCATGGTGACCCACCACCCCTCATCACCCAGCTCCCCGCACAAATACCCCCTGAAAACATTGTGCCCAAGCAGGCACCCACCACCAGTGCAGCACACCCCTACTGGCAGCCTCA
Organism: Ichthyophis bannanicus; assembly: GCA_033557465.1. NCBI lineage: Eukaryota > Metazoa > Chordata > Amphibia > Gymnophiona > Ichthyophiidae > Ichthyophis > Ichthyophis bannanicus. The sequence goes on along the minus strand of CM066038.1, from coordinate 273,200,973 downwards.
CACTCTGCCCCTGTCTCCATGATGCAATGTACGCCATGAGCTCACCCCCACTGTATGAACAGCAGTCACCATCCCCAACCCCCCACAGACCCAGGTTGAAGCATGCAAAGCCAACATTGACCATGCAAAGTCACTAGTGACATATCAATGTTCCACAACAATGCAAAGGTGATCATCCCAGCTGCAATCAACAAACAACCCAGACAGTTCATGGCAGCAACAGGGTGTCAGTCCCCCCAGCGACGGCCAAAATAGCAGGCAAACAATGAGGTCCACAAAAGGCCTGTGTCCAACTCACAGAGGTCCATCTCCCACTGGCACCAACACCCAGGGACCATTTCACAGAGGTGCCGTGTCCAAACACATTTGGCCAATGGGGTCTCCAGATGCAGTGTAGTAGATGTGCCATGTATGTTGGCTGTGTCCTGTGTGAAAAGGGGTAGAGAAAAGGTAAGGGAATGGCACACCCACCATCAGGTCACAAAGGAGACAGTGACATCACAATATGTGCATTATGAATGCTCAGATAGTACAACATGACATGGCCCCAACACACAGCACAGTGTATGTGGACCACAGCAGGAGATGGCCCTGCAGACCAGGATACCATCTCAACATGGTCATGTAAATGCCCATGTCACACAGGCATCCCAGAGGTCCACAGCATGTCCAGCAGTGGTGGTGCACAGAGATACCACAGAAAGGCACGGTGATACAAACTGGCCAAATGCAGCATCTGCACGTGGTGTATGTCACAGAAGATCTAAGGTCAAACCTACCTGTAAGGTATAGAATATGTCTGATGGGGACAGTCCGAGTCAGGCAAAGGGCAGAAGGGGCCACAGTAGAGGCTGCAGACTTCAGTGAACTGCGTCCATCACCACATCGTCATGGTCAGCTGTCAGTGGAGTATGTCCAAGGAATGTTGCGTTGCGGGTAACCCAAATGTTGACGTGCAGTGTCCTGCCATCAAGCATGAGACACGTCAGGGAACAAAATATAACACCTGTGCACAATGTACAGAAGGGCAGAAGCAGAAGGACGTAGAGAGATGGGTGAACAGCACTGCACAGGTGGCCAGACACATCCCTGAAACAGACAGAGGCAGAGGGGAGCAGAAGGTACCGTCAATTAGACACGTCCCAAAGACACAGAGACATACATCGTGAAACAAGGTAAGCATGCCGCAAGTTGCACATGGCTGGACTGTTGACAATCAGGGACCAGTGGAGACAACCATCCCAGTCCATGCATGGGTGCACCGAAGTTGTGTAATGCCACAATGGCAGGGAAGTCTGTACGTGCCCTCCACCAATCCAATTCCCTGTGTCTGGAGACACACACAGCCCGGTAACATGTGCAGTAGGTACAGTGTGTAGACCCCCAAGATGTGCACAGGACAATGGTCACATGTGTGTCAAACGGAACATATGGTGGATGGAGTGGTAGGCCAAAGACGTGTACCACAACAGAGGAGCAGTGGAGAGGGAAACACATATATGTGTTATGTGGTGCTGCCACCACAGTACACCTACCTGTATGTCCACCCACCCCAGTCACCTGCAGGTCTCATTGACGTACACACAGTCCCTACATGCACCACAGCACTGGGCAGTATCAGCAGCCTATCCCGAGGAGCCACAAACACGGCAGCCTATCCTGGGGAGTCAAAAACACAAGAGACATATATATATGTCATGACAGTGCCGTGAAACACAGAGAGCAGCTCAAACATGGTGACCCATAAGCACCTCCCCACACATGCAGAACTTACAGGAGAAGAGCTCCTCGATAAGATGTTGCCTGATCGCCATCCCCTCACATGTGTCACCACAGCCACGTGCAGGAGGGCACACAGGATCCTCCTCTAGATCCTCATTAATATCGACTGGGACATTGTGCCTGAGAGCAATGTTGTGCAGGATGCAACAGGCCAGAATGATCTGTGTCACAGTCATGGGTCTGTACTGTAAGTCTCCACCGGTCCTATCCAGACACCTGAAGCAACTCTTTAGAACGCCAAAGGTGCGCTCAATGACTGAGTGGCTGGAGGCATGGGCCTCATTGTACCGCATCTCTGCACCTGGCCGAGGGAGATGCACAGGGGTCAGCAACCAGGCACGACACCCATATCCTGCATCACCTGCAGAAAGAAATGTTGTAAAGTCACTCGTGAGATGATGGACCCACAGAATCTCTGACGTAGCAATGTCCAACTGGACAGATAAGCAGGGACACAAACATATGACGTCACATTATTGCACATGATGGCAGTGCACCAGAGTCTGATGCTGGGAGACCCAGAGCCCCAGGGAAGGCCAATGAGGGCAACACACATCTACGGTACCATGTCAAAAGACACGTCCCAAACCTGTGCCTAGACAGCAGCAGTGGCTGTTGTGAGGGCATCTGGCCGCCAGTGGCATGGCATACTGGGAGGGGCAGAGATGCACAGTTGTGCAGGTATGTGATGGCCATGATACAGTTCACACACAGCAGAGGTCAACAGAACACATCCCTGAGGGTCCAGGTGAGAGTGGCCGTGGAGACAAGATAAAGTGGGCAGATATGCGGCATACATGTGTGATAGCAGGTGCGACCACAGCTCAAAACATGTGTTGCCGCCTACATGCCAACAGAGAAGAGGCCCCATACACACTGTACATCATGTGGATGTTTCGGTGCCCCCAATTCCCCCCCCCGGATGACACACGCACAAACACATGGCACATGGGGTAGATGAGGGACACACCCCACAGGCATACATATGTACAACTGCCTGTGCAGTATGCCTGAGGCCAGGTGCGGGAGCCATGGGCAAGCCAGAGGTGTCGCATGCAGCCATGGAAGGGACACACCATATGTGTCCAGAGTGTCCCTGTATACAGGAGCTGGGTAACCGAACAGCAGAGGCAGATAACAGACCACCCCGCATGTGTGCTGAGACACCCAGATGAGCACTGACACACACATGGCATACATAGAGACATGTAGCAGCACACAGAGGTATGTGACCCCATCCCTGGTGATAGGGTGTGACATTGTAGGAAGGCCCATAAATAGGCTGCACCTCAAAACACCACCACAATGTAAGGCATGCAGAGGACACAGGTGACAATGGGGCCCTGTCAACCATACTGTATGCCCATGTTAGATATGGTGAATACCCACCCAGCAGGACATAGTCCTCATATTGTCCAGCCTCAAATTGGCTGAACAGTGCCGAGTGCTGCAGGATATAGGCGTCATGGGCTGACCCTGGGAACCGTGGAATCACATTCAGAATACGCATATTTACATCACAAACAACCTGCACATTCAGGGAATGGAAGTGTTTGTGGTTGCGGTACACAACCTCCCTGTCGTGTGGCGGGACCAGGGCAACATGTGTGCAATCTATAGCTCCCATCACATGTGGTATCCCTGCAATCCACTGGAATGCCTGTCCCAGGGTCCCCCAATGTTGCCTACTGTTGGAAATTCTAATGTAATTCCCAACCCGGCTGACCATGGCCCGCAGTACCTGGTGGAGACAGCGTGAGAATGTTGGCCTACTCTTTCCACCCACTGCAGCCACTGAAGATTGGAAACAGCCAGAGGCAAAGAAATGTAGGGCAGCCAGGAGCTTGGCCAATCCCGGTATGGCATGTGACCGGGCAATCCGGGGCTCGAGGTCAGGTCTGAGATCCTCGTAGAGCTCCCTAATAGCCCCTGTGTCCAGGCAGTAGAGGGAGATGACCTGGTCCTCTCTTATGTCCTGGAGCATGGGCCTGGGCCTGTAGAGACGTGGCAGGCAGGGCCGTGCCTCAGCATGCCTATGGCGCTGTTCTGGTCCCACACCTGCCTGTGGACCCCCCACAGCTGCAGGCCAGAGTTGCAGTGGGACAGCACCCATGCCCAGTGCCGCAGCCCCAGGTACACCATCTCCCTCTCCAGGCAACCGCAGTCCTGACAGCTCCACCAATGCAATGACCGCACAACCTGCATGCACTGTCTCAGCCATGATAGACATGGGATGGAGGACAGGTGGCTGGGAAATAGGGTGTGGGGCGGGCAAGAAAATCACAGAAACAATACACACCTGGTGATCCTGGGATGTTCACTAGCAACAGCTTGAGCCAACACCCTGTACGTACAGAAGCATATTGACGCAGCGCGTGCAGGAGCGTATGTTCCCACAATGCATGTACCCACAATGCATGTACCTGACTGTGCATGTTGAATGAGAGTGAGGGGAGCAGATGGCATGTCCTTGTGACGCAGCAGGGTGCAAACATACGGCGTTCCACATCGCACACCACACCCAGACACTTAGGTGAGAGTCGAATGCAAGATGCGTTCTCACGCGCGTGCACGTAGCGTGAAGCGTGCGTCTGATGCAGTGTGCGTTATACACATTGCAGGATCCTCATACGCACGTGGGAATGCGCCGTAACCCTCCCCCAAGAATAACGTCCCGCAGAGTGTACATGTCTGCAGCAGGAACCACGATGGAGGATGAAGGGCATGTGTATGGTGCGGTGCATGCCAACATGACCAAGAATGAAAGATTTGAGGCCATGGAACCTAGAATGCTGTGTTGCGTGAATAGTAATGCACGCAGGGGAATACGTCTGATGTAGGGCACGTACATGCGGGCACAAGGGTAACGCGTGCTCATGCACATGCGTAACGCACGTAGACCACACCCAAGGTACACATATAAGCATGGCATGTTCAGAACGCCAAAGACCTCAGCACACATTACCTACCACAGCATGGAGGACATCGCAGGAGGAACCCAGGAGACTGGAGGGGAGCACATGCAACAGCCACCAGTGGCCAATCCTGCCGGCAATGAAGAGAGTGAGAGGCCAGGCCCTTCTGGGACCCCACACCACCTCATCAAACAGGCCAGAGGTGCACCAGGGCAGAAGCACCGCAGGACCCCGGTGGCGGAAGAGGTCAGGAGGAGGGCGGTGCACTTCACCCAGGAGGAGAATGACCTTCTCCTGGCCAGCATACTGGAGCGCTACGAGGTGCTGTTTGGCCGTATGAGTGTGACTACAACCATTGTCACGTGCACCAGGGCATAGACTGAAGTGCAGGCAGCGGTGGCGGCAGCAGGGGGACCCTATCGTGATGTCAAAAGTCTGCGCAAGAGATATTGTGACATAAAATGGAACATCCGTGCACAGCTCACCAGGGAGCGACGCGATGCACAGGGCACTGGAGGGGGCCCAGCACAGGTGGCCAACCTTTCCGAGCTGGAGCAGCGCCTAGCGGACTGACTCGGGCCCATGTACATACATGGCCTGCCCCCTGCGTTGGACACGATGCACCCAAGTGCCGGTAGGTCTGAGTGAGCTGTACTGGTGAGAGACAATACACACACAAGTGCAGGGGTGTACGGAGGGGTGGGGTGGGGGGGCATGTCAGGGGTCACACAAGGATGCTATCAGAATATAGAAAGACTAGGGGACATGTAATGAAGCTACAGGGTAAACTATTTTGGACAATAATGAGAAAATATTTTTTCACTCAACGTGTAATCAAACTCTGGAATTTGTTACCGGAGGATGTAGTAAGAGCTGTTGGAGTAGCTGGGTTTAAAAAAGTTTGGACTGGTTCCTGGAGGAAAGATTTATTTATTTATTTTCTCTTATATACTGCACTATTCTGTATCAGTGTGGTTTACATTGAACAAACTGAAATTACATTGAACAGGGCATTATAACTTGGAGATAACTATTTTACAGGGAACATGGGCTATGGAGGGTTAAGTGGCTTGCCCAAGACCACAAGGAGCACCTGTGGGACTAGAAACACCAGTCCTTATGGCCCAAGGTTGCTGTCCTCTAGTGGGATTTGAACCCCCAACCTTCTGGCCTGAAGTACCTTGCCCCAACCACTAGGCCACTCCTCCACTCCATTATTAAAAAGGGACCCAGGATATCAATGCCTGACCCAGTACAAGGATTGTGGAACCTGTGTCTCTTGGGGATACTGCTAGGTACGGATGACCTAGATTGGCCACTGTCGGGAACAGGATACTGGGTTTGATGGACCTTGGTCTTACTCAGTATGTCATATCTTATTTTCTTATGTTCTTAAGGACACATGACACCTGACAGCCCCATGTAGCAAACGGGGTATCCCACACCAGGCGGAACATTACAACGACACCCCTCGACCTCCGCCCCCTGTCAGCCATGCATTGCGGAAGCCGCCACACGCAGATACCCACACATGCAGAGGGCCACAACATCGCACAACGGCAGTCAACACACAACATCCCCACCCCCACCAACATCCCAAGCACCACACCATGTGGCCCTGACACATCACTGGCCAACATGCTCCGGCACCCATGGGCACCTGTCAATCCCAGATGGGCCCTGCAGTGCCACACACCCTGGACCAGGGATCCCACCCACCCACCCACAGTCTGGCAGCACTTGTACCCGCTCAATAGGGCGTGCACAGCGCCACACCAACTGCCATTGTTGCCCTATGGCAGCAATAGCCCTACGAGGTGCACAGACCGCCACTGCACACATGGGTATACATAATGCACCAGGGGACCGTAGGAACAGGGTGGTACAAACAGGCCACGGACAGAGCCATGGGGCGGAACCCTCCAGGGGCGGCTGAGCAGTGGGGGTGCAACAACAGGTATACACTGTCATGCCCTTGCCCCTGGCCGCTGGCTTAGAGGGGCAAGGTAATGGAGAACTTCTCTTGGTGAGCTCAGTTAAACTAGCTTTTCCTAAGGTGGATTCTGGGACATGTAGTTTGGCTTTTAAGAAGAAGTGTAGTCATGGTCCGATGTTAAGGCAAATGACAGAATTTATTTTAAAGTAAATGTGCTAGTAAACTGTACACTGGAAGTTTTTCCATTCAGGATTGTTTGCAACAGAGCATTTAGATCAGTATAACTGCTACACAGTCTTTTAAGCACATGCAGCTGGTTAACAACGTTGCTCTGTCATATAGAGAAAACAGCTCTGCTCAGCAAGGTAAAAATACCTCTTTTTAACCTTGTGTTTGTGAAACACTTAACAGCAAAAGAATAACTCAGTTCCTCTGGTACAACCTCTTCTTTCCCTCCTGCCTTTCAGGATAGTTTTTAAACTCAAAATAAGAAAACAGGTAACAAACATTCACAAGCTTTCTCTTCAGCGTGACGCAGCACTTTGCCTGAGAAATGCAAACACGTGGAGTTTTCTTCAAGCCCAATTCCTGGCTCAATTCCAGTTACCTGCTTCTAGGAGACTTTCTCATTCAATGCTAGCCTTCAGCATAATGATTCCATGCTTGTAGCTTGACACAGGGTACAGACCATGGGGATATCTAGATCTTGCAGTTCCTCCCCTGCCAACTCAATCTGCATATCCTCTGGTGTTGTTAGGGCAGTGTCCTGTTCTGAGCTCTGGACATAGTGCTCAGAATACAGACTCTCTGGGGGTTCAAATGTCTCTCCAGAGCTCAACTCTCCCCGGTAAAGACAGTCAGTACCTGAAGCACTGGGCAGTTCTCCCTGGTTTTGCTTGCTACGATTCCATGTCTCCTTTCAGTCTCTCTGGAACAGCTCTCTGTATCCCTCTCTGGGTTCTCTCCTGGAGATCTGCAGGTGCTCCTGGTTCCACTCCTGATTCCCCTGAATCCCCCAAGTCCTCCAAACCCCCTGAGCTTCCCCTTTCCTCTGAGTGTCCCCTTTCCTCTCCAGGGCTCCAGCCCTTCCTCCACCCCTCCAAGGTGATTGTAAGCACCTCTCAAGCCTGCAGTTACATCATAGGAGTTAGGGTGTGGCTGCCTGAACCTTCTCTCCCTCAGGTTTCTTTCTCTATGAGGGGCCTGGAATCCATGCCCTGCAGGGATCTCTCCTTTCCCTAAGTTAAAGTCATTGGCCTTTTCCATACTCATAGGCTCAAAACAGGCTTCCCTGTCATAACACACACTGAGAAAGCGTTGAGTAGGGTGCGGTGCCACTGAGGACAGTACAGAACCATACACCCAACCGGGAACACGGACACAAGGATCCACCTGCCACCTGCCACCATGCAGTGGGTGGCCGGAGGGGGCCCAACGTCAGATGGACCAGCAGATGTTGGAGGTGCCAGTACAGGTTCGGATGGGGGGCCTGGCCTGGTAAGGGGGGGGGGGGGTGCCGTGGCTGATGCCATCACCCCAGCCAGGGGAACGGTAGGTGGGAGTGAATGTAGGGACCTGAGGGTAATGCACGGAGGCATGTGTAGACCAGTCAGGGGGCCGGCAGGTGCCCATTAGTGCACGATGAGCCTGGCCAATGGAGATGGGGGGACCATGTCATGGAGCTGGGGCACGAGGGACAGGGTGTGCACAACACATGGTCCCAGACAGCGGGGGTGCTGTGACATGGCCAGGGCCCTGAGAGTGCACCAGGCACATTGTGTGCTGAATACCCCCCTCCGGGAGCAAAAGGGGTATGTGGGGGTTGGTTGCCGGGGGCAACACCCCCTGCTGGGGGAGGGTTCTGTAGAGTGTGGTGTGACAGCCAGAGAAGGTGTGGGGTTGCGGGAGCAGCACATGGCTGACATAGATCCAGGGGGGGGGGCACTGACACAGGGTCTAAGAGTGGGCCATCACAGGGGCAGCTGTAGGTGCACGGGCCGGGGGGGGAGGAAGTGTCGACGGTGGGCAGGGGGTGGCACAGCACAGTGGATGAGTGCGGGGGTGGGGGGGACATGCCCATGGTAGCAGCACCAGTCAACAATGTGTCATGGGGACACAGTGCAGAGATGGTGAGGACAGCAGGGCCACACGGGTAATGATGCGGGCGACAGGGAGGCACACTGCACCTGTGCCTGCCATGGTCAGTGGTTGCAGGGACACAGGTGGTGATGGGGTGGCACAGGGTGTGTGCCAGCGTGCGGGGGGAGGGGGCCCTGGTAGTGCAGGATGCAAGACACAAGAGGCACCAGTATGAATTGAATGCTGCCGGGGGGGCACAGGGGCCCCGACACAGACCCGTGCTGCTCACACCCACGCATGCACCTGCCATGCGCTGCCACCCACAGTCCGCTGTCAGTCTCACCACCACAGGCCCGACCCACCCTGCCCATACAACCATGCCCACATATCCCCACCACCACAGGGCACGCCCGTCCCCTGCTTCATTGGAACAGCACACTGGCCATGCCCCAGCAGCCATGCCAGACCATGTGGGGTGCCCACAGTACCACATGCACGCGGCCACTGGTGGGCCGCCATAGGCACCGGGGACACAGGAATGGATGGTGCAACTCACGTCCACGCACAGGTGGCATCTACGTCCACACTTATGTAGCCTTGGTAGCAGCACACTGACCAGGGTGCCCTGCACCCCACACACTGCGTATGTATGGGGGTGCGATAGGGCAGACAGGCAGCCATGCCCCATCTGAACTATGGAACATGTTTCCCTACAGGTGACATACGCTCCATTGAGGAGGCAGAGGAGGCGTCACAGCACACTGACCCTGGGTTGTGGTGCCATGAGGATGCTGTGCCGGAGGCATTGCCGACAGGGGAGACAGCAGTGGGCCACGTGGGAGCAGCGGGTCCAGCCCCACCCCGGAGGATGACAGCAGACAGTCCCCATGGCTGGCACAGGACAGCACGCCACCTACCACTGCAGCCACAGGGGAGGTGTTGCCTGGTGACACACAGCAGTCCATGCAGGATGCAAGGCCTGCGCTATCAGAGGTCATTGGGGAGATGCAGGCGCACTCGGAGGCGGCACATTGGGATGCAGAGGGTGAGTGTCCAACCGTGTTGGTTTGTTGTTGCTTATGTACAGGTGGCAGACGGATCCCTGTCAAATGGTGCTCAACCTGCCTCCCCCACAAGTGTACGGCATGTCCTCCACCCCACCTGTCCCCACCAGCACCCGCTGGGGGAATGTTGGGGTGGCCCCGGATACATCTCCATACAGTGCCCTCCGCATCACATCAGATGGACATTGTATCATGTATGTCTATTGACATGTGCATGCTGTCTGACCTGTCCACACGTCCGACCATGGTAGCACACTGGTAGCGCACTGCTGGTACTATGTATACCACCATGCATAGTTCATTGTGCTGTGTGCCATGGAGGTGCCCCCACCCTCACAGGCCCATCCCCTGATAGCTTGGACACTACTGATGAACATAGGCAGATGCATGCTGCACTGCCGGGCCACATCACCCCCATCACATAGAGCCTTCAACGGTCCGCAGGACTGTGATAGGTGCACTGTGTATCCCGCATAGGTATCCACACGGCACGCTGCCACCACAGCACGCCCCACCCCAGGCCCCAGGTACATCCTGGCACCCTCCATGAACGTGCCTGTCCGGCCGCACCTGTGTGAATCTCGGTCCACCCCCCATGCCCCATATACTCCGCCCATCCCCTGTCTCCCTGCAGCAATGGCCCTAGTCCCTGGGACCACCCCTGGCCATGCACACCACTCACCCCAATGTCCATTATCCCTCTGGCATTGTCCATTGCGGTGTCCGCCCTAGTCTGTATCCATCGCCACTGCTGCCCATATCCATGCATGGTCCACCACAGCTGCCCCATACCCACCATGCCACATGTGTGCATGTGTCCATCTGTGGTGCTACCCCGTGTTATGCCCATGGTCTTCCCCCACCCCTGACATGGGTACGGTACCATGCGCTCGCCCATTTTAGTGCACACAGATATGCATGTGGGTGCTCACACCTGTCATTTACACAACTCTGACACACAGCAATGAGGGACCTCTGGCCATCATAGGTATGTCAAACATATTTACAGTTTGATTTACATAGTGTCCCCTTTACATGGCTGCCCATGGTCACAGCTGTGGGTCCCTATGTGGTAGGGGCCATACCATCTACATCCCTGGCGGGTGTGGCAGGCCATGGCACAGGCCAGCACAGGGTGGAGGTGCCATGCGTGTCCCCGCACTACACCCCCTGGGAACCCCGTCACATGGTGGCTGGCCAGGTGTGCCCCCTGCACCTTGCTCCTCCAGCCTGTGCAGCCGGTCAGCCACCATGGTCAGGGTTGCCAGTACCTGCCCCATGATGCATGCATGCTGCTGTTGGGCATGTGCCTGGGCATGCACAGCCGCAGCCAGGCGCAGGCCGCACATGCAGCCGCACAGACACACATCTCCTCTTGTCTGTGTGGCTGCATGCACGGTGCGCCTGTCAGCAGCTATGTGTGGTAGGCACACGGCCAGGAGGGGTGCATCGCTGGAACTATGGGGTGGATACCTGGTGCCCCCATTGCCCTGTGGTGGCCCATGCCAGTGGGGACTGGCCACAACCCCTGCCCCCACCCCCACCCCCACCCCATCCCCTGCCGCCCCCTCCCCCTACCAAGCCCCACAACTCCACAACACTGCCACACCCACAACCTCCCCCGCCCCCCCACAGCCCTGCCTGCTCCACCTCACCTCACCCACCTGATCCCCCTATGCCCCGCAACCCAACTGCACCACCCCCTTCCTCCCCCTCCACCCCTGCCACCTTCTCCACCCTCCTCCCCCTGCCCTTCCACCACCTCCCCTACCTCCACTGTACCCACCTCCCCCTCCTCCACTGCACCCACCTCCCCCTCCTCCCCCTCCCCTCTTCCCACTCGCTGTGTCCTGCGCCGCTCTCCTCCTCAGACCCCCTGCCGTTGGCTGCCGCCATGGGCTCCAGGGCATCCTCATCTGGCCCTGCATGTCCATCCACCTCCTCCAGCCCCGATGCTTCGCCACCAGCACGTGCGTACGCTGTTGAAGAGGGGAACATGAATTACCTCCATGGTCACACATCAGCCACGACAGGCACATGCGTCCTGTGGATCTACAGGCCATTGCCCCACAGGGCCATGCCACATCACTCACCGTCACGTTGGGCCAGCCGTTCACGCTGCACCCAAGCGATGAACCGGGGGTACCTGGCCCTCAACTCCCGGGCCTTCCTGCGCAGGTCCTCCACCTGTCAGAGAGACAATGCGTGTGGAAATTAGTGGACACACACCCTTTAACAGCCAGGAATTCACCACATATATATCTGCGTGCAACAGGTGCCTGCCCCTATTGTGTGCTACGTTCATGCCCCAGGCGGTTGACAGGGCCGCCCCCATGTGTGCACTGCACCTGCGCATGTCTGGATTGGCCCCTCTGTGCCCTGTGTGCGGGCCCCTCCAACCCAGATACAGCACACTGGTATGGGCCACCTCCACACATCTGCCAGTGCCCATACACTGACGCCAAGATGGGAGGTGGGCCTCTGCAGTGCATCCTGCAGCATCTTGGGGATATAGTTGAGCCTTGAAAACGTAGACAGGGGCAGGTACCATAGCTCCAGGATGGGGGATGCACCCCTGCAGAAAGGCCTGCAGCATCCTGGGGATATGACTGACCATTATGATCACACACAGGGGCAGGTACCATAGCACCAGGATGGGGGAAATTTTATTTATTGGAAAACATGCAACAGATACAAAATCAAATCAAAAACATGAAAACCCAAACCAGTCCCAGACCCCCCAAAAACCCCCACCCACCCCGACAAAGCAGAGACAATGAACCAAACCCCCCCACGTGACCCACCCCAACCCACCACCACACACAGCAAACAACCCTCCGTGCCCTGCCCCCGACCAACGACAGCACGTATCAATCCAAGAAATGTCCAATGACCCTTAGTCCCAGACCCCCCCAAACCCCCACCCACCCCGACAAAACAAAGTTCGGAAATGTCCAAGTGCTGTAGTCCCAGACCCCTCCCCCGCGACCCACCCCACACCCAACAACAGCACACATCAGTCCAAGAAAGGTCCAAGTTCATGGCAACCCAGCTGTTGTAGGATTGCAAAAACCCCAATGAAAGCACCCCCACCCCAACAACACCCAACAATCCCTCACAAATACAAATGAAACCCACAATCCCCCACCCCCACCCCCACCCCCATCCCCCCAATCATCCGTCCCACAAAAACAGGCAGCAATACCCCACATCCCCTGCCCTCAAGAACACCCAAATACCGCCTCCCCCAAACATACCACCCACCCCAAACACCCAACCCACCACAAACAATAATAATAAAGCCACCCACCCCCCACAAACAAAAGTAACAGAAAGGCAACACCTGGCCCCTTCCCCCAACAAAGGCCCACAAAAAGAAATCAAAGAAACAAAACAAAATAGTACAAACCAAACCAAAACAAAACAATGCCCTGGCAATGCAGGACGGCGGAACAGGATGCACAAATGGACGATGACAGCTCTGCACCACACTCCAAGATGACACCGGGAGGGAACACACATCCAAGACTGGAGCAAAGAGCAGGCCGCAACAGCCCAAAGAGAGAGAGGGAGAGAGAGGAAGGCCCACGAACTAGACCCCATCACCCACTCCCAGAACCCCCGCCCCGTTTCTTTGACAAATAGGGATGACTCCCCGATTCCCAGATCAACCCTAGGTTACCCTAGGTCAGCCCTCTCCCCGAATTCACGGGGGATGGAGGGTGAGGTGACGCCACAGATGCTCCCAACAATGGGCCTCTACCACCCTCCTTTTGCGGTGCGCCATGCTGGACACGTCCTCCAGAATGTCCCGCACCACCTTGTCGAGGGGCATGACCAACCCCCGGGCCGAGACATAACCGCGCGCCTGCCACAGATGGTAGCGTACTACGGCCAGGACGAGGTAGAGGGTCCTGGAGTCCTGCCTTGGGGGAAAGGACCAGGCCCCGTATACCCACTCCGCATACGTAAGGAGGGAAAGATCACGCAGATGAAGGGCAGCGGACACCAACCGGCAGGCCGTGACATTAAAGGGGCACTGCCGCAATGTTCCCTCTAATTTTCTGTAGGCTGTGTGCGCATAAAATATCAGCTGTGTACAGCTTTTGAAGGAAGGCTAAATTTTTGTGCGCCACATAACGACACTCGGAGTTATATACTTTAAAATTTGACTACACATCAGAATACAGTATGTACACCACATTGATTTTAATCAAATTAAATGAAAATAGACGATTACTAAATGAAGCGGGAAATGTCTAGTAATTACAATCATAACTTTTAAATTTTAAGACATCTGTGTTGTTTTCTATCAGAATCAGAGCCGTAATTTTTGTGCGCTCTGTTGTAAAGTATGTGCGCTCGCTCGGCGAGGTGTGTGCGCGCGCACACGCGCACAGCTTAGAGGGAACAGTGCACTGCCGGAGGAAATGTTCCATGGTCTCCGTCTGCCACTCACACCCTGCCCTCGGACAGTCCCGATCGGCCTGTGACCTGTACTTGAGGTTATCCCTCACGTACAAACGCCCGTGGAAAGACAACCAGGCCACATCCCAAACCTTCTTCGGCAGTCGAGGGGAGTTCAACTGCCGAAGGCCCCGCTGCATCGTATCTGCCAGACAGTCCCGCAGGGCCCACCGTGGTTGAAAGTGGGAGGCGAGAACCATCCGATACAAGCCTTTCCGCCCCTGAGCTTGGGCGAGCGGGTCGGTCACCCCCCACCGCCGAATGGGCCCCACCATCGCAAAAACGTATGATGGGGCCTGTTCCCCACTCCGATGCACACGTGGGACCGAGGACGCCCCCTCCCACCGCTCCCAGAAGCGGGAGAACCATTCCCGGTAGGAGGCCACCCACCAGACCCCACCCCCCTCCCGCATCCGATTCAGGTGAAACGCCATAGACAAGACGGACAGAAAGACAAAGGGGTGCAACATACCCAAACCGCCCTGTGCCCGGCCCAGGCAAACTATGTTGCGCTGGACAGGGTTCAGGCGGTTACCCCACAAGAAATGGAAAAAGACAGCACTGACAGACGCCTGACAGGACGACGGAAGAACGAAGACCGTGGCAACGTGCAGAAAGAGGGGAAGCAGAAACGTCCCGAGGAGTTTGATCTTCTCCTCGAATGTACACCTCCACCCCCTCCACCGAAGCACCCGACACTGTGCGGTCTCGACACAACGCTCCCAATTGGACACCGCGCAGTCCTCCGAGCCTAAGATGAGGCCCAAAATGCGTACCTCCCCCACGGGAGGAGGAAAGGGGGCGCAGGAAGGCGGGGAGGACCCGGAGGGCCCCAGCCACAGTGTCTGGCACTTGCTGTGGTTGGCAACAGAGTGGGCCACCTCCGAGTACTCCTCCACGGCCTCCCGCAGGGCCTCCACCCCCTCGGTGCCGTCCACGTAAACTGAGATGTCGTCGGTGTAGGCCACCACGGTCACTGGGGGCGCACCAGGCGCCCCCAGGCCCCGCAACCCACCCGAGGACAATCTCCTGAGGAAGGGGTCAAGGGAGAACACATACAGCAGGGGGCTCAAAGGGCACCCCTGCCGCACCCCCGAGGCGACACGAAATGGCCGTCCGAGCCACCTGTTGATAAACAGGAAGCTTACCCCCCCTCGGTACAGCACCTGCAAGACGAAGAGGAAACCTGAAGGGAGGCCAAAGTGCTGGAGCACCACCCACAGGTACCGGTGATTGACTCGGTCAAAAGCCTTGGACTGGTCCAAGGAGACCAACCAGTGGTCCCGTTGGATCGACCGGCCTCTCTCCACCATCTCCCGGACCGTGGCGGCAGTGTCCAGAACCCCTCTCCCCTGAACGGAACAATACTGGGATGGTGACAGCAAAACACTCGACACCTCCACCAGTCGGTTGGCCAAACACTTGGCTAGGATCTTCCGGTCTGCGTTCAGCAGAGAAAGCGGCCACCAAAAGTCCAAAGAGCTATCGTCCTTTCCCTTGGAGAGCAGCAGCAGGACAGACTCGCGAAATGACCGCGGGAGAAACCCCGTATCCATGATCTACTGAAACAGGGAGGTCAGGAAGGGGGCCAGCTGGGCGATGAAAGTGAGATAGAACTCCACCGGGAGCCCATCGTGCCCAGGCACCTTCCCCAATGGCATGGCACGAATCGCCCTCCTACCTCCACCTGCTGAATCGGAGCAGCGAGCGCATCGACTTGCACCTGAGCCATAGCCGAATACACTGGAGGAAGGCCCAGGTACTCTCGGATACGTGTGAGGTCCACGGGACGATCCCCAAACAGGTCCGAGAAGTATTCCCCCACCATAAGTAAAAGGTCCTCCTGAGAGGTGTGAAAGGTGCCGTCCTCGCCCCACAGGGCCATCACCTCCCTCCACCGAACCCTCTCCCTGCAAGTTAGGAAGGGGTCTGGGGTGACGACCCTACCGGCCGCCCCCTCGAAGCAAAGGGAGGCATGGCGATCGTAAAGCAGGCCACGGAGCTGGACTCGCACCTCCTCCACCTCCTCCAGCGCTGCCCCTCGGGACAACAAACGGTCCAGCGACCTCCGGAGGACAGTGTAGGTGAGGTAGCGGGACCGAGCAATGGAGGTACCCCGGGAGTGGAAGAGTTTGTGGGCACGCATCTTCACCTCATCCCACCAAGCGCCACGGGAAGGAAAAATGCCCAACAGGGTCTCCTGGTCTGCGAGAAAGGCCAAGAACTCCTGGACCACCTCTGATGTAGCCAACAACTGCACCTTCAGTCGCCACAGGCCAGGACCCCTGCTGAGCTCTTCATGGGCCAGGAAGGACACGGAGAGGATGCAATGATCCGAAAAGTCAACCGCCTGCAGCTGCGGTGGGGAACACTCCACCCGAGCACTCACATAGATCCGATCGATACAACTCCTGCAGGCCCCACGGTAATAGGTGAAACCCGGCGACCGTGGAAAGGCCCGGTGGTACACGTCCACCAGGTCAGCCGTCCAGGTCACCTCAGCCAAAAAACGGCCATCGTAACGCGGCGGGCAATGCTCCCTCCCTCGGTCCTGCTGCAGGGTGGTGGTGTTAAAATCCCCTGCTAGGACCACCAAGCGAGAGGTGTGTAAGTAGGGGCGGATGACCCTAAACAGGGCCTTCTGCGCCAACCTAGACTGGGGGCCGTAGACCGCCATGAAACAAAACCGGTGAGGCCCACAGTAGCCATCTAAGAGCAAACACCAGCCCTGCTCCAGTTCCCACACGTACTGCACCTGGAATAGGTTAGACATGAACAAAACTGCTACCCCTGCATAGGGCTCGGCCGCAAGAGACCAGTATGAAGGACCCCACCTCCACTCCTGCTTTGCTTGGTGAAGGCGAGCGAGCGAGGTGAGCCTGGTCTCCTGCAAGAAGATGACATCGACCCCACTCGCGGAAAGAAAATCATAGGCCGCAGCCCGCGCCTGGTCTGTCCAAATGCTGGTCACGTTGATAGTGGCGCACGAGAATGCAGGGGTGCACGCCATTCCTATTCCATGTGCAATGACCCCTTCCTCTGCTTCTCACCCACCCCTGGATCCCCGGAATCCCACTTGTAGGAAACACCCGCAAGCTGAAGCAACCCCTCGGAGTCCGCATCGACCGACTCGAGGACCCCTTCCTCCTGTTCGACCCTATCCCCCCCGGGGGTGCTGGTGCCCCCAGGACCACCAGGAAAATCTGTTGCGAGGGCTAGTGCAGCCCCCCCGGGGCGAGGGGGCACAGACAGGTCGGGGCTCGGAGGAATGATCTCCTCAGTGGGATCCACCTCCAGTGTCTCTCCCTCCCCAGACACAGATGCTGACAACACAACAGTGTCTGCCCCCTCGGGGGAGGCCGGGGCGGCTGGGTCAGCAGGGGGCCCCTGCGGAGGCCCGACACCCAACGGCGGAGACAAAAGCCCGTCCTCCCTCACCCGCCCCGCAGCCTCTCCAGGACTACCACTGGGAGCCGGGCGCCAGGACCCGCACTCGTTGGAGGACCCTGACTGCGACGCGCCTTCCGCATGAAAGGCGGCCGCTGAGGAAGAGGGGCCGGCCCCGCCGCAAACTGCACCGGACAACGCACAGGGGTCCCTGCCTCCGACGGAAGCCCCTCATCAGCCTCAGCCGCATCGTCGGCCAAGAAGACGAAACGGTTGATGTCCAACATGGGCTACGGAGGTGCAGGGCAGGCCGAAACCATGCCCGCAGACGCCGAGGCACCATCTTGAAGCAGGGACTGCAGCAAGGAAGGCAGCACAGCTCCAGCAACCCCCGACTCAGCATCCATGCTCCTTCGATCTCCAGCCACCCTCCGGTAAGTCGGGTCCAATAAGGGCAGTTGAGCACCCAGGGTCTGCACAGTTCTTTTGCCTGTCCGTCCACCAGCCTTGAACTCCAGAGGGGGGTACCGGGCCCCGGCCGGCCTTCCCACCCCCAAGGGCCCCCCCTGGACTGCAGCAGAGATGGCGGCCCATCGATCCTGGTTTTGATAAACCTCAGTGAGGGACCCACAACCCTGGCTCTTAAGATAGGTTATCCAACAGCCTTTGGCCTTCAGGGCCCGCCTTACATCCCTCACCTGCCCCCGGTAGGCCACCCAGTCCTCCACGGGGACGGTGGCCTGCAGGCTCTCCAGGTGGGAGAACCAGGCCCGCAGCAGGGTCGCCTCCTCCTGGAGGCCCCGAAGCATTCTCACGGCAGCCACCACTTCCTCCGGAGCCCATGCAGGCCCCGGGAAGGGTGGTGGGCCCATCCCCTCAGCCTCATCCTCACTGGAGGAGGTAGAGGCTTCCTCCAGGACCCAAAGCGGAGGGGGAACTCCACCTCCACCAGTACTGCCCTGGTGGCTCGCAATAGAGCTCCAGGGCCCCCCAGGGCCTCCCCCTGCCACCACTCGGCCTCCACACCCCCTCCAGGCATGCAAAGCGGGCCCTCTCCAGGAGGCGGCCGGCCCAGTCCCCCGGGCGTGTGGGTCCCTCCCCACCGGCCCAATGCAGTCCTACCTTGTCCGATGGGGGCCCCCGTCTGGGGCACCGACCCTAGGGAAGGACCTGGCTCCACAACAGCAGGTAGAGGCCCACCAGGCTCGGCAGGCCTCTGGGCCTGGGCCTCTCCCACCGGAGGCGGCCCAGGACCCGACATCCTGGCTCAGGCAAAGGCAGCACCCGATTCCCCAGCAGGAGCTCCTGAAGCAAGGTCCTACCACAAAGACAACAGAACAGGAACTGACTGGAGTCATGTGACAGGATGGGGGAAATTTTGTTTATTGGATAACATGCAACAGATACAAAAGCAAATGAAAAACATTAAAAAAAACAACAACCCCAAAACAGTCCCAGACCCCCCAAAACCCCCCACCCACCCTGACAAAGCATAGACAATGGACCAACCCCCTTCCTCCCATGACCCACCCCAACCCACCACCACACCCGGCAAAACAACCCTCCGTGCCCAACCCCTCTCCCAACAGCAACACAGAAAAGTCCAATTGAAGTCCAATGTCCGTAAGTCCCAGCTCCCCCAAAACCCCCACCCACCCCAACAAAAACAAAGTTCAACAATGTCCATGTCCATAAGTCCCAGACCCCCCAAAACCCCCACCCACCCCAACAAAACAAAGGCCATCAATATGCATGGCAACATTGCACCCCAACCAGAAACTACCCCCCAACAATACCCAGCAAACCCTCACAAAAAACAAATGAAAACCCACAAATCCCCACCCCCACCCCCATCCCCCAGAAACATCCCCCCTCATTAATCCCGCAAGAAACAGCAATACCCCACATCCCCCGCCCCGACCACGCAAAGACCCCCTCCCCCACACATATCACCCACCCCAAATGAAAGACACCCACCCTTCACAAACAAAAGTAACAAAAAGGCATCCCCTGGCCCTTTCCCCAACAAAAGCCCACAGAAAGAAATCAAAGAAAAACAACCAAACAATATAAACTAGACCAAAACAAAACAACAATGACCTGGCGATGCTGGATGGTAGAGCAGGATGCACGAATGATGATGATGGTTCGCTGTGTAAAACCCCCCCCCCCCCCCACATTGCTATGAGGACTCCCTAGCCCTAGCCCTAGCCCTCCCCCCTGTGTCAACCCCCCCCCCCCATGTTGCTATGAGGACTCCCTAGCCCCAGCCCTCCCCCCCGAATTCACGGGGGACGGAGGGTGAGGTGACGCCACAGACGCTCCCAACGATGGGCCTCTACCACCCTCCTTTCGCGTTGCGCCATGCTGGACACGTCCTCCAAAATGTCCCGCACCAGCTCGTCGAGGGGCAGGACCAACCCCCGGGCCGAGACATAACCGCGCGCCCGCCACAGATGGTAGCGCACTACAGCCGTGACAAGGTAGAGAGTCCCAGAGTCCTGCCTTGGGGGAAAAGACCAGGCCCCGTACACCCACTCCGCATACGTAAGGAGGGAAAGATCGCGCAGGTGAAGAGCAGTGGACACCAACCGGCAGGCCACGACATTAAAGGGGCACTGCCGGAGGAAATGGTCCATGGTCTCCGTCTGCCCTTCACACCCTGCCCTCGGACAGTTCCGATCGGCCTGTGACCTGTACTTGAGGTTGTCCCTCACGTACAAACGCCCGTGGAAAGACAACCAGGCCACATCCTGAACTTTCTTCGGCAGCCGAGGGGAGTTCAACTGTCGAAGGCCCCGCTGCATCGCATCCGCCGGACAGTCCCGCAGGGCCCACCGTGGTTGAAAGTGGGAGGCGAGAACCATCCGATACAAGCCTTTCCGCCCTTGAGCTTGGGCGAGCGGGTCGGTCACCCCCCACCGCCGAATGAGCCCCACCATCTGAAAAACATACGATGGGGCCTGTTCCCCGCTCCGACGCACACGTGGGACCGAGGACGCTCCCTCCCACAGCTCCCAGAAGTGGGAAAACCATGCCCGGCTGGAGGCCACCCACCAGACCCCACCCCCCTCCCATATCCGATTCAGGTGAAACGCCATAGACAAGACGGACAAAAAGACAAAGGGGTGCAACATACCCAAACCGCCCTACGCCCGGCCCAGGCAAACGATGTTGCGCTGGACAGGGTTCATGCGGTTACCCCACAAGAAACAGAAAAAGACAGCACTGACAGACGCCTGACAGGACGACGGAAGAACGAAGACCGTGGCTACGTGCAGAAAGAGGGGAAGCAGAAACGTCCCGAGGAGTTTGATCTTCTCCTCGAACGTACACCTCCACCCCCTCCACCGCAGCACCCGACACCGTGCAGTCTCAATACAACGATCCCAATTGGACACCGCACAATCCTCCGAGCCGAAGACGAGGCCCAAAATGCGGACCTCCCCCACGGGAGGAGGAAAGGGGGCGCAGGAAGGCGGGGAGGCCTCCGAGGGGCCCAACCACAGCGTCTGGCACTTGCTATGGTTGACAACAGAGTGGGCTACCTCCGAGTACTCCTCCACGGCCTCCCGCAGGGCCTCTACCCCTTCAGTGCCGTCCACGTAAACCGAGATGTCGTCAGCGTAGGCAACGATGGTCACCGGGGCGCACCAGGCGCCTCCAGGCCCCGCAACCCACCTGAGGACAATCTCCAGAGGAAGGGGTCGAGGGAGAAGACATACAGCAGGGGGCTCAAAGGGCACCCCTGCCGCACACCCGAGGCGACACCAAACGGCCGTCCGAGCCACCCGTTAATAAACGGGAAGCTCACCCCCCCTCGGTACAGCGCCTGCACGACAAAGAGGAAACCTGCGGGGAGGCCGAAGTGCTGGAGCACCACCCACAGGTACCGATGACTGACTCGATCGAAGGCTTTGGACTGATCCAAGGAGACCAACCAGTGGTCCCGTTGGAGCAACCGGCCTCTCTCCACCACCTCCCGGACTGTGGCGACAGCGTCCAGAACCCCTCTCCCCCGAACGGAACAATACTGGGAAGGGGACAGCAAAACGCCCGACACCTCCACCAGTCGGTTGGCCAAACAATTGGCCAGAATCTTCCGGTCCACGTTCAGAAGAGACAGCGGCCGCCAAATGTCCAAAGAGCTATCGTCCTTCCCCTTGGAGAGCAGCAGCAGGACAGACTCGCGAAATGACCGCGGAAGAAACCCCGTGTCCATGATCTCCTGAAACAGAGAGGTCAGGAAGGGGGCCAGCTGGGCGATGAAAGTGCGATAGAACTCCACAGGGAGCCCATCGCGCCCAGGCACCTTCCCCAACGGCATGGCATGAATCGCCCTCTCCACCTCCACCTGCTGAATCGGAGCAGCGAGTGCATCAACCTGTGCCTGAACCACAGCCGAATACACCGGGGGAAGGCCCAGGTACTCTCGGATATGGGTGAGGTCCACGGGGCGATCCCCAAACAGGGCCGAGAAGTATTCCCCCACCATCCGCAAAAAGTCCTCCTGGGAGGTATGAATGGTACCGTCCTCGCCCCGCAGGGCCATGACCTCCCAACGCCGGACCCTCTCCTTGCAAGTCAGGAAAGGGTCTGGAGCGGCGACCCCACGGGTCGCCCCCTCGAAGCATAGGGAGGCATGGCGATCGTAAAGCAGGCCACGGAGCTGGACGCGCACCTCTTCCACCTCCTCCCGCGCTGCCCCTCGGGATACCAAACGATCCAGTGACCTCCGGAGGACAGTGTAAGTGAGGTAGCGGGATCGAGCCATGGAGGTACCCCGGGAACGGAAGAGTTGGCAGGCACGTGTCTTCACCTCATCCCACCAGGCGCCACGGGAAGTAAAAACACCCAACAGGGTCTCCTGGTCTGCGAGAAAGGCCAAGAACTCCTGGACCACCTCTGATGTTGCACATTCAGTCGCCACAGGCCAGGACCCCTGCTGAGCTCCTCGTGGGCCAGGAAGGACACGGAGAGGACGCAATGATCCGAAAAATCAACCGCCTGCAGCTGCGGCAGGTAACACTCCACCCGAGCACTCACATATATCCGATCGATACAACTCCTACAGGTCCCCCGGGAATAGGTGAAACCCGGCGACCGTGGAAAAGCCCGGTGGTAAACGTCCGCCAGATCAGCCGTCCGGGTCACCTCAGCCAAAAAATGGCCATCATAATGTGGAGGGCAATGCTCCCCCCCTCGGTCCTGATGCAAGGTGGTGGTGTTAAAATCCCCTGCCAGAACCACAAAACGTGAGGTGTGTAAGTAAGGGTGAATGACCCCAAAAAGGGCCTTCCGCTCCCACCTAGACTGGGGGCCATAGACCACCACGAAATGAAACCGGTGAGGCCCACAGTAGCCGTCTAAGAGCAAACACCGGCCCTGCTCCAGTTCCCACACATACTGCACCTGAAATAGGTGAGACGTGAACAAAACCGCCACTCCTGCGTAGGGCTGGGCCACAAGGGACCAGTACGAAGGACCCCACCTCCACTCCCGCTTCGCCCGATGAAGGCTAGCGAGCGAGGTGAGCCTGGTCTCCTGCACAAAGATGACATCCAGCCCACTCGTGGAAAGAAAATGATAGGCCGCAGCCCGCGCCTGGTCCGTCAAAATACTGGCCACGTTGATAGTGGCGCACGAGAATGCAGGAGTGCCCGCCATACCTATTTCGAGTGCCGTGTCCCCTTCCTCCTCTTCTCACCCGCCCCGTGATCCCCAGAATCCCGCTTGCAGGACAAGCCCGCAAGCTGGAGCAGCTCGTCAGGGTCCACGTCGACCACCTCGAGGATCTCCTCGTCCTCCTGTTCGACCCTGTCACCCCAGTGGGTGCTGGTGCCCTCGGGACCACCAGGCAAAGCTGTCGCGAGGGCAAGCCCAGCCCCCATGGAATGAGGGGGCACAAACAGGTCAGGGGTCGGAGGAATGACCTCCTCCATGGGGTCCACCACCGGTACCGCCGCCCCCTCCCCATCCCCGGACAGAGACTGAGACAACATAACAGTGCCCACCCCCGCGGGGGAGGCCGGGACGGCCGGGTCAACAGGGGGCTCCTGCGAAGGCACAGCACCCAACTGCGGAGGCAAAAGCCCGTCCTCCCTCACCCGTTCCGGCAGCTTCTCCAGGGCCACTACCGGAAGCCGGGCGCCAGCATCCACACTCTTAGGCGGACCCTGACCGCGGCGCGCCCTTGGAAGCTTCTGAGGCCGCCGCTGAGGAAGAGGGGCCGCCTCCACCGCTAACCGCACCGAGCGCCGCACAGGAAGCCCTGCCTCCACAGGCAAGCCCTCATCCGCCTCAGCCGCATCAGTAGCCAAGAAGACGAAATGGTTGATGTCCAACACGGGCTCTGCATCCAGCAATGGGGATGTCTCCCGTTTCTTCCTCTTTGACTTGCCTCCTTTAGAAGGGACAGTAGTCCATTCCTCAGGCGGCACCACCCGCAACCCCCTATCCTTCCGTGAAACAGCAACCTCCACCACATCAACCCTCTCCGCCTTCCTACCCAAATCCCCTCCCCCTGGTGGCTCCCTCGGCTCAACGGACTCCTCCACCCCAGGGCCCCCGGACTCCTCCTGAGGGAGAGGGTCCTCCACAACCTCCTCCCTCACAGAAGTAGGAGATGGGGTGACGGCATCCCCCCCGGTCCATTGTGTGATGCGGAGGGGCAGCGGGCAAAGGGGTGGCCCAACTCCCCGCAAAGGTTGCACCGGATGAGCAAACACCCGGCCGAGGGATGACCCCGTTCACCACAACGAGTGCAGACCTGCTCGGGACAGTTCATGCTCAGATGGCGGAATGAGCCACAGCGGTGACACTCGCGAGGTTGCCCGGGGTAATAGCACAAGATGCGATCCCGACCGAGGAAACCGGCCGAGGGCATGTGCTGCACGAAGTTACCCACCTCACGCAAATGGATCCTACCCTTCCACGACCCGTCCCACACCCCTAGGGGCCCAGTGCCCTTAACCAGGGGTGCGAGAAGCACCGCATGACGCGACAACCAAAACTGGATGTCCTGCCCTGGGAGCGACTCATTCCTCACCAGGATGGTCACAGGTACCGCCCCCTGGCGAGAGATAGGCACAACGCGAAATTTGACCCACCCCCCCTGCCCCCTCTGCTGCTGGTATTTGTCCCAGAAGACCTCCAGCCCCCGTCGCAACATGAAGCTCACATCGTATTCCACGGTGTTGCTCATGTGGATGAAGGCATACAACTCCCCTGGGAGAAACCCCAGCCCAAGGACCATCCTGAGGACCTCTTCCCTGGCCGGAGAGGGCCCCTCCCCGGCCCACCGGATCTGCACCACATTGCGGCGCCTGGTCTCACCCCCCCTCCACGCAATCCGCCCCCACCCCCCTCCCCCGCAGAGGAACCCCTCTTATAGGGAGCCCCCCACCCCCTCCCATAGGAGCAGACCCCACAGGCCCCCGGAGGGCTTCCGCAAACGTACGAGAGGGCCCTGGCGGAGGAGCGACAGAAATCCCCTCCTGCCCCTGCGCCCCTGAGACCCATGAGACTGGCCCCTGGGAAGACCCCTGCGAGATTCCGGGATCCCCAACCACCAACAACTGCGAGTTGATGGGGCTGGGGACCACCAACGGGGCCAAAGCCGGGTCAGGGAGACACCTAGACCTCCCCTCCTGAGACCCTCCTCGTGTCCCCCCCTCCCCCAAGGCCCCCTGCCGGGATTCCAGCAGTCTCTCGATATGAAAAACCCGAGCCGCTCCCTCCTGCTCGTTTGGACTGCCCAAGGCCAACAGCAAGGCGGTCTGCAGTTCTTCATCAGAAAGGCCCTCCAGGCCCTCAATCCCCCCACCATCCCCGACCCCCCCTCCCAATCCCAAGGCCGCAATCTGGGTTTCCCCCACCACCATAGGGGAGGCCGTAGTCTCTCCCCCTCCCCCAGGTTCCACCACCCCATCCCCCTCTGGATGGGCTCCAACCTCTGCAGCTCCCACAGCCACCTCCATACCCACGGGCGCACCAGAGACCACCACCCCCCCACCATTCACGTCCGTCAATGGCTGGACCAGCTGGTCCTCACACCCTTCCCCCTCCAAACCAGGACCCTGCCTCCCCTGAGAAACCAGAGCAACCCCCTCCAAGGCAATGCCTCTGGACAGCCCCCCAGCCGCTGGGTCCCCTGGGGCCCCCGGGAGCAAGGCAAGGCCCCCCGACCCCCCTCCCCGCTCCCCCCCCCACTTCCGCAAGGCTTACCTGGCCTCCAGTGCCCCCAGCGGACCCAGACTGCAGCTGCCTTGGTTGTTGCTGTGCGTGGAGGAGGCGTTCAACTGCCTTGGCTCCAGCAGGGACTCCTGTCCCGCGAGCCGAGCCACCCTCAGTCCCCCCCGCAGCCCGGGGAGCAGCCGGACCAGACTGCCCCAACCGCAGGGACCCCTGCAAGGACCGGGCACATCCCCCTGGACGTGCAGCCTGCTCAGCCATAGGAAGCTGTAAAGAGGACAGAGGAGGGCTCCGCTGGCCACCCGACAACAAAGCAGTGGAGAGGGGGGGGGGGTCCTCCCGACCCAGCCCCACCCCCTGCAGTTCCCCTCCAAAGCGCAGCGTGCAGGAAGCTGGGAGAGCAGCCCGATGGGGGGTGGCTGTAGAAAAACCATCTCCCCGGACCCCCGTCCCAGGTGATGCTCTCTGGCCGTCGTTAGAAGCAGGCCGAGACGTAGCTGGGGGAAGGGACTCCGGTCCCGGATGCAGCCGCGATACAGAAAGCAGCCGACGGTCTTCACTCCCCCGAGGCGGGAACCCACCTCCGGAGCCTCGGGGGAGCCCGGCTAGGGCCTCAAAAGACCCCCGCCGCACAGAAAAGCCGACATCTAAGGCAGGAACAGCACCGGCACCACACTTCCGGGCCGACACAGAAGTGACATCACTGCCACTCCGGCGGCCATCTTGCTGAGGAGAGGGGGCTTGGGGAAGCCCGGGAAACACCTCTGCGACTGGGGCAGCCCTCTCCAGATTGGACAGCACGAA